>CM062296.1:598277373-599477373 GCA_031216915.1 Pictodentalium vernedei | reverse complement strand
TGCGGCATTTACCATGGCATTGTTGTTTGCCATGGCTAATTTCAAAGGCTGCAAACTGACAATCAGACAGATAGGTGGACGGAGCGAAATCCATAAGTCTTTTCACTGTAACCCCTGGGGGACTAATTCTGATGGACTGCAGAATTGCACCTTCTGTGTTGCAAACACTGACAATTGCAGTAGTACAGTACGGCCGGCGTGGACTGGTCACTCTCCACAGGTGGGCAATATTTCCATGGACACAATATTCGATTCCAAACACTAATTATAGGAAAAATCATTAAAAATTTAATTAATGAAGCACTGGGTACAACCCGGAGTTTTGTTGATTAAAATTTTGCTGATGATTTTTATTACCTGGTAACAGCATGCGTGGATTACAACCAGTTTACAGTGACTGAACTGTATGTGTATCACACTGTAATGACTTTGGCCTAGGGCAGACAGTTTCCCCAACAAACGATTCAAGGATGGATGTCTATCTTGTGAATGATGCCAAATTATTGTGTTAATTGAGCCAAGATAACCTCTCAAGAGGCCATGTGTGTTAACTTCGGGTTTTCCAAACACTTCCAGAATGGAAGAGAACTGCATTCTCTGAGCAGCATTAGATTTTCCTCAATCCAGGAGGCGCATTGGGAATGATTTCTCTACAGAAATGACAATATTTCATTTCTTTTATTTCTGACAATATTACCGACAAATATTTTTTTTATACCCGATTAATTGGGAAACCACTCAGCACTAGCAAGTGGTCAGTTGCATGTCTTAGACAAAACTTAGGTGAGACATAACTCACAAGGCTTGAGGACAATCGCCAACCTTAAATTGACAGGTATGTCTATGTTTAGTCCAAACTTGGCCCCACAGGCTGTAATATAGTGTGAGGTCATCCAGTGGGTCCAACTCTCTCCATATTAATACAGCAATATATTAATACAGCAATGACTTTTCCAGAGTCGAAATTTCACTTGGGTAATGATAGATATCCTATCAGAATAATACAGCATATACTGTCACTATGTGATTGAAGAGATAAACTTTTTCTATACTTTCGGCTTTGATATCAGACACTATCGGTCTCTCAGATTATTTCTGAAACAAGATGTATTTACTTGTAACTTTTGGAGCTCTAATGGAAAACAAAAAATGGCTATGTTTTGTTTCTAAGGGAAACATTAAACAAATGGATCACGGAATACCAGGTACACATGTGACTTCATGAGCCAATTGCTGAACACTTCCTATATATGCTTACAAGCTTAATAATAGTGACTGCTGAATAACAGTGATAGTCAGGATATTTGATAAGAAATAATAATAGTGATGGCATCTTCCCTCTATTCCCCACTATCAAACAAACAGTATTTACTGGGATTTTTTCTCCAAAACTTAGATGTGAGTCTTCCATGGAAGATGTGTGTCGCCTGGCGTTTCAGACAGAATTCTAAGTGGAAAAGGGGCATAACTCTGGAAAAAATACAGCGGATCATAAAATAAAATAGGAGGTGCACAATGCCATTATGTGATAAAGAATCACTGAAAGTGTCATCAAAATCCATTCATAGGTTAAAGAGGAGTGGCGGATAAGAGAAAGTGTGACGTGGACGACGCAAGACGATGGGCATAACTCTGGAAAAAATACAGCGGATCAAAAAATAAAATAGGAGGTGCACAATGCCATTATGTGATAAAGAATCACTGAAAGTTTCATCAAAATCCATTCATAGGTTAAAGAGGAGTGGCGGATAAGAGAAAGTGTGACGCGGACAACGCAAGACGACAAAAGTAATCCCTATATGTCGCTCCCCACTTCGTGGGGCAGCGTCACGCAAGACGACAAAAGTAATCCCTATATGTCGCTCCCCACTTCGTGGGGCGGCGACACAAAAATTAATAATGGTGTTGACAGTATTATGACGCAGGTGCAGCCCTCAAAATTTACTACGGCATTGGCAATGCCATAGCAAAATGTCGCAGACAACTGATTTTGCGACGGCATATATTTGCAGTAGTACAGAAAAAAAAACAAGCCAAGAAAAAATTAAACATCGCCGAAGCCATAAGGCATTGTCTAGTAACAGCTACGGCAAAAAAAAATCGAAAGAAAAGCAGTTAGCCCCTCCACCCCCCATCCCCCCCAAAAAACCTGTTAAATTGATAAAGTTTTTGAACGCAAATGTCGTGTGAAGTTTGCTTTCAATAATTAGAAATTGCTGTTGTGAAAGACGCTTCTCGTTGTTGCTTCGAATGCCACACGCTATTACTGCCCTTGATTTGCTCAGTAAGAGGAATAAACAGCTGCGCCATGAGTGCATAATATGCCCATTATTAATTACAAGAGGGAACCACACAATATGAGTATACATGTGTACTTGTCAGGTTACATATACTTGCCACAAAAAAATCATGATGAAAATTGCTCAAAGTCCAACATGTGGAAAATTGCCTATATTTTGAAGAATAAAGTCCCATAACTCTGGAATGACAAATCGGACAGCGACATAAATCGAAAGGGAGATTCCTTCTATCAACATATACTTGCAACCAAAAAATCATGAAAATTGCTCTAAGCAATTTCAAGTTATTGTTCGACATGTGAAAAATAAAGTCCCATAACTCTGGAATGACTAATCGAACGGCGACACCAATCGAAAGGGAGCTTCCTTCCATCAACAAAAACCACCTACCAAAAAATCGTGAAAATCTCTCAAAGCGTTCTCGAGTTATCGTATGTGTAAAAAAACAACAATTTTCTAAGTAATAAAGTCCCATAACTCTGGAATGACTAATCGAATGGCGACACTAAATGAAAGCGAGCTTCCCTCCATCGATATACACCACCTACCCAAAAATCACAAAAATCTCTCAAAGCGTTCTCCAGTTATCGTACGACGTGTAAAAAATCAACAATTTTTCTAAGTAATAAAGTCCCATCACTCTGGAATGACTAAACGGATGGCGACACTAAACGAAAGGGAGCTTCCCTCCATCGATATACACCGCCTACCCAAAAATCACGAAAATCTCTCAAAGTGTTCTTGAGTTATCGTATGACGTGTGACCGGACGGACAAATGGAGACGGACGGACAGCCGGACAGCGGTATACCATAATACGACCCGGGTGTATAAAAACTGCAATGTATTGTCAATGACAAAGCCACGCTGCACGCTCTCTTGCATAGCCCAGGGACATGCAGCTGTCCCTGGCAGGTTATTTCTACGTTTTTCGTTACAAATTTACCCAGGACTAAACTCTTTGCAGATAATGCTGCACATGTTGTCTTTCAACAGTTGTGTAGTTACCCTGACGTGTACGCATTAATTTTCAATCAATACCAATGACATATAAATTTAGTTAAAAATGGAAACAAGTTTTCCCCAGAAAACACTAGATGATGACGAGTGCGCACAGAATCTCCCTCAATGTCAATGACATGTTCGGTTTAAAATAGAAACAAGTTTCCCCCACAAACAAAACGGAAGTGGAAATGTAATTATTGTTAAATGTGCTGATTGTTTTGGATTTTTTTCTGTATCTCTTTCCATCACATACCAGGATACTGTGCAGTCGCCATGGACTGGTCACTTTTCATGGTAGGCAATATTTCCATGGATGCAATAATATTAGATTCCAAACACTAATTATTGGAAGAATCATTAATGAAGCACCAGGTAAAACATGGTGCTTCACTAAAATTTTGCAGCTGATGATTTTTATTGCCCGGTAAACACATACATGGACATCACTGCCCACACATGGATTATGACGAATTACAGACAACTCGGACCAAAGACAACTCGGACCAACTTTCAAGACAAGTTTAGACAACTCAGACCAACTTTAAAGACAACTCGGACCACTTTTGAAGACAACTCGGACCAACTTTCAAGACAACTCGGCCCAACTTTTGAAGAAGTTGACCTAAGTTTCAAGACAAGTCGGCCCAACTTTCTAGGCAACTTGGACTGACTCGGCAAATACATGTAATTCGGACCTGAATAGTGCACAAACGAAGATTCGGGTTGGTGGGGAAAGTCACAGAACAACCAATCACGGTTTAAACGATTTATTAAAAATTGAGGCATGACAATCAAAGACATGAATAAATGAAAAAAAAAAAAGTTTTCACATAAAAAACAATGTTCAGCACATACGTGAATCGCTTGTTCCAATGAGGGATCATAATCGATGTTTTGGAAACCAAAAAAATGAAAAAAAGATTGAATAGCAATTTTTGTGTATGAAGGTAAAAGTTAACTTATCCTCTTACAATTATGAGATATTTCTTTCAAGCCCTGTTGACACTTCTTTTGTGAAATTACAATTAATAACAATAAGCTTTGAGCAAATGGATAAACCCGAGACAATGAGCAATAAAAAAAAAGCCAGTTAACAAACGACACGCTAATTGTTTAACAATTAGTAAAACAAACATTGTATTGTAAAGGTTACCCAGGGACCGATCAGGACTATTTAAAATACGCTCTAGCCTCGGAGCCTATTTTTTCAATTCATGCGCCAGATCTCAATTTACGGAGTCACACTGCTGTTTGTAACACACACTGCAAGTATGTAATAGCTCTCATCATTTTCATTTAGTACACTATAGCAAACATTAATCTTCACTGTGGTTTCTGATCAAGTCTTGGCTGCCTATTCAGGCAGCCAAGAGTTGATCAGAAACCACAGTGAAGATTAATGCTTGGTAATTAAGACTTGAAGTATTAACTTAAGCACTCTACAACAATGATAATCATATATATAATACATGTAAGAGTGTCTCTCTCGATTATCCATCGAAAGAATATCAAAATATGATCTGAGAAGTTACGCGCCAACTGAGAAGCCTATTTCTGAGATTTAAGAGCCAGGTCCTGATGTTTCAGAACCAAATATGCACTGGCGCATGTCCAGGTCGGTCCCTGGTTACCTAAAGCTAGTAGCAGATGACACTCGTAAAAAAAATCTTGTGTAACTATAAATTTTCATTTTTTTCTTGCAATACATAGGTTAAGATCCGTCATTAGAAGGAGCGTGACACGTTCGTTCCAATGAGGGGTCATAACCTATGTCTTGGAAGAAAAAAACAACACTATAAAAAAGATTGAATATCAATTTTCGTGAATAGCGTCGGTCGGCTTTGGCCATTACGTTAGGTAAAGGTTTAATAACCATACAGTTTAAGATAGTGGCCCATAGTAACTCCCACACTTTTTCAACAGTTGGTGGGCACCGATTTCCCCAACAGTGTACCTAAGCATACATCGAAAAGTTTACCTTGTACACAGCAAACATTCTTTCTTTGTATTCTTTTCAACTTACCTTCGAGACCATTTTTACCTGAGTGGGAAGCTGCTTAGCTTCAGCATACAATAAAGTTAATAACAAATAAAGATGTAGATTTCCCTTTTTAGCTTTCTGATTTAGCCTAACATGCCACCCTTCACAGTCATTATTGGTACGTATGGTGCGACCAAAAACACTCCAAGACTCCACTGGCCACACAGAATGAATGATCATCTTTGCTTTTACCCAACAGGATGTAGTGTTGTACGGTTAACCGGTTTTATAAGTCGGTTTCGGTTTTGCTTGAAAACCGAAACCAAAACCGTGTAACTGGTAAATGAGTACGGTTTCGTTTTTTTCCTAAAATGTCGGGAAGCGATGTTTTCTTTATTCAGTTTGCACTAACAATGTCTGAAATGTCAAGCTTTGTAAGGAAATAACAGTGTCGTCAATGCACGCCACATTCTGGGTGTAAAGGGGTCACTGCAGCATGTCCAGATCACTCGAGAATGATGTATGACAAATTGTCAATCACACATCGTTGACGTAAAAATGGGTTGTGTTTTCTGTGAGAATGACAAAACAGACAGCCAACACGCCTACATTTCACTGATTACAGGAAATACCTTGCGCAATTGGCTTCGTTTTTGAACAGGTTTGTATGACATAGTCAATCAGTTTAATTAAAATTACTTATCTATAATCTGTTGACAGGGAATAATATTATATCAGAAAAAGGTCTTGGCATTTCATTGTCGTATTCGAAAATAACATTTGTCACAGGTTGCCCCACCACATGTTTCGGATGTAGTCTGTTGCCTCCCTTGATGTGCTTATCTGGGAAGAGGTTTTACTGCAATTCAGTCTTGGGACGCTCCGACCCGAGACAATTTGTCCTGAAGGCTTCGGCCCACTAAAAACACGAAACCGCAAGTTCTTATTCTATTTAGTTCAATATATGAAGGCCAAAACGCCTTGAACCGAAACGTCCCGAGGCCGAAACGTCCCAAGACCGAATCGTCCATATCCACGGGAAAAAGCTGCGTTCCTTACTATCACTGTCAACGTGCCACAGTTGCATTCCCACACAACTTACTTTAAGGGGGCCAACCAAAGGAACAAATCAGCGGTAGAAATAGAAATTGGAATGGCAAGAGGCAAACGCAAAAAAGTTACAATATATAACAGTACATCAGTGAATTTGTGAAATCAATTCCATTGAGCTAAAACCATTGCGTGCGCGAGGTGTGGGGGGGGGGGGGGACAATAGGTATTTGGTAAAGTGGTTCGTTTTGAAGCCCACCCAGCTACAAACAATATGACTTTGCCATTCCAGGCTGACATGAAATGATTGCTGATTATTTTACTAGGATGGGTGGTGGCACTAGTCACCACTGTGTGTGTGGGGGGGGGGGGGGGGATATTGAAAAGAGTCCATACATCAGTTCATTGTCAAATATGTTAGGATGGGTGTCTAGGTGACCCACTTGGCAACGCTTGTTATTATTTGCAATGCCTGGTAGGGTCATTTTGTTAGGCTGCCCAGGGCCCCACCCAGGAGTGAGCACTGTACAGAGCCCTGATAAATTGTGAATTAGATCTTTTCACACCCATGTGTTAATATCAATTCATCATAGACTCTCTATGTGTATGCCTGAACTTAAAGACCAGAGGTGGGGGGGGGGGGGGGGCATGTGCCTAGAATTGGTGAGTGGTGATATTCTACGAACACTGTTACATTTTATTTTCTTTTATATTATTTTGTTTTGATAATGCCTGCCATTTATACACTTAGCACAAATGCTAGGCAATGCCAATTAAATTATCATCGAAAATATCACAGTATGGGCATTATATCGACACTACATAGTTTCTGTTGGAAACTGCAGATATCTTACTATAAAAAAACGACCTATAAACAGAGTTTTTTTTTAAAAACCGAACCGAAACAAGAAAAATAAAACTGCACAACACTAACAGGATGACGAATGAATGAAAGAACGCATCTTCACTTCATCAACCATGATTGAATGATTAAAATTCTTGAAACGAACATAATATATAGAAAAACTAGTGCCTAAAACAACATGTCGGTAATCTGTGAGATCACATTTAATTATTTTCTGCATCATTCTTTTCTTCACAGTTGGTCCAACTTGTCTTATAGTCATTACAACTTGTCTTGAAAGTTGGTCCAAGTTGTCTTCAAAAGTGGTCCGAGTTGTCTTGAAAGTTGGTCCGAGTTGTCTTCAAAGTGGTCAGAGTTGTCTTGGTCCAAGTTGTCTTTGGTCCGAGTTGTCCTGATCCCTATTATGACAAGTCCACGGCAACTGTACTGTATGCTGTATTATTCTGATAAGGTCGGATATCTATCATCATGCGAGTGAAATTTTGACTTGGAAATTCATCACCATACTCATGAAGGGAGAGTTGGACACACAGGACAACCTCACAACAAAATTATGACACGGCCTGCTCAGCCAAGTTTGGACAAGCCTATGTTGTTCTAAGCAGTAATTTGATACACTAGAAGGAGGTTACTGTATGCTATCCAGAATATGAAATTGCAATACATTTCTCACTGAAAAAAACATGCATGCACAGCATTGATTACTCACTTACCAGAACTTACAGACTTTATCATAACAGGTGCACCATTTTGGCTAACTTGTTTCAACCAAATATTACAATCACGAAGAGTGTAACCAGATACTTTCTGTCCCTGAATTTCCAGAAGAATGTTGTCCACATGCAATTTGCCACTATGGTAAGTTATTTTATCATTTTTAACATCGCCAATGTAACAAAAGTAGCCGTTATCAGCCCCACCGTGTAACACGATACTCAGACTTTCTTCTGGGAGTGAAGAGACAACAGTCTCGTTCACAAGTTGACTCCAATGTTTGACCTCATTTGTGGTTGGTTTGGGGGGAGGTGGAGGGGGTTTCTGTAACTGTTGTGGTTTAGTACGCATCATATCACATCAGATTCCCGTCGGATATGACTGTTGCACTCATTGGGGAAAGCACTTTAAAACTTTTCCATGTGAAGACATTTAAATGAAAGGAAAGTGCCCTGCTGAAGGCAAACCTGTGTCGCCGGAATTGTCACACTCACAGGTCTGACAGACACTGGAAAAGTCACTTTCGGTGAATCATGTACGACAGTTCAGTCATCAACCAAACTCGAACTGATCCATACGCAACATGTTTAAAATTACTATTCTTTTACATAACGGAGCTATGTACTCCTAAGTTCACACACGGCGATTCTTAATTGACATGGAATGCAGATAATGTTGATGTTTTTCTCGTGCCCTGTTCAAAATAATATTTGGACGGAAACATCAATATACGCCGAAAATACGCATGCGCCAGTTATGGATGTTAAGTTGTACGTCCATTTTTAACTCGGCCTGAATATTTTTGAACCACATATAGCGTTCAGAGGACTCCAAAACATTCCCAGGCCGAATAGTACCCAATATTTTTGGCCAAACGGTCCTTACAGTTTTTCAAAACGTCCCCAACAATTGGACAAAACGTCCTCTTAAGTTGGTCGAAGAGTCTCCGACAGTTTATCAAAACGTCCCCAACAGCTGGTCAGAATGTTCCCAATAACTGGTGAAAACATAGCCACTGTTGTTTCTTGAATGCAGTTCACAACACAACTAGCGACGTTAGGGGTGGATAACAATGACACGAGACTAATGAAAGGAGAATATGAACTGGCACGGAAAAAGGTGAATGAGATAAAGGATAATAATAGGAAGGAGCGCAATTGCAGTCTTGCCAGAACAATAAAGAAAACGGGGGGTTCGAGCTCAAACGTATTTTGGAACTGGGTAAATAAACGGGGGAAAAGTAGTGTGCAGAGTATCAAAGTGGATGGGGAAAGTACAGAAGATAAAGGCCGTATCGCTTCAGAGTTAGTCAAGCACTGGGAAAAGATAAACGATAGGCGATGGGGCAGTGGGTCCCCACCAAAAAGAAATACACTGGTGGAGGAGAACCTATCCAATCGTGTATGTAGCGAAATAACGGCAGAAGAAGTGCGGAACGTGGTCTCGAAATTAAAAAATGGTAAAGCGGGAGGGACTGATGAAATTCCGAACGAATTCCTCAAAAATGGAGGGGAGGCACTTATTGAAGTCCTGACAAACCTTTTCAACCTGGCTCTGCGAAAGCAAGAGGTCCCCAGAGAGTGGAGGGAAAGTAAGGTGTCGTTCATACACAAAAAGGGGGATAAGGAAGTTCTAGATAACTATAGGGGGATATCAGTTAGTAGTAACATCGGAAAAGTATTCTGTAAGGTCATATACGGTAGACTAGAGGAAGTTATAGAAGAGAAAGGTTTTTTAGGAGAAATTCAAAATGGTTTCAGGAAAGGACGAAGAGTCACTGATCACCTATTTACACTCACCCAACTGATAGAATCAACAAAGGCTGAAAAGAAAAAGATGTTTCTGGCATTTCTAGATGTGAAAAAAGCGTACGACCGAGTGTGGAGGGAAGGTATGTGGCGAAAGCTCGAGGGCATCGGACTGGGGGGTGACTTTGTGGGAATCATGAAAGCACTGTATACAGATGTGCAAAGCCAACTCAGTCTAGGGAGTATCACTACAAAACGAGTCCCTATGGATATAGGCCTCAAGCAGGGGTGTATCTTTTCACCGATTTTGTTTGCATTGTATGTTAAAGATTTAGGGGACGAACTATTTCAGAGTGCGGAGGGGGTAAATGTTGGAGACATAAAGATACCAGGCTTATTCTTTGCGGACGACATGGTGTTAATGTCTAGAACTGAACAGGGGCTAGAGAAACTGCTGGAAATTGTTGGTAGATATGGGAACACTTGGCGGCTCGAACTAAATGAAAATAAAAGCAAGGTAATACCCGTTGGACGCAAGGTAGATATGACGAAGAGATGGAGAGTGGGGGAGTTCTCAATCCCCGAAGGGGAAAGCAAACAAATCACTGTAGGAGAAACGGGAGAGTATGAGTATCTAGGGGTAAGCATAAATATAACGGGAAGAGGGGTGTACAGAAATTACTCAGCCAAACTGATTCTGAAGGGGAAAAGAATTCTGAACCAACTAAAACTTTTAGGGAAAAATAGTTTCAATAAGGTCTTTGTGGGGAAAACACTGTGGGAGAGGGTGGGTTTACCAAGTATAACGTATGGCACGGACGTGATTCCATTAAACCAAACCGTTATTAAGAAGTTGGAAAGTACTCAGAATGATGCCGGCAGATGGATAACAGGGTCGAGTAATGCTGCAGCTTTGGAAGCAGTAAGGGGGGAGCTTGGGTGGATGAAAATCAAGGACAGGGTAGATTTGGGAAAACTGTGTTACTTTAACTACTTGAGAAACCTGCCTGACAACCGGTGGTGTAAATTGATGCTCGATACCATTTGGAATTCTAATATAG
Source organism: Pictodentalium vernedei (assembly GCA_031216915.1). NCBI lineage: Eukaryota > Metazoa > Mollusca > Scaphopoda > Dentaliida > Dentaliidae > Pictodentalium > Pictodentalium vernedei. The sequence goes on along the minus strand of CM062296.1, from coordinate 599,466,650 downwards.
AAACGGGGTGGTCAAAACATGTGAGGGAACTAATGGACAATTACTCTATAGAGGTCACAAACATAGAAGTAGGAATGAAAGAAGGCAAAAGGTTTGTCAAAGAGAGAGTCATGGAAGACTGCAATCGAAACTGGCGAGCAGGGGTTAGCGTGAAAAGATCACTGCAGGGGTTACAATATAAAGAAAAGCCAGCTTTTGAGAAGTACCTAGATGGCACCTTTGGAGGGTCACTGCTGTTCAAACTGAGATCAAGATCACTGGAGCTTCGGGGAAAAATTGGGAGAGATGGGGAAAAGGGATGCCAAATGTGCCACTCTGGAGTAGTGGAGACCCTGGAACATTTTCTCTTGGAATGCCCACAGTATATACCTCATAGAATAAAATTTACTGGAAGAATAATGCAGAAGTGGGGTGAAGAAACAAAGGATAGATGGCTGAAGGGGGACACGAGGGAGAGGGTTAGAATGCTTATTGAAGAAATTGAAAAAGAGGAAGTGAGGGACACTATTAAGCAGTTTATATCTGAATGCTGGGAGGAGAGGAGGGGAAGAGGGGGTGGGGTGCAGGGGGAATGATGGCCTTCTCTTATGAGGACCGCGACGAATCAGCGGCTGGCCAAAGAGTTATTATTAGGTATTTGAAAACAATTTTATCGTTTTACATATAGTGATTATAAATTAAAATGAAATTCTTTCTCTCCGTCTCGTAAGCCAGATTCAGCTTGCGACAGGCCATTGTTTGCGCGTTCATTCCCAAACTACGATCTCGCTTGGGAGTAGAAAATAGTTTCCCGCACAGTCTACTTCTTTATGCAAGTCATCTTCCACTCTCACTCCATCCCACCCGTAAGTCAGATTCCCCGTGTGGTTTATAGATGTACTACATTTTCAATGCCTGTACTGTTCGGGAAATCACGAATACTCGCAGCAATAATAAACTAAAACTCAAGTAGCTAGCAAGAATATTTACATGAACACTGCCCGAGAATTACTGAACACGTGAGAATATGAGCATTTATTTATTTATTGATGTTTAAGGTCACATATTTATGCATGACCGTGACAGTTTTACGGGTGGACTCGGAGGAAGCCGGAGTACCCGGAGAGAATCACCGAGCAACCCGGAGAGAACCACCGAGCAACGACGAGCAGCTGCCAGCTCCCCAACATCGTAACTCCGCATTGCAACACTGGCAGGGTTAGATTGGCTGAAGACATGCCACGTTGTGCCGATGTGCAGTACGCCTTAGTATACGGCGTCATCGTGCCCCCACGCGGGCAATGGAGATGAAGTGTCTTGCCCAAGGAGACAACGCGGTTGCCGCAGGTGGGATTCGAACCGAGGACCTCTCGGCTTGCAGCCTGCACCTCTACCTACTGAGCCACCGCGTTCCCCAAAATGAGCATTTGCAGTAGGCCTACACGGTTGAAATATGTTAACACACTTATATGAATATTCACAGCTGTTTGTACATACACAAAACACTGAATTAGTAGTATAAACTTACTTATTCCGTTCACTGCACTTTATTGTATTATACCGAACTTAAAAAAAAGAAATAATCAGGTGTAAGTTTTTAAACACTGTCGTACTTCTCGAAAAATGCAAACACACCAACGCTGACTTTTTAGTTTCTTTCGAATTCAAACATGTCAGTCTTCTCGAGGAACGCTTCTGTAATAAAAAAAGGCTGATTTTTTTTTGAGGGAGAGAGTTGAGGTTGTGGGTCTCCCTATTTAGCGACAAGAAGCGTCAAGAAGCGACAAGAAGCGTCAAGAAGCGACAAGAAGCGTCAAGAAGTGCCAAAATTCCTATATAGCGTCAAGAAATTAAAAATAATAATTTATAAAGTACTTTTTATCCCTTTCCTAATTGTTTTTAATTTTTACAAATTGTGTATGTTGTCGCCCTTGTTGCTAATGTTATGATTTTTAACTACTTTAATTATTCGCTCTCTCTCTCTCTCTCTCTCTCTCTCTCTCCTCTCTCTCTCTCTCTCTCTCTCTCATATACACTCTCTCTATCTCATTTTTCTTTGGATCCAGCTATAACTTTGTAGTTTGCATATAAATTATTTGATGACCGCGGTTATTGTGATTGGGCTTGGATAAGTGTCTGATCACAGCGGCTGTTAGAATTGTTTAACCTTAATGTTTTCACAACACTTCTCTAGTTAACTGTGTGATGACTGTGTCATCAAATGACAGATGATCAATGGAATTACATGGCTCTAATCCAGCATAATAGATCAGAAAAATCACACTCAATTTGTTTATTCAGTTATAACCCACACTCGAGTATAAATTCAGCATCGACTTTGTGTTCTTCTCCCCTCCCACTCATGGAAACACCCTGGACAACAGTGGTCAAAAGGACGAAGGTAAATACCAACATGACAGCCTACAGCCAAAATCGAAGGGGAGGGCCAAATCAAAATCAGAAGGGAGGGCAAAATTCTAGCACCCCCGCCTACTGTACTAACAACAAAACCAACAGCGCCAGGGAGGGCAGGGGGATCAACCCGCCTAACCTCAGTGCAGTTATAACTAGGGTCCACCCCGACACTCCCAGAGAAGCCATTAACCTTAGCTTAAATAACTGCAAATGGGAGAGATTCCACTCCAAAGCCACGGGCAAGGTCACGTGGAAAATTACAATTACCTGCCCCGACAAGGAAACTAAGATAAAAATAATCAGAGATGGGATCCACATCAATGGCAGGTGGCACGCTGGGGAGGAATACAATACCTCCCCAGCGCCCACACAGTGCCACAAATGCCAAAAGTTCGGGCATATGGCCAACAAATGCAGAGGGAATTTAACCTGCATGAATTGCGGAGAATCACACCTCACCAAATCATGCAGGCTTAAGTTCCCCTCTTGCCCCAACTGTAAAGGAAGCCATCCTAGCAGCTATCGGGGGTGTCCTCATTTTAAAAAAGTAAAAACCGCCATCCAGCTGAAAAAACTAAATCTCATCAAGCCTGACAACGCGTCATCTCCTCATACTGTCAGCTCCCTTATCGCTGGATCCCTTTACTCAGTACTAAGTAAACACGTCAAAACCAATCTGTCTGACATCTGCCAGGATGTCAGCCGATCGGCGTCCAGACTTTTCAAGACGCATATTTCGGAATCACTAATAAAAGCCGCTATCAGCTCAGGCTAAAGCACCTGTCTAACCAACATCTAAAGCACTGCTACCAATCCCCGACCCTCATCACGAATAAGCTACAAATAGCCGTGTGGAACGCTAGAAGCGTTAATAACAAAAAACTCCAAATGGGACGATACTTCGCAGATAGAGACATTATCTGCATCTGCGAAAGTTGGCTTCAACCCAGCAAAAACTTCTCAGTAAGCGGGTTCAGCACTATTAGAAGAGACCGACTAATCACCACAGGTGGCGGCGTTGCTCTTCTAATAAAGCAGAACATCAAACCCAAAACCATAAAAACTAATCACCTCGACGCAGAGGTGATCGCTACTGAAATCACTGTTGACAATAAAAACATCGCGATTGTTTGTTATTATAACGACCCAAGCAAAATTGTTTCTGACACTGTCTTTGAATTTTTGACGAGGAAATACAAACACTGCATTTTCCTCGGCGACTTCAATGCCAAACACCTGTACTTTGGCTGTTACAAAACAACCCCTAACGGTGAAGCCCTCCTTGAAATCACAAAAAAGCATAACCTTCATGTGGTTATGAATGACAGCTCTGCAACTTATATCAGTAATAACCCATTATTCGCATCTGAAATCCTCGATCTAATTATCGCCAGCGACTCCCTGATAAATCAAATCGATGACCACTGGGTCGGCGATGACGACTTAGGCAGCGATCACCTCCCGGTCCATGCCTCACTGCAGCTAGGAAATGGCCCACTCAGGTACCCCCCAACTCTCCGCAGAAATTTTAGAAAAATTAATTGGAACCTCTATCGTGACATCATCGATGTCAAACTCACAAACACCCCCCCCCCCCCCCCCCCCCCATATCCAATGCAGCGGAACTCGAAACCCAATGCGTGGGCATAGAAACAATCATTAACTCAACCCTAAACGAAATATGCCCAAAAGAAGAAGTACGCCCCTGGAGAAATACTATCTCGGGCGACACACTCTCACTAATCAAAACTAAACGGAAAGCTCTTCGCGCTCTTAAAACCGAAACTGACCCCGGTAAGAAAGCTGACCTCAAAAAAACATACAACCGCCTTCATGGCGAGGTCAAAAAGGCCCTCCAAGCTGAAAAACAAGCCAACTGGGAAAAGGCAACAGCCGATCTAAACGGAGTCCAGGATGCGAAAAAATTCTGGGACTCTTTCAAAACCCTAACTGGGCAAAAAAACAAAAACCGCAAAGCCGCAGGAAAACCTCTTAAGAAGGAAGACGGTTCCTTCACGCGCACTGACAAAGACAAGGCCGACACCTTTGCCGATCTCCTAAGAAAAACCCATCGCCCGCATCAAGGTGCGGGCAACGATGACGCCGCCATAAACGCCATTGATGACTACATCAATGCACACCCTGATATCTACCGTGACCCCAAATTCGATAACGAACCAGAAGACGGGGATGACGAAGACCTCGTCATCCCCATCACTAATGACGAAATCATCAACGTCATAAAAAAATGCAAAAATTCTTCCTCACCCGGCGAAGACGAAGTAAGCTACAAAATTCTAAAACAAAGCCCATACTCCCTAATCGAAAAACTAAAAAAACTGTTCAACGCATGCCTCACCCATGGCTATTTTCCAAAATGTTGGAAAAAAGCCATCGGTGTCATGATACCAAAACCGGACAAAGACCCCTCCGATCCAGCCAGCTACTGCCCAATCAGCCTACTCAGCTGCATTGGTAAGACATTCGAACGAATCCTTACCAATCGGCTCAGGGGGCATCTTGAAGACAACGATTTTTTAAATAAATGGCAAAGAGCCTATAGAAACCGCAAAGAAGGCATCGAACATGTCTACCGACTAGTTACCCAAATGAAGGCCGCTATCAATAATCACCAAATAGGCGCGGCAGTCCTGTTAGACGTCGAAAAAGCATTTGACTCCGTCTGGCACAATGGAATGCGCTACAAATTATCAGAAATGAAACCCCCCAAGAAACTGCTCAGATTACTATCCTCTTTCTTAAATGATCGCGAAATTAAAGTCAGAGTGAACAATGAAATGTCTGACAGTGTCCCCCTTGAAGCAGGCACCCCCCAAGGATCCGTCCTGAGCCCCTCCTTTACATCCTCTATGTAAATGACCTTAACTTCTCCGAAGATCGTGTACAAGTCTCCCAATTCGCGGATGACAAGGGCCTTTGGGACTCTAACAATACGGCGAATCTGCTCCAAAACCCCCTGCAACGCGCTCTCGATGACCTAGAACAATGGTGTGCCAAATGGAGAATTAAGCTAAATGCCAATAAAACCCAACGAATCACCTTTACTCGCAAGAAAAATAAACGAGATTTTGACCTAAAACTTATGGATAACACCCTCCCAGAATGCAAAGAAGCGAAATTCCTGGGCATCACCATTGATCAGAAACTGTCCTTCAACAAACATACCGACGACATGGCGAAAAAAGCTACTAAACGAATTAACTTACTGAAAATGCTCAAGGAAACTTCATGGGGGGCCAACAAGTCCACCCTACTCAAACTATACAAATCCTTTGTGCGCCCAGTACTCGAATACGGTGCAATAATACTAACTGACCTCAACCAAACTAACATGGGAAAACTCCAGAGGGTCCAAAATCACGCTCTTAGAGTTGCCCTCCGCGCACCATGGGACACACCCATAAAAACACTTCACGACTGGGCCGATATCCCCACCATTAAAGACCGCCTAGCCACCCTGGCCGCGAAAAATCATGACCGGTTAGCCGACAGCGAACTAATCTCCGACCTAGGAGTAATTTGCGAAAGCCGACAAAAGCCCAAAAATTGCAACCAAAACTAAGACCGCTCGATTTAAAAACTAGGAATGACAAGTTGCCTGGCACCTTAAAACTAAATAACAAATAGGGAACGACTGGGGTCCCAAGCACGAGAGGATGTTACTGCCCTTACGAATGTAAAGATTCGTGCATTTCATACTCTCCCCTATAGCGACGAGCACACACACAGCACAATACCACACGAGAGTATGTTACTGCCCTTACGAATGTAAAGATTCGTGCATTCCATACTCTCCACACACACACAGCAGACACCACAAGGACACGCAACGATTGGGGTCCCAAGCACGAGAGGATGTTACTGCCCTTACGAATGTAAAAATTCGTGCATTTCATACTCTCCCCCACAGCGACAAGCACACACACAGCACACTACCACACGAGAGTATGTTACTGCCCTTACGAATGTAAAGATTCGTGCATTTCATACTCTCCACACACACACAGCAGACACCACAAGAACACGCAACTAAAGAGGTGCTACTTTATCTTTACAGTTTACATATTCTAACGAAAACTAATTCTACCTTCTTCTTTTAAGCAGGTACACAAAAGATGCCCCTTTTTGTAAGCGCATTGAGCATCTTTTTGTCCCAACCCAATAGGATTACAATGCAGGCCTGCCCCCGAACCAGGGAAGTTCGGGTCTTCTTCTTGGTGGTCCCCGAAGGGGGTCGTTGTTGTTTCCTTCCAAAGACATCCTATCTAACTGAGACAGCCTGAGGCAGATTATACTTTCCAGTGATGGCCATCACTCAATATCATCTCCGAAGTGGCAGACTATACTTGCCTGAAAACCGAGACCGACTGCACCCTCGGGGAGAGGTAGTACCTTTGTGAGAGGACCCAACCCCTCACACTGGTCCTCACCCGAGGGTTCAACCGACATCAGTCAAAGAGACCATCACGACGCCGCAACCGGTGACTCCTGCCGAGTACCTGAACCTGTTCCTCCTTCAACACGAGTAGACATGTGGAAATTAGTCACTTACAGTCAAAGAGGGTCGAAAGGGGCTTGTTCCCTATATCGTCCCTGCGCGCCTTCGGCGCGTTAAACCATTCCATTCGGCGGCGTCTGTTCTTCGGATTCTTCCAAAAGTACTCAATCTGTACGGTTGTCGGAATCTCTCTAACAGTGTAATTCACACGCTGTATTATTACTCTGTAGTAAATCTTGATATCTTGATTGAGAATAAAAACCCTTAGGAACAGGGTCATTTTCCCCTTAGGCAAGGGAAAATTCTGTTGCAATTTTTATTGAAAGTCGGCGTTCGTTGAAAATGGCTTATCCTTGTGGAAATTGTGAAAAGAATTGCACAAGAATGTGCGTGTTCTGTGAAAAATGTGAAATGTGGTTTCACAACAAATGTCAAAATTTGACAAAACAACAGTTCGCTATATTATCACAATTCTTGCCGCGGCAACGGTGTTGGGTTGCCCAATTAAGTCTGTTTATCCACCCCGAAATGGTTTCATGGACCAAACAATAGGTATTTTAAATACCACATTTCAACCCGCTCATGGCAAGTCGAAAGAACCCATCGTACTTTTATGGACGAGTACGTCTTTTGGGTTCAATAAAACATGGACGCCCAACCATTTTGTGCCACTTGTTCAAGTCAACATTGGCAAACCAATATCTATTATCGATGTTGATGACATGGATGAATTTCCACCTTTAAATAGTACAAGAAATGAGTAAAATTTAGCCTGCCCAACTATATTTGACACAACAAATATGTCAGAGCGACGTGAGTCTTTTAAATGTATTGTTAATGATCTACTTGATGTAGATCAATGTAGAAATGACAAGACTCGAGACATGTCAAAAATGAGATACTTTGTGACGATTCTTTAGATCAAATTGATATAGAAAGTGATATCTCTATGAACGATCCCCTTCATGAGGATCACAGTCAAGAGACGCAAGACACTGAAAAATCTAGTTTTACTGAACAAGACCGTTTAGATGGGAAATTTCTATCTACAGAAAGGCTTATAGATATTTTGGTTAATACAAAACCAACCTGTACAAAAGTTCCAGAACAAATTAAAGAAAATGTATATTTTGTATTAAATCATGAGTCCAATCTTAATAGAAAGAAAAATTCGAAGAAAATGGAATTCTGGGATGATTGTGGAACATGGGATTCCAAATCAACCTCCACAAAAACCACTTATTTTGTGCGACATGAAAATGGTATATTGGCATCCTGTGTAAAAAAAAATGGTATTTTTTGCAAAGAAGTGAAAATTTTTTTTATTCCTTTGGAACCACAGCCTGATGATTCCAATTTGCATATTTTAAAACGTTATTATGCATCTCTCAAAAGAGATAAAACATACAAGAAAAGAATCAGTTGGTTCGAAAAAATGCCAGGCTATTGCACAGAAACAACGACAAAAGCAATTGCTGAATATATAGGCACATATCCTGTTGAAACTGTGTGCAAACATGGCAATGCGAAGGTAACAAGCCATGAATATATAAGAACTTCTCCAGAAACAAAGTTGCAGATAAAAGAAGATATAAACTCTGGTAAATCAGTTAAGCAAGTTTTTAAAGACCACTTTAACTCAGAGCACCAGTCTCGCGACAAATCGTCTGATATCGAACGAAAATACGAGGAGCTTGTAGGTCCATATCTCACTGAAAAGGTCATTCCTACAATAAGGGAACATGTGTATAAGGCTCGCAGGGCCAACCCGAGAATTCCTTTGCATTGGAAGAATAACAACTGTGAGTCGATGAATCACATTTTGAAACTTAATCAGGAGTGGAAACCTGAAAAGCTACCAGAGCTATTGAATAAAATATATAAAGAAATAAAATTACAGGAAAGTTTAATATATGGTGCTTTATACGGTCATGGGGATTTTGAATTAAACCCGTCCGTTGTCCACTTGCAGTGCTCAAAGGCTCTTTGGCAGGGTAAATCTGAGAAAGAAAAGCAAGCAACTCTGCATAAATTTCTAACTCATGGCGCTAAAAATCCCAAGCAGCCAGAATCTACTACATCAACGGATGGCGCACTCACTATTCCCAAAACGAGTGCTTTTGCACGAAAACCCGGGCAAAGAAAAAGGGTCAGGAGTGAAAAAACGATGTCAACAAAATATATTGAAAGAATCCACCGGTGAAATATCGGTTTCCTGCTTCTTTTTTCATGCATCTGTCCAACCTTAAGGGTTGTCGTCCACCCGTAAAGCTGCATGATATGGTCCTGCTGTAACCGCTGTGGAAAATCATGCGGGGCTGTTCGAAAATCAGCGATTTGTGGGTTGGTGCAACTCCACTAGAGGCTGTTGTTTATCTACTTCTAAAAAAAAAAAACACCAGAAACAAGGTCGAGGCAGATTATACTTGCCAATGACGGCCTCTCAACCACCACATAACACATAAGAGGCACACTACACTTGTCTGAAGAATTAGCAAAGCCCGAGGAAGGAAGGCCACTCTGGCCTATGAATAAATAAATACAATCACAGTGATTGGCTATATTTGCCACAAATGAATAAATAAATACTCCCAACTGCCTCCCTATTCCCACGCTTCTCCTCTCCTCCCAACACTCGGAGACGAACTGCTTGATGACATCCCTTGTCCCATTCTTCCCAATCTCTCCGATTAGCATATTAACCCTCTCCTATGAGTCTCCCCCTAACCACATGTCCTTCATTCTCCCATCCCACTTCCCCATTATACTCCCAGTGAATCTCATTCTTTTAGACTGATACTTTGGGCATTCTAGAAGAAAGTGTTCCAGGGTCTCCACCATGTCCAAGTTACACATCTGGCACTCTCTTTCACCGTCTTTCCCAATTTTTTCCCTCAGCTCCAGGGATCGCGACCTCAGCTTGAACAACAGTGACCCCCCAAAGGTGCCATCAAGGTACTCTTCAAAACCTGGCTCTTCTCTTTATCACGCAGGCCACCCAAAGACCTCTTTGATTTGACACCCTCTCGACAATTACGGTTACAATCCTCCATGACCCTTTCTCTGACGATTTTTTTACCCTGGTTTGCCCCAACGTCCAGGTCCGAGATCTCCAATGAGTAGTTCTCTACTAGCTCCCTCACTTGGACCATCCACCCCGTTTTGATATTTGAGTTGAAAATTCTCAGGAACATTACTTTACACCATCAGCTGTTGGGGAGATTTACCAAATAATTAAGATAACCGAGCTTCAACAGGTCTATCCTGTCCTTGATCCTCATCCACCCAAGCTCACCCCTGATTGCTTCTAGCGCTGCGGCATTACTCGACCCCGTTATCCATCGGCCTGCATCGTTCTGCAGGATTTCCAAGATCTTTACGGCCGTCTGGTTTAAGGGTACCACTTCCGTACCGTATGTTATACTTGGCAGCCCCACCATTTCCCAAATAGTTTTCCCCACGAAAACCTTATTGAAACTGTTTCTCCCTATAAGTTTCATTTGGTGAAGGATTCGCTTTCCCTTCAGAATCAATTTATTTGTGTGGTTCCGGTAGATGCCTCTTCCTGTAATGTTTATATTTACCCCCAAATACTCGTAATCACCTGTCTCCCCCACACTGAGAAGTTTGCTGCTCCCTTCCGGAATGCAGAACTCACCCACTCTCCACCTTCGAGTGGGGTCCACTTTGCGGCCCACAGGTATAACTTTGCTTTTGCTTTCATTAAGTTCGAGTCTCCATTTGCTCCCATATTTCCCAACAATTCCCAGCATTTTCGTTAGCCCCTTTTCGCTTTCTGACACTAGAACCATATCGTCTGCAAAAAAATAGCCCTGGGATCTTCAAGTCCCCAACTGCTACCCCCTCCTCGCTGCGCAGGAGTTCATCTCCTAAACCATTGATGTACAATGCAAACAGGATCGGTGAAAGGATACACCCCTGCTTTAGGCCTATCTCCATGGGCACACGTTTCGCTGTAATGTTTCCCAGGCTAAGTTCATTCTGTACATCTTCATATAATGCTTTCATAATTCCAACAAACTCGCCTCCTAAGCCCATAGCCTCCAGCTTGCGCCACATACCTTCCCTCCATACTCTATCGTATGCCTTTTTGATATCCAAAAAGGCCATAAACATCTTTTTCTTTTTTGCTTTCGCGGATTCTATCATTTGGGATAGTGTGAAAAGAAGGTCAGTAACTCTCCTTCCCTTCCTGAAGCCATTCTGCATTTCTCCCAAAAAACCCTTCTCCTCAATCACCTCCTCTAGTCTCCCATACAGGACTTTACAGAAAACCTTTCTAATGTTGCTACTGACAGAGATCCCTCGATAGTTATCCAAAACGTCTTTTCCCCCTTTTTGTGAATAAATGTCACTTTACTTTCTCTCCACTCCTTTGGGACCTCTTGATTTTCTATGGCTAGATTGAATAGGGCAGTTAGGCTTTTCACGAGTTCCTCTCCCCCTTTTTGTGATAAACTCGTTAGGAACTTCATCCACTCCTCCCGCTTTTCCATCCCTTAATTTTGATATCACCTTTCGCACCTACTCCGTTTTAATTTCGCTGCACACGAAGCTCGATAGGTTTTCCTCAACCTGATTCGGACACTCTGGTGGGCTCCCCATGCCCCATCGCTTATCGTTTACCTTTTCCCAGTGCTTGACTAGTTCTGATGCGACTTGATCTTGCTCGTCTGTAACTCTGCCATCTACTTTAATACTCTGTGGGTTACTTCCTTTGTTACGTTTATTCACCCATTTCCAAAATACGTTCGAACTCGACCCCCCCCCCCCCCCTGTCGTTCTTATCGTCCTAATAAGACTGCTATTTCGTACTCTCCGATTATCGTCTTTAATCTTATTTACTTTATTTCGTGCTTGGTGGTATTCTTCCTGAGCAACTGTGGCCTCATTGCTTTCCGCCCCTTAAGTTTTCTACTTCTCCTGTATGCAGCACATTTAGATTTTCTTCCCTTTATGGCCCATTTCAGTTCTTCGTTCACTCTGTACCCAAGTTCCCGTGTTGGCACCCTGACCTTTCCTACACTTTCCTTTCCTGCCTCCACCAGGCTCGCAACTATGACGTCGGCCATCTTCTGGACACTGCCCCTCTTGTGTACGGTTGCAAGCTTTGGTTTCAGTTTTTCATTGAACTTCGCCCAGTCAGCATCTTTTTTGAGTTTCCAAATCTCCTTAGAGCTTCCTTTGCTTTTTACTAGAGTTTTGGCCCTGATCGTCATTAATAATAACTCTTTGGCCAGCCGCTGATTTGTCGCGGTCCTCATAAGAGAAGGCCATCATTCCCCCTGCACCCCACCCCCTCTTCCCCTCCTCTCCTCCCAGCATTCAGATATAAACTGCTTAATAGTGTCCCTCACTTCCTCTTTTTCAATTTCTTCAATAAGCATTCCTACCCTCTCCCTCGTGTCCCCCTTCAGCCATCTATCCTTTGTTTCTTCACCCCACTTCTGTATTATTCTGCCAGTAAATTTTATTCTATGAGGTATATACTGTGGGCATTCCAAGAGAAAATGTTCCAGGGTCTCCACTACTCCAGAGTGGCACATTTGGCATCCCTTTTCTCCATCTCTCCCAATTTTCCCCCGAAGCTCCAGTGATCTTGATCTCAGTTTGAACAGCAGTGACCCTCCAAAGGTGCCATCTAGGTACTTCTCAAAAGCTGGCTTTTCTTTATATTGTAACCCCTGCAGTGATCTTTTCACGCTAACCCCTGCTCGCCAGTTTCGATTGCAATCTTCCATGACTCTCTCTTTGACAAACCTTTTGCCTTCTTTCATTCCTACTTCTATGTTTGTGACCTCTATAGAGTAATTGTCCATTAGTTCCCTCACATGTTTTGACCACCCCGTACCTATATTAGAATTCCAAATGGTATCGAGCATCAATTTGCATCACCGGTTGTCAGGCAGGTTTCTCAAGTAGTTAAAGTAACACAGTTTTCCCAAATCTACCCAGTCCTTGATTTTCATCCACCCAAGCTCCCCCCTTACTGCTTCCAAAGCTGCAGCATTACTCGACCCTGTTATCCATCTGCCGGCATCATTCTGAGTACTTTCCAACTTCTTAATAACGGTTTGGTTTAATGGAATCACGTCCGTGCCATACGTTATACTTGGTAAACCCACCCTCTCCCACAGTGTTTTCCCCACAAAGACCTTGTTGAAACTATTTTTCCCTAAAAGTTTTAGTTGGTTCAGAATTCTTTTCCCCTTCAGAATCAGTTTGGCTGAGTAATTTCTGTACACCCCTCTTCCCGTTATATTTATGCTTACCCCTAGATACTCATACTCTCCCGTTTCTCCTACAGTGATTTGTTTGCTTTCCCCTTCGGGGATTGAGAACTCCCCCACTCTCCATCTCTTCGTCATATCTACCTTGCGTCCAACGGGTATTACCTTGCTTTTATTTTCATTTAGTTCGAGCCGCCAAGTGTTCCCATATCTACCAACAATTTCCAGCAATTTCTCTAGCCCCTGTTCAGTTCTAGACATTAACACCATGTCGTCCGCAAAGAATAAGCCTGGTACCTTTATGTCTCCAACATTTACCCCCTCCGCACTCTGAATTAGTTCGTCCCCTAAATCTTTAACATACAATGCAAACAAAATCGGTGAAAAGATACACCCCTGCTTGAGGCCTATATCCATAGGGACTCGTTTTGTAGTGATACTCCCTAGACTGAGTTGGCTTTGCACATCTGTATACAGTGCTTTCATGATTCCCACAAAGTCACCCCCCAGTCCGATGCCCTCGAGCTTTCGCCACATACCTTCCCTCCACACTCGGTCGTACGCTTTTTTCACATCTAGAAATGCCAGAAACATCTTTTTCTTTTCAGCCTTTGTTGATTCTATCAGTTGGGTGAGTGTAAATAGGTGATCAGTGACTCTTCGACCTTTCCTGAAACCATTTTGAATTTCTCCTAAAAAACCTTTCTCTTCAATAACTTCCTCAAGTCTACCGTATATGACCTTACAGAATACTTTTCCGATGTTACTACTAACTGATATCCCCCTATAGTTATCTAGAACTTCCTTATCCCCCTTTTTGTGTATGAACGACACGTTACTTTCCCTCCACTCTCTGGGGACCTTTTGCTTTCGCAGAGCCAGGTTGAAAAGGTTTGTCAGGACTTCAATAAGTGCCTCCCCTCCATTTTTGAGGAATTCGTTCGGAATTTCATCAGTCCCTCCCGCTTTACCATTTTTTAATTTCGAGACCACGTTCCGCACTTCTTCTGCCGTTATTTCGCTACATACACGATTGGATAGGTTCTCCTCCACCAGTGTATTTCTTTTTGGTGGGGACCCACTGCCCCATCGCCTATCGTTTATCTTTTCCCAGTGCTTGACTGAAGCGATACGGCCTTTATCTTCTGTACTTTCCCCATCCACTTTGATACTCTGCACACTACTTTTCCCCCGTTTATTTACCCAGTTCCAAAATACGTTTGAGCTCGAACCCCCCGTTTTCTTTATTGTTCTGGCAAGACTGCAATTGCACTCCTTCCTATTATTATTCTTTATCTCATTCACCTTTTTCCGTGCCAGTTCATATTCTCCTTTCATTAGTCTCGTGTCATTGTTATCCACCCCTTTAAGCTTCTTACTTCTTCTGTAAGCAGCGCATTTTACCTTCCTTTCTTTTATAGCCTTTTTCAGTCCCTCGTTAACCCTGTATCTGAGCTCTCTCGTTGGGACCCTCACCCTTCCTATACAATCCTTCCCTGCCGCTGTTAGGCTATTTACTATGCCATCTGAAATACTCTGGACATTTGCATCCCTAGGTATACATTCAAGACTTGGTTTTAGTTTTTCCCGAAACTGCTTCCAGTCGGCTCCTTGTTTTAGTCCCCAAACTTCCTTGAAGGTATTTCTGTCTCTATTCGTCTTTTTGCCCATAATCTTAACTGTTATCAGGTTGTGATCACTACCCAAGTCATTTTTTCCCTCGTCATCTATTTCTACATCTATAACCTCCCTCCATACTCTAACGTCAGTGAGTATATAATCAATTATTGTTTTCTTATCGTTCCTCTCCCAGGTCCATTTACCCTTACATTTCGCATCTCTGTTCAGGGTTTTTAAACCAAGCTCTTTTGATAGGTCCAACATCTTCCTCCCATTCGTGTTAATTTTCCTATCACCTCCCTGTATGCCCTCCTCCTTATCCCCGATGTGCCCATTGAAGTCCCCCATTAGGACAATACTGAACCCTCTGCTTTCAAGCTCTGTGATATTCGATCTAAGAGTTGTATATATTGAATCATTCCACTCGGGCTTACTTCCCTCCACTGCTAAGTATACAACACCAACGGCAACACTCCTGCTTCCTAACTTGATTTTTGCCCAGACTATTTCGTTGGATACTGGAATCTGAGTCCTTGCTTCTGTGAGATCTGTAATCAATGAGGGCTGTAATTCCTCTTTAGCGTAGATGCCAACACCCCCACCCCGTTTCTGACCCTCAGTTCGCTCAGCTCCTATCCACACGCAACCCTTCATCTGATCAACCCGCTCATCCCGTCGTATCCACGTCTCACTTAGACCCATTATATCGAAGTCTCCTTCGTCCATCATTGTTGATATTTCGCTTACTTTCTTGTGCAGACCCTGGATGTTGCAGTACCCAAACTTGATGAATCTTTGTTTTTTTGTCATCACTGGCACATTATTATACCCCTGGTATGTCCCTGTGTTGTGCATGTTTGTTGTTCTTCCTATGTTCCCAGCATTTGTGCCCCTCTGGGTTATCGGCTGTGGTCCCCTACCCCCCTTTTCTCCAAAAAAGGCCCAGCCACCTGTAAAATTTTACTACTTAAATGCAATCCGTCTCGCCCATACAACTCTCCTTGTCCCCAGAATGAATCCCAGTGGTCAATGAAATGTATTCCCAAGTCTTTGCAGTGCTCTTCCAGCTCCTCGTTTAGTGCCATAATCCGCGAGTTCCTCTCATTCCCACCACCCATAACGGGGAGCACCCCTGAAACGATGATCCGAGCATTCCTGGTAAGTAGCTTACTAATTAGGTCCTTGTATGTGTCCACCAAACGAACTGATTTCCTCTCCTTGATGTTATTGGACCCCACATGTAATACCACTACCGGATCAGGCCCCGACCCAGCTACAATACCGTCCACTCTATCCCTCAGGTCCTCCACTTTAGCCCCCGGAAAGCACAGAACTGTTCTATTTTTACTGTCCGGACCACAGACAACCTTGTCGATCCCCCGAACTATGCTACTTCCCGCAACCACCAACTTACTTTTGGCCCTCGCCCTATTTATCTCCTCTAGTCTCCTATTGTTTACAGCGTCCTCTTCCTCTCCAACAGCCCCACTCGGAATCGGTATCGGTATCTTTGACCTAGGATTACTCCTATCCTTGTCCCTCCGTCTCTTTCCAGGCCCTGAACTACCTGGACTACTCCCCTGGTCTTCGCCCGGATCCCTCCTCCTTTTTCCTGGCCTAGACCCCAAGCTACTATCTGTTGCAACTACCTCTATCCCCTCCTCTGACTCTTCCGAATCGAGCACATCAAATCTGTTTCTGGTGCTGCACTCCCCACTGCCTTTGGGCTTTACACCCCTATCTACCTGCTTCTCTGGCCCCCCCTTTCCTACCACTTTTGATAGTCCACGCCAAACGCTTTACAGCATTGCTCCGGCCTGGGCCCCCCTCATCTGTCCTACGTACTTTTCTAGCAGCCCCCACCTCATCACCTACCTCATTCACATCAAAGGTTCTACCCCCATGTTTCCTCTTGGAACCACCGACAACCATCCATCCTTCTCGGAAAGCTACTTTCACAGGCGTAACTCCAGACAGCCCCGCCCTACCAAGTTTTCCCTTCAGCTCAGCAATCTCCCCCTCAAACTTAACAATTGTCTCAAGTAGGCGGAGGATTTCCTGACAGTTTGCACATACCTCTCCATATCCCATCGAACGACAGTCCCCATACATCATAGAACACTGTTTACAAACTTCAAGCCCAATATCGCCATCGGTGGCCTCACCAACCCGGCTCTGACCGACACCCCCAGTGACCTCTGTCTGCACACCAATACTTACCCCGTTGGCACCGTTGACCTGGACCGCGATATTACACGTATTTACCTCCATACTTACCTCCGTCTGAACAGACTTGCTCGCCATCATCAAAACAAAATTACGCGATCGGACAGGGAAAACTGTAAACACGCGACAAAAGGCAACACGACGAACCGTTCGACAACTTAGCGCTCACAGTTTTATTTAAGACCTCCTAACTTTGTCCCAGTTACTATACTAAACTACCTCCCCACAAAGTTGAATAAATCAAGTTGTGATCACTATCCACCTCCATTTTACCCTCATCATCCACTTCTACCCCTATCACTTCCCTCCATAAATTAACATCTGTGAGGATGTAGTCGATGATTGATTTTCTGTCGTTCCTCTCCCAGGTCCATTTCCCCTTACACCTCGCGACCCTGTTCAGAATCTTCAGACCGAGCTCGTTTGTGAAGTTCAACAGCTTCCTTCAATTCCTGTTGACTTTATTGTCCCCACCCTCTATGCCTTCTTCATTATTACCTATGTGGCCATTAAAGTCACCCATCAGAATTATACCGAGCCCCTTGTTTTGTAATTCGGTGATATTGGACCTTAGTGTTGAGTATATCGAATCATTCCATTCGGGTTTGCTTCCCTCCACCGCACAATACACAACCCCAAGGGCAATACTTTTGTTTTTCAGACTGATCCTTACCCATCCAATTTCTTTTGATACCTCAGCCGGGGTGCTGATGTTTTCCAGGTCTGTGATCAGCGATAGTTTTAAATCCTCTTTAATGTACATGCCTACCCCTCCCCCGAGTCATTCCATTATCGAGTCATTCCACTCGGGTTTACTTCCCTCCACCGCACAGTACACAATCCCAAGGGCAATAGCAATACTTTTGTTTCTCAGACTGATCTTTACCCATCCAATTTCTTTTGACACCTCAGCCGAGGTGATGATATCTTCCAGATCTGTGATCAGCGACGGTTTTAAATCCTCTTTAATGTACATGCCTACCCCTCCCCCTTTTTGTGGCCATCCGTTCGCCCTACACCTATCCACACCCGCTTACTTGGTCTACCCGTTCCTCGTGTCTTACCCACGTCTCGCTTAAGCCCATGACATCAAACTTCTCTGCCTCGATCAATGTAGCAATTTCACTTACTTTCCGGTGGAGACCCTGGATGTTGCTATAACCCACTTTCAGGGTACCGAGGTTCATTGGCTTCCGCCTACTGGGCCTATTGTTTTCTGGCGCTAGCCTTGGTAAACTTATTCTGTCCCCCTCACTCTTGTTCACCCCACCTATGTCCACTCTAGTTATACTTATAAATATAGGTGTTCCAATTCCGACATGCAAACCCGAAATGATATACTTCTTCGGAGGAGGTGCGAAAGGTGATATCGGGAGGAGTGGATGAAATTCCTAACGAGTTTATCAAAAAAGGGGGAGAGGTACTCGTGAAAAGCCTAACTGCCCTATTCAATCTAGCCATAGAAAATCAAGAGGTCCCAAAGGAGTGGAGAGAAAGTAAAGTGACATTTATTCACAAAAAGGGGGAAAAATACGTTTTGGATAACTATCGAGGGATCTCTGTCAGTAGCAATATTGGAAAGGTTTTCTGTAAAGTCCTGTATGGGAGACTAGAGGAGGTGATTGAGGAGAAGGGCTTTTTGGGAGAAATCCAGAATGGCTTCAGGAAGGGAAGGAGAGTTACTGATCATCTTTTCACACTATCCCAAATGATAGAATCCGCGAAAGCAAAAAAGAAAAAGATGTTTATGGCCTTTTTGGATATCAAAAAGGCATACGATAGTGTATGGAGGGAAGGTATGTGGCGCAAGCTGGAGGCTATGGGCTTAGGAATTATGAAAGCATTATATAAAGATGTACAGAGTGAACTTAGCCTGGGAAACACTACAACGAAACGTGTGCCTAAAACAGGGGTGTATCCTTTCGCCGATCCTATTTGCATTGTACATCAAAGGTTTAGGAGATGAACTCCTGCGTAGCGAGGAGGGGGTAGCAAGTGGGGACTTGAAGATCCCAGGGCTATTTTTTTGCAGACGATATTGTTCTAGTGTCAGAAAGCGAAGAGGGGCTAACGAAAATGATGGGAATTGTTGGGAAATATGGGAGCAAATGGAGACTCGAACTTAACGAAAGCAAGAGCAAAGTTATACCTGTGGGCCGCAAAGTGGACCCCACTCGAAGGTGGAGAGTGGGTGAGTTCTGCATTCCGGAAGGGAGCAGCAAACTTCTCAGTGTGGGAGAGACAGGTGATTACGAGTATTTGGGGGTAAATATAAACATTACAGGAAGAGGCATCTACCGGAACCACACAAATAAATTGATTCTGAAGGGGAAGCGAAGCCTTAACCAAATGAAACTTATAGGGAGAAACAGTTTCAATAAGGTTTTCGTGGGGAAAACCATTTGGGAAATGGTGGGGCTGTCAAGTATAACATACGGTACGGAAGTGGTACCCCTAAACCAGACGGCCGTAAAGAGCTTGGAAATCCTGCAGAACGATGCAGGCCGATGGATAACGGGGTCGAGTAATGCCGCAGCGCTAGAAGCAATCAGGGGTGAGCTTGGGTGGATGAGGATCAAGGACAGGATAGACCTGTTGAAGCTCGGTTATCTTAATTATTTGGTAAATCTCCCCGACAGCCGATGGTGTAAAGCAATGTTCCTGAGAATTTTCAACTCAAATATCAAAACGGGGTGGATGGTCCAAGTGAGGGAGCTAGTAGAGAACTACTCATTGGAGATCTCGGACCTGGACGTTGGGGCAAACCAGGGTAAAAAAATCGTCAGAGAAAGGGTCATGGAGGATTGTAACCGTAATTGTCGAGAGGGGGTCAAATCAAAGAGGTCTTTGGGTGGCCTGCGTGATAAAGAAAAGCCAGGTTTTGAAGAGTACCTTGATGGCACCTTCGGGGGGTCATTGTTGTTCAAGCTGAGGTCCCGATCCCTGGAGCTGAGGGGAAAAATTGGGAAAGACGGTGAAAGGGAGTGCCAGATGTGTAACTTGGACATGGTGGAGACCCTGGAACACTTTCTTCTAGAATGCCCAAAGTATCAGCCTAAAAGAATGAGATTCACTGGGAGTATAATGGGGAAGTGGGATGGGAGAATGAAGGACATGTGGTTATGGGGAGACTCAAAGGAGATTAATATGCTAATCGGAGAGATTGGGAAGAATGGGACAAGGGATATCATCAAGCAGTTCGTCTCCGAGTGTTGGGAGGAGAGGAGAAGCGTGGGAATAGGGAGGCAGTTGGGAGTACAGGGGTAACCACGGCCTTCTCGTCAGAGAACCGCGACAAATCAGCGGCTGGCCAAAGTGTTATTATATTATTATTCTTGGATGTTGTTTGGCACAACTCATCTTAAAAGATTTGTTTTCATAAGTTCTTCTGCGTGAAGTAGTGATCAAAGTTCTGGCCTCTGATGAGATACTGATACAGAGTTTTTACAGGACGACCGAATCTTGATTGATTTAATAGCACTTGATTAGGAGATCATATACTGTTTTTACAGTTTCCACGGACCTTTAAACCCTTTATGTGGACTGTAACTGTCATAATGAGATAATCTTATACTGTTTTTCACGGTTTCTTTGAACATTTATTTGAACATTTCTAGCGTAAAAACAACTCCTCACTTAGCCTGGGTAACATCACAACAAAACGTGTGCCTATGGAGATAGGCCTAAAACAGGGGTGTATCCTTTCGCCAGTTCTTTTTGGATTGTACATCAAAGATTTAGGA
This sequence comes from Pictodentalium vernedei, assembly GCA_031216915.1. Lineage (NCBI taxonomy): Eukaryota > Metazoa > Mollusca > Scaphopoda > Dentaliida > Dentaliidae > Pictodentalium > Pictodentalium vernedei. The sequence goes on along the minus strand of CM062296.1, from coordinate 599,445,897 downwards.
GATGAACTCCTGCATAGCGACGAGGGGGTTGCAGTTGGTGACTTGAAGATCCCAGGGCTATTTTTTTGCAGACGATATGGTGTTAGTGTCAGAAAGCGAAGAGGGGTTAGAGAAGATGCTGGGAATTGTAGTGAAATATGGGAGCAAGTGGAGACTCAAACTTAATGAAAGCAAGAGCAAAGTTATACCCGTGGGCCGCAAAGTGGACCCCACTCGAAGGTGGAGTGTGGGGGAGTTCTGCATTCCGGAAGGTAGCAGTAGACTTCTTAGTGTAGGAGAGACTAGTGACTATGAATACCTGGGGGTAAATATAAACATCACAGGAAGAGGCATCTACCGAAACCACACAAATAAATTGATTCTGAAGAGGAAGCGAATCCTTAACCAAATGAAACTTATAGGGAGAAACAGTTTCAATAAGGTTTTCGTGGGGAAAACCATTTGGGAAATGGTGGGTCTGCCAAGTATAACATACGGTACGGAAGTTGTACCCCTAAAATTTCCCAAAATTTGGGCTCCTTCATGGAGACCAAATATGAACCTGAGAACTTGATGTGAACAACCTTAAATCTGAATCCCTTAAGGATGTTGCATATTACTAGTGGTTCAGTAGAAAAAGATTTTTATTTTTTTTAAAACAAGCAGACTCTGCATTTTCTCATTACCAACAGTGTTAAAATGGGTGTCTCCTGAGTGGAGGCCAAGTATGAATCCAAGGACTTGTTTTGAACTAACTTGAATCTGACACCCCTAAAGATGTTGGATATCAATATGAAAAGATTGTGATGGATTGTTGTGGAGATTTTTTTATTTTTAAAAAAATGACTCTGCACTTTTTCAATTGACTCTATAAGCACATCCCATGTTTGGTCACGTTGGAAGCACACAAGCCACATTTGTTTCCAAAACAATAAACGTGTGGGGCGAAATAGGGATCCTGTGACGGCGGTTACCGCGACAAATCAGCGGCTGGCCAAAGTGTTATTACCATCAGTCACTTCATATGTCACTCATTTCCTTTCATATATATATATCAAGTATACAGAAGAAGTCTCCTTGGTTACGAATCGAAATTAAGTATTTTTATTGTTTACTAATCATATATATTTCATTTTCAGGTTATTTTATTCAACTTTGTGGGGAGTTAGTTTAGTATAGTAACTGGGACAAAGTTAGGAGGCCTTAAATAAAACTGTGAGCGCTAAGTTGTCGAACGGTTCGTCGTGTTGCCTTTTGTCGCGTGTTTACAATTTTCCCTGTCCGATCGCGTAATTTTGTCTTGATGATGGCGAGCAAGTCTGTTCAGACGGAGGTAAGTATGGAGGTAAATACGTGTAATATCGCGGTCCAGGTCAACGGTGCCAACGGAGTAAGTATTGGTGTGCAGACAGAGGTCACTGGGGGTGTCGGTCAGAGCCGGGTTGGTGGGGCCACCGATGGCGATATTGGGCTTGAAGTTTGTAAACAGTGTTCTATGATGTATGGGGACTGTCGCTCGATGGGATATGGAGAGGTATGTGCAAACTGTCAGGAAATCCTCCGCCTACTTGAGACAATTGTTAAGTTTGAGGGGGAGATTGCTGAGCTGAAGGGAAAACTTGGTAGGGCGGGGCTGTCTGGAGTTACACCTGTGAAAGTGGCTTTCCGAGAAGGATGGAAGGTTGTCGGTGGTTCCAAGAGGAAACATGGGGGTAGAACCTTTGATGTGAATGAGGTAGGTGATGAGGTGGGGGCTGCTAGAAAAGTACGTAGGACAGATGAGGGGGGCCCAGGCCGGAGAAATGCTGTAAAGCGTTTGGCGTGGACTACCAAAAGTGGTAGGAAAGGGGGGCCAGAGAAGCAGGTAGATAGGGGTGTAAAGTCCAAAGGCAGTGGGGAGTGCAGCACCAGAAACAGATTTGATGTGCTCGATTCGGAAGAGACAGAGGAGGAGATGGAGGTAGTTGCAACAGATAGTAGCTTGGGGTCTAGGCCAGGAAAAAGGAGGAGGGATCCGGGGGAAGACCAGGGGAGTAGTCCAGGTAGCTCAGGGCCTGGAAAGAGACGGAGGGACAAGGATAGGAGTAATCCTAGGTCAAAGATACCGATATTGAGTCCGAGTGGGGCTGTTGGAGAGGAAGAGGACGCTGTAAACAATAGGAGACGAGAGGAGATAAATAGGGCGAGGTCCAAAAGTAAGTTGGTGGTTGCGGGAAGTAGCATAGTTCGGGGGGATCGACAAGGTTGTCTGTGGTCCGGACAGTAAAAATAGAACAGTTCTGTGCTTTCCGGGGGCTAAAGTGGAGGACTTGAGAGATAGAGTGGACGGTATTGTAGCTGGGTCGGGGCCTGATCCGGTAGTGGTATTACATGTGGGGTCCAATAACATCAGGGAGAGGAAATCAGTTCGTTTGGTGGACACATACAAGGACCTAATTAGTAAGCTACTTAGCAGGAATGCTCGGATCATCGTTTCAGGGGTGCTCCCCGTTATGGGTGGTGGGAATGAGAGGAACTCGCGGATTATGGCACTAAACGAGGAGCTGGAAGAGCACTGCAAAGACTTGGGAGTACATTTCATTGACCACTGGGATTCATTCTGGGGACAAGGAGAGTTGTATGGTCGAGACGGATTGCATTTAAGTAGGATGGGTACAGACCTGTTGGGCCAAAAAATCTTACAGGTGGCTGGGCCTTTTTTGGAGAAAAGGGGGGTAGGGGACCACAGCCGGTAACCCAGAGTGGCACAAATGCTGGGAACATAGGAAGAACAACAAACATGCACAATACAGGGACATACCAGGGTTATAATAATGTGCCAGTGATGACAAAAAAACAAAGATTCATTAAGTTTGGGTACTGCAACATCCAGGGTCTGCACAAGAAAGTAAGCGAAATATCAACAATGATGGACGAAGGAGACTTCGATATAATGGGTCTAAGTGAGACGTGGATACGACGGGATGAGCGGGTTGATCAGATGAAGGGTTGCGTGTGGATAGGAGCTGGGCGAACTGAGGGTCAGAAACGGGGTGGGGGTGTTGGCATCTACGCTAAAGAGGAATTACAGCCCTCATTGATTACAGATCTCACAGAAGCAAGGACTCAGATTCCAGTATCCAACGAAATAGTCTGGGCAAAAATCAAGTTAGGAAGCAGGAGTGTTGCCGTTGGTGTTGTATACTTAGCAGTGGAGGGAAGTAAGCCCGAGTGGAATGATTCAATATATACAACTCTTAGATTGAATATCACAGAGCTTGGGAGCAGAGGGTTCAGTATTGTCCTAATGGGGGACTTCAATGGGCACATCGGGGATAAGGAGGAGGGCATACAGGGAGGTGATAGGAAAATTAACACGAATGGGAGGAAGATGTTGGACCTATCAAAAGAGCTTGGTTTAAAGATCCTGAACAGGGATGCGAAATGTAAGGGTAAATGGACCTGGGAGAGGAACGATAAGAAAACAATAATTGATTATATACTCACTGACATTAGAGTATGGAGGGAGGTTATAGATGTAGAAATAGATGACGAGGGAAGAAATGACTTGGGTAGTGATCACAACCTGATAACAGTTAAGATTATGGGCAAAAAGACGAATAGAGACAGAAATACCTTCAAGGAAGTTTGGGGACTAAAACAAGGAGCCGACTGGAAGCAGTTTCGGGAAAAACTAAAACCAAATCTTGAATGTATACCTAGGGATGCAAATGTCCAGAGTATTTCAGATGGCATAGTAAATAGCCTAACAGAGGCAGGGAAGGAGTGTATAGGAAGGGTGAGGGTCCCAACGAGAGAGCTTGGATACAGGGTTAACGAGGGACTGAAAAAGGCTGTAAAAGAAAGGAAGGTAAAATGCGCTGCTTACAGAAGAAGTAGGAAGCTTAAAGGGGTGGATAACAATGACACGAGACTAATGAAAGGAGAATATGAACTGGCACGGAAAAAGGTGAATGAGATAAAGAATAATAATAGGAAGGAGCGCAATTGCAGTCTTGCCAGAACAATAAAGAAAACGGGGGGTTCGAGCTCAAACGTATTTTGGAACTGGGTAAATAAACGGGGGAAAAGTAGTGTGCAGAGTATCAAAGTGGATGGGGAAAGTACAGAAGATAAAGGCCGTATCGCTTCAGAGTTAGTCAAGCACTGGGAAAAGATAAACGATAGGCGATGGGGCAGTGGGTCCCAACCAAAAAGAAATACACTGGTGGAGGAGAACCTATCCAATCGTGTATGTAGCGAAATAACGACAGAAGAAGTGCGGAACGTGGTCTCGAAATTAAAAAATGGTAAAGCGGGAGGGACTGATGAAATTCCGAACGAATTCCTCAAAAATGGAGGGGAGGCACTTATTGAAGTCCTGACAAACCTTTTCAACCTGGCTCTGCGAAAGCAAGAGGTCCCCAGAGAGTGGAGGGAAAGTAAGGTGTCGTTCATACACAAAAAGGGGGATAAGGAAGTTCTAGATAACTATAGGGGGATATCAGTTAGTAGTAACATCGGAAAAGTATTCTGTAAGGTCATATACGGTAGACTAGAGGAAGTTATTGAAGAGAAAGGTTTTTTAGGAGAAATTCAAAATGGTTTCAGGAAAGGACGAAGAGTCACTGATCACCTATTTACACTCACCCAACTGATAGAATCAACAAAGGCTGAAAAGAAAAAGATGTTTCTGGCATTTCTAGATGTGAAAAAAGCGTACGACCGAGTGTGGAGGGAAGGTATGTGGCGAAAGCTCGAAACTCAGTCTAGGGAGTATCACTACAAAACGAGTCCCTATGGATATAGGCCTCAAGCAGGGGGTGTATCTTTTCACCGATTTTGTTTGCATTGTATGTTAAAGATTTAGGGGACGAACTAATTCAGAGTGCGGAGGGGGTAAATGTTGGAGACATAAAGATACCAGGCTTATTCTTTGCGGACGACATGGTGTTAATGTCTAGAACTGAACAGGGGCTAGAGAAACTGCTGGAAATTGTTGGTAGATATGGGAACACTTGGCGGCTCGAACTAAATGAAAATAAAAGCAAGGTAATACCCGTTGGACGCAAGGTAGATATGACGAAGAGATGGAGAGTGGGGGAGTTCTCAATCCCCGAAGGGGAAAGCAAACAAATCACTGTAGGAGAAACGGGAGAGTATGAGTATCTAGGGGTAAGCATAAATATAACGGGAAGAGGGGTGTACAGAAATTACTCAGCCAAACTGATTCTGAAGGGGAAAAGAATTCTGAACCAACTAAAACTTTTAGGGAAAAATAGTTTCAACAAGGTCTTTGTGGGGAAAACACTGTGGGAGAGGGTGGGTTTACCAAGTATAACGTATGGCACGGACGTGATTCCATTAAACCAAACCGTTATTAAGAAGTTGGAAAATACTCAAAATGATGCCGGCAGATGGATAACAGGGTCGAGTAATGCTGCAGCTTTGGAAGCAGTAAGGGGGGAGCTTGGGTGGATGAAAATCAAGGACAGGGTAGATTTGGGAAAACTGTGTTACTTTAACTACTTGAGAAACCTGCCTGACAACCGGTGGTGCAAATTGATGCTCGATACCATTTGGAATTCCAATATAGAAACGGGGTGGTCAAAACATGTGAGGGAACTAATGGACAATTACTCTATAGAGGTCACAAACATAGAAGTAGGAATGAAAGAAGGCAAAAGGTTTGTCAAAGAGAGAGTCATGGAAGATTGCAATCGAAACTGGCGAGCAGGGGTTAGCGTGAAAAGATCACTGCAGGGGTTACAATATAAAGAAAAGCCAGCTTTTGAGAAGTACCTAGATGGCACCTTTGGAGGGTCACTGCTCTTCAAACTGAGATCAAGATCACTGGAGCTTCGTGGAAAAATTGGGAGAGATGGGGAAAAGGGATGCCAAATGTGCCACTCTGGAGTAGTGGAGACCCTGGAACATTTTCTCTTGGAATGCCCACTGTATATACCTCATAGAATAAAATTTACTGGAAGAATAATGCAGAAGTGGGGTGAAGAAACAAAGGATAGATGGCTGAAGGGGGACACGAGGGAGAGGGTAGGAATGCTTATTGAAGAAATTGAAAAAGAGGAAGTGAGGGACACCATTAAGCAGTTTATATCTGAATGCTGGGAGGAGAGGAGGGGAAGAGGGGGTGGGGTGCAGGGGGAATGATGGCCTTCTCTTATGAGGACCGCGACAAATCAGCGGCTGGCCAAAGAGTTATTATTATTATAACTCAACTGTGCAAACACCTATGGCGCAGGTATTGACTTTATTTATATCAAAAATAATGCATTTCGAATGTTGAACTTTCGGAATGACAGCCGAGTTTCACTTTGCAAAACAATGAAGATACGCAACTCTATTCAGATTGTACAGTTACATTTCAAGGTGTTCTTGACCTAAAGTTTTGTTATCAGCACAGATTTACCATATTATTATCCCGGCCCCCCATCCACGCAAGGGAGGGGTATAACAAAAAGCTCTGTCTGCCTGCCCGTCTGTCCGGAGTTTGTTTAAGGCATAACTTGAAGAATAGTTAACAGATTTCAATTTTTGGGGTATATGCCCCTATAGCACCTATGTCTACGTCAAGTTCCATGACCACCAATATGTCTTGAAAATTATGGGTGTTGTGGCCCTTTGTTATAAAAATATCCTGTAAATCTTGTTTATGGCATAGCCTGAACACACGTTAACGATTTCAATTCTCTTTGGTACGCAGCACAAGTCAAAATAAGTTGTAGGATAACCACTATAAACTATGTATCTTTCTCTTCCTACACTGATAAGACCAGAAGGTGACATCATTATCTGGAAAGCTCTCACTGAGAGCTTTCCACAAAATGATGTCAGATTCTGATCTTATCAGTGCAGGAGCAGCAGTATACTTAGTATATTGCGGTTGTGCTACAACTTATTTTGACTTGTACTGTATGTCTCTATAGAAACAATATCTACATCAAGTTCGATGACCAGGGATATCCAATGGAAATTAAGGGAGTTATTGCCCTTTGTTTAATAAAGAAATATTGTGTATTGCTTGTTTACGTCATAACTTGAACAATAATTAACGGATTTCAATTCTTTTCGGCATATGTCTCTATAGCAACAATGTCTACGTCAAGTTCAATGACCAGCGATATCCAATAAAAATTACGAGAGTTATTGCCCTTTGTTTAATAAAAAAAATATCGTGTAATGCTTGTTTATGCCAAATTATGGAATAACTTTAGCAATAAAAATCCGATTTCAATTTTTTTTGGCATATGTTTCTATAGCAACAATATCTACGCCAGGTTCGACGACCAGTGATATCCGATGTAACTTATGGGAGTTATTGCCCTTTGTTAATAAATATTTTTTAATCCTTGTTTATAGAATAACTTTTTTCAATTTTTATAGTTATCCACAAATAAAAAATGTCAGATGTATTGCCCTGCCCCCCCCCCCCCCCCACACACACCCTATTAGGCATATTTTTCTCCCATTCAGAAACGCATTTTGAAGGATTTAGAGTGAGAACATGCAGAAAAAATTAGACTCCTATGCTCCCTCCCCCTCCCCCCATGTCCGACTCAATTAGAGAAATTTTTTTCTTTGCCCCAACTGCATTTTTAGGAATTTAGTTATTGCATGTGGAATAAAAATTTGACTGCTATGATGCCCACACCCCTCTGAGCCATGTCAGTTTGAAATTTTTTTTTCTTTGCTCCAAAATTCATTTTGAAAAATATAGATTGATTACATACAGAAAAAAGAAAAAAATTGGCAAGTATGACCCCCCCCCCCCGCCCACCCCACCCCCTTTCAATTAGGCATTTTTTTTTCTTTGCCCCAACATGCATTTTGAAGGATTTAGAGTGATTACATGGAGAAAAAAAAAACTTTACTCCCCTTACACCTTCCCTCCTCCCCATCTGGTCAGTAAGGCCATAAAAATTTGTTTGCTCAAAGATTGGTTTGGCCAGCCTTAGAGTGATTTTATGCAGGAAGAAAAACACCTATGCCCCCCCCCTCACCCCCACAATTGGGGGGCATGGGAGAATTCCCAGCAGCTTGACGATGAAGGCCTTTTGTTAATATCACAATTATGTAAGGTCCATCATAGCGACAACTTATGATCTACGACTTTGAGTGAGCCTCTTTACTTAAACATGAGTTGCTTTCCCAACATGATCCTTGTGATTGACTTCTGGATTTTTCTTTACTCTTTCCCTTTATATACCTCCTTTTCTTCCTCCAACTCAGTTTGTAAAAGCCAACCTGGACTCTTTTTTTATCAACTAAATAATTTGCTGCTTTTGACGCTCACCATTTCTCGGGCACATTATACATATTACCATCCTCAAATTACATAGTGTGTAGTCTTGAAAGTTATCGTGCCCATATTGGTGCGTTCAATGCAGTGATTACTTCATGCTGCCTAAAAAGAAAACTAAGAATAGACCAGTCCCTTTGCTTTCTTGCTTTTCTGCAGCTGTATTGTAAAAGCATCAGTCTTAGCGATGCCTTCACTCTGGTGTCGGCATTGTTCCATGTTCTCTTCAACTTTTTCGGTGAACCAAATTGTTAAAGTTTTGTAAAAATTAATACCCCTAATCGGCTTTGTAAGAGAAATGGTATAGTGTCCGTCCCTGATTCGACTACTGTAAGGCTATCCGAGATCACTATTTGGCATCTTGTGTCTGTCGCATTAGTGTTGCTTTTGGTCCTGCTAATGTCTGGAGATATCGAAACCAACCCAGGACCAGCCTCCATTAATGCTAACATCACCTCAAATGGATTGAAAATCTTTCACGTAAATATTCAAAGCCTAAAACCAAAACTGAACGTCATAGAGTATGAATCACCCCCCCCCCCCCTACGATATATTAGCCTTTACTGAAACTTGGCTACAAAGCTGCGACATAACATCCGATATTATGATTTGTGGATTTCAGGAACCATTGAGATATGACCGTTCAACTAGAGGGGGTGGCATCGCCATTTACATAAAATATGGTTTGAGCTTTCGGCAAAGACCTGACCTTGAAATGAACGGCGTCGAATGTGTTTGGGCGGAGGTATTTACAAAATATAACTAGATGGTGCCATTTGTGTGCGAAGCACACTATAGTATATCCCCGCATTTGCACTTTCCTTTTTGGTTAGTGCAGGATACAGATAAAAAGGCTTCACGCATGTGTGTGATTTAAAATGATAAAACAGTATTTAATTTCCTTCTGAAGACTCACATGTGAAACTACTTTAATATTTCAAACAAGATACTTCACCCAACATGATGTATAAAGGGTAGTGTTCTGATCACATCATTGTCACATGATTGAAAAACCACTTGGACCCAAATCAAAATTCCAAAACCTTCATGCACATCTACAGATGCTATCTGAACATGTTAACATGGTTTAAATGTTTCAAATTCAATACCCTACGAGCCTTTGAGTCGACAAAGATTTTCTAAGGATAAAAGTGGTTCCACTGGAACCACCTGGAACCAAATCAAAATTCTGAAACCCTCATGCACATCTACAGATGCTATCTGAACATGTTAACATGGTTTAAACGTTTCGAATTCAATACCCTAAGAGCCTTTGAGCGGACAAAGATTTTCTGAGGGTAAAAGTGGTTCCACTGGAACCACTTGGACCCAAATCAAAATTGTGAAACCCTCATGCACATCTACAGATGCTATCTGAACATGTTAACATGGTTTAAACGTTTCGAATTTAATACCCTAAGAGCCTTTGAGCGGACAAAGATTTTCTAAGGATAAAAGTGGTTCAACCACTTGGACCCAAATCAAAATTCCGAAACCTTCATGCACATCTACAGATGCTATCTGAACATGTTAACATGGTTTAAACGTTTCGAATTCAATACCCTAAGAACCTTTGAGCGGACAAAGATTTTCTAAGGATAAAAGTGGTTCCACTGGAACCACCTTGAACCAAATCAAAATTCTGAAACCTTCATGCACATCTACAGATGCTCTCTGAACATGTTAACATGGTTTAAACGTTTCGAATTCAATACCCTAAGAGCCTTTGAGCGGACAAAGACTTTCTAAGGATAAAAGTGGTTTCACTGGAACCACTTGGACCCAAATCAAAATTCCAAAACCTTCATGCACATCTACAGATGCTATCTGAACATGTTAACATGGTTTAAACGTTTCAAATTCAATACCCTACGAGCCTTTGTGTGGACAAGGATTTTCTAAGGATAAAAGTGGTTCCACTGGAACCACCTGGAACCAAATAAAAATTCCGAAACCTTCATGCACATCTACAGATGCTATCTGAACATGTTAACATGGTTTAAATGTTTCGAATTCAATACCCTAAGAGCCTTTGAGCGGACAAAGATTTTCTGAGGGTAAAAGTGGTTCCACTAGAACCACTTGGACCCAAATCAAAATTCCGAAACCTTCATGCACATCTACAGATGCTATCTGAACATGTTAACATGGTTTAAAAGTTTCGAATTCAATACCCTAAGAGCCTTTGAGCGGACAAAGATTTTCTAAGGATAAAAGTGGTTCCACTGGAACCACCTGGAACAAAATCAAAATTCCGAAACCTTCATGCACATCTACAGATGCTATCTGAACATGTTAACATGGTTTAAATGTTTCGAATTCAATACCCTAAGAGCCTTTGAGCGGACAAAGATTTTCTGAGGGTAAAAGTGGTTCCACTGGAACCACTTGGACCCAAATCAAAATTCCGAAACCTTCATGCACATCTACAGATGCTATCTGAACATGTTAACATGGTTTAAAAGTTTCGAATTCAATACCCTAAGAGCCTTTGAGCGGACAAAGATTTTCTAAGGATAAAAGTGGTTCCACTGGAACCACTTGGACCCAAATCAAAATTCCGAAACCTTCATGCACATCTACAGATGCTATCTGAACATGTTAACATGGTTTAAACGTATCGAATTCAATACCCTAAGAACCTTTGAGCGGACAAAGATTTTCTAAGGATAAAAATGGTTCCACTGGAACCACTTGGAACCAAATAAAAATCCCGAAACCTTCATGCACATGTACTGATGATACCTGAACACATTAGCACAGTTTAAACATTAATGCAAGTGAATGTAACACCGGACGGACGTACGGACGGACGGACGTACGGACGGACGGAGATAACGACAATATCCCCGACGAAAGCGGGGATAAAAAGTCACTACTCTTAGGAGTATTCTACCGCCCACCGAATAGTACCCCAGACGTATGGGATAATGTTATGGCCTCCATCGATAAAGCGAAAGACACTCTAATTTCTGATATCGTTATAACTGGAGATTTCAATGACAATCAGTATGGTGAACCTCGAGGGCACTTCCGCGACATAAGCAATCAGTTCAATCTGAAACAACTTATTAGAGAACCAACGTGCTTTACCGAATCAACGGCTACATTGCTTGACCTCTTTGCTGCTAGCGACAGTGTTAATGTTCTAAGATGTGAAGTCCTCGAACCCCTTGTACCCGATATGACACGGTATCACTGCCCAATTTTTATAGAACTGGATTTCCAAAAAGCGCCTTGTTATAATTTTAGGAGACGTATTTGGCAGTACGCTGGGGGTAATTACGATGGGCTGAACAATGCCTACAACAATTTAGATTGGGACAGTGTGTTTAACCACTCTTGTCTTGACACGTTAGTTGAGAATTTTACTGAAAAAATACTTGACGTAGCATATAAATTCATTCCCTCTAAACATATAACCTCAAGGCCCAATCAACCAAAATGGATGCATAATAATATACGTTTACTTATAAGACAGAGGACTCGATTATATCGCCGGGCAAAGCGCTCTGGTTTATTACACCACTGGGATAAATACAAAACTAAACGTAACGAAGTTGTTTCCGCGGTTAGAAAGGCCAAAGTCGAGTACATTTCTAAAGTACAAGCAACGTTAAGTGCTCCAGAAACATCTTCATCTAATTGGTGGAAAACATTAAAAATATTCATTGGCAAAACAAGATTAGACACCCCTACTATAAGCCATTTAGGCAATCTTTATTCAACTAATCTCGAGAAGGCAGAAGTGTTCAATGAATATTTCTGCTCTATTTCTACCCTGGATGAGACGACTGCGTCCTTGCCAGGGTCACCCCAGCCAGCCCCGGCACATCTTCGGAAAATAACCTTGGAACAAACAGAAATACTCAAGGCAATGAAGAATATCAAAGTGTCCAAAGCGTCTGGACCAGACCAAATAAGCCCACGACTTCTGAAAGAATGTAGACATTCGTTGTGTATGCCATTAACAACTCTGTTTAATGTCTTACTGGACAATTGTTATTTCCCTAAACTGTGGAAAAAGGCCAATGTATCCCCAGTATTGAAAAAGAACCCCTCTAACATAATTAGCAACTATCGACCGATATCACTGATTAGCTGTACTGGTAAGCTGCTTGAAAAATGTGTTTTCAAGCGGTTGTGGAAGTTCCTATGTGACAATAATATACTGAGCCAGTTCCAGTCCGGCTTTATCTCGGGCGATTCTACGGTCTTACAACTGACTGACCTCTATGATGAGTTTTGTCATGCTCTTGATGATGGTAAGGAGGTTCGAGTTGTATTCTGCGATGTCAGTAAAGCATTTGATAAGGTGTGGCACGCTGGGCTCCTTTATAAGCTTGAGAAAATAGGAATATCTGATGACCTCTTAACTTTCTTAAAATCCTACACGTCCGACCGGTATCAAAGGGTAGTGCTGGGCTCCGAGTCGTCTCCCTGGAGACCAGTAATGACTGGTGTTCCGCAAGGTTCAATCCTTGGCCCTTTACTATTTCTGATATACATAAATGACATTACTGATAACTTGTCCAGCAGTATCCGTCTCTTTGCCGATGACACATCATTATACCTTATCGTCGAAAATCCTGACCAAGCTGCACTCATAATCAATCGTGATTTGGCAACAATCGAACATTGGGCCAAAACATGGTTGGTTGAGTTCAATGCTCAAAAAACTGAAACGATGCTAATATCACGTAAAGTAAATGCCCTGGTTCACCCAGAATTATATTTAGGAAGGACCGAAATTGCCGACGTTACTCGTCACAAGCATCTAGGTGTAATTTTGAATAAAAGTTGCACGTGGAACGACCATATCGAACACATAAGCTCCAAAGCCTGGAAACGCATTGACATGCTGAGGGCCCTCAAGTTTACCCTGGATAGGAAGATTCTTGAAAAAATATATTTTGCTTTCATTCGTCCCCTTTTAGAATATGTCTGGGATAATTGCTCTTTAACGCAGTCTGCTGAGCTAGAAAAAATTCAAATAGCTGCAGCGCGAATAGTCACTGGTGCCACTTTGAGCGCCAGTAAGAATCGTCTCTATTCAGAGACTCAGTGGGAAACACTACTGGAACGACGCCGAAAGCATAAACTAATTCAGTTCTTCAAGATGTACCACAAACTAACACCCACGTATATCTCGGCAAAAGTTCCGCCTCTGAATACAGCCATTAACCAAAATCACAATCTCCGAACTGCAAGTAATCACCGTGTCCCATTTTGCCACACCAACTTATATCAATCATCGTTTATCCCGGAGGTAACCAGTCAATGGAATAGACTGCCCCTTTTGGTCAGGGAAAACCCTTCACTCATAGATTTTCGAAAATTCCTCAACAATTCAACCATTCGGCCACCAATATTTTACACAGGGGCCAAATCCAGAAAAGCCCAGATATACCACTGTCGACTGCGTTTGGGATGCAGCAACATTAACACACACTTATATGAAAACCACTTATCGGCAACCCCACTCTGTCGATGTGGCGATTTAGAGACAGCTGAGCATTTCCTCATGCATTGTACATTATTTGATGTTGAACGCGACTTGACAATCAATACATTGCCGTTTACACTGGACCTATCTACACTCTTGTTTGGATCCGAATGGCTGTCTAATACTGAAAATGCTCTTATATTCAGTGCTGTACAAGATTATATTATATTGAGTAAACGCTTCCAGTGACAAGTTGCGCACGCTCAAATGGCTGCGTGATGTGGTATCTTAACCACAACGGGCAGCCGTGAATGTGGGCGCACCCTGTCAACCGTGCGGGAACACATACAAGGTTTGGATACGGTATAAATTGAGAGATGTCCATCCTGTAGAGATACCCCCCAAGTTCCTACTCTAGGTCACTACGCTCATACAATGATACTCCTGCGACAACGGACCTATCTGCACTAGGGACACTGAAAGCCAAGCGTCGCTGTAGGTTGCATCTGCCGACTCACGCCGGTTGAAAACTTTGAGTCCAGGTTGGTTAGTAGAAACTTCCTCTTCCCGATCTTTTTCTATTTTCTTTCGTGTATGCTTCCCTAAGTCAATCAAAATTTTAACTCTAATTCGTTCTTCTTCCTTCTTTCTATAACAAAACAATATTTACGCAGTGCTTGCATCCACCGCCTAGTCATTTTCGTTATTATGTTGCTTTGGGAGACGGCTTAACATAAGCTCACAGCTTTCTGCCGAATCCCATAAATTTATTCTTGTGTTAATCATTTCTATTCCTATACATACAACTGTTCGTGTAGTTGTAGTCATGTGTGCTTGTTCTTTTTTTTTTCTATAGTCTTGTATGTATAGCTCATGTACTTTTTCTAAATAAATATTGTTTAAACTAATATCACAATTTATACTTACCATAAAAGTTAATTTTAACACAAATGATCAAGCATGTAATGTACCAATATCTCTTCACTTGACTTTGAGTCGAGTTTACTTCCGCCATTTTCTGACCACACTTCTGCCTGTTTTAATTATTTTACATGTGATTTGTTTTGGAAACAATGTGACCTAAAATGGGGAATGCTGATCACCTCTATTCCCTATACCATACCCTACGACACATTTGACTGCAATTTTTTCTTCCCATTCCATCCTACTAATTCAAAGAATGCTACATACCAAATAAGGATTGCCCATTTCATGTGGCCAGGGAAATGTGGGCTGTTGAAATGTTTTTTATTTTTAGCTCCTGGTGTTCCCACAGGGGCAGAGATTTTTTGGCATGAATCAAGTACTTATGACACAATAGTACCCATATCAAATTTGGTTCAAACCTGTCCATGTGTGCTGAAAAAAGAAAATCTCCATAAGGCATGGCAACTTGATTTGAATATAATCATAATGCAACCTCATGAACAACAATTCCCTAAAATTTCTTTGAAATTGGTTCAACGTTTTTTTAATACAAGAGGCCTCATTGAGCCTGAGGTGCTCACCTGACAATAGTTGTTTAAAGAAGGATTTGATTAGCATATATAGCTAGTTAACAACTACAGAGGAATGAAGTTATTAAATTATTTATAACTCTGTTGTCCATGCCAGATGATTTTTTTCTAGTACTGGGATGTTACCACAGAATTAATGGCGCGATTTCCTGTAATGCAAAACTTCGGGAGTCCAAATATCAACCTAGGAACTTAACTTGAACAAACTTGTGTCTGAGCCCTTCCCTTCCACCACCCGGTGCGGTATACCAAATTGAAAGCATTCTGACTGGGGGATCTGAAGAAGAAGATTTTTAAAGAAATTTCCTCATAATGCATTAAGTTGAAATTCGGGCTACCATCGTGGGGGGGGGGGGGGGGGGGGGGGGGGGGGGTGCGGGGGGGGGGGGGGGGGGGGGGCAAATATTAACCCAGGGACCAGATTTGAACAAACTTGAATCTCACCCCAATAGAGATGTTGTATACCAGGTGTGAACGCATTCTGACTGGTGGACCTGAAGAAGATTTTTAAAGAAATTTCCTCATATTGCACTAAGTTAAAATTTGGGCTACCATAGGGACCCCAAATAGTAACCTAGGAACCCGATTTAAACAAATTTGAATCTCACCACCCTAGAGATGATGTTTACCAAATATGAAAGCATTCTGACTGGTTGATTTGAAGAAGAAGATTCTTAAAGAAATTCCCTCATATTGCACTAAGTTAAAATACAGCCTACCATAGGGAGCCCAAATATTAACCCAGGCACTCGATTTGAACAAACTTGAATCTGACCCCCTTAAAGATGTTGCATATCAAATATGAAAGCATTCTAACAGGTGGATCTGAAGAAGATTTTTGAAGATCATCGCCCATATTAATTCAGGCTCCTGTATTGAGCCCAAATATGAACCAAGGGGCTTCATTTTAACACAATTGTATCTGAACCCCTTTTGGATGCGGTATACCCAATATCAAAAGATTTTGATCAGTGATTGTGGAGACAAATGTTTTTTTAATTTCTGCAAATATGCTAACTCAGCATTTTTTCGACCCCCCCCCCCCCCCCCCCCAATAGAACACCCTGTCACAACTGATGGCAATGTTTTTTTACCATTCAATTCTAAATAATAGTTCTCTGTTCCATATGGTTTGGGAAATATGGGCATTTGAAAATATTTCTATTTTGAGCTCCTGGGGTTCTCACAGGAAAATTTCTGTTTTCATAAATCAAGTACTTATGACTCAATAATACCACATATCAAATTTGTTTCAAATCGGACCATTGGTTCCGAAAATAGAAATTTCGGGCAGGGCCAAAACTCTTGCCTCTCTCATTACAAAGGCAAAGATTGATCTACGAACTTCGTTTGAACAAACTTGATTCTACACCTCAAAAGGAAGCTCCATACCAAATATCAAGTCACTTTATACACTGGTTCATGAGAAGACTTTTTAAGAATTCTGGTGCATTTCCCCCCACCCCATCCCTATTAGGCTGGGCAAATTGATTTGAAAAAACCCCAAAATGCGATGTCAGAACAAGCTATCACCCCAAATATAACTAAAATTGGTTCAGCGGTTTAGGACGGGCAGGTGCAAACACCATGTTCACGGAAGATGGACAACGGATGCTGGACAGACGACGTATGGTGAGTAATATCACTATAGCTCATCCTGACTTTCAGTCAGGTGAGCTAATAAAAACCCAAAGACAAGAGCCCAAAGGGGCCTTAATCGCTCACCCGAGAAAGTTGTTTAAAGGAGGATTTTAGGTCACATTTCGCATCGTTGGGTAGTTACACTATAGAACCCAAACATGAATCCACGCACTTGATTTAAAAATCTTGAACCTGACTCCTAAGGATGCTGAATACCAAATATCAAAAGATTGTGACTGGTGGATATGCTTAAGAGGAATTAAGATAACTTTCATGCTTGCATAAGAAGATAAGAAGCCCACATATGGATGCACAGGGCATAAAATTTGATAGGAATGATTTTACTGATCCTCTGATGGTTATCTAAATGAAAAAACAGATAACCGAAAAGCTGTTCGTCTGGAACTACAAAGAGTTCATCAAAAAGTTGTGTCTTATCACCTTATTTGATAGCACTGTTTTAAAATGTTCCTGTGGGGAGACCCCCATCTCTTCAATGCTCAAACTTACTAAGACAGCTCAAGCCCCTTGTGCTTGCCACAGATGCTTTCAAAATCTATGAACTGTCATACAGTAAGGCCATTGCAGACGTGTCAAAATACATGGGTTGTCCTTTTTTCCACGGATATAATTCAGAGATGATCCATTATGACACCTAGCAAAGTTTCCACCAATGAAGCACCAGAAATAGCCCGGTGCTTCATTGGTGGAAATTTCACTAGGTGTCATGGCATACCATCTCTGAATTATATGAGTGGGAAAATGCCTACCCATAGATTTTGACCCGTCCACGATCGCTGTACTGTTATCAGTCCTCTTTATTATATCCAGATGAACAATAAATAGGTTATCTCAAAATTCGAGATTTTATTATCTGGACGCAGGGATTTGATTTGAACAATTTTTAATCTGACTGACCCTGCCCCTGTACACACAAGGATGCTGTATACCAAGTATCAAAAAATTTTTGATGGGTGGATGTGAAAAAGATGATGTTTAAAGAATATTCCTCATATTACAGTACAGTAAGTTACGATTCCGAATCTGAATCCCCCACCCACCCATCTACCAAATATCAAATAATTCTGATGGGTGGATGTGAAGAAGATGATGTTTAAAGAATATTCAATATATTGCAGCAAGTTAAGATTTGGGCTCCCATAGGGAGACTGGGAGACCCACTATGAACCCAGGGATTTGATTTGAGCAAACCTGAATCTGGCCTCCAATAAAGATACAGTATAGCAAATAATAATTTATTCCGACTGGTAGAGCCGAAGAAGAAATTTTCAAAGAATATTCCTCATATTGCACTAAATTCAAATTTGGGCTCCCAAAGGCCTAGAACTTGATTTGAACAAACTTCAAAATAAGACCCAGGATGCTGTATACCTAATATCAAAAGATTCTGACTGGTGGATCTGAAGAAGATTTTAAAAACCTTTTCTCATACTGCACTAAATTAACCCTTTACCCAACGCAGATGATATCAAAATTTATTATTTTAAATATCATTTTTTAAATGTTTTCAAAAAATCTCAACAAAACCATATCATGTGACTGCTGAATTTGCATATTATGCGGGCAGATGCGGGCGATTCATTAGGTAAAGGGTTAAAGTTTGGGCTTCCACAGGGAGCCCTACTATGAACCCGGGTCTTGATTTGAACAAAACTGAATCTGACTCTAATAGGGATGGTGTATCTCAAGTATCATAAGATTCTGATTGGAGAAAATGTTTAAATTTTTCTATTTTTATTTTTGGAGAGGTGGGTCAAGTTATATCTTTTGTGGTGTCTCAATGGGCAAGGCAACTTTTTGCAAACAATCTTGAATTGACAAATGATAAGGAACATTGCATATCATATTTGGTTAAATTTAGCCCAGTAGTTTCTGAGAAGCCAAAAATTTTAAAGTAAAGGCAAAAATTTTGAAAAAATATTAAAATTTTAATGTCATTTTTTGTAAATTGAGCTGGCTGTATATGGCCATTACATGAGATATGCTGGCATGTGGTTATTTATCCCTTTACCCAACATAATGGCCAAAACCGGCCAGCGCTGTTCTCAATGAAAGTGTCAATGACACTGTAGCTTAACTTGTGTGTTGTGTTTGATGAAAAGGATAATGTTCAATGTTTGTGAAAGGATTATGAAATAAGACAAGAATTGTGATAATTGGGAATATGTTCATTTCTGTTCCCTGCATGCTATGTTTTTGATAAAAAATAATATGAGGTGTACATTGTACTAAAGAGCTGAGGAGTGGGTTAATATGACCTCACAGTTAATGTATGTGGCCCTCACAGTTAACGTACATCAACGAAATTTACCAAGTTACAGTGAAATTATTCCAAAACAAGTCATCCTATCAAGTTACATTGAAATCCCTTCATAAATATGGCCTGTAGACTGTGCTAAAGGTTTTCGGGCTTTGGGCCCCTGTAGCCATCAGTTTCCCAATTGCGTCCAACGGGGATGTTCTCATCTAGACATTATATGAAGTCAACCTACCAAGTTACAATGAAATCCCTTCATAAATATGGCCTGTAGACTGAGCTAAAGGTTTTCGGGCTTCGGGTCCCTGTAGTAGTCAGTTTCCCAATTGCGTCCAAAGGGGACATTCTCATCTGGAGTGATCCTATGAAGTTACAATGAAATCCCTTCATAAATATGACCTGTAGACTGTGTTCAAGATTTTCGGGCTTCGGGCACCTGTAGCCATCACAGTTGACCAATCACGACCAAAAGGGGATTTCATCATCTAGGCATTATATGGAGTCAACCAAACAAGTTACAATGAAATCCTTCCATAAATACGACCTATAGACTATGCTAAAGGTTTTTGGGCTCGGGCATCAAGGCTGAATGATCGCGACCAAAAGCAGACGTTCTCATCTAGACATTATTTGGAGTCATCCTACCAAGCTACAATGAAATCCCTTCATAATTATGACCTGTAGACTGTTCTAAAGGTTTTTCGGGCTTCAGGCCCCTGTAGCTGTCACAAATGCCCAACCATGTCCAAAAGGGGACGTTCTCATCTAGACATTATATGAAGTCAAACCTACCAAGTTACAATGAAATCCCTTCATAAATATGACCTGTAGACTGTGCTAAAGGTATTCGGGCTCGGGCAGCCATCATGGTTGAATGATCGCAACCAAAAGGGGACATTCTCATCTGGGCATCATCTGGAGTGATCCTACAAAGTTACAATGAAATCCTTCATAAATATGAGCTGTAGACTGTGCTCAAGATTTTCAGGCTTCGGGCACCTGTAGCCATCACAGTTGATCAATCAATTATCAAGCGGATGTCATCATCTAGGCATTATATGGAGTCAACTTAACAAGTTACAATGAAATCCTTCCATAAATACGACCTATAGACTATGCTAATGGTCTTTGGGCTCGGGCAGCCATAAAGGCTGAATGATCATGACCAAAAGGGGACGTTCTCATCTAGACATTATTTGGAGTCATCCTACCAAGTTACAATGAAATCCCTTCACAATTATGACCTGTAGACTGTTCTAAAGGTTTTCGGGCTTCGGGCCTCTGTAGCCGTCACAGTTGCCCAATCATGTCCAAAAGGGGACATTCTCATCTAGACATTATATGAAGTCAACCTACCAAGTTACAATGAAATCCCTTCATAAATATGACCTGTAGACTGTGCTAAAGGTTTTCGGGCTTTGGTCTCGGGCAGCCATCATGGTTGAATGATCACAACCAAAGGAGACAATCTCATCTGGGCATCATCTGGAGTGATCCTATGAAGTTACAATGAAATCCCTTCATAAATATGACCTGTAGACTGTGCTCAAGGTTTTCGGGCTTTGGGCACCTGTGGCCATCACAGTTGACCAATCATGACCAAAAGGGGATGTCATCATCTAGGCATCATATGGAGTCAATCTGACAGGTTACAATGAAATCCTTCCATAAATTTGACCTTTTGCCATTGCTAAAGGTTTTTTGGGCTCGGGCACCCATCAAAGGCTGAATGATCGCGATCAAAATGGGACGTTCTCATCTAGACATTATCTGGAGTCATCCTACCAAGTTACAATGAAATCCCTTCATAAATATGACCTGTAGACTGTGCTAAAGTTTTTCGGGTTCGGGCCCCTGTAGCCGTCACAGTTACTCAATCATGTCCAAAAGGGGACTTTCTCATCTAGACATTACATGAAGTCAACCCACCAAGTTACAATGAAAGTGTCAATGACACTGCAGCTCAACTTGACAAACTTGAACTTGGTAAGTTATAAATGAAATGGCAAAATTGAAGATCATTGGTACCAATGTCATTTTTTTTTTGCCAGTGGAAACATTTTTTGACAGAAACCGAAGAAAATCGATAGCTCCCATCTAGAGGCCTCCCCAAACAAGCATGCCAGGTTTCAAAGCAATCCGATCATAAATGTGCCCTATAGGGTGTATAAAAGGGAAATATTGTGGTCTGACTAGACTAAATTCTAAGAACGTTGGCCTTGGCAACATTTTTTTGACGGAAATGGAAGAAAATCGATAGCTCCCATCTAGAGGTCACCGTAAATAAGCATACCAGGTTTCAAAGCAATCTAATCATAAATGTGCCCTGTAGGGTGAGCCAAAGGGAAATATTGTGGTCTGACTAAACTAAGTTCTAAGAATGTTGGCTGCGGCAACATTTTTTGATGAAAATTGAAGAAAATCGATAGCTCCCATCTAGAGGTCACCCCAAACAACCATGAAAGGTTTCAAAGCAATCCGATCATAAATGTGCCCTGTAGGGTGTGCCAAAGGGAAATATTGAGTCTTCTGACTAAACTAAGTTCTAAGAACGTTGGCCGCGGCAACATTTTTTGACAGAAATTGCAGAAAATCGATAGCTCCCATCTAGAGGTCTCCCCAAACAAGCATACCAGGTTTCAAAGCAATCCGATCATAAATGTACCCTGTAGGGTGTGCCAAAGGGAAATATTGAGTCTTCTGACTAAACTAAGTTCTAAGAATGTTGGCCGCGGCAACATTTTTTGACAGAAATTGCAGAAATCGATAGCTCCCATCTAGAGGTCTCCCCAAACAAGCATACCAGGTTTCAAAGCAATCTGATCATAAATGGGCCCTGTAGGGTGTGCCAAAGGAAAATATTGAGGTCTGACTAAACTAAGTTCTACGAATGTTGGCCGTGGCAACATTTTTTGCCGGAAATTGAAGAAAATCGATAGCTCCCATCTAGAGGTCACCCTAAATAAGCATACCAGGTTTCAAAACAATCAAATCATAAATGTGCCCTGTAGGGTGTGCCAAAGGGAAATATTGAGGTCTGACTAAACTAAGTTCTACGAACGTTGGCCGCGGCAACATTTTTTGCTGGAAATTGAAGAAAATCGATAGCTCCCATCTAAAGGTCACCCCAAACAAGCATGCCCAGTTTCAAAGTAATCTGATCATAAATGCGACCGGTGAGGTGTGCCAAAGGAAATTATGGACGTACGTACTAACATACTAACGTACTAACGTATGTACGTACGTACGTACGTACGTATGTACGTATGTACGTACGTACGTACACCGACGGACGAGAAGTGATGGCAATAGCTCAGCTTGACTTTGTCAAGTTGAGCTAAAAAAATTAGTTATTCAAGAATTTTTTTTTTTGCAAGTATCGTCTGCTTTTCATGTTAGGTAAAGGGTTAAGATTACATTCAGCATCTATGGCTGTATCATCACTGCAATACAAGCATAAAGTTTTATGAAGTATATCAAGTTCAGTCAGTTCTTTATACCAATGCTGCCATTTTAAAGCTGGGCTTATATTTTGATGAGAATCTGAGAATCAATTCACACAACAAAACCAGCGAGAAACCATGTAGATTCTCGCTGCACCTCTGATAGGATTTGCGTGAAAAGAATTGAGTTAATACAACCCTTTACCTAACATTGTAGCAGCAAATGAACCAATACAAGGCTAACATGACCTGTAGTATCCTGACATCTTAACGTTTTACTGGTACATATTGGTTATTTTTTTAAAAATTATCAAATTCAGTTTCTGTTTTAAAAATTAAAAAGCTGTGTTGGGAAAAGAGTTAACAAGTGTATCAGTATGCAACCGGGGTTCAAAAATGGTGGCCTCATGGGATCCTAGGACACTCATAGCAAATATGGACACTCCCAACCATTTTTTCAAAAATCCAAATGGATTCTCCCAAATTTAGATGAAATATAAGCCATCCTGTAAAGGACTTTCAAACCAAGCATTGATTAGGCCCCACAAAGTAGATCTTATGTTTCTCAGGCCACTTTTTCTAAATTTGCATGTGGCAGGGCAGTTTTTTATTTTATTTTTTATTTTTGTAAATATTTCTTTGCCATCAAAAGTTCATGATCTTGGTTTGTTTGTAATCTACAGAATACCATGGGCCGTGGTGTATTTCATCCCTTGAGTGCAAGGGGCGCGGTGGCTCAGTTGGTAGAGGTGCAGGCTGCAAGCCGAGAGGTCCTTGGTTCGAATCCCACCTGCGGCAACCGCGTTGTGTCCTTGGGCAAGACACTTCACCCCGATTGCCTAGATGGGGGCACGATGACGCTGTGTACTGAGGCGTACTGCACGTCGATGGTGCGCATGTCTTCAACCAATCTAACCCTGCCTGTGCTGGGGTGCAGAGTTCAGAGTTACGATGTTGGAGAGCTGACGGCTGCTCGTCGTTGCTCGGTGGTTCTCTCCGGGTACTCCGGCTTCCTCCACCCGTAAAACTGTCACGGTCACGATTAGCCATTGTGCATAAGTATGTGACCTTAAACACCAATAAATAAATATAAATAAATAATCCCTTGAGTGCAAGAAGGCTTTGGAAAGCATTGCAAAGCCTTCTTGCACTCCACGGACAAACTTATCAAGTTATTCATTTGGGTAAAATATTTTAAATTTTTTAAGTTTGCATTGGTTATAAAAAGAGACCATGCGGCAGCCACAAGGACCATGCAGGAAGGCCTGAGAAACAGATTTTAAACTTTTTTAAGCCTTACTTGGTCCTATTTTACCAGCAAACCAGAACCTATTTCCCATCATAATCAAGCACTTCAATGATTCCAACATGGAAAGTAAAAGGTTAAAATTGGATTCATTCTAAACATATCAACAAAACCATTTCATGTGACCCATGATTGGGACGAGCTTGCAGAGTTCATTCCAATGAGTGTGGTCTCATAATATAGGTTTTGTTGATATATTTAGAAAAATATTTTTTAATCAACTGCTCAATTTTGTAAACTATGTGGGCGGATGTGTCAGATTCTTTGGGTGAAGGGTTAAACCTATTCCACCCACTTTAGAATACTCACATCTGAGACATTGGTTACTATCAGAAACGGCATGTGCCACTCTAAAGGCAGATTCTTAGGGCCTCCCCGGGGAAAATTTTGGAAAATGGAAAGTTGGTATGGCTGTCTATTAGCTCCTTTGGAGCAGCTATAACTGTATGCCAGTTAATCACACACCTATTAATGTAAAACAGAGGATTTCCACTGTTCTGCTCAAGTGATAAAAATAAAGTTGTATCGCACATGTGGTGATACAAAACACATTTGATTTTGTTTTAAATGTAAACAGAGAAAGAACCCATCTAAATAAATCACGTCACTTGGTCAAATGTACCCGAGCTGAGATCGCTTGAAAATTCGAAGTTCCTCATTTAGATTTGTGTACCCGGGATATTTAAGCAATCAGACTCAGGTAAAAAAATTACAAAATAAGAATAACATTTAGACCGCTTGTTCCTTGACAAATATTTTCCACAACTGGTCATTTTATGATGGAGTGTGCTAAACTCATTAACTACTTAAACACTTTTTGTTGTGTTATTCTCCGCAGTTTTGTCAATATTTGAAATTCGATCATCCTGACCATGACACTGATCAGTGTCTATTGGTTTCGACCAATTCAATGCTATAAAAATTAAAAAGTAAATTAGGGTTGGTACCTGGCCAACTGACAGTGATGTCTGGTTAGCAAGGAAGAAAACGCAGCAATTAACCATCTGAAGAGTGCTTTTAGTTCAAGAGAGCCGAGAGCTGAAGGCTCGAGTGATATCCTGGGCCAAAGCAATCTTGTGTGATAATTCTTAACCCATTCAAACATATGTGCGGTTCTGTATATGTATGGTATTATCCTCTATAACACACGGACATTCACTACCTCTGATAGGCATGTCAATGTGTTACCACAGATAATCCCATATCTCCTGGTCTTAGTGCTTGTGAAAACAAGAGGCCCTATGGGGCCTGTAGCGCTCACCTGACCAAATTTGTTTCAAGAAGGATTTAATTACCATCTATGGCTAGTTAACACAACGGAGGAATGAATTTATTTAATTATTTATAACTCTGCTGTCCATGCCAAATGATTTTTTTCCAGTACTGGGATGCTGCCACAGAAATAATAACCAGGGTTTCAGTGATGGAAATAACTAGGGAGTCCAAATATCAACCTAGGACTTCACTGGAACTTGAAGGATGTTGTATACCAATTACTAATGACCAAAAGATACTGACTGGTGGTTCTGGAGAAGAAGATTTTGAGAATATTACCAATTTTGAAATATGTTAAAATTTGCCTCCCCCCCCATAGGGAACACAAATATTAACCCAGGGACTTCATTTGAATAAATTGAATCTGAACCCTCAAAGGATGCTGTATACCAAATATAAAAAAATATTCTAATTGCATCTCAAGAAGCCGATTTTTAAAGATCATTCCTCATATGGGACTAAGTTAAAATGCGGGCTCCAAAAGGGAGCCCAAATATTAAACTAAGGACGTGATTTTAACAAACTTAGATCCGACCTCCCTAAGAATGCTGTACACCAAATATCAAAGGATTCTGACTGGTGGATCTGAAGAAGATTTTTAAAGATTATTCCTCATATTGAACTAAAGTTGGACTCCTTTAGAGAGCCCAAATATCAACCCAGGTACTCCATTTGAACAAACCTTAATCTGACCCCTCCCCCTCCCCCCTAGAGATATTGTACACCAAATATGAAAGGATTCTGATTGGTGAATCAGAAGAAGATAATTTTTAAAGAAATTCCCTCATATTGCACTAAGTGAAAATTTGGGCTCCCATAGGGCAACCAAATATTAACCCAGGAACTCAATTTGAACAAACATGAATCTCAGCACCCTGGAGATGTTGTATAGCAAATATGAAAGGATTCTGACTGGTGGATCTGAAGAAGATTTTTCAAGGAATTTCCTCATATTGCACTTAGTGTAACTTTGTAATAGACAGCCCAAATATCAACCCAGGGACCCAACTTGAATAACCTGAATCTGCCCAACCTAGAGATGTTGTATACCAAATATGAAAGCATTATGACTGATGGATCTGATGAAGAAGATTTTTAAAGATTATCCCCCCTTATTGCTCTAAGTTAAAATTTGAGCTTCCACAGGAAGCCCAAATATTAACCAAGGAACTTGCTTTGAACAATCTTGAATCTAACCCACCTAGAGATGTTGTATACCAAATATGAAATGATTCGGACAGGTGGTTCTGAAGAAGAAGTTTTTTAAATATTATTCCCCATATTGCCCTGAGTTAAAAATTTGGGCGCCTCTTCTGAGCCCAAATATGAACCAAGCAGCTTCATTTTAACAAACTTGTATATGAACCCCCTTTGGATGCTGTATACCCAATATTAAAAGATTCCGATCAGTGATTGTGGAGAAAAATGTTTTTTTAATTTCTGCATTACCTCAGCATTTTTTAACAAATGTGCAGGTAAAGTATTGTAAAGGTGGGCGACAGTTAGATGCTAAACTAGAAAACAAATCTTTGAGTCCCAGAGTGGGTCTGACTGAACCCAAAAATGTTTGTTCTCATAGCACAGTGATAACAAAGGCACCCCAAAACACTCGTTCCTGTCACAAGGTGATAACAAATGTACCCCAAGAAGTTTCGTGAAGATCAGTTCATAAATACAGACTCTAGCCCGAGCCGTATTGACATGTGCACTTACTGTGCATAAGTAGCACTGAACAAATCAAAGTTCATCTAATTTGCATAATTTCTGCACGAGAAAAAAACCTGTACTAAATAATTGAGGGGTGGGTTAATGTGGCCCTCACAGTTAATGTATGTGGCCCTCACAGTTAATGTATATCAACAAAAGTTACCAATTTACAGTGAAATTATTCCAAAACGAGCCATCCTATCAGGTTACAATGAAATCCCTTCATAAATACAGCCAGTAGACTGTGCTAAAGGTTTTTGGGCTTTGGGCCTGTGTAGCCATCATGGTTGACCAATCGCAACCAAAAGGGGATGTCCTGATCTAGACATTATAGTGAGTCATCCTACCAAGTTACAATGAAATCCCTTCATAAATATGACCCATAGTCTGTGCTAAGGCTTTTGGGGTTTTGGGCTTGGGCCGCCATCATGGTTGAATGATCATGAACAAAAGGGGACGTTCTCATCTTGACATTTTCTGGAGTCATCCCACCAAGTTATAATCAAATCCCTTCATAAATATGACCTGTAGACTGTGCTAAAGGTTTTCGGGCTTTGGGCAGCTGAGCCATCACAGTTGACCAATCGCGACCAAAAAGGGATGTTATCATCTAGACATTATATGGAATCAACCTACCAAATTACAATGAAATCCCTCCATAAATATGACCTGTAGACTGTGCTAAAGGTTTTCAGGTTTTGGGCTTGGGCAGCTGTTACGGCTGAGTGATCAGGACCAAAAGGGGATGTTCTCATCTAGACATTATCTAGAGTCGTCCTACCAAGTTACAATGATATCGCTTCATAAATATGACTTATAGACTGTGCTAAAAGTTTTTGGGCTTTGGACCCCTGTAGCCGTCACAGTTGACCAATCGCAACCAAAAGGGGGAGTTCTCATCTAGACATTATATGGAGTCAACTTACCAAGTTAGAATGAAATCTCTCCATAAATACGACCTGTAGACTGTGCTTAGGGTTTTGGGCTCGGGCAGTTGTCACGGTTGACGGATTGCGACCAAATGGGGAAGTTCTCATCTAGACATCATCCGGTGTCATCCTACCAGGTTACAATGAAATCCCTCCATATTAAATATGACCTGCAGACTGTGCTAAAAGTTTTTGGGTTTCGGGCTTGGGCAGCTGTCACGGTTGACAGATCATGACCAAAAGGGGATGTTCTCATCTAGATATTATACAGAGGCATCCTACCAAGTTACAATGAAATTCCTTCATAAATATGACCTGTAGACTGTGCTAATGGTTTTCAGGTTTTGGGCTCGGGCAGCCACCACGGTTGACCAATCGCAACCAAAAGGGGACGTTCTCATCTAAACATGACCTCAAACCTGCATATGAAATTTGTGATGATCGGAAATGAACAACAGGGTGTAGCATGTGCTAAAGTAAAATGTGAAGAGACTCACAGACTTACAGACTTCCGCACATGTGATGGCAATAGCTTATCTTAACTTTGTCAAGTTAAGCTAAAAATTGGGTTACAAAAAATGGAGGGGGGGGGGCATATTCCAGGTGCAACCCTCCCCTCCCTAGATCCACCCAATGATGGGGGAGGAGCTTGCATTTGGATGGATTATAGCCAAAACAACAGAACATAGGCACAGAAACAGGGGAGGGGTGCAATAATTGTGCATTTCATCCAACTCCTGTATGTAACATAATGGTTAAATCTGGCCAGCACAATTTTTTAAACTTCTCGCTTCCAAAACACAGCTTACAATCTCAGACAGGAATAAGCAATGTTTTGTAGGTAAAAATAATAATTTTTAGTTGTAAGGGGAAGTCTTTTGCAAGTGTCATCAACTAGTTGTGTTATGTATGGTGTTAAAAGATAAAACATCAACTGCAAGGTATCTGTTGTTCGGTTTTGCATCTCTTTTTGCAAAGCAATATCTCCCTGTTGCGAACTAATATCTAAAAATGATTCGCACACTGCAATACAAAGTCTTTCTAAGATTTCGGCTGATTATGTCTGTCAGACATTCTCTTTAATCGCTAAGATTACTATTATGGAACCACCAAGGCAGGGACAACTGATTGGGTTACCTCACTAAGGCTTGTTGTACTTTCTTGGTCACCACGTCCAGTTACTGACAATCATTCATTATATCAATGTCATTGTTTTTTCATACCGTAACCTCTCTAGAAAGAATCTGCGCCCTACACATGCGCAGTTGTCGTAACTAGAGATGGTCTGTCACACGGGATACCCCCACCTAGTGTGGGTGACTGAAAATGGGCTTACCAAAAAAAAATTCAATATGGCCTTCAGTCGGCCATCTTGAATCCGATCTGGAAAAAATTTATGTCACGCACTGCTCCTCATCATGTCAATCAATTTATATTGAGTTTCATGAAAATGCAGCAAAAACTGTAGAAGTAGTTCGCTCCACAAGTATTTCGCAAAATCCTATATGGCCACCAGTCGGCCATCTTGAATCCGATCTGAAAAAAAATTATGTCACGCACTTCCCCTCATCATGTTGATCATTTCTGTGAAAATGCGACTAAAACTGTGGAAGTAGTTCACTCCATAAGTATTTTGCAAAATCCAATATGGGCGCCATTCGGCCATCTTGAATCCGATCGGGAAAAAGATTATGGCACGCACTGCTCCTCATCATGTTGATCATTTTTGTGAAGTTTCATGAAAATACTGCTAAAACTGTGGAAGTAGTTCGCGCCACAAGTTTACATGTGCAACGGACCGATGACGACGACAGACCGACGTACAAGTTGACCCCTATATACCCCCCTAAACTTTGTTTTTTGTTTGTTTGTTTTTTGTGTGCACGTTCAGAAAAATCCAACATAAATATAACTGTGCATGTGTATGGCACAAACTGTGCTCTGAAACGAAACTTCAAAGTTTCTGTCACAAACAAGTGACACTAATTGATTCGAGGGAATAAGTAAATCGAGGTAAGCAAACTTACTGTCTTATTAGTGTGTCTGTGATGCGAACCCATAAAAAAGAATGCATGTTGTACTGCTTTATAATGCCGCAGTCAATGTTAAGCTCATGAAAGTTGCTACAGCAAACTGTTACGGAAGAGGAAATTGAATTTAGGTGCCTGTGATGAAGAAATGAGCACAGCATGGCATTTCTGACAAAAAATATAGAACCTTAGTGAGCATGCTCACATTCCCCACGCGCCCCGATATTTCAAGCTCTAATCATTTTTTAAAAATAAACATAGATTCTAGGAATACTGCAGAAAACAGTGTTCTGTAGTTTAAATGGTATTGTTTTGTAGGCCACCATGTTAGAATAACATACCAAAAATCAGCTCAATATCTGGAAGCATGTAGGAAAAAAGTCCGCAAAACTGTAATTTTGATGAACTTTTCCAAGTTTAAGTAAGGGCCGTAATTTCGGAAAAAATCAGTGGAGCGGAACAAAACGCAAACTTGTTCTGTAGGCCACCATGTTAGACTAACATACCAAAAATCAGCTCAATATTTGGAAGCGTGTAGGAAAAAAGTCTGCAAAACTGTAATTTTGATGAACTTTTCAAAGTTCAAGGGCCGTAATTTCGTTAAAAATCAGTGGAGCGGAACAAAATGCAAACTTGATCTGTAGGCCACCATGTCAGACTAAAATACCAAAAATCAGCTCAATATCTGGAAGCGTGTAGAAAAAAAGTCTGAAAAACTGTAATTTTGATGAATTTTTCAGAGTCCAAGGGCCGTAATTTTGGTAAAAAGCTGTGGAGCGGAACAAAATGCAAACTTGATCTGTAGGCCACCATGTTAGACTCACATATCAAAAATCAGCTCAATATCTGGAAGCGTGTAGAAAAAAAGTCCAGAAAACAAGTAGGACTGACTGACGGACTGACTAACGGACCAGTCAAAAACATTATACCCCTGCAACTTCGTTGCGTGAGGTATAATAAAACGAAATTGGTAGGATAACAATAAACTGAAAATTAACTAACCTTGGTCTAAAACTACGAATCAATTTATACCAATTGCTAATCAATGTTCCTGGAGAGGGAGAAAACCGTAAATCAAAATTCTGAAAACAAAAGATACCCTGACCTGTCACATAGGCTGTATCTAATAAATTGATCAAATATATGAAGTGGTCCATAAACATTTTATTGTAAACAAAATCTAATATTATCATTTATCACGATAAATTAAAATAAGTTATATTCAAATGACAAATTATAACAAATATATTCATTGGTTGACAAATTATCAAGCTCCAGAAAAATTGGTGCTTTTGCAAATGGATCCATGGGAGTAAATGAAAAATGTTTTTGTTTAACTGACCATCAATCCTCTAGCCAACATCCAATAGTGAAAGTGTGCAATGTCAATAAATAAAAATCAAATCTTTTCTTTTAGAGCTTGATTGATCTAGGATATCACAATAATATTAATTGATAATAAAGAAAAATTATTGGTCTTTAAATATTTTGTTTGCATATTTGGCCCGATTACTTATGAAGGGCTGAAAATCAGGACATTTTTCACAGTTTTCCTCAGCATCAAAATCTCCAGCATCTGTTGCTTAGAATAAATAAAAAAAGGTCGCCTGGCCACAGGTCCCCCCAAAAAAGTGTGCAATTCGAGATTTGAAAAAAACTGAATTTTTCGAAGTCGAAAAAGGGACATAACTCTGGCAAAAAATGTCGGATCAAACCCCGATTTGAACTTGACCTGTATGTTATGTTGATACACCGACATACCAAATTGATCTGAATCGGTCAACAACAACAACTAAACTTATAATCAGGAAGCAAAAAAAAAGAATTTTCTGTTGAAAAAGGGGCATAACTCTGGCAAAAAATGTTGGACCACACCCTTATTCGAACTTGACCATTTGATTTAACCAACTATAGGTGAAGTTATCATCAGGAAACCAAAATGAAAGTGTCAATGACACTGTAGCTTAACTTGTGTGTTGTGTTTGATGAAAAGGATAATGTTCAATGTTTATGAAAGGATTATGAAATAAGACAAGAATTGTGATAATTGGGAATATGTTCATTTCTGTTCCCTGTATGCTATGTTTATGATAAAAATAATATGAGGTGTACACTGTACTAAAGATCTGAGGGGTGGGTTAATATGACCTCACAGTTAATATATGTGGCCCTCACAGTTAACATATATCAACAAAATTACAATGAAATTATTCCAAAATGAGTCATCCTATCAAGTTACATTAAAATCCCTTCATAAATATGGCCTGTAGACTGTGCTAAAGGTTTTCGGGCTCCGGGCCCCTGTAGCCATCAGTTTCCCAATTGCGTCCAAAGGGGACGTTCTCATCTAGACATTATATGAAGTCAACCTACCAAGTTACAATGAAATCCCTCCATAAATACGACCTGTAGACTGTGCTAAAGGTTTTCGGGCTTCAGGCACCTGTAGACATCACAGTTGACCAACCACGACCAAAAGGGGATGTCATCATCTAGGCATTATATGGAGTCAACCTAACAAGTTACAATGAAATCCTTCCATAAATACGACCTACAGACATGCTAAAGGTTTTTGGGCTCGGGCAGCCATCAAGGCTGAATGATCGTGACCAAAAGGGGACGTTCTCATCTGGACACTATTTGGAGTCATCCTACCAAGCTACAATAAAATCCCTTCATAATTATGACCTGTAGACTGTTCTAAAGGTTTTCGGGCTTCGGGCCCCTGAAGCCGTCACAGTTGCCCACTCGTGTCCAAAAGGGGACGTTCTCATCTAGACATTATATGAAGTCAACCTACCAAGTTACAATGAAATCCCTTCATAAATATGACCTTAGACTGTGCTAAAGTTTTTCGGGCTTCGGGCTCGGGCAGCCATCATGGTTGAATGATCGCAACCAAAGGGGACAATCTCATCTGGGCATCATCTGGAGTGATCCTGCGAAGTTACAATGAAATCCCTTCATAAATATGACCTGTAGACTGTGTTCAAGGTTTTCGGGCTTTGGGCACCTGTAGCCATCACAGTTGACCAATCACGACCAAAAGGGGATGTCATCATCTAGGCATTATATGGAGTCAACCTAACAATGTTACAATGAAATCCTTCTATAAATATAAACTTTTGCCTATGCTAAAGGTTTTTGGGCTCGGGCACCCATCAAGGCTGAATGATCACGGCCAAAATGGGACGTTCTCATCTTGACCTTATTTGGAGTCAACCTACCAGGTTACAATGAAATCCCTTCATAAATATGACCTGTAGACAGTGCTAAAGGTTTTTGGGCTTCGGGCACCCTTAGCCGTCAAAGTTGCCCAAACATGTCCAAAAGGGGATGTTCTCATCTAGGCATTATATGGAGTCAACCTACCAAGTTACAATGAAATCCCTTCACAAATATGACTTGTAGACTGTGCTCAAGGTTTTTGGGCTTTGGGTTCGGGCAGCCATCATGGTTGAATAATCGCAACCAAAGGGGACAATCTCATCTGGGCATCATCTGGAATGATCCTATGAAGTTACAATGAAATCCCTTCATAAATATGGCCTGTAGACTGTGCTCAAGGTTTTTGGGCTTCGGGCACTTGTAGCCAACACAGCTGACCAATTACGACCAAAAGGGGATGTCATCATCTAGGCACTATATGGAGTCAACCTAATAGGTTACAATGAAATCCTTCCATAAATATGACCTTTTACCTATGCTAAAGGTTTTTGGGCTCGGGCACCCATCAAGGCTGAATGATCGCGATCAAAAGGGGACGTTCTCATCTAGACATTATTTGGAGTCATCCTACCAAGTTACAATGAAATCCCCTCATAAATATGACCTGTAGACTGTGCTAAAGGTTTTCGGGCTTCGGGCACCTTTAGCCGTCACAGTTGCCCAATCATGTCCAAAAGGGGACGTTTTCATCTAGACATTATATGAAGTTAACCTACCACGTTACAATGAAATCCCTTCATAAATATGACCTGTAGACTGTGCTAAAGGTTTTCGGGCTTCGGGCTCGGGCAGCCATCATGGGTGAATGATCGCACGTTCTCATCTAGACATTATATGAAGTTAACCTACCAAGTTACAATGAAATCCCTTCATAAATATGACCTGTAGACTGTGCTAAAGGTTTTTCGGGTTTCGGGCTTGGGCAGCCATCATGGGTGAATGATTGCAACCATAGGGGACAATCTCATCTGAGCATCATCTGGAGTGATCCTAAGAAGTTACAATGAAATCCCTTCATAAATATGACCTGTAGACTGTGCTCAAGGTTTTCGGGCTTCGGGCACTTGTAGCCATCATAACTGGCCAATCACGACCGAAAGGGGCTGTCATCATCTAGGCATTATATGGAGTCAACCTAACAGGTTACAATGAAATCCTTCCATAAATATGACCTTTTGCCTATGCTAAAGATTTTTGGGCTCGGGCACCCATCAAGGCTGCATGATTGCGATCAAAATGGGACGTTCTCATCTAGACATTATTTGGAGTCATCCTGCCAAGTTACAATGAAATCATTTCATAAATATGACCTCTAGACTGTGCTAAAGGTTTTTGGGCTTCGGGCTCCTGTAGCCATCACAGTTGCCCAATCACGTCCAAAGGGGGACTTTCTCATCTAGACTCTAGACATTGTATGAAGTCAACCCACCAAGTTACAATGAAATTCCTCAATAAATATGACCTGTAGACTGTGCTAAAGGTTTTCGGGTTTTGGGCTCGGGCAGTCGTCACGGTTGGCAGATCATGCCCAAATGGGGAAATTCGCATCTAGACATCATAAGGAGTCATCCTACCAAGTTACAATGAAATCCCTCCACATTAAACATGACCTGCAGACTGTGCTAAAAGTTTTTGGGTTTCGGGCTTGAGCAGCCATCACGGTTGATAGATCATGCCCAAAAGGGGACGTTCTCGTCTAGGCACTATACAGAGGCATCCTACCAAGTTACAATGAAATCCCTTCATAAATACGACCTGTAGACTGTGCTAATGGTTTTTGGGTTTTGGGCTCGGGCAGCCATACCGGTTGCCCGATCGCGACCAAAAGGGGACGTTCTCATCTAGACATGACCCCAAACCTGCACATGAAATTTCGTGATGATCAGACAAGAACTGCGGGGTGTAGCCCGTGCTAAAGGAAATGTGAACAGACGTCACAGACTCACAGACTAACAGACTCACCGACTTCCGCACGCGTGATGGCAATAGCTTATCTTGACTATGTCAAGTTAAGTTAAAAAATTACTTTTTGAAATTGAAAAAAAGGGGCATAACTCTGGCAAAAATTGTCGCACCACACCCCGATTCGCACTTGACCTGTATTTTATGTTGATACACCTACATATCAAATTTCATTTGATTTGGCTAACACAACAACTAAAGTTATCATCGGGAAACCAAAGTGGCATGGACAGACGGCTATTTTAATAGCCCCCTCCCAAAAAATTATTTCGGGGACAAATAGGTTGCATATTATAAGTTACATCATGTTTAGTTGGTGGATATGGTGTCACATGAGGTGAAGTGAGAACAATATGAGGCAAGGCTTTAGCTGGGCTTAATATTTCTCGAGCCTTTTATGTCACTGTATCTGCCAACTAAATGTCCTGTAACATATTATTATGCCAGCCTATGAAGTGTTGCAAACCGCTTCATGATATCATTAAATTTTCCTATCAACATTAAGTATTTATTGATGTTTAAGGTTACATATTTCTGTACAATGGCTAATCGTGATGACAACATGGAGATAAAGTTAAGTTTAGTCAATAGTTTATACCCACGTTGCCCATTTTAGAGGACTTCCACCCCCAGCATTGGTGACTGGGTCCTAGTTCACCAGGAAAACGGAGCCTGTTTACCACAGTAAACAAGCACCGCTTCACTTCCCAGTGTTCCAACAGCGATCAACATTAATTTGTTTACAAAGGCAGATAGCTAGTAATGAAATGAAATAGGAGTAACCCAACATTTCATTGATTGCCAAAAAAATTATTCATTTATTACCTCGGACATTTTGGGCACATTTACAACTCTGCTGCTTACTGATGCTTTGAACTGCAAACAAACTTTGAACTAAAAACAAAGTTCCAAAGTACTAATTAGCCAAATTCAGACAGCGATTTATGCGATAAAAAAAAGGTGGACAGTGATAATAAATTGATCACCATTGACAGTATAAGTTACAGGATGTTGAGTGGCCTGATATGGTGTCATGTGAGAAGTGAGATCAATATTAGGTGAGGCATTAGTCGAGACTAATATTGATCACACAGAGCCTCACACGGCACTATATCCAACAACTCAACATCCTGTAATGTATTTATAAATAAAATCCTGTATGTCCCTTTAATTAGTCGGCCCAGTTATTTATTTTTTGTTGTATCGTACTTGTGAAAATGTACACAAGCAGACATCAGTTTACAGTGTAAGGGGAGTAACTCTATCTACCAATCATTTCGTGCTGAAGTAATTATCAACCAGAATGATTAACCTGTGAGTGTGGGGTATGTTTCAATTCACTTTGAGCTATCGGATGGGGTTATCGATCGAAATAAGTTTCTCAATTTGGGACACATAAACAGATTAGATTATTTATTTTTGCTCAAGTGAGTTTAATGAAACTTTAATCACATTTAATGAACGATTCATAATGTATTTTTGAGACAAGGCGGGTGTATTTTATTTCTAAAAACAATATGGTGGAGACATACCTTATATTGATTTCATGTGGGGTCACCGATGATGTCATCATTGACCTGATATGGCTTGATAGGCCGCCACCATGTATCCACGCCGATTAGTTTACCACAAGAGCTTACATAATGAATTAATATGGGGTCACAGTTGACTATTGTCGGTGTATTTCAAAGTCCTAGGTCACTAATTATGAAAGTTCATTGGTGAATCTATCTGGGTGGCATATTAATATAAGTTACACAGTTTGTTTGTGGTAAATATGATATCAGTTAACTCCATATTGGTCATGAGAAAATATGATTTAACTAATGTATATCATATTTGGTCACTAAGAAACAGTGTAAAGCATATATTTTTCCAAATACTTTTTTACATATTGAACTAGCAATGTGATGAATATTAAATGATAGAATTCATCTTATTTGTTCAATGTGAATAAGTTGTTGTCTGCCAACAATTTGAAAGATGAATGAACAAAGGGGAGATCACTCTATCAGCCATTCAGCCATATATTAGTTTCAACTGACTGTGTATAGTTTATGCATAGTTTGCATGTGATCAAGTGTTTAAAAACCAACGACTATCTCAGGAACTTTTAGAAGGTAAGATATAGAATTTATATACTGTGTGTTGAAATAAATTTATCATCACATGAGTAGGATTAATTATTAAAGATACATGCCTTGACGAATGGGTTGAGTGATTAATGTTGGATAACAAATTTTAACAAACCACATTTTTATTTTACTTATCCAAAAATGTCTTTTGCTACAGTTGAAACTGTAAGTCCTGTGACTGTATTGGGCACTATTTTAAAGTAATAGTGCGCTGAGTAAGTGCACTTGTCCCTCTCAAACTGCACCATTAGCACTGATCAATTCTTGTAGAAAAACAGTGGGCTCAACTCTGTACAATTCGATACTTGCAAATAGAAATCATTCCTCACCTCTACTGGGATACATGTACATCTATGACATAAATTGATAGTAAAATTCGACTGCATATACAGAATGAAGACAGTTGGTTACTACTTAATCACAGAGACATACATACTCCACTCAAAAAAGTATTTATAACTGTTCATAACAGCACAAGGAACACTTGCAAACTTTCATCACACAGACCACCTGGTTGCGGTGGTCCACGTGATTAAAGTTTGCAAGTGCTTCTTGTGTTTTCCTTAGAAGTTGTAAATAATTACTAAGTGAAAAATCTAGTAGTAATCCACCCTCCACATACAGTGGTCTCAACATTTTCTTTCGTTCTGATCAGTTCAGTTCGTGATTTCACTACCAACCTCGTTAATAACGCATTACATTTTACACTGCACAGCAGAAACATTCTTCTGTATTTCAGACTAATTCATTCTTCTGCAGTAAGGAGTGCATTAACTAACAAGCCTTTTCTGGGCTAATTGTGATATGACTTCTAGTTTCAACTGTATCTGTGGGTTCACAAATTAACTTTTACAAGAGCAAAACCAACGCATATGCTGATGCCCCAAAAGGTAGCAAAGTCGGACTTGCATGTAAATAAATAACTTCTGAATGTTTGAAGAGAATTGGTTCATCCAAACAACTTTGAATGAACGGAATTAAAAAAACACTATGATTCTTGTGACATCCATATTTATATGAATATATTGATATGTAGTAGGTTAAAATGACATGCAAACTTGCCCTGCAAACACTGGGCAGTACAGAAATAGTGGACTAGAAAAAATTGGGATAGTGGACTAAAAAAAAAATTGGGCAGCACTTCCCCTATAAGACACTGGCCAGTAACAGTAAAAATGAATCTGAAATTGGCATCCATATTTATATGGTTATATCGATATGTAGTAGGTTAAAATGACATGAAACCTCCCCCACCAAGCACTGGGTAGCACAGAAATAGTGGACTAAAAAAATTGGGTAGCACTTCCCCCATAGGCACTGGCCAGTAAGAATAAAGCTGAAATTGGCATCCATATTTGTATGGTTATATTGATATGTACCGGTAGTTTAAAATGACATGCAACCTTCCCTGCAAGCACTGGGCAGTACAGAAATAGTGGACTAAAAAAAAATATCAGGCAGCACTTCCCCTATAGGCACTGGACAGTAAGAATAAAGCTGAAATTGGGAAATTTATGATTTTTTAATTCAAAAAGAGGCATAACTCTTGCAAGAATGGCCGGAGTGAACCTCCAAATCAAACTTGACCTGTATTTTGACATTAGTAATCAGCAAATAAAATTTGAAATCGATTGGTGCGGTTATATAATTTCAAATGGTCTGGAACCAAAATCACTATAATTCTTGTGTCGTCCATATTTATATGGATATATTGATATGTAGAGGTTAAAATGTCATGCAGCCTCCCCT
Organism: Pictodentalium vernedei; assembly: GCA_031216915.1. Classification (NCBI taxonomy): domain Eukaryota; kingdom Metazoa; phylum Mollusca; class Scaphopoda; order Dentaliida; family Dentaliidae; genus Pictodentalium; species Pictodentalium vernedei. Next base: position 599,406,973 of record CM062296.1, on the reverse strand, counting down.
GCAAGCACTGGGCCGCAGAAAAATAATGAACTAAAAAAAAAAATCGGACAGCACTTTGCCCTACAGGCTATGGTACAATTTACCTCAGTCAGAAACAGAGGTCAAAAACAAACAGGGGCCATAACTCTACCAAACATGAATGGACGAAACGCAAGGTACTAGGGCATCCGTTCCCCCAAGCTGCCCTATCACCATACCAAAGAACATTAAAATCTGACATCTGATGCTCGAGTTATAATACAAAATGTTCGTATGGACGGACGGACGGAAGGAAGGACATATGGAAGTACAGATGTACGGAAGTATGGATGGATGGAGACCTTGACTATATACCCACTCAAAAAAATTTTTGGGGGCATAACAAGGAAAGACTCAAAGATGGATGCTTTCAACTTTTATCATTTTGCCTGTAATGGAGGCAGTGTCCAAAACATTGTGAAAGTTCAATGACGTTAGTGATGCCACGGCTAATATAGGTATGAATTTTGTCAGTGTAAAACCTGCAGTGAAAAAGTGTTATCCTAGTATAAGAATACAGCACAAAAAGTACCCCAGGCTTGTTATCTACATACAATGGAAGACTGTTAATTGAGTAGTAACTTTGCCACAAAAAAAATATATACAATTAACAAAGTATTCAGTTAATAGGGATTTGGTCATCTTTCAGTAGTCTAGATATAAACTGAGCATTTATTCTGTTAAATCTCATTTGACACAGCTCAAGGAGCTCTGCCAAACAAGATGTAATAGATTAAGTTCTTATATTGGATGTCTTTTGAGGCTGGACAAGTCTATAAACATGGTGATTCACTGGAAAATCTTCAGTAGATCACACAATCTTTTATTCAATTAACATAAGTTTACTCTGCAACATACATGCAATTAACAGGTAAAATCTGTACTGAAAGTGTAGTCAATGGTCTGTTGTCTGTTGAAGTTATGTGCAATTAACAGGGTTATTGAATTTAAAAATATCCAGTTAGAGAAAAGTAGGATCTATTGTAGGGTTTTATACCATGCTCCTCTATCTTACTACCTGTGAAAAGCCTATATGTTAAATTTTAACACCACTACCAGTGTAAAACTTCTACTGCGGTTAAAATTTTCTACACCTGTAGTCAGAGGTTCATCCAACTTGACCTTTGGCATGTCACAATTTGCCAAATTCGATACATTCACACTTTGCAATGTTTCATTCAAACAAATGACATTTTGTGGTACTATCTAGTATGTGCAATGACTTATTAAGTTTAAAATACCTACAATTAAACATTTAAAAGAAAATTTAAGAATTGTTAATAATAATTTGTCTGAAAAAGCAAAGTAAATTCAATCAACTTTGATGATGTTTCCTGCTGTCAATCAAGCATTCACGTACAGCCAGTAGTACTGCCCACCAGTGCAGATGTAAACAAAACAAACCTGTGTGTTTGCGATAGAAAGTATCATTTTTTCTCCATTTTAAGAGACAAAGTCGATTATTTATTAAGACCATGGTATAAATAAAACAAATAGGTACTAGGGCCGATAATCAGATTTGAACCACTCATAGAATAAGGCCGAGCGGTTAAAACACTTATCCTGCTCATGGTTTAAATCTGATTACTGGTCCTAGTACCTATTTATTCTATATTAAAACAAGAGGCCCCACGGGGCCTGAAGCGCTCATCTTGTCCAGAACACAATTTAAACAGAGTCCAAGAATGAGTCTACATTAAGCAAGCCATCTCCATAGGCTACACTGTCAAGCCTTGAGTCCCTGAGGAGTGACAAAAATAATCTGGGCATCATGCCTTTTCTTCAGTTGATCGTAAGTAAAATGTAGAGCTCCCCTATGAAGCCCCTTGATACAACCTATATGGATTAATCTTAGTACCTCTAGAGGGTACTGAATACAAAATTTTTAATTCTTCAGTAAAATGGCCAATTCCGGCCCCCATAGAGAGCCCAAATATTAACCCAGGCTCTTGATTTGAACACAGTTAAATCTGACTTCCCTAGAGATGTTGTGTACCAAATATGAAAGCATTCTGACTGTTGGATCTGAAGAAGAGAAATTGTAAAGAAATTTCTTCGAATTGCACCAAGTTCAAATTTGGGCTACCATAGCGAGCCCAAATATTAACCTATGGATCCGATTTGAACAAACTTGAATCTGACCCCCCTAGAGATGTTGTATACCAAATGTGAAAGCATTCTGACAAGTGAATCTGAAGAAGAAGATTTTTTAAGAAATTCCCTCATATTGTACTAAGTTAAATTTCATGTTCCCATATGGAGCCCAAATATTAACCTATGCACTCGAATTGAACAACCTGAAATCTGACCCCCCTAGAGATGTTGTATACCAATAATAAAAGCATTCCAACTGGTGGATCTGAAGAAGAAGATTTTTAAAGAAATTTCCTCATATTGCACTAAGTAAAAATTTGGGCTACCATGGTGAGCCCAAATATATACCTAGGGATCTGATTGGAACAAACTTGAATCTGACCCCCATACAGATGTTGCATACCAAATGTCAAAGCATTCTGACTGATGGATCCGAAGAAGATGATTTTTTTAAATTACCCTCCATATTGAACAAAGATAAAATTTGGGCGTCCGTAGGAAGCCCAAATAGTAACCTAGGGACTTGGTTTGAACAATCTAGAATCTGACCCTCATAACAATGATGTATACCAAATATTAAAAGATTCTGACTGGTGGTTCTGAAGAAGATTTTTAAAGAATATTCCCCATACTACCCTATGTTAAAACTTCGGGCTCCGTTAGAAAGCCCAAATATGAACCAATGAGCTTTATTTCAACAAACTTTTATCTGACCCCTCCCCCCCCCCCCCTCTATGAATGCTGTATACCAAATATCAAAAGATTCTGATGATTGGTTCTGGAGAAAAGATTTTGTTAAATTTTTGCAAATATGCTGACTCAGCATTTTTTCGATGCCCATTACAGAACACCCTAACATAACCGATGGCAATTTTTTTTTGCCATTCAATTCTCCTGGTCATAAGGATACTTCATACCAAATAAAAGCTCTCTGTTCCGTGGGGTTTGGGAAATATGGGCGTTTGAAAATATTTTTATTTTTAGCTCCCAGGGTTCCCATGGGGATGCGGGAATTTTTTTTTTTGCATGGGTCAAGTACTTATGACCCAATACTACCACAAACCAAATTTGGTTCATACCGGACCATCGGTTCAGAAAATAGAAATTTTGGGCGGGCCAAAAATCTTACCCCTCCAATTACAAAGCCAAATATTACTTCACGAACTTCGTTTGAACAAACTTGATTCTACACCTCATATGGAAGCTCCATAGCAAATATCAAGTCATTGTACACACTGGTTCTTGAGAAGAAGATTTTTAAAATATTTTGGAGCATTTTCCCCCACTCCCTCCCTATGGGGCTGGGCATGCTGTGTTAAACAAAAATAAAATGCCCGTTTGGGACCATCACTCACACAAACTTTCACTTGAATTGGCCCAGTGGCTTTGGAGGCGAAGACCAAAACATGGTGTTGACGGACAACAGACGGCGGACGACGGACGGAGAGCGATGAGATTAGCTCAGCTTGGCTTTGTCAAGATGAGCTAAAAATATCCAGTTAGAGGAAAGTAGGATCTACAGTTGTAGCTGGTTTATACAATAGAAATTAATTCTTGAATTACATAGTGTTGAATTGAATAATCAATCAATGTGGTATCATTTTCAGACTATCAATGTCAAATCATGAAAACATTTAAGAGCATCAATACCATCTACAATTCTTTCCTATCTCCAATGCCATTTAAAATGATGTTTGTGTTTTCAGAAAAATAAAAAGCTCAAATTATGGTAGAAAGTTCTACTGGTTTTGTTTGAATGTACAGCCACTGACACTTTTCATAACATCTATGACAGTCATATCCATGCTTAAGTGATCCAAGAATATCCAGCTTTTGAGTTATGACCCACCCCAAATCTTGATGAGAATATTGGATCAAAAGAATTAGAGCATCTAACATCTACGTTTCATGAACAGCATTGAAATTGAAGTGAATCCGACCATTATGCAAAATACAGCTACTCATCTGTACGAGGTATGACAAATGTACCTCACAACTAGTTCCCGAATTATATTTATTTATTTATTTATTTATTTATTTATTTATTTATTTATTCATTTATTTATAATTATTTATTTATTTTATTTCAGCTTAGGGTCACTTTCAGAATCTTTGGCTATATCATTACCACAACATAGGCATGATGTCAAGTTTAGCAAATTGTTTATACCAATGCTGCCCACTTCAGAGAAAATCCACCACTGGCATTGGTTGCAAGTCCTATTTTACAAGTAAAACAGAACTTGTCTGACAAAAGTAAACAAGCATCGTTCCACTTTCTGGTGTACCCACTGGAGGGTGGGGGTTGAGACATGATTTGTAGCTCAACATTTGATGCTCAAGTAGGAGATTAACCGTTAACTCCCTGCATGCTGCTGGTGTATATTCCTGTACAGGATACAAAATCCTTTGCAACTGAAATAACTCAACTTTAGGCACATTTAACCAGTTTTCTACTCCTGTAAATTGACTGAACATTTTGATCAATGATTTCATTACATAAATTTAGATGAATTTTTCATCAAATCTAGTCATGGCTGCTTCACTGCAGCCATGGCTAGATTTGATGAAAAATATCTTGAAAATACTCAGTGAGTTAACCCTTTACCCAATGCAGACATCAAAATTTATTATTTCAAATGTTATTTTATCAAATTTTAAAAATATTTCAACAAAATCATATCAAGTGACCCCCCCCCCCCATTCAAATGAGCTCAATGATCTTGTTCCAATGAGGCATCACATGATAGAGTTTTGTTGAAATCTTTTGAAAAATAATACTTTTTCAACTGCTCAATTTGTAAATTACACAGGCAGATGCAGCTGATTTGTTAGGTAAAGGGTTAAGAATTAAGGTTCTGACTATAGTACTGTCATCACAAAAGCAGACAGAGAATATCGACCAGATCGTAACCCCCATTGCGATCTGGTAGATATTATTTTTCCACTGTTCTTCCCATAGCACTATAGAATCTCACCCATTGAAAAGAAATGTGAGAACATTGAACTCAGATGGCTATTTTTGTTTGTTTTTCTTGTGCCAGTCTTAATTTCACAATATTTTATTCATAAAATCTTGACCCATGGTGTATAAGTGTGTCATGACCCAATCGCAATCTGATCACAAAAAATCCCACTTTAATGCTCACAGAGCTGTAGCTTGTAACTAATGACACAACTTTTCACAGTTTTCAATATTTTTTTTAAGTCTGATGATGGTTTCTCAAATATGACTGAAACATGAGCAGTAATTTTAAACTCTTTACTGAACATGACTAGTAGACACTTCCAAAACACTTCTGGAAAAAACTGAAATATTTCCTTTTTTGCCTGTAGAACCTTAGCTTATAACCCCTTGTTAGAATGAGCTCATACAGCACATTCCAATGAGGGTCAAAAGTTATGTTTGAAGGAAGAAATGTGAAATAATAAAACTTGAGTGATGATTTTTGTGAATAGTACTGGCTAGATATGGCATTATCTGGGTAAAGGGTTGTAATGTTTTAACATTATGCGATACACACATGTAATGCCATTAACGCATTGTAAAATATTGTTACTAATCTTTAATCCTTTACCTAACATGGAAAGCAGACAACACTTGCAAAAGAAATTCTTGAATAACTAATTTTTTTCATTTTTTGTCTCAAAAACATAGGTTATGACCCCTCGTTGGAACGAGCTTGACGAGCTCGTTCCAATGAGGGGTCATAACCTATGTTTTTGAGACAAAAAATGAAAAAATAATGAAAATTAATTGGCAATTTTTTAGAATAGAGCTGGCCGGCTTTGGCCATTACGTTGGGTATAGAGTTAAATGTGTGACTTTTAGTGTCAGTCACTGATGAAAACGAATTATGCTTGACGAGATACATGTACTGTGTTTACTTCCAGTTTACAATTTTATCAAACATTACAGTTAACCCTTTGAACTGGAGAGGCCCTTTTCTCCGGCCTATGAACATGATACATCATAATTTCATTAAGGAGAATGACTGCTAACTGAATGTGTGGGGTAGATCACTCAATATTTTGGATGTGCAGTCCCAAGACTGCACGTTGAAAATATTAATTGGTCTAACCCTAAATAATGAAAATAGACTCTTCCAACTGCTGCCATTGAACTGACAGGGGAGATACCACCAGGGTTCAAAGAGTTAACAAAAAGCCTTTTATGATGCTGTTTTTGATTGACCTACACTTCAACTACCAGCCCATCAATTTTTGAAAACCCACACAAGTGGTTTGTTTAACAGATGTATTTTAAACCTTGCATGAACTTTTTTGTTGAATGTTTTCATGGGGTACCATCATTCAAAGTTTATATTTAGTTTCCCTTTCTAAATAATAAAAGATCGACAATATCTTCTGATTTGTGTTGTTTTTATTTAAATCCATTCCCAAAATTTTCATTTACATTCCTGACTGACAGGATGAAATGTATTTGTGACATGTAAAAACATTACATTGAGTCCGAAGGCATATCAATCAACATGCTGGGGAATTCCCACAAGCCCACAACTCAATGTTATAAAAAACTTCCAATCCACAAATTGCATGTGCTAGTACTTCTATACTTGAAAACAAAATATAGGTAAGCGTCTATTCCAACAAGTGCACTAAAGGTTTTTTTTTCATTTTGGAAAACGTTATCGATAAAGATAAATTTACGCAGTTCAGTATTGAATATCTTCACTCTGAAAGTAATGTTAAAAAATCTCCAGAACAAATTAAAGCTGAAAAACATGATTCATCAATATTTATGTGAATGATCTTGGGTGCTGGTCAAAATTATCCCAAACCAAAACATCTCCCAAACAAAATTGGGTAAAATGTCCCATCATTAGTGAAAACAACTCAACATTGATCAAAACATCCAACACGAGTCAAAACATCTCCTAGCATTGGTCAAAATGTTCCCTTGTGTTAACCAATTCAAAAACAAGTTTTTACCAGCACCAAACTAGCTTTAAAAATACTATTAGTTATCCTTGTGTTTTCCAGGGTGTATGGGAATTTACACCGGTATGGGAACTCAACCACCCTGAGGCAAAGCCGAAGGGTGTATGAGTTCCCAAACTGGTGTAAATTCCCATACACCCTGGAAAACACAAGGATAACGGATTTATTTCCAAGAATTTTGGTGTACTTAATACTTTAACCTACATTGTGGGAAAAAACTGACAGAAAATTTGTACTTTGTAAGTTTCTTAATAAATAAAACCAGACAAATATGGATGTCATCGGAACTGGCTCAATGAGCCAGTTCCAATGACATCCATATCTGTAATATTTTATTGCACATAAATATTAAATTTCCTGTATTTTTATTTTTGTTCTAAAATAACCGAGCAGAAGGTATGAATTAACAATTAAAAATGGGTACTGTTTTTTTAGCCATATATCCTGCTATTGTATATTCTTGTTTTTACACCATGGTTAACCACGGTGAAGAGGCCCCAGGGGGCCTTAGGTGCTCACCGAATGTTCCATACTGTTAAGACACAAATTTTTATCAAAAGCTATTCTTAAGGTTCTACAGAGTAAATCTATACTCTCTGTGGAGCTAAAACATCAACAGAACTGAATGGGACAATGCTGCTGATCAAATATCAAAAGATTTTGCATGATGGTTCTGAAGAAGATTTTTAAAGAATTTTCCTTGAATTGCACAATGTTAACATTCATGCCCCCATAGTGAGGCCCAATATTTTTCGAGGGATTCAATTTGAATAAACTTGAATCAGAACCTTTCTAAGATGCTACATACCAAATATCAAGATTTTGCCCACTGGTTCAGGAGAAGAAGATTTTTAAAAATTTTTTTCTTAAATTGCACTAAGTAAAAATCCACACCCCTATAGGTAGCCCCAATATTGATCGAGGAACTTGATTTGAACAAACTTGAATCAGTCTCATACCAAGTTGCTGCATACCAAATATCGAAAGATTCTGCCCATTGGTTCTGGAGAAGAAAATTTTTGAATAATTTTTCTTAAATTGTACCAAGAAAAAAACGCATAGGGAGCCCCAATATTGGTTGAGGGGCTCGATTTGAACAAACTTGAATCAGACCCATACCAAGATGCTGCATACCAAGTATCAAAGATTCTGCCCATTGCTTCTGGAGAAGAAGATTTTTTAATACTTTTTCCATAATTCATATGGTGCTATCAGAGTTATGCCCCATACAGAGCCTCCAAGGGACGTGGCCATTTCATTTGAACAAACATAAATTGCCATATAGTAATGAACATCCACATGAAGTTTCGTGAAAATCTGACCAGTGGTTTCAGAGAAGTCGTTTGAAAAATTGTAAATTGCATCAAGTTGAAATTCAAATTCCCATAATGAGCCTTAATATGAACAAAGGGACTCAATTTATACAAACTTGAATCAAGCCCATACTAGAATGCCATATACCAAATAACAAAAGACTCTGCATGCTGGTTCTGGAGAAGAAGATTTTTAAAGAATTAGACTTGAATTGCACAAAATAAAAATTCATGCCCCCATATTGAGCCCAAATAGTGATCGGGGGTGGGGGGAGAGACTCAATTTAAACAAACTTGAATCAGACCCATACTAGCATCCTGCATACCAAATATCAAAAGATTCTGCCCACTGGTTCTGGAGAAGATTTTTAAAGAATTTTTCTTGAACTGTACAAAGTAAAAATTCACGCCCCCATAGTGAGCCCCAATATTGATCAAAAGACTCAATTTGAACAAACGTGAATCCAACCCATACCAAGATGCTGCATACCAAATATCTAAAATTATCTAAAATTCTGCCCACTGGTTCTGGTGAAGAAGATTGTTAAAGATATTTTCTTAAATTGCACTCAGTAAAAATTCACACCCCCATAGTGATCCCCAGTATTGAACGAGGGATTCAATTTGAACAAACTTGAATCAGACTCATACCAAGATGCTGTATACCAAATATCAAAAGATTCTGCCCATCGCTTCTGCAAAAGAAGATTTTTAAAGAAATTTTCTTAAATTGCACTAAGTAAAAATTCACACCCCTTTAGTGAGCCCCAATACTGATCGAGGGACTCAATTTGAACAAACTTGAATCCGACCCATACCAAGATGCTGTATACCAAATATCAAAAGATCCTGCCGATTGGTTCTGGAGAAGATTTTTAACTTTTTTTTCTTAAATTGCACTAAATAAAAATTCAGGTCCCCATAGTGAGCCCCAAAATTGATCAAGGGACTCCATTTGAAGAAACTTGAATCAGACCCATACCAAGATGCTGTATATGAAATATCAAAAGATTCTGCCTACTGGTTCTGGAGAAGAAGATTTTTCTTTAATTTGCACTAAGGAAAAATTCCTGCCCCTATAGGGAGCCCCAATATTGATCAAGGGACTCGATTTGAACAAACTTGAATCAGACCCATACCAAGATGCTGCATAGCAAATATGAAAAGATTCTGCCCATTGGTTCTGGAGAAGAAGATTTTTAAAGAATTTTTCTTAAATTGCACTAAGTAAAAATTCACGCCCCCATATTGAGCCCCAATATTGGTTGAGGGACTTGATTTGAACAAACTTGAATCAGACACATACCAAGATGCTGCATACCAAGTATCAAAAGATTCTGCCCACTGGTTCTGGAGAAGAAGATTTTTTAATAATTTTTCTATAATTCATACGGTGCTATCAGAGTTATGCCCCATACAGAGCCCCCAAGGGACGTGGCCATTTCATTTGAACAAACATGAATTGCCATATAGTAATGAATATCCACATGAAGTTTCGTGAAAATCGGACCAGTGGTTTCAGAGGAGAAGTCATTTGAAAAATGTTCACGACAACGGCCGACGACGACGGATGGCAAGTGATAAGTTGAGCTCCCTTCAGTGAACTAAAAAGCCACTGTGGATTGCAAGTTACACCATACCTCTCAGCTAATCAAAACGCAGTATTTTGTTTCATTTGGAAATAACATTTTTTATCTGAATATTAAGATTTTAAAACTGCCATGCAATTTCCATTAAATGCTATACACTTTTTCCATATGTATAGCAATTGCTATGCGAGTTTCAAAAAGCAAAATATTCCCTGTGAATCAAATATCTGTTTAAGATTCAAAATAGAAATGAATCTCAAAGTTCAAAGAGCCCTATTCATACCCCAATAGGTTGGGGGTCCACTGTCAACTCCAGGTCAAAGGGTTAACATTTTATTATCAACTGGACACCCTGAGCACTTGGGGACAACATATCCAGCATATAAGCGACAGGAATTCCCAGTCTGAGTGGTATAAAAAGTTGACATTTGTTAAGAAACACAGGAGGGGGGACCCATTTCCCCTTTGTATCCCCCTCTGCTAGCCTTGACATTTGAAGTGTGACATCTTCTTAGTTCTGTTAAAGGTCCATAGGAATTGGTGGTGGAACTGAAACTGGCTCATCACCACTTGTTGATGAAGGTGCAGGTGTTTCTGTACTTGAAACATTTGAATCTGAAAAAATAGCAAAGTTTAGTTCAATCACAGGACATAACTCTGTGGGAAACTAAATGTATATTTAAGAAACTAAATGTATATCAACAATTTGCAAAATTTTAATTATGAAATGAATTTATCCATTTGTGTTTATGGTTGCTTTCAGCACCTATGGCTATACTATGATCATAACACAGCACGCACCATCTGCCTCCCAGTGGAGATCCTGAATTAAGAATAGCATAGTCTATACATATTATCACTACAGTGGATTGATCTGGAGCCAATACTATAAAACTTCTACAACTGTATTTTTTAGAATTGTATTTTCTACCTATTAATATAACTGACAGAAGGGCACTACCTATTAATATAACTGACAGTAGGGCACTGCACAAGCCAAAAATAAACAGATTGTCATCGGCAAAATGAGGTTCCCAGGGGGTGAATTTAGTGATGCTACCCTGCCAGCAGGGTAGCATCACTAAATTTACCCTCTGTGAACCTCAATCTGAATCAGGGGCTCAAAACTAAACAGACACTTGACGATAAACTGGCCCACTGTATGGGATAGCATCATCAAATTCAGCCTCTGGGGACCTCATTCTGCAAATGTCAGACTGCTTATTTTCAGGCTTGGCCCTGCAAATTGGTATTCTATCCTCAAATCAAATTCTCAAATCAAATCAGGGGTCCAATTTCAACCTCGAATCTGAATCAAACCAGACACAATGCAAGGAGGAGGGTTTTGTCACAAAATTGTCATACCAAATATCTAATATTTGGCGACAAAGTTGAGAGTTATTCTCTGAAAATGAAACAAGAGAATACTGACATGTTAACCTCACAAAATTCTTGCATTTGCTTGAATGATTTCACCAGCAGCTCATTTGAACAAAAGGCAGGAAATTCGAAAAAGCTATGGCAACCTGTCACAGAAAATTAACCTGAGCAAAGAACTGTTTTGGTTCCAATTTTCTATACAGTGCAATGCTCATTCCATAAAAATAGATAAATCAATAATAAATAAAAATGAAGATGAGAGTGCACAAAACAATTTTCCTGAAATCCCTTGCCATTTTATCAAATTACAATATCCTTGCAGCTTATGAATGCACCAGATCACTCAAGTACACAGATTATTTATTTATTGGTGTTTAAGGTCACCAAGTTTTGCAAAATGGCTTATCATGACAGCAACATGGATCAAGTCCAGCAAACAAAAGTGTTTTGGTGCTAAAGCACAAATTAGAGGGGAGGTGATGTTTTTCGTTGTCTGATCTAGATAAATTAATCAAATTTTGAAAAATGAATTGGCAATTACTTGATGAGTGAACTGATAATTGGTCATGAAAAAAATCCAGCAGAACTTGAAAGTTCTGATAAAATCCTTTATAGACGAAAAGGGATGTCAACTGCTGGTAAGTTATTTCTATGCCACTGATTTAATTAATGGTCAGACTGAATGATAGTAGGTACATACACCTGTTGTTGTACTTAGATAATAACTGATAAATAAACTAATTAATGAAAATCCACCAGGCTCAGCGGGTTGAAAGTCTTTACAAAAGGCAGTATTTAATTAGATAAATACTTCATATTATTATCAGTGACTCACAATGGTATGAAGTATTTATCTAATTAAATGCTGCTATTTGTAAAATTTACATTGTTTTATTGAAAACAAGAAAAATGTTACTAAGGTAACACATGCCCACCCCCCCCCCCCCCCCTGTGACCTTCACCTTGCTGATGCAGTGGAAACTATTATACACGACACACCTTCTGACTGTCCTTAACATTTGTAAAAAGTTTAACAATTGTACTATGATTCGTGTCTGAGTTATGGCTGAGATATTGGCCAATTTTTAGTGCGACCTTGAAATGTGACCTTGACCTTGAAGGTACAAATCCGGCTATGGTGTGTGACACATCCTCCCATGGTCCTTTATAATTGTGTGAAGTTTGATGACTGTGACCCTAACAGTTTTTGAGTTATTGGCTCGGGCACACACACACACACACACACACAGTCTTGTCTACCCTACATACCGAGGTACCCCATTGTTTGTCCTTTGTGTGGACTAACGGTTTCTACCTCGTTTTGCCGGTACAGTTCTGGGAAAACAACCGAGGTAAAGGGTTTCTTTTGTCTTTTGTACCTCGGTAAGGCGAAACACGCAAACTCTTTTGTCTAGTTACCTCGTCAAGTTGGTAAGACAAACCCATACACACACACACACACATCTTTGTCTACCCTACATACCGAGGTACCCCATTGTTTGTCCTTTGTGTGGACTAACGGTTTTTACCTTGTTTTGCCGGTACAGTTCTGGAAAAACAGACGAGGTAAAGGGCTTCTTTTGTCTTTTGTACCTTGGTAAGGCAAAACACGCAAACTCTTTTGTCTAGTTACCTCGTCAAGTTGGTAAGACAAACTCACACACACACACACACATGGACGGATGGACACACACACACTTCAATCACTATATGCCACCCGATTTAAGTTGGGGATCATCAAAAAAAACCCTCATTACCACACACTGACAATTAACATTGAAAGTTTGTCCAAACACTATTTCTAAAACATTACTGATAAAATCACTGGGCTTGAGTGTGTTTTGTGAAAATTGGTTAATGTTTCCACCTTTATGGCAGGCTAAGGATTTCCTTGTACTTGAAGTTATCAAATATATATTTTCTTTTCTTTTTGGTTTCATCATCAATTGCGAAATTCACCACTGCTATGTCTTTCCTTCACAGGTGAAAGTAATTTTTGGAGTGCCAAAATTTTAGCCCAAAAAGATTTTTGGTGCCAAATAGAGAGTTTTAGTATAACTGGCTACATTGGCACCCGTCAGTGTGAACATAGTTTATGACCCCTCACTGGAATGATCTCAATGTGCTTGTTTCAATGAGGGGTCATAAGCTACATTTTTGAGACAAACAAATGAAAAAAATAATGAAAATTGAATGGCAATTTTTGTGAATAGTGCTGGCTGGTTTTTGCCATTACTTTGGGTAAAGGGTTAAAGTTACAGTACTGTTATAAAAGTGGAGTGAGAATTGTTACAAGATCGTGAATTGGTCACTCTCGGGTAGAAATTTTCTATCCACTTTTCTGTAGAATCTCACCAGCTATTTTCATTTGTTTCGTGACTTGGTTTAGAATTTGCAAAATTTTAATTATGAAATGAATTTATCCATTTGTGTTTATGGTCTCTTTCAGCACCTACGGCTATACTATGATCATAACACAACACGCACCATCTGTCTCCCAGTGGAGATCCTGAATTAAGAATAGCATAGTCTATACATATTATCACTACAGTGGATTGATCTGGAGCCAACACTATAAAACTTCTACAATTGTATTTTCTAGAATTGTATTTTCTACCTATTAATATAACTGACTAAAATGAATCATTAGCATTTTAAAAGATATAGCAATTTGCCAACTAGCAAATTGTCAAATCTTTGAAAATGCTAATGGTTCATTTTAACCCATTTAAAGTCATAACTAGAAATACAATTCTAGAAAATACAATGAAAACGTTTTATAGTATTGGTCTGTGATTGTAGTATCCAATGAGTTCACAAAATAAGATAGCTGGATTAAATGAGTGGCTTGCCAAAAGTTTGATCCAGCTATCTCACCTTGTTGAGTCGTGATGTGATGACAAGATCAATCCAAAGTAGTGATAAAAAGGTTTATTATATGACACATAATTAATTAAAAATTCCCATTCCCAATGAAATACTTACCAGGGTCCAAGACACTCTAAAACTCTGATAACCAGAAACCATTGTTACTAGAGCAGACAAAACTATAAACAAACTCTGAATTGCCATTTGTTAAATCGCTTGCACCCACTTTTTGAGTCGGACATTTGAGTAATGATTAATGTTGACCTATGCATGCACAGAATTACACCCAAATGCTCCTTTCACTTCTGAATTGATAATCAAACACGTCATATAAATAGTCTGTATTTGATCAACATGTTCTGAAGCTTTGTTCTCAGACAATAGTGGTATGACACAGGATTGCACACTGCTTTCCAGCAGTGAAGAAAAAAATCGCAATAAATTGGTGATATTTGGACAAGAAAACTTACAGTCATACAATACAGTAGAACCTGTCTTGAGAGACCGCCCTTTGGGCCACACAAAAGTGGTCTCTCAAGACAGGTGGTCTCTCATAACAGGTTTCAGGTTTTCTCAAGTCGGTGAATAACCAACCACAAAATTCAGAAATGGAGAAGAATGGATTTTTGTAATTACTTTGTATTTGTAGTTATTCTTTTTTTATGAAGTTTTTGTAACAAATTGAAATGGACTGTTAAAAAAATTATAAAAATAAATTAGTGTTGAAAATCTTCATTGAAGATTTTCAACACTAATTTATTTTTATAACTTTTACAACAGTTCATTTCAATTTGTTACAAAAAGATTTTCAACACAAATTTATTTTGATTCCTATCTCACATTTCAGGTATGTATGAAATTGTTTATTCAGCAATAATCCTAATCTTTTCACATGGGTCTTATAAAAACATCTCGATCTTTAATGAGTTAGCAATTGAAACCCAATTAAGAGCTTTTAATACTTTTAATTATGTTAGGATAACCATAATGGATTTTCCAATTCCAGAACAGGTAAAAAGTTTTTGTCATGGTTTCAGTCTTCAAAGGGGCGGTCTCTCAAGACAGGTCCATTATGGCATAAAAATACAAGTTGGTACCAGGCCACAGTGGTCTCTCAAGACAGGTGATCTCTCAAGACAGGTGGTCTCCAATAGCAGGTCCATTATAGAGTAAAACCAATTGGTGCCTGGTAGATGTGGTCTCTCAAAACAGGTGGTCTCTCAAGACAGTGGTCTCTCAAGACAGGTTTTACTGTATATGCAGATACAGGCCTCTGTATTCATAAAATTAGTAACAATTCAGTGCCCAAATTATGTGTGTTTGAACCAATTTCATCTCTTTTTGCGATGTTCTGCTGGTCACTCTTCCCAAAACACACAAATTACTTGTATCAACAGAATGCAAGATATAAGTAAATTTTAAAAATGACAGTTTTCCACATGACAATAATCTTGTTGACAGTAAAGAATAAAACAAAGTCAATACAACATTGTTTTTCACTGGTACCACAGGCAGTGATCTGAACAATAAATAACTGAGACATTTTCTTTTAACCCTTTACCTAACATGAAAAGCAGACGACACTTGCCAAAAAAATTCTTGAATAACTAATTTTTTTCATTTTTTGTCTCAAAAACATAGGTTATGACCCCTCGTTGGAACGAGCTCGTTCCAACGAGGGGTCATACCTATGTTTTTGAGACAAAAAATGAAAATATTTTGAAAATTAATTGGCGATATTTGAGAATAGCGCTGGCCGGTTTTGGCCGTTACGTTGAGTAAAGGGTTAAACTTCAAGTGTAACTTATATATTTAAATATGATTTAGATGTCATGATTATTAGACATGCTAATCGATTAGTTGCCAGCAATAATTAACAGTTAGTTGATAATCACACTGGTTGACTTAAAATTTATTGGCAGTGTTCTAAACATTAAATAACTGAGACATTTTCTTTTAAACTTCTCTGTAACTAATATATTTCAGTACGATTTGGATGCCATGATTATTAGACTTGCCAATCGATTAGTTGCCAATAATAATCAACAACTAGATGCAAAGTGAGCACCATGACGGTGGGCCCCGCATTTGAAATGGTTTTGCAATTCGAACAGTACACAGTAAAACCTTCATTAAGAGACCACCTGATCTGAGGCCAGTGAAGCAATATACAGAATACCTGTTTTGGGTTCCAGGGTATTTAAATAATTTATATTATTATTTTATTATTATATAAAAGAGATGTTTATAATGAAAAGTCTGGTTTTCCAGTCAAACAACAGCAGTCTGTATGATGGATGAGGAGCTATGACCACAGCTAATATGTGAAATTTCCAAGTTCAAGGTCAATCACTCTTTGCTCAACAAAAGGATTGGAAAGAAATTAAAACTTGATGTGGAGGTACCCATCAGGAATCTACATAAAAATTTTTTTTTCAATATTTCCATTCATAGTTAAAAAAAGTGTTGAAAACCTGTTATAACTATCAAATTCCAATTTAAAGGGCAATAACTCTATATAATTGCGTGAAAAAATGAGTGAAGGGAGCAAAAACCGAATTCAATTTGTAATTTGCCACAGGGAAGGTACATACCAAATGAAAGTGTCAATGACACTGTAGCTTAACTTGTGTGTTGTGTTTGATGAAAAGGATAATGTTCAATGTTTATGAAAGGATTATGAAATAAGACAAGAATTGTGATAATTGGGAATATGTTCATTTCTGTTCCCTGTATGCTATGTTTTTGAGAAAAATAATATGAGGTGTACACTGCACTAAAGATCTGAGGGGTGGGTTAATATGACCTCACAGTTAATATATGTGACCCTCACAGTTAACATATATCAACAAAAGTTACCAAGTTACAGTGAAATTATTCCAAAATGAGTCATCCTATCAAGTTACATTAAAATCCCTTCATAAATATGGCCTGTAGACTGTGCTAAAGGTTTTCGGGCTTCGGGCCCCTGTAGCCGTCAGTTTCCCAATTGCATCCAAAGGGGACGTTCTCATCTAGACATTATATGAAGTCAGCCTACCAAGTTACAATGAAATCCCTTAATAAATATGACCTGTAGACTGTGCTAAAGGTTTTTGGGCTTTGGGCTCTGGCAGCCATCATGATTGAATGATCGCAACCAAAAGGGGACATTCTCATCTGGGCATCATCTGGAGTGATCCTACAAAGTTACAATGAAATCCCTTCATAAATATGACCTGTAGACTGTGCTCAAGGTTTTTGGGCTTCGAGCCCCTGAAGCCATCACAGTTGACCAATCACGACCAAAAGAGGATGTCATCATCTAGGCATTATATGGAGTCAAACTTACGGGTTACAATGAAGTCCTTCCATAAATATGACCAATAGACTATGCTAAAGGTTTTGGGGTTTTGGGTTCGGGCAGCCATCAAGGCTGAATGATCGCGACCAAAAGGGGACGTTCTCATCTAGACATTATTTAGAGTCATCCTACCAAGGTACAATGAAATCCCTTCATAAATATCACCTGTAGACTGTGCTAAAGATTTTTGGGCTTTGGGCCCCTGTAGCCAACACAGTTACCTAATGGTGTCCAAAAGGGGCTGTTCTCATCTAGACATTACATGAAGTCAACCTACCAAGTTACAATGAAATCCCTTCATAAATATGATCTGAAGACTGTGCTAAAGGTTTTCGGACTTTAGGCTTGGGCAGCCATCATAGTTGAATGATCGCAACCAAAATGGAACATTCTCATCTGGCGTGATCCTATGAAGTTACAATGAAATCCCTTCATAAATATTACCTGTAGACTGTGCTCAAGATTTTCGGGCTTCAGGCACCTTTAGCCATCACAGTTGACCAACCACGACTAAAATAGGATGTCATCATCTAGGCATTATATGGAGTCAACCTAACAAGTTACAATGAAATCCTTCCATAAATACGACCTACAGACACGCTAAAGGTTTTTGGGCTCGGGCAGCCATCAAGGCTGAATGATCGTGACCAAAAGGGGACGTTCTCATCTGGACACTATTTGGAGTCATCCTACCAAGTTACAATGAAATTCCTTCATAAATATGACCTGTAGACTGTTCTAAAGGTTTTCGGGTTTCGGGCTCGGGCAGCCATCATGGTTGAATGAGCACAACCAAAGGGGACAATCCCATCTGGGCATCATCTGGAGTGATCCTGCGAAGTTACAATGAAATCCCTTCATAAATATGACCTGTAGACTGTGCTCAAGGTTTTCGGGCACCTGTAGCCATCACAGTTGACCAATCATGACCAAAAGGGGATGTCATCATCTAGGCATTATATGGAGTCAACCTAACAATGTTACAATGAAATCCTTCTATAAATATAACCTTTTTGCCTATGCTAAAGGTTTTTGGGCTCGGGCACCCATCAAGGCTGAATGATCACGGCCAAAATGGGACATTCTCATCTAGACATTATTTGGAGTCAACCTACCAAGTTACAATGAAATTCCTTCATAAATATGACCTGTAGACAGTGCTAAAGGTTTTCAGGCTTCGTGCACCTTTAGCCGTCAAAGTTGCCCAATCATGTCCAAAAGGGGACGTTCTCATCTAGACATTATATGAAGTCAACCAACCAAGTTACAATGAAATCCCTTCATAAATATGACCAGTAGACTGTGCTTAAGGTTTTTGGGCTTCGGACTCGGGCAGCCATCATGGTTGAATGATTGCAACCAAAGGGTACAATCTCATCTGGGCATCATCTGGAGTGATCCTATGAAGTTACAATGAAATCCCTTCATAAATATGACCTGCAGACTGTGCTCAAGGTTTTTCGGCTTCGGGCACCTGTAGCCATCACAGTTGACCAATCATGACCAAAAGGGGATGTCATCATCTAGGCATTATATGGAGTCAACCTAATAGGTTACAATGAAATCCTTCCATAAATATGACCTTTTACCTATGCTAAAGGTTTTTGGGCTCGGGAACACATCAAGGCTGAATGATCGCGATCAAAAGGGGGCGTTCTCATCTAGACATTATTTGGAGTCATCCTACCAAGTTACAATGAAATCCCCTCATAAATATGACCTGTAGACAGTGCTAAAGGTTTTCGGGCTTCAGGCACCTTTAGCCGTCACAGTTGCCCAATCATATCCAAAAGGGGACGTTCTCATCTAGACATTATATGAAGTTAACCTACCAAGTTACAATAAAATCCCTTCATAAATATGACCTGTAGACTGTGCTAAAGGTTTTCGGGCTCGGGCAGTCATCACGGTTGGCAGATCATGCCCAAATGGGGAAATTCTCATCTAGACATCATAAGGCGTCATCCTACCAAGTTACAATGAGTGATCCTATGAAGTTACAATGAAATCCCTTCATAAATATGACCTGTAGACTGTGCTCAAGGTTTTCGGGCTTCGGGCACTTGTAGCCATCACAACTGACCAATCACGACAGAAAGGGGATGTCATCATCTAGGCATTATATGGAGTCAACCTAACAGGTTACAATGAAATCCTTCCATAAATATGACCTTTTGCCTATGCTAAAGGTTTCTGGGCTCGGGCACCCATCAAGGCTGCATGATCACAATCAAAATGGGATGTTCTCATCTAGACATTATTTGGAGTCATCCTGCCAAGTTACAATGAAATCCCTTCATAAATATGACCTCTAGACTGTGCTAAAGGTTTTCGGGCTTTGAGCTCCTGTAGCCATCACAGTTGCCCAATCACGTCCAAAAGGGGACTTTCTGATCTAGACACTGTATGAAGTCAACCCACCAAGTTACAATGAAATTCCTCAATAAATATGACCTGTAGACTGTGCTGAAAGTTTTCGGGTTTTGGGCTCGGGCAGTCGTCACGGTTGGCAGATCATGCCCAAATGGGGAAATTCTCATCTAGACATCATAAGGAGTCATCCTACGTTACAATGAAATCCCTCCACATTAAACATGACCTGCAGACTGTGCTAAAAGTTTTTGGGCTTCAGGCTTGGGCAGGCATCACGATTGATAGATCATGCCCAAAAGGGGACGTTCTCATCTAGGCATTATACAGAGGCATCCTACCAAGTTACAATGAAATCCCTTCATAAATACAACCTGTAGACTGTGCTAATGGTTATCGGGTTTTGGGCTCGGGCAGCCATACTGGTTGCCCGATCGCAACCAAAAGGGGACGTTCTCATCTAGACATGACCCCAAACCTGCATATGAAATTTTGTGACGATCAGACAAGAACTGCGGGGTGTAGCCCGTGCTAAAGGAAAATGTGAACAGACGTCACAGACTCTCAGACTAACAGACTTCCGCACGCGTGATGGCAATAGCTTATCTTGACTATGTCAAGTTAAGCAAAAAATCATTCACGTATGGCTAACATTAGTGAAGAAAGGTGCACAAAGTTGTTATAACTGTAAAATTTCAAAGTTCAAGGTAAAAAACTCTGTAATAAACCATACTAGTACAATGAAATTGAAACATGATCTGTAAGTGCTCATCAAGAAGCTACATATAAAAAATCATTTCAACATTTCCATCCCTAACTGAAAAAAGTGCAGAAAACCTGTTATAACTGTCAAAATTCCAAGTTCAAGGGCAATAACTCTGTAATAAACCAACTAAATGAAATGCAGTTGAAACTTGATTAGTAACTACCCATCAGGAAGCTACATACAAGGAGGGGGTGGGGTGGAGGGGCTTCCATCCCAATCAGCTCACCAACAGTATCTCATACAATATCTTCAGGCTTGTTATAAATGGAACACATCGGGTTCACCCTCACCAAAACTTTGTTAACCAGTGGTTGCCTTCATTCATGTGAAGCAAAACAGGTCAGAATTTTCCTTAAGTCTAAACTAAGAAAATGAAAGTGTCAATGACACTGTAGATTAACTTGTGTGTTTTGTTGGATGAAAAGGATAATGTTCAATGTTTATGAAAGGATTATGAAATAAGATAAGAATTGTGATAATTGGGAATATGTTCATTTCTGTTCACTGTATGCTATGTTTTTGATAAAAATAATGAGGTGTACACTGTACTGAAGAGCTGAGGGGTGGGTTAATATGACCTCACAGTTAATGTATGTGGCCCTCACAGTTAACGTATATCAATGAAAGTTACCAAGTTACAGTGAAATTATTCCAAAACGAGTCATCCTATCAAGTTACATTGAAATCCCTTCATAAATATGGCCTGTAGACTGTGCTAAAGGTTTTCGGGCCCCTGTAGCTGTCAGTTTCCCATTTGCGTCCAAAGGGGACGTTCTCATCTAGACATTATATGAAGTCAACCTACCAAGTTACAATGAAATCCCTTCACAAATATGACCTGTAGACTGTGCTAAAGGTTTTTGGGCTTTGGGCTTGGGCAGCCATCATGGTTGAATGATCGCAACCAAAAGGGGACATTCTCATCTGGGCATCATCTGGAGTGATCCTACGAAGTTACAATGAAATCCCTTCATAAATATGACCTGTAGACTGTGCTCAAGGTTTTTGGGCCCCTGAAGCCATCACAGTTGACAATCACGACCAAAAGGGGATGTCATCATCTAGGCATTATATGGAGCCACACTAACAGGTTACAATGAAAGCCTTCCATAAATATGACCAATAGATTATGCTAAAGGTTTTGGGGTTTTGGGCTCGGGCAGCCATCAAGGCTGAATGATCGTGACCAAAAGGGGACGTTCTCATCTAGACATTATTTGGAGTCATCCTACCAAGGTACAATGAAATCCCTTCATAAATATTACCTGTAGATGTAGACTGTGCTAAAGGTTTTCGGGCTTCAGGCCCCTGTAGCCGTCACAGTTGCCTAATGGTGTCCAAAAGGGGCTGTTCTCATCTAGACATTATATGAAGTCAGCCTACCAAGTTACAATGAAATCCCTTCATAAATATGAACTGAAAACTGTGCTAAAGGTTTTTGGGCATTGGGCTCGGGCAGCCATCATGGTTGAATGATCGCAAACAAAAGGGGACATTCTCATTTGGGCACCATCTGGAGTGATCCTACGAAGTTACAATGAAATCCTTCTATAAATACGACCTATAGACTATGCTAAAGCTTTTTGGGCTCGGGCAGCCATCAAGGCTGAATGATTGCGACCAAAAGGGGACGTTCTCATCTAGACATTATTTGGAGTCATCCTACCAAGCTACAATGAAATTCCTTCATAATTATCACCTGTAGACTTCTCTAAAGGTTTTTGGGTTTCGTGCCCCTGTAGCTGTCACAGTTGTCCAATAGTGTCCAAAAGAGAACATTCTCATCTAGACATTATATGAAGTCAAACCTACCAAGTTACAATGAAATCCCTTCATAAATATGATCTGTAGACTGCGCTAAAAGTATTCGGGCTTCGGGCTTGGGCAGCCATAATGGTTGAATGATCGCAACCAAAAGGAGACATTCTCATCTGGGCATCATCTGGAGTGATCCTACGAAGATACAATGAAATCCCTTCATTAATATGACCTGTAGACTGTGCTCAAGATTTTCGGGCTTCAGGCACCTGTAGCCATCACAGTTGACCAATCATGACCAAAAGGGGATGTCATCATCTAGGCATTATATGGAATCAACCTAAGAGGTTACAATGAAATCCTTCCATAAATATGACCTTTTGCCTATGCTAAAGGTTTTTGGGCTCGGGCACCCATCAAGGCTGAATGATCGCGATCAAAATGGGACGTTCCTCATCTAGACATTATTTGGAGTCATCCTACCAAGTTACAATGAAATCCCTTCATAAATATAACCTGTAGACTGTGCTAAAGGTTTTCGGGCTTCAGGCCCCTTAGCCGTCACAGTTGCCCAATCACGTCCAAAAGGGGACTTTCTCATCCAGACATTATATGAAGTAAACACACCAAGTTACAATGAAATTCCTCAATAAATATGACCTGTAGACTGTGCTAAAGGTTTTCGGGTTTTGGGCTCGGGCAATCGTCACGGTTGGCAGATCACGCCCAAATGGGGCAATTCTCATCTAGACATCATAAGGAGTCATCCTATCAAGTTACAATGAAATCCCTCTATATCACACATGACCTGCAGACTGTGCTAAAAGTTTTTGGGTTTCAGGCTTGGGCAGCCATCACGGTTGACAGATCATGCCCAAAAGGGGACGTTCTCATCTAGGCATTATACAGAGGCATCCTACCAAGTTACAATGAAATCCCTTCATAAATACGACCTGTAGACTGTGCTAAAGGTTTTGGGGTTTTTGGGCTCGGGCAGCCATCAAGGCTGAATGATCGCGACCAAAAGGGGACGTTCTCATCTAGACATTATTTGGAGTCATCCTACCAAGCTCCAATGAAGTTCCTTCATAATTATGGCCTGTAGACTGTTCTAAAGGTTTTGGGGTTTCGAGCCCCTGTAGCTGTCACAGTTGTCCAATCGTGTCCAAAAGAGAACATTCTCATCTAGACATTATATGAAGTCAAACCTACCAAGTTACAATGAAAACCCTTCATTAATATGACCTGTAGACTGTGCTCAAGATTTTTGGGCTTCGGGCACCTGTAGCCATCACAGTTGACCAATCATGACCAAAAGGGGGTGTCATCATCTAGGCATTATATGGAGTAAACCTAACAAGTTACAATGACATCCTTCCATAAATACGACCTATGGACTATGCTAAAGGACTTTGGGCTTGGGCAGCCATCAAGGCTGAATGATCGCGACCGAAAGGGGATGTTCTCATCTAGACATTATTTGGAGTAATCCTACCAAGCTACAATGAAATTCCTTCATAATTATGATCTGTAGACTGTTCTAAAAGTTTTCGGGGTTCGGGCCCCTGTAGCTGTCACAGTTGCCCAATCATGTCCAAAAGGGGACATTCTCATCTAGACATTATATGAAACCAACCTACCATGTTATAATGAAATCCCTTCATAAATATGACCTGTAGACTGTGCTAAAGGTTTTCGGGCTTCCTGCTCGGGCAGCCATCATGGTTGAATGATCGCAACCAAAAGGGGACATTCTCATCTGGGCATCATCTGGAGTGATCCTACGAAGTTACAATGAAATCCCTTCATAAATATGACCTGTAGACTGTGCTCAAGGTTTTCGGCACCTGTAGCCATCACAGTTGACCAATCACAACCAAAAGGGGATGTCATCATCTAGGCATTATATGGAGTCAACCTAACAGGTTACAATGAAATCCTTCAATAAATATGACCTTTTGCCTATGCTAAAGGTTTTTGGGCTCGGGCAGCCATCAAGGCTGAATGATCGCGATCAAAATGGGATGTTCTCATCTTGACATTATTTGGAGTCATCCTACCAAGTTACAATGAAATCCCTTCATAAATATCACCTGTAGACTGTGTTAAAGGTTTTCGGGTTTTGGGCCCCTGTAGCCGTCACAGTTGCCCAATCGTGTCCAAAAGGGGACATTCTCATACAATGAAATCCTTCCATAAATATGACCTTTTGCCTATGCTAAAGGTTTTTGGGCTCGGGCAGCCATCAAGGCTGAATGATCACGATCAAAATGGGACGTTCTCATCTAGACATTATTTGGAGTCATCCTACCAAGGTACAATGAAATCCCTTCATAAATGTGGCCTGTAGACTGTGCTAAAAGTTTTCGGGCTTCAGGCCCCTGTAGCTGTCACAGTTGCCCAATCATGTCCAAAAGGGGACTTTCTCATCTAGACATTATATGAAGTCAACCCACCAAGTTACAAGGAAATTCCTCAATAAATATGACCTGTAGACTGTGCTAAAGGTTTTCGGCTCGGCACTCGTCAGAGTTGACAGATCATGCCCAAATGGGGAAATTCTCATCCAGACATCATATGGAGTCATCCTACCAAGTTACAACGAACTCCCTCCATATTAAACATGACCTGCAAACTGTGCTAAAAGTTTTTGGGTTTCGGGCTTGGGCAGCCATCACGCTTGACAGATCATGCCCAAAAGGGGACGTTCTCATATAGGCATTATACAGAGGCATCCTACCAAGATACAATGAAATCCCTTCATAAATACAGCCTGTAGACTGTGTTAATGGTTTTAGGGTTTTGGGCTCGGGCAGCCATACCAGTTGACTGATCGCGACCAGAAGGGGACGTTCTCATCTAGACATGACCCCAAACCTGTATATGAAATTTCATGACTATCAGACAAGGACTGCGGGGTGTAGCCCGTGCAAAAGGTAAATGTGAACAGTCTCGCAGACTAACAGACTTCCACATGCGCGATGGCAATAGCTCATCTTGACTTTGTCAAGTTAAGCTAAAAATTGCCAATTTGTTGAAGATTCAAGTCCCATAACTCTGAAAAGAAAAAATAGAAAACTGTAAAAAATGAAAGGGATCTCCGTTTGATCAATTTCCATATTGTGTATAAATATTATGATAATTGGTCAAAGGAAACTTCAGTTAAATTACGACATAGGACAGACACATTGTTTTATGATTCAAGTCTCATAACTCTAGAATGACAAACCTGAAAATTGTAAAAATTGAAAGGGGTGTTGCCGTTACTGATTGTAATATTGCTACAACATTTCAAGAGAGGTGGTGAAAGCAATATTGAGTTATCATACGATATGTAAAAAATTGCCATTTTTTTAAGATTACAGTCCCATTACTCTGGAAAGAAGAAACAGAAAGCTACAGTAAAATCATTCCAAAATGAGTCATCCTACCAAGTTACAATGAAATCCCTTCATAAATATAACGTGTAGTCTTTGCTAAAGGAATCTAGTTCATGTGACGGTTCAGTGTTCACAGATGACCGATCATGACCAAGATAGGAGAGCCTCATCAAGATATCCTACCAAGTTACAATGAAATCCTCTCATAAAAACAACCTGTAAGCAGTGCTAAAGGAATCTAGGTCAAGTGACCAGGCAGCGGTAACGACTGACCGATTGTGACCAAAATACAACAATCTCATCTAGAAATCATACCAAGTTATCCTTTCAAGTTATAATGAAATTGTTTCATAAATATGAACTGTAGACCGTGCTAAACGAATCTAGGTCACATGCCTGTGCAGCTGTCAGGGTTGACCGATAACAGTCAAAGTATACGACATTCTCGTCTAGACATTATACAGAGTCATCCTACCAAGTTACAATAAAATTGCTTCATAAATATGACCTGTAGACTGTGCTAAAGGTTTTTGTGCTTCAGGCTCTCGCTGCCATCATGGTTGATCGATCACAACCAAAAGGGGGCATTCTCATTTAGACATTATATGAAGTCATCCTACCAAGTTACAATGAAATCCCTTCATAAATACGATGACCTGTAGACTGTGCTAAGGGCTTTCCACCTCTCGCAGCCATCACGGTTGACCGATCGCAACCAAAAGGGACGTCCTCTAGACATCTAGACATAAAACAGTCATCCTACCAAGTTACAATGAAATCCCTTCATACATATGACCTACAGACTGAGCTAAAGGTTTTCGGGTTTCAGGCTCTCGCAGCCGTAATGGTTGACCAATCATCACCAAAAGGGGATGTTCTCATCTAGACATGACCTCGAACCTGCGTATAAAATTTTGTGATGATCGGACAAGAACTACGGGGTGTAGCCTGTGCCAAAGAAATGTGAACAGACGTGCAGACTACCAGACTCAGACTCACAGACTTCCAGAAGTGTGATGGTAATAGCTTATCTTGACTTTGTGAAGTTAAGCTAAAAATGAGAAGTGTTGCAAACATATTATGCTAAAAAGGCAAAAATATGAGTGCTTTTCTCTATCATCGTACCAAAACATTCTTTGCCCTGTTGTGCCCAAAATTCTAAAAGCCCAATATTTTATAGTTTCAGGAGAAGAAACATTAACAACTAAGACTTACCCCTTTCATTTTCTTTTTCTTCTGCTGCTGTTAGGTCAGCACGAAAAAATATCCTGGCACTACTCAAAGAATAATACAACAGATCAAATTCCTGTAGTAAATAGAAAAATTATGGTAGTCATATATTTATACTGTACAATACTGTACAGCAGTCAACTGATTTTCAACGTGTTCATTCAACTGGTTGAGTGCTAGAAGTCACCATCATGGCTCTACTGAAAAGTGCTGGAAGCAACTTTAGTGGCTTTAGGCTATGCATTAGCTTAATGTTTCTGAAGCATTAGAAAAAATTATTTTCTTTAAATTATTTGCTGGCAGTTTACTGGAGAGTGCCAACTGGTACTCCAATAAATTATAACAAAACAATTATTTATGAAAAAAATCTTGCTAAACTAAGGTGACTGGTGCTGGTAGCAGGGTATATTTTTAAAAAAATACCGTCTTCAAATCATCCCTGAAAGATAATTTAGCACTCAACCAGTTAAATCTGTGATTATATACACCTGAAACTTAATTAAGCACCTCCTGAAATGTTTCATGACAGTGAAGCTGCTGTTACTGATTATTATGTTTTAATGATTGCTATGTCTCGCAGTATATTTCATCTTGTGAAACATGATGTTTCTGGTTGATAGCGTACCCCAAACACATCCCCTCATCCCGTAAAGGATGGTACCCATGAATGTTAAAAAATTTATAGTAATTTATATATTTTTTATACTTACCAATGACCCAGACTTAGCTGGTGCTAACTCCAACAAAACCAGGGCCAAACACAAATTTTGCCCCCCAATCCCCAAAATTTGCATCCAAAACAAAAAGAAATCATGTCCTAAAGGACCTCCATAGTACGCCTCTACTGCGCATGCGCAGTCGTCCCGAAATTGGCGCCAATTATCATTCTTACTGGCAGTGCCTGGTCAGCGCTATGTACTCAGCGGGGAGGCAAGAGTTCCCAACTCCAGGGAGGGCCATCCCCGTCTGGGTCATTGGTAAGTATAAAAAATATATAAATTACTATAAATTTTTTAACATTTTTATACTGTACCAATGACCCAGACTTAGCTGAATAGTAAACAGGCTGGAGGGCCTAGGACATAGAGGAAAATCCAATAAGCTCAACTATATAGTAAAGAGGTAACCCCTTAAGGAGAAAAGGAGTATTAGGCTTTACATGTATCTTTCTTATTTAATATTAAATTAGAAAGATACACTACCCTTAATAATTGAGCACAATAACATTCATGTTCTCTATTAACATCCAGTATAACCCTTATACTAATTATTTTTAAAACAAGCCAATAAATAAAGTAGTCCAGAGAATTGAGACTCTTTATAATCATTTAAAAGTGTCCGAGTATTGTATATTAAAGCCCGTTTGACACTTGACATATACAAATGCTTCACACCGAGCTACACTTTAAAAATAAGACATGAATGAAATTAAACATTAATATTACACTTTAAAACCATCCCGGAAGCGACTCAGAAATACTGACTTGGAGGAGGCATTCCCTTGCTTTTCACTATAAAGCAGGTGACCTAAGGGAACACCCGCCCCCCCCCCCCCCCCCCCCCCCCCCCCCCCCTTCCCCTTGCCCTGGGTCAAATAGCCCAGAGCGAAGAGGGCAGCCGGACGGAGTCACTGCCGGAACAGAAAGCCTGCATAACTATAGTTGCAACTGTTTAGTGGACGACATTCTGAGCAACAGATAACGGACCTAAACAATGCAGGTCTCCAGAAATGGACTCAATATTTCTGAGATAAAAATTCGTAAATGTGGATGGCTGAGACCAATAAGCAGCCTTCATTAAATCTGTAATAGCAACACTATTAGCATAAGCCCAGGAAGTAGAAAGAGCTCTTACTTCATGAGCAGAAATCTTAAGCACAGACTGCTGGGAAGAAGATAAATCTTCATAAGCAGTACGGATAGTTAACTGAATCCATCTAGCAATAGAATGGACTGAAATGTCCTTTCTATTAGGCATCAAAGACAGAAAGAAACGTTTCCGTCCCTTTCTGATGAACTGAGATCTCTGTTTATAGATACGTAGTGCTCTAACAGGACAGAGTAAAGGCCTACGCCCGTCTGAAGACGGAAGAGCCTTAATAACAATAGGTTCCGGATATTTATTAGGAGCCTGATTCTTAGCTAAAAAACCCACATTAGTAGTGAAGGTGATAGTGTTCCCAACACTACGATAATGAGAATCATCCACCGATAGTGCATGAAGCTCACTGACTCTTCTGGCAGAAGAGAAAGCTAAGAGAAAAGCTGTCTTATAAGATAAGAATTTGAAATCTACTGTCCCAAGAGGTTCAAATGGCTTTTCCTTCAATTTAAGGAGAACCCAAGCTAAATTCCACTTAGGAATTAATCTAAGAGTTCTCGGTCTATTTATCGAAAAGTTTCTAACCAATTTCGATAAAGAGACATTAGATCCAATTTGTAAACTATCATGATGTGCATAGGTATCAGATAACATAGATCTATAACCCTTTATAGTAACAGGCTGCAGTTTGATTTCGTCAAACAAGTATACTAGAAAGTTTGCAATGTCTGGAATAGAGGGATCAAATATATCTATAGAATGATCCCTACACCAATGACGAAAAACCTTCCACTTAGCCGCATAGTTTAGCGAAGAGGAGGTCCTCCTACAGTTAGAAATCGCGTCCACTGCTCGTCCTGTAAAGTGCTTGCCATGCAAGAAGGACCGCACAACGGAAAAACGTGAAGGTTGAGACCTTGCGGGTTGTGATGGAGTTGGCGCGATTTCCCCTGCGAAAGAAGATCCTCTCGTGGAGGAAGCTTCCGCGGTAGGTCCCACAACAGACACCTGAGTAGATTTATCCACGGTCTCTGTGGCGACAGAGATGCTACCAACAGAATCTTGCATTGAGATTGTTTTATCTTTAGCAATACTTGTTGAATTAACGGCGCTGGAGGATACGCATATCCTATCATTCCGTCCCAAGGGATCGACAGAGCGTCTACTGCAAATGCTCTTGGTTCCGGACACGGGGACACATACGTCTGCAACTGATTGTTGAGATGTGTCGCAAATAAGTCTATCATTGGCCGTTCCCATTGGTAGCAAATCTGATTGAATACTTGTTTGTTGAGAGTCCACTCCGACGGCAACAAGCGACCCTTTCGTGAAAGGGAGTCTGCTAGCACATTCAGACGACCCGGTATGTGACGGACCGAAAGAAGAACGTGATGTTCAACGCAAACAGAAGGATTCTTTCCGTTAGATTGAACAACAGAACTGAATGAGTGCCTCCCTGATTCCGTATATACGCCACTACTGTCGTATTGTCGGATAGGATTTGGACATGAGCATCGTGAATAATGTCCATCCAGTGACGTAACGCAAGCCAAATTGACATCATTTCCTTGATGTTTATGTGCTTGCACAGGAATTGCGGATCCCAAAGACCCTGGCATCTCGAATCCGTTGGGATTAATGATGCACCCCAACCTGTTTGACTGGCATCCGTCATAATGGTAAAACTCGGATCCGGCAACTGCAGCGGAACTCCTTGAGTTAACCACTGAATGTTTGCCCAAGTCTGAATCTCTTGTTTCACTTGATCTGACAAGAGAACGTCTACATCGAGCGAATGAATTTTCACACTCCAATTCTGAGTCAGGAAAATTTGAAGAGGACGTGTGCGTAGCCGCCCCATTGGAATGAGATCCGCGGCGGCTCCGCACAGACCTATCAGTCTCATAAATTCTCTCGCCGTGACTTTGTCTGCGTGCAGACAATAGCAAGCGTAACAACTGACTAATTTCGCTCTGGTTAACGGCAGACGAACGAGATTGTTGTGCGTCTTGAAGCTCATTCCCAGATGAGTGAATGACTTGGACGGCACCAGATCCGACTTCTCCTCGTTTACTATGAAACCGAGACGTCGGAGCAATAGAAGAAGATTCTGAACATCGTTCTGAAGCGTTAACTCGTTGCCGTACCTCTGAAGAATGTCGTCCAGGTAGGCCGACGTTACCGCAGACGAATGAGCTCGGAAGTAGATCATTACCGAGTTCATTACCCGAGTGAAAGCCCAGGGTGCTAGATTCAATCCGAAGCACATGGCCCGGAACTGATACACCACTCCTAGGACTGCGAAGCGTAGATACTTTCGGAATGTCGGATGTACCATGACGTGAAAGTACGCATCTTTGAGATCTATGCTCGTTGCATAATCGTTCACCCGAATACTCGCTCTGACCGATCGAATCGTCTCCATATAAAACTTCGGAGCGACGATCAGCTTGTTTATCCAGCTCAAATCTATGACTGGACGGAACGAGCCGTCTGGTTTCGGAACCAGAAACAGATGGCTGTAGAATCCCAGAGATTCCTGGTTTTCTACGACCTCTACCGCGTTCTTCATTAAACGAGACTGCACCTCTGATAACAGAGCGTCTCTTTTCTGTGGATTTGACGGAAGATGAGTCCACTTTGGACTTCGAGTTAATGGAGGCTTTCGTTTGAAGGATATCTTTAGACCTTCCGAAGTCACTCCTCTCACCCACGGGTCGTCCGTAATCGACGCCCACTCTTGTGAAAAACTCGACAACCTTCCGCCAACTGGAACGCGATAGAGGTTTAAGCCATCACCTCCTGGACCTGCGAGGCCTGCGGTAGGAGAAACCACGTCTTCCACGACCCGCACCTCGCCTCGTCGACCTCGGGGCGTCCGACCGATTGTCCCGGCCTGAAGGACGTCCCGAACGAGAGTCGCTATCCTGACGGTCTCTCGAATAAGACCAAGAGGACGCACCGGAACCTCTATAGGAACCTCTCTTGGGCGCATTAGACCCAGAAGTGCCTGTCTTATTCGTGTCTGCTGTATCCGACCTTTTAGGAGCGGATCTGAACAACAGAGAATCATTAGCTTTCTTTTTAATTTTATCATAAATAGCGGAAAGCTTGCCGTCAAAGAGAAGTTCTCCTGAGACCGAAGCGACTCTAAGAGAGTTCTTCACCTTAGAATCCACTAGTGTGGATGTAGCTAGGGCTGCGTCACGTCTAACCAACTCCAGATTTGCCACTGAAAGGGCGGAGTTACACGTGGAATAAGCTACTGCTCTTGAAAGAAGTCTTAAAGAGGATTGTATATCCTGAAACTCTTCCCCTTGAAGGCGCAGTGATAACGCCTTAGTAAGGTGATCTGCGTAAGATAAGGCATCTAAATTGGCTCTGTTAGACGCAATAGCTGTTTCCAACACCGCGGTTGGAATAGAAGCTGACGACGGTAATGATAGCTCTAAGTGTTCCGCCTCGTCGTCCATACGCAGAGGAACTCTCGGTATACCCTGTCCTGCCGTGTCGAATTTATTCCTTGCATTAATGAAAGGCAGGTTAAGAGTATTAGCGGACAAGAAACCTGCTTTCCCCGTCCTGGAAGCAAGTTTAAATATAGCGTCGTTCAATAATTCAAATGTTCTTGCAACATTATTGGACTGCGACGGAAACTCGGGAGCGATGTCCCTGAACCGCTCAAAAAATTCAGAGTCCAATGACGCTATAATTCTCTTGTCCGGAAGCGCAGCAGTCTGGTCCGACGGAACCACTTGAGGGAGAAAGTGCCGGATGAAGTCCACGGCAGCTTTATGTTGTTCCGAAAGGGATAGTTCCAATTCATCCGTATCCCTTTCACCATCCGGTCGGACCTCCCGATGTTCCCGGTCATCCGCCCCCGATGCTTCGGCGGAGCGTACCGACCCAGCGCCGTCGGATAATTCTCGATCCGACACCATTTCTGTCGGCTGCTGGGATGCTGCGATAAGCTGTGCTATCTGCACAAGAATGTCCGACGTCGAGACCTGCGGAGGCGTAGTCTTTCGCTGCTTCGCCGAGGGCAGCTCCGCATCAGATGGCTCCCGCATACTTTTCCTATGCGAACGTCCGGAGTCCATCGGTCTCGAATCCCTGGCTGCCGGATGGTGTGACCTGGTCGCCGAAGAATCCTTCATCGGCGAAGCTGGCAAAATATCGGAGGTCACGCAGCCAAGGTGCGGTCGTGTGCGCTGACGAGAAGAGGAAGCCTTAACAGTCTCTGCGGACTGCTTATACAACGGAGCGTCCCGAGCGACGGACGTATGCTCCGCTAAAGACACATTTTGTACCACAACATCTGGTCCCAGATGTTGTTGTACGAGAGAGGGACCTCTCTCGCTCGCGGCCCGGCTGGACCTGGACGAGCTAGGAACCGGACTAAAAGGCTTCCTCCGTTCTCGTTTACTATCCGCCGTCACTGGGTGTGCATCTATTATGTTTATAGTGCTCGCATCACCCAAAATTTCCTCTTGGACCGCATCGGACGAACCCGGCTGCCGAACCATTCGGTGAATGGACGCTACACCGGGCGAGCTAGCGGACGACATTTGTCTAATCTCCATGAGCACTTTTAACGCTAGCTCTGAATTCATTTGTGACGACGGACACTTGAAGAAGATAACATGGAAACATCACCCTGTTCTGGTTCCTCTGAAATAGAAACTGAGAGAGTAGAGTGACCTTGTGGAGAAAGAGCCGGCATCGCTCTTTCTCCAGAAACAACATATCGTGACACACGTTTCCAATGTTTCTCATCCCAATGTTCACATATAGGACAGGGATTAATGCGAGAACACTGACTACAATTAATACAATGATCATGAAAGTCAGAGGAAGATTTCTTCCTATTACAATTTGAACAATGTCCCTTCATTGTGAAAGAACAACAATAAGTCCTAGTTACTCGCAAAAACCCCTGACACAAAGATACATAATAACATGATCCATTAATAAATGAAAAAACAATTGCAAAACAAAATAATTTTGAAAAAGTTAAAAAATTTATAGTAATTTATATATTTTTTATACTTACCAATGACCCAGACTTAGCTGGTGCTAACTCCACAAAAACCAGGGCCAAACACAAATTTTGCCCCCCAATCCCCAAAATTTGCATCCAAAACAAAAAGAAATCATGTCCTAAAGGACCTCCATAGTACGACTCTACTGCGCATGCGCAGTGACGCAGTCGTCCCGAAATTGGCGCCAAATATCATTCTTACTGGCAGTGCCTGGTCAGCGCTATGTACTCAGCGGGGAGGCAAGAGTTCCCAACTCAGGGAGGGCCATCCCCGTCTGGGTCATTGGTAAGTATAAAAAATATATAAATTACTATAAATTTTTTAACATTTTTATACTGTACCAATGACCCAGACTTAGCTGAATAGTAAACAGGCTGGAGGGCCTAGGACATAGAGGAAAATCCAATAAGCTCAATTATAAAATAAAGAGGTAACCCCTTAAGGAGAAAAGGAGTATTAGGCTTTACATGTATCTTTCTTATTTAATATTTAAATTAGAAAGATACACTACCCTTAATAATTGAGCACAATAACATTCATGTTCTCTATTAATATCCAGTATAACCTTTATACTAATTATTTTTAAAACAAGCCAATAAATAAAGTAGTCCAGAGAATTGAGACTCTTTATAATCATTTAAAAGTGTCCGAGTATTGTATATTAAAGCCCGTTTGACACTTGACATATACAAATGCTTCACACCGAGCTACACTTTAAAAATAAGACATGAATGAAATTAAACATTAATATTACACTTTAAAACCATCCCGGAAGCGACTCAGAAATACTGTCTTGGAGGAGGCATTCCCTTGCTTTTCACTATAAAGCAGGTGACCTAAGGGAACACCCGCCCCCCCCCCTTCCCCTTGCCCTGGGTCAAATAGCCCAGAGCGAAGAGGGCAGCCGGACGGAGTCACTGCCGGAACAGAAAGCCTGCATAACTATAGTTGCAACTGTTTAGTGGACGACATTCTGAGCAACAGATAACGGACCTAAACAATGCAGGTCTCCAGAAATGGACTCAATATTTCTGAGATAAAAATTAGTAAATGTGGATGGCTGAGACCAATAAGCAGCCTTCATTAAATCTGTAATAGCAACACTATTAGCATAAGCCCAGGAAGTAGAAAGAGCTCTTACTTCATGAGCAGAAATCTTAAGCACAGACTGCTGAGAAGAAGATAAATCTTCATACGCAGTACGGATAGTTAACTGAATCCATCTAGCAATAGAATGGACTGAAATGTCCTTTCTATTAGGCATCAAAGACAGAAAGAAACGTTTCCGTCCCTTTCTGATGAACTGAGATCTCTGTTTATAGATACGTAGTGCTCTAACAGGACAGAGTAAAGGCCTACGCCCGTCTGAAGACGGAAGAGCCTTAATAACAATAGGTTCCGGATATTTATTAGGAGCCTGATTCTTAGCTAAAAAACCGACGTTAGTAGTGAAGGTGATAGTGTTCCCAACACTACGATAATGAGAATCATCCACCGATAGTGCATGAAGCTCACTGACTCTTCTGGCAGAAGAGAAAGCTAAGAGAAAAGCTGTCTTATAAGATAAGAATTTGAAATCTACTGTCCCAAGAGGTTCAAATGGCTTTTCCTTCAATTTAAGGAGAACCCAAGCTAAATTCCACTTAGGAATTAATCTAAGAGTTCTGGGTCTATTTATCGAAAAGTTTCTAACCAATTTCGATAAAGAGACATTAGATCCAATTTGTAAACTATCATGATGTGCATAGGTATCAGATAACATAGATCTATAACCCTTTATAGTAACCGGTTGCAGTTTGATTTCGTCAAACAAGTATACTAGAAAGTTAGCAATGTCTGGTATAGAGGGATCAAATATATCAACAGAATGATCCCTACACCAACGACGGAAAACCTTCCACTTAGCCGCATAGTTTAGCGAAGAGGAGGTCCTCCTACAGTTAGAAATCGCGTCCACTGCTCGTCCTGTAAAGTGCTTGCCATGCAAGAAGGACCGCACAACGGAAAAACGTGAAGGTTGAGACCTTGCGGGTTGTGATGCAGTTGGCGCGATTTCCCCTGCCAAAGAAGATCCTCTCGTGGAGGGAGCTTCCGCGGTAGGTCCCACAACAGACACCTGAGTAGATTTATCCACGGTCTCTGTGGCGACAGAGATGCTACCAACAGAATCTTGCATTGAGATTGTTTTATCTTTAGCAATACTTGTTGA
Source organism: Pictodentalium vernedei (assembly GCA_031216915.1). Taxonomy (NCBI): domain Eukaryota; kingdom Metazoa; phylum Mollusca; class Scaphopoda; order Dentaliida; family Dentaliidae; genus Pictodentalium; species Pictodentalium vernedei. Next base: position 599,370,830 of record CM062296.1, on the reverse strand, counting down.
ATTAACGGCGCTGGAGGATACGCATATCCTATCATTCCGTCCCAAGGGATCGATAGAGCGTCTACAGCAAATGCTCTTGGATCCGGACACGGGGACACATACGTCTGCAACTGATTGTTGAGATGTGTCGCAAATAAGTCTATCATTGGCCGTTCCCATTGGTAGCAAATCTGATTGAATACTTGTTTGTTGAGAGTCCACTCCGACGGCAACAAGCGACCCTTTCGAGAAAGGGAGTCTGCTAGCACATTCAGACGACCCGGTATGTGACGGACCGAAAGAAGAACGTGATGTTCCAACGCAAACAGAAGGATTCTTTCCGTTAGATTGAACAACGGAACTGAATGAGTGCCTCCCTGATTCCGTATATACGCCACTACTGTCGTATTGTCGGATAGGATTTGGACATGAGCATCGTGAATAATGTCCATCCAGTGACGTAACGCAAGCCAAATTGACATCATTTCCTTGATGTTTATGTGCTTGCACAGGAATTGCGGATCCCAAAGACCCTGGCATCTCGAATCCGTTGGGATTAATGATGCACCCCAACCTGTTTGACTGGCATCCGTCATAATGGTAAAACTCGGATCCGGCAACTGCAGCGGAACTCCTTGAGTTAACCACTGAATGTTTGCCCAAGTCTGAATCTCTTGTTTCACTTGATCTGACAAGAGAACGTCTACATCGAGCGAATGAATTTTCACACTCCAATTCTGAGTCAAGAAAATTTGAAGAGGCCGTGTGCGTAGCCGTCCCATCGGAATGAGATCCGCAGCGGCTCCGCACAGACCTATCAGTCTCATAAATTCTCTCGCTGTGACTTTGTCTGTATTTAGACAATAGCGAGCGTAACAACTGACTAATTTCGCTCTGGTTAACGGCAGACGAACGAGATTGTTGTGCGTCTCGAAGCTCATTCCCAGATGAGTGAATGACTTGGACGGCACCAGATCCGACTTCTCCTCGTTTACTATGAAACCGAGACGTCGGAGCAATAGAAGAAGATTCTGAACATCGTTCTGAAGCGTTAACTCGTTGCCGTACCTCTGAAGAATGTCGTCCAGGTAGGCCGACGTTACCGCAGACGAATGAGCTCGGAAGTAAATCATTACCGAGTTCATTACTCGAGTGAAAGCCCAGGGTGCTAGATTCAATCCGAAGCACATGGCCCGGAACTGATACACCACTCCTAGGACTGCGAAGCGTAGATACTTTCGGAATGTCGGATGTACCATGACGTGAAAGTACGCATCTTTGAGATCTATGCTCGTTGCATAATCGTTCACCCGAATACTCGCTCTGACCGATCGAATCGTCTCCATATAAAACTTCGGAGCGATGATCAGCTTGTTTATCCAGCTCAAATCTATGACTGGACGGAACGAGCCGTCTGGTTTCGGAACCAGAAACAGATGGCTGTAGAATCCCAGCGATTCCTGGTTTTCTACGACCTCTACCGCGTTCTTCATTAAAAGAGACTGCACCTCTGATAGCAGAGCGTCTCTTTTCTGAGGGTTTGACGGAAGATGAGTCCACTTTGGACTTCGAGTTAATGGAGGCTTTCGTTTGAAGGATATCTTTAGACCTTCCGAAGTCACTCCTCTCACCCAAGGGTCGTCCGTAATCGACGCCCACTCTTGAGAAAAACTCGACAACCTTCCGCCAACCGGAACGCGATAGAGGTTTGAGCCATCACCTCCTGGATCTGCGAGGCCTGCGGTAGGAGAAACCACGTCTTCCACGACCCGCACCTCGCCTCGTCGACCTCGGGGCGTCCGACCGATTGTCCCGGCCTGAAGGACGTCCCGAACGAGAGTCGCTATCCTGACGGTCTCTCGAATAAGAGCTAGAGGACGCACCGGAACCTCTATAGGAACCTCTCTTGGGCGGATAAGACCCAGAAGTGCCCGCCTTATTCGTGTCTGCTGAATCCGACCTTTTAGGAGCGGATCTAAACAACAGAGAATCACTAGCTTTCTTTTTAATATTATCATAAATAGCGGAAAGCTTGCCGTCAAAGAGAAGATCTCCTGAGACCGAAGCGACTCTAAGAGAGTTCTTCACCTTAGAATCCACTAGTGTGGATGTAGACAGGGCTGCGTCACGTCTAACCAACTCCAGATTAGCCACTGAAAGGGCGGAGTTACACGTGGAATAAGCTACTGCCCTTGAAAGAAGTCTTAAGGAGGATTGTATATCCTGAAACTCTTCCCCTTGAAGACGCAGTGATAACGCCTTCGTAAGGTGACCTGCGTAAGATAAGGCATCTAAATTGGCTCTGTTAGACGCAATAGCTGTTTCCAACACTGCGGTTGGAATAGAAGCTGACGACGGTAATGATAGCTCTAAGTCTTCCGCCTCGTCGTCCATACGCAGAGGAACTCTCGGTATACCCTGACCTGCCGTGTCGAATTTATTCCTTGCATTAATGAAAGGCAGGTTGAGAGTATTTGCGGACAAGAAGCCTGCTTTCCCTGTCCTGGAAGCAAGTTTAAAAATAGCGTCGTTCAATAATTCAAATGTTCTTGCAACATTATTGGACTGCGACGGAAACTCGGGAGCGATGTCCCTGAACCGCTCGAAAAAATCAGAGTCCAATGACGCTATAATTCTCCTGTCCGGAAGCGCAGCAGTCTGGCCCGACGGAACAACTTGAGGAAGAAAGTGCCGGATGAAGTCTACGGCAGCTTTGTGTTGTTCCGAAAGGGATAGCTCCAATTCATCCGTATCCCTTTCACCATCCGGTCGGACCTCCCGATGTTCCCGGTCGTCCGCCCCCGATGCTTCGGCGGAGCGTACCGACCCAGCGCCGTCGGATAATTCTCGATCCGACACCGTCTCTGTCGGCTGCTGGGATGCTGCGATAAGCTGTGCTATCTGCACTAGAATGTCCGACGTCGAGACCTGCGGAGGAGCGGTCTTTCGCTGCTTTGCCGAGGGCAGCTCCGCATCAGATGGCTCCCGCATACTTTTCCTATGCGAACGTCCGGAGTCCATCGGTCTCGAGTCCCTGGCTGCCGGATGGTGTGACCTGGTCGCCGAATAATCCTTCATCGGCGAAGCTGGCAAGATATCGGAGGTCACGCAGCCAAGGTGCGGTCGTGTGCGCCGGCGAGAAGAGGAAGCCTTAACAGTCTCTGCGGACTGCTTATACAACGGAGCGTCCCGAGCGACGGACGTATGCTCCGCTAAAGACACATTTTGTACCACAACATCTGGTCCCAGATGTTGTTGTACGAGAGAGGGGCCTCTCTCGCTCGCGGCCCGGCTGGACCTGGACGAGCTAGGAACCGGACTAAAAGGCTTCCTCCGTTCTCGTTCACTATCCGCCGTCACTGGGTGTGCATCTATTATTTTTATAGTGCTCGCATCACCCAAAATTTCCTCTTGGACCGCATCGGACGAACCCGGCTGCCGAACCATTCGGTGAATGGACGCTACACCGGGCGAGCTAGCGGACGACATTTGTCTAATCTCCATGAGCACTTTTGCCGCTAGCTCTGTATTTAATTGTGACGACGGACGCACACTTGAAGAAGATAACATGGAAACATCACCCTGTTCTGGTTCCTCTGAAATAGAAACTGAGAGAGTAGAGTGACCTTGTGGAGAAAGAGCCGGCATCGCTCTTTCTCCAGAAACAACATATCGTGACACACGTTTCCAATGTTTCTCATCCCAATGTTCACATACAGGACAGGGATTAATGCGAGAACACTGACTACAATTTATGCAATAATCATGAAAGTCAGAGGAAGATTTCTTCCTATTACAATTTGAACAAGTTCCTTTCATTGTGAAGGAACAACAATAAGTCCTAGTTACTCGCAAAAACCCCTGACACAAAGATACATAATAACATGATCCATTAATAAATGAAAAAACAATTGCAAAACAAAATAATTTTGAAAAAATATTTTTTCAGAGAAGCCCAAGTTGCTGAAAAGTAACGTTGAGCCCCGATGGATCCGATGGCAAAGTGTGGTCAAAAATTTTAAAATTATATAAAATAATTAATGAGACACTTTCGGATAATATAAATGTATCTTATAATGAGATAAACTACCTCAAAGGCAAACAGCCCCCCTCAAAAAAGGCTGTTGCCAATGAAAACAAACAGTGTAAACACAGAAGAAAACATGACTCCAGGCACTGAAAAAACTGGCCCGGAATCAGTCCTCAATTACACTCTATCTGATGCAAAACAGAGACTCCCAGGGGAGAATCTGCAGAACATCAGATGGAAGATGCAGAACACAAACGTTATACACCCATGGGTGAAAACGTAACTATGGGGAAAATAACAGAAAACATTCTGTAACCAAGCAACTCTCCCAGGGAAATTTTAGAAATGAAACTTCTCAAAAATATGCCAAAAGCATGGGAGAATTGCAAGGGGGGACTTTAGAAGGTTAGGGGAGAGGAAACACTGAATAAGCAGTGCAACAATTAGCAAGAATGACAACAAGAGGCGTTTGCCTCGAAAATAGGCAACTTAACATAATTTTAACAAAAAAATTTTAAGTACAGCCCTGATTATTTTTTGCCACTTCTTTTTTCCTCTCCTCCTTCTATCCTCCTTAGAATCACATTTTCTCCAAGAATTACGTGTCTGGCATCCTTTAAACTGAGATTTACAAGCACAAAGATCAGTGAGATGTTGACTGATGAAGGGCCAAACAGAGAATGATATTTGGCGCCAATTTCGGGACGACTGCGTCACTGCGCATGCGCAGTAGAGTCGTACTATGGAGGTCCTTTAGGACATGATTTCTTTTTGTTTTGGATGCAAATTTTGGGGATTGGGGGGCAAAATTTGTGTTTGGCCCTGGTTTTTGTGGAGTTAGCACCAGCTAAGTCTGGGTCATTGGTACAGTATAAAAATATATTTTTTCAGAGAAGCCCAAGTTGCTGAAAAGTAACGTTGAGCCCCGATGGATCCGATGGCAAAGTGTGGTCAAAAATTTTAAATTTATATAAAATAATTAATGAGACACTTTCGGATAATATAAATGTATCTTATAATGAGATAAACTACCACAAAGGCAAACAGCCCCCCTCAAAAAAGGCTGTTGCCAATGAAAACAAACAGTGTCAACACACTAGAAAACATGACTCCAGGCACTGAAAAAACTGGCCCGGAATCAGTCATCAATTACACTCTATCTGATGCAAAACAGAGACTCCCAGGGGAGAATCTGTAGAACATCAGATGGAAGATGCAGAACACAAACGTTATACACCCATGGGTGAAAACGTAACTATGGGGAAAATAACAGAAAACATTCTGTAACCAAGCAACTCTCCCAGGAAATTTTAGAAATGAAACTTCTCAAAAATATGCCAAAAGCATGGGAGAATTGCCAGGGGGGACTTTAGAAGGCTAGGGGAGAGGAAACACTGAATAAGCAGTGCAACAATTAGCAAGAATGACAACAAGAGGCCCATGCCTCGAAAATAGGCAACTTAACATAACTTCATCAAAAAATTTTAAGTACAGCCCTGATTATTTTTTGCCACTTCTTTTTCCTCTCCTCCTTCTATCCTCCTTAGAATCACATTTTCTCCAAAAATTACGTGTCTGGCATCCTTTAAACTGAGATTTACAAGCACAAAGATCAGTGAGATGTTGACTGATGAAGGGCCAAACAGAGAATGATAATTGGCGCCAATTTCGGGACGACTGCGTCACTGCGCATGCGCAGTAGAGGCGTACTATGGAGGTCCTTTAGGACATGATTTCTTTTTGTTTTGGATGCAAATTTTGGGGATTGGGGGGCAAAATTTGTGTTTGGCCCTGGTTTTGTTGGAGTTAGCACCAGCTAAGTCTGGGTCATTGGTACAGTATAAAAATGTAACAAAAAACACTATCATCCATATGCAATATCTGGGTATAAAACAATAAAATTTGTCACTTCTTTTACCAGTAAATGTTGACATGACAAGAGGAGACTGTCAGAGGCAGTAATAGGGCAAATCATTGGCATGCATGCAACAGGCAAGTCATTCAAAGCCATTTGAAGGAACCTTGGCTATAGTCATTCTGTCATCAGCAGACTTGTCCAAAAAAATTATAAATTTTAAGTAATGTGTATATTTTTTATACTTACCAATGGCCCAGACTAGCTGGTGCTAACTCAATGAAAGTGTCAATGACACTGTAGCTTAACTTGTGTGTTGTGTTTGATGAAAAGGATAATGTTCAATGTTTATGAAAGGATTATGAAATAAGACAAGAATTGTGATAATTGGGAATATGTTCATCTCTGTTACCTGTATGCTATGGTTATGATAAAAATAATATGAGGTGTACACTGTACTAAAGAGCTGAGGGGTGGGTAAATATGACCTCACAGTTAATGTATGTGGCCCTCACAGTTAACGTATATCAACAAAAGTTACCAAGTTGCAGTGAAATTATTCCAAAATGAGTCATCCTATCAATTTACATTAAAATCCCTTCATAAATATGGCCTGTAGACTGTGCTAAAGGTTTTCGGGCTTCGGGCCCCTGTAGTCGTCAGTTTCCCAATTGCGTCCAAAGGGGACGTTCTCATCTAGACATTATATGAAGTCAACCTACCAAGTTACAATGAAATCCCTTAATACATATGACCTGTAGACTGTGCTAAAGGTTTTGGGCTTTGGGCTCTGGCAGTCATCATGGTTGAATGATCACAACCAAAAGGGGACATTCTCATCTGGGCATCATCTGGAGTGATCCTACAAAGTTACAATGAAATCCCTTCATAAATATGACCTGTAGACTGTGCTCAAGGTTTTTGGGCTTCGGGCCCCTGAAGCCATCACAGGTGACCAATCACGACCAAAAGGGGATGTCATCATCTAGGCATTATATGGAGTCAAACTTATTTCGGGCTCGGGCAGCCATCATGGTTGAATAAGCGCAACCAAAGGGGACAATCTCATCTGGGCATCATCTGGAGTGATCCTGCGAAGTTACAATGAAATCCCTTCATAAATATGACCTGTAGACGGTGCTCAAGGTTTTCGGGCTTCGGGCACCTGTAGCCATCACAGTTGACCAATCACGACCAAAAGGGGATGTCATCATCTAGGCATTATATGGAGTCAACCTTACAGGTTACAATGAAATCCTTCTATAAATATAACCTTTTGCCTATGCTAAAGGTTTTTGGGCTCGGGCACCCATCAAGGCTGAATGATCATGGCCAAAATGGGACATTCTCATCTAGACATTATTTGGAGTCATCCTACCAAGTTACAATGAAATCCCCTCATAAATATGACCTGTAGACTGTGCTAAAGGTTTTCGGGCTCCGGGCACCTTTAGCCGTCAAAGTTGCCCAATCAAGTCCAAAAGGGGACGTTCTCATCTAGACATTATATGAAGTCAACCTACCAAGTTACAATGAAATCCCTTCATAAATATGACCTGTAGACTGTGCTAAAGGTTTTCAGGCTTTGGGCTCAGGCAGCCATCATGGTTGAATGATCGCAACCAAAGGGGACAATCTCATCTGGGCATCATCTGGAGTGATCCTAAGAAGTTACAATGAAATCCCTTCATAAATATGACCTGTAGACTGTGCTCAAGGTTTTCGGGCTTCGGGCACTAGTAGCCATCACAACTGACCAATCACGACCAAAAGGGGATGTCATCATCTAGGCATTACATGGAGTCAACCTAACAGGTTACAATGAAATCCTTCCATAAATATGTCCTTTTGCCTATGCTAAAGGTTTTTGGGCTCGGGCACCCATCAAGGCTGCATGATCGCGATCAAAATGGGACGTTCTCATCTAGACATTATTTGGAGTCATCCTACCAAGTTACAATGAAATCCCTTCATAAATATGACCTCTAGACTGTGCTAAAGGTTTTTGGGCTTTGGGCCCCTGTAGCCACCACAGTTGCCCAATCATGCCCAAAAGGTGACTTTCTCATCTAGACATTGTATGAAGTCAACCCACCAAGTTACAATGAAATTCCTCAATAAATATGACCTGTAGACTGTGGTAAAGGTTTTCGGGTTTTGGGCTCGGGCAGTCGTCACGGTTGGCAGATCATGCCCAAATGGGGAAATTCTCATCTAGACATCATAAGGAGTCATCCTACCAAGTTACAATGAAATCCCTCCACATTAAACATGACCTGCAGACTGAGCTAAAAGTTTTTGGGTTTCGGGCTTGAGCAGCCATCACGGTTAATAGATCATGTCCAAAAGGGACATTCTCATCTAGGCATTATACAGAGGCATCCTACCAAGTTACAATGAAATCCCTTCATAAAAAAACCTGTACCATATGTGATGTATTCCATGTTACTAAACATTCATACAAAAATTTATTCAAATCAGAACTTTCATACAGAAGTTCTGTACAAAAGAAAGACTGATTGCACTAATTTTGGTACAAAATGGTTGCTGGTGGCCATCTTGAATTTCGCACCACACCCAAAAACACTCGCTCTCATCCCGTGATAACAAAGGTACCCAAGAAGTTTCGTAAAGATTGGTTCATAAATATGGCCTCTAGTCTGAGCCGTATAGAAGTTGTGTACAAAAAACCGATTAGACCTAATTTCGGTACAAAATGGCCACTGGCAGACATCTTGAATTTTAGACCGCATCCAGAAACACTCGTTCTCGTCCCAAGGTGATAACAAAGGTACCCAAGACATTTCGTGAAGATCAGTTCATAAATACAGACTCAAGCCCGAGCCGTATTGACATGTGTACTTACTGTGTGTAAGTCGCACTGAAAAAATCAAAGTTCATCTAATTTGCATAATTTCTGCATGAGAAAAAAGCCTGTATTATATGTGATGTATCCCATGGTACTAAACATTCACACAAAAAATTATTCAAATCAGCGCTTTCATATGGAAGTTCTGTGCAAAAATCTGATTGCACCTAATTTTGTACAAAATGGCTGCCATCGGCCATCTTGAATTTCGGACCGCACCCCCAAAACACTCGTTCTCGTCCCACGGTGATACCAAAGGTACCCAAGAAGTTTCGTAAAGATCGGTTCAAAAATACGGCCTCTAGCCGAGCCGTATTGGTATTTGCACTTACAGTGCTGAAAGTAACACCAAAAAACTTCAAAATTAGTCTAATTTGCACAATTTCCGCACGAGAAAAAAACCTGTATTATATGTGATGTATCCCAAGGTACTAAACATTCATACAAACTAGAGGATGGCCACCAAAGGGTGGTTGATTCCCCCGAAAAAAGCCTTGATAGCCATTCCAACCTCATTTGCGACACACCCTCTGGTTGTGGGCAATAATAATACCAAGTATCATTAATATCCTTGAAGGCTGTAAGAAGTTATGGAGCGGACACGAATTCCGTCTACGCCCAGACGGACAGACAGACAGACAGACAGACGGAGAGACGGACAACGTCATGGCTAGATTCCCCCGAATTTTTTTGGGGGGAATAAAATAACAGACGGACAGACGGACGACGTCATGGCTAGATTCCCCCTAATTTTTTTCGGGGGAATAAAAATTATTCAAATCAGAGCTTTCATATGGAAGTTCTGTACAAAAAACAGATTTCTGCATCGTCGGTAAAAATGGCAGCTGGCAGCCATCTTGAATTTTGGACCGCACCCAAAAACACTCGTTCTCGTCCCACGGTCATAACAAAGGTACCCAAGAAGTTTCGTAAAGATCGGTTCATAAATACGGCCTCTAGCCCGAGCCGTATCCAATTGTTGACGTACAGACAGACGTACAGATGGCCGACGGACGACGGGCCATGACAAAAGCTCAAATTTGGCTTCGCCAAAGTTGAGCTAAAAACTGATTGTACTAATTTTGGTACAAAATGGCTGCCTGTGGCCAACTTGAATTTCGGACCGCACCCAAAAACACTTGTTCTCATCCCACTGTGATAACAAAGGTGCCCAAGAAGTTTCGTAAAGATCGGTTCATAAATATGGCCTCTAGCCCGAGCTGTATTGAATTGTTGATGGACGGACAGACGGATGATGGGCCATGACATAACCTCAAATTTGATTACGTCAAAGTTGGGCAAAAAATAGGGTGAGGGATGGGGCCTGTTGGGTTTACTTATGGAATTGTTGACAATTTATATGTTAAATCCAAGATGGCTGGTGGCAGCTATCTTTTTCAACAGAGTGCAGAAAAATTTTATGACTTCGATCAGGACATCATACCAAAGTTGCATATAAAATCTGATAAAAGATAGGGTGAGAGGTGCAGCCTGTAAGGTCTGATAAAGGATGTGTTGACAGTTTACATGTATATGCCTGCAGGGTGCTAATTGAATTGTTGACAATTCATATGCCAATCCAAAATGGCTGCTGGCGGCCATATTTTTTAACAAAAAACAGAAAAATTTAATAGCTCTGATCCAGACATCATACCAAAGCTATATATGAAATTCAAAAAAGATCAGGTGAGAGATGCGACCTGTAGTGTGTGCTAATGGAATTGTTGACAATTTATATCTGAATCCAAGATGGCCACTGTGCGGGGGGTGGGGCGAGGGTCATGTTTTTAACAAATTTAAAAAAAATCGATAGCTCCCAACTGGACATTGCCCCAAAGCCACATATGAAATTTGGGACTGATCAGGTGAGAGCCGCAACCTGTAGGGTGTGATAAAGAAATTGTTGGACAATTTATATCCAAATCCAAGATGGCCACTGCCAGACATGTTTTTCAACAAAATTCAGAACAAGAGGCCCCACGGGGCCTGAAGCGCTCATCTTGCACAGAACACAATTTAAACAGAGTCCAAGAATGAGTCTACATTAAGCAAGCCATCTCCATAGGCTACACTGTCAATCCTTGAGTGCCTCAGGAGTGACAAAAATAATCTGGGCATCATGCCTTTTCTTCAGTTGATCGTAAGTAAAATGTAGAGCTCCCCTTTGAAGCCCCTTGATATAACCTATGTGTATTAATCTTAGTACCTCTAGAGGGTACTGAATACAAAATTTTTAATTCTTCAGCAAAATGGCCAATTCCGGCTCCCGTAGAGAGCCCAAATATTAACCCAGGCTCTTGATTTGAGCACAGTTAAAGCTGACTTCCCTAGAGATGTTGAATATGAAAGCATTCTGACTGTTGGATCTGAAGAAGAGAAATTGTAAAGAAATTTCTTCGAACTGCACTAAGTTCAAATTTGGGCTACCATAGCGAGCCCAAATATTGACCTATGGATCCGATTTGAACAAACTTGAATCTGACCCCCCTAGAGATGTTGTATACCAAATGTGAAAGCATTCTGACAAGTGAATCTGAAGAAGAAGATTTTTGAAGAAATTCCCTCATATTGTACTAAGTTAAATTTCATGTTCCCATATGGAGCCCAAATATTAACCTAGGCACTCGAATTGAACAACCTGGAATCTGCCCCCCCCCCCCCCCCCCCCCCCCCAATATACACCTAGGGATCTGATTTGAACAAACTTGAATCTGACCCCCATAGAGATGTTGCATACTAAATATCAAAGCATTCTGACTGATGGATCTGAAGAAGAAGATTTTTTTAAATTACCCTCCATATTGAACAAAGATAAAATTTGGGCTTCCGTAGGAAGCCCAAATATTAACCTAGGGACTTCGTTTGAACAATCTAGAATCTGACCCTCATAACAATGATGTATACCAAATATTAAAAGATTCTGACTGGTGGTTCTGAAGAAGAAGATTTTTAAAGAATATTCCCCATATTACCCTATGTTAAAACTTCGGGCTCCTGTAGAGAGCCCAAATATGAACCAATGAGCTTTATTTCAACAAACTTTTATCTGACCCCCCTATGAATGCTGTATACCAAATATCAAAAGATTCTGATGATTGGTTCTGGAGAAAAGATTTTTAAAAATTTTTGCAAATATGCTGACTCAGCATTTTTTCGATGCCCATTACAGAACACCCTAACATAACCGATGGCAATTTTTTTTTATCATTCAATTCTACTGGTCATAAGGATACTTCATACCAAATAAAAGCTCTCTGTTCCGTGGGGTTTGGGAAATATGGGCGTTTGAAAATATTTCTATTTTTAGCTCCCAGGGTTCCCATGGGGATGTGGGAATTTTTTTTTTGCATGGGTCAAGTACTTATGACCCAATACTACCACAAACCAAATTTGGTTCATACCGGACCATCGGTTCAGAAAATAGAAATTTTGGGCGGGGCCAAAAATCTTACCCCTCCTATTACAAAGCCAAATATTACTTCACGAACTTCGTTTGAACAAACTTGATTCTACACCTCATATGGAAGCTCCATAGCAAATATCAAGTCTTTGTACACACTGGTTTTTGAGAAGAAGATTTTAAAAATATTTTGGAGCATTTTCCCCCCACTCCCTCCCTATGGGGCTGGGCATGCTGAGTTGAACAAAAATGAAATGCCCCTTTGGGACCATCATTCACACAAACTTTCACTTGAATTGGCCCAGTGGCTTTGGAGGAGAAGACCAAAACATGGTGTTGACGGACGACGGACGGGAAGCGATGAGATTAGCTCAGCTTGACTTTGTCAAGATGAGCTAAAAATCCAATAGCTCCCATCGAGACATCACACCAAAGCTACATATGAAATCTGAAATAGATTGGGTGAGAGATGATGCCTGTAGTGTGTGCTAATGGTATTGTTGACACTTTATATGCCAAATCTAAGGCAGCCATGTTTTTCAACGAAATTCAGAAAAATGTGATAACACCCATCTAGACATTGTCCCAAAGCTATATGAGAGATGCAACCTGTAGGGTGTGCTAAAAGAATTATTGGGCAAATTTATATCCAAATCCAAGATGGCTACTGGCAGCCATGTTTTTCAATGAAATTTTAAAAAAATAGATAGCTCCCATCTAGACATTGCCTCAAAGCCACATGTGAAATTTGAAACTGATTGGGTGAGAGCTGTGGCCTGTGGGGTCTGCTAAAGGAATTGTGGATGGACAGACATACAGACATACAGACATATGGACGGACATATGGACAGACAACGGATCACAACCCATCCCAATTGCTCATACTTGACGTTCATGACGTGTACAGTCCCTGTAAAAGTTGTCTTTAAAATTACCCCAGTTGTTACATATGATTACATAATGCAGTCACTGTTAATCCGGTTCAATTAAGATCTCTGTGTCTATTTATAGACGAACTTTTTATGATTGGGCAGAGCTTATTAATGGAATTTTTAAGAACTGGTCTGATAAAGCATGACACTTTTGAGATGTTGTTTAAAACCTTTCTGACAACTTTTATTTATCAAATGTTATTAAATATCTTTTTTAAATTTATTCTGTATTTTGTTATATTTTATTGGGAATGCATATATATCAATATATTCAATATATTGTAATTTGTAACAAAATCACATTAAAATAATCTTGGCATATAAAGTTCAAATGGAGAAATATTCAAGTCTAATCACTGTACAATATTTATTTTTGCATTTAATGCTGTACATGACATAACTGTAAAAATCGGCCAGCGCTATACACGAAATTTGTCATTCCCATTTTTTTAGGTTTTTATCTTAATTTTTTGCTTCCAAGGCATATCATATTGAAACGGGTGCGTAAATGGTGGGAAGTTGCTCCCAAATGAATGTGTCCATAGGAGAAGTCGGCCAAAAATAAAGTCAGCAACTGAGGTATGCCCCTAAGTCTGTCCACGGATTAAATCGGCCCAGGGCTTTTTCGTAGTGGTAATTAACATGTGCACAGTTAACTTAAGTGACAGGCCGAGTGTTAGAAATTGAATTTTTTCCCTTTGTGTTGCAACTATTTGTTGGAAAACACCACATGAGTGCTGTCTTTTCCTATAAATAGATTCAAAATAATTTCAATATTTGTTGTAGTGCTAATAAAATTGTTAAATGGTAGGTCGAATGTTAGAAACAAAATTTTCTTTACAAGTCGCAGTGGAAATATAAAAGTATATAGATGTACATAATTGTAATTCAATTTAACCAGTTTCAGATGTTGGAAATCTCAAAAGAATAAACTTCATAGGAGTAATTTATCCTTTATCTATTGTCATCAGTCAATGTTTTCATTGCGACCAGAGGCTGTTTCAGAAACAGTCAGTAGCTATTGTCGGCTCTTGTTTTACATCTTTTGAAGGGTAATTAAAGGATTAGTTCAGATTAGAAAATGTTATTGCTACCAAATTTTACTGCTGCCGCGAGAACTCAATAATTGATCGTGTTAAGTGTTGTGTTATATTCAGTTATATTACAACAGCCTGTGTCTACTTTTCTCAGTGGTCCAAAGCAACAAACCTCAAGCTATACGCATCGTTTTTGAACGAAATGTAAAATATATGTATATGTTTCTTCTAATTTTGCTGAGTTCTGACGGGAAACTGAAAACTCTCCCAAATTCTGCCAATTTATAATTTGTAACTGATCTCGGATACATTCAGACACATCGCGTCCCATCTCGCCGCATCAGGGCCTCTGCTAAAACACTCGAGGAGTGAGGATTCCACTCACAAAATATGCTCTCAGCTTCAGTGGAAAAGGGACAACGAACACAACATATTTCTGCAGATGGACCGTAGGTTGTCGTTCAAAGGACCCTCAGCTCAATGAAGTGCTTTTTTCACGTGGGTTGAGACGCTTGAATATCCCACTTGATGCTGCGTAAGATTCCTACCCCACCCAAGTTCACCGGAATTTTTTTGAACAGGCCTAGGCCCACAAATAGTAAGCTTACAGCAACACTGAACATTAGGAGACGGAAACACAGACATTAAATGTTTGTGGGGTTGGCCTACACATCTGCACCCTCTGATGGCAAGATGGCAGGCCTATATAACAGTTGGCTCTTTGCCTCCATTGAATTCGTACTTAGCCCCCCACCCAACCAACCAACCAGTCAGATGATATCTATACCCGACTGGTCTTCCGCTGCATTTTTTTTACCAAGAACATTTTTTTTTAACATTCTGCAACCGTCTTTTGGGTATTCTTTTTATATTTTTGCCCTGCCACATTGAGTGGGAACTTCGCCTTGTAAAACATGGATGCTTTGCCGTGTCTCTGGAGTGAGTTCGCAATGGACCGGCTCGTTCTCTGCACACCTTAAAATCCAACATTACCCGTTGAACGCTTATTTTATTTTATTGAGAAATGTTGTATATCATCCTCGGATTAAAGGGGATGTCGTCATTCGGAGTTGCTGTGCATCCCGCCCCAGGTCCACTGCCTATTCAAACCACAGACATCTGGAGTCCTGATTAATATCACATCGCCCCCAACGTCACACCTCCACCTTATATATGCCCCCCCACACATACATACACACACTTCCAAAATAAATAACACACAGATCCATGTATTATATATTTCGGGGGAGGGGGGTGCATATAATAATGAGGTGTTTTGAGGTAGGGACGATTTAGATCAGGTTTACAGACGTGTGGCCCGTTTAGTGGGTAACGAAACTACATTGTTCTCAACCTGTTATGTCGACGTCAACTGTCCTTCATGCGAATACCTGAATACCTGGAAACGCAACCAAAAGGTGTAAACTTCTTTTTCATTGCCCGGAATATGTCTACCACTGCAGAATAAAAAAGGTGTGTATTTGAATGACTCTTTTCGAAAGGTTCTTCAACCTGTTACAAATGAGATTTTTTTATTATTTCCATTTTTGGCGTAACTTTGCTAATAATAGTCAGACTGTAAAAATTCAAGGACGAAATCGCACTGATTTTTACTCAATATATTCAAAACGAAATGCGTTTTTAAAATTTCCCTATGATAATAAAAATAGTATTTGCCCGACTGGTTGGAAAAATGTAGTGGGGAGTCGATTGTCAGTGTTTTACAGGGAGCGTACACGTAATGTTGTCGAGTTGTGCTAAAACGGATTAGTCAGCTCATCTAACTATAATTTCTTGATGTCACACTTATAAATTTTTCATCATACCAAGTCATGGCTGCTTCATAGCAGACCAAAACAGGACACTCTCATCTAGATGTTATACCGAGTCATCGTAGCATGTTACAATTAAATCCCTTCATAAATATGGCCTGTAGACTGTGCTAAAGGTTTTCGGGTTTCAAACCACCACATCCATCATGGACCAAAAGTCATTCTCATATAGACATGACCTCAAACTTGAACATGAAACTTATTGATGAGCGGACAAAACTATGGAGTGTAGCCTGTGCTAAAGAAAATGTTAACAGACTCACAGACTTACGCACAAGTGATGGCAATAGCTTATCTTGACTTTATCAATTTAAGTTAAAAATACTACCTGGATGAACAAATCCAATCTTTTTACTGTTAGTGACATTGTCTGCTGCAGCTTTTCATCAGTTCTTCCACCAGCAGTTTTATTTACTTGCTCCTGAAAATAGTATAAAGAATTTCAATTTGTAATTTAAATAAACAGAGATAAAATTTTGAAAATTAACAGTTTCATTTCACAAATGTTTCTTGTGTTCTAATGTTGCGTTCAGCATACCTGGCTATATTATTGTTGCAACTCAACTATAAAATCCAGTTTGTAAACTGTTTAAAATTATTATCTTATCTTATGCTTCTCATTTCGTAGGCTAGCACCCCATGCAAATGATCACCAGGCCTCGTATATTAACCCTATGCACTCTGAGGTCAAAGTACAAAAATTTCATGCACAAATTTTTCCTAATGCAACTATTTATTTATTGGTGTTTAAGATCACATACTTATGCACAATGGCTAATCATGTGGGTGGAGGAAGCCGGAGTACCCGGAAAGAACCATCGAGCATTGACGAGCAACGGTCAGCTCCTCAACATTCTAGCTCTGTTCAAGCTTTGCTCAAGCAAGGTTACAGCAGTTGAAGACATGTGCACCATCGACGTGCAGTACGCCTTAGCACATGGCGTCATCATGCCCCCATGTAGACAACCGGGATAAAGTGCCTTACCCAAGGATACAATGTGGGTTGTCCCAGACAGGGATCGAACTCGGGACCTCTAGCATAGAAGTGCAACAGTCTACCACTGAGCCACTTCACTCCCTCCTAATGCAACTAGGAGTTCAACCAATTTAATCTTGTTTGACAGAACTCACTGAGCTCTTTCAAACAAGATTAAGTTGGTTAATTTCCTAGTTGCATTATGGGAGAAATCTGCACGGGTGAAATTTTGATATTTAGACATGCAGAGGGTTACGAGGACAGAACTGGTCTGCCACAGAAAACTGGCACTGCTCTACTTTATGGAGTACACACAGGGATTTTCTTGAATAGATCACAACACTAAAAGAATTAAACAGAACAGAAATGTGTTTTAATGAAATAATGTCTTGTATCATATTAACTCATCACATTGCTGTTGGTAGAGTATTCACCTCTGGACAATGATATTTGTTCAACTTCTACAACCTTGAAAGAAACAAGTATTATAGAATTATGGCTTTAGATGGACAAAAACAGTCTGCAAGAGAATTTAGTTTTCCAAGTCCTGTGACCTTGACCATTTTCAATCGAGCATGGTGTTGCTGTGCAAAATACCTTCCATTGGTCTTTACCCTTGTGTAAAGTTACATGGAAATCAACCAAAGCATTATAGAGATATGGCTCCGGAAGGACAAATAAAGTTGGACGAATGGACAGATGGATGGACTGATGGGTGGATGGACAACCCAAATTTAAGATGCCTCTCAAAAACCTGCATAACAAGACTAACAGTGACCACCCAGCCATGGATGGTCCCCGAACTATGGTCAAATGGCCTATAATACTGAAATGAAAAGTTTGGTGTTGAATCTGGTGCTCACTCTAGTCCATAAGGTTTTGAATTTAATAAAATACTTCTGAACTTAAAAGCCAAAAGCTCTGTTGACCTATCTGTAAGGTCAATACAGCCACTAATATATTGGAACTTTCTCAAAGTATGGATGTCACTTGAATTGGCAAACAGTACGAGGCAAAATAAAGGTGTAGGATAACTGCTTATGACTATCTATCTTTCTCTTCTTATACTGTTAAAACCAGATACTAACATCACAGAGAGCTTTCCGTAAAATGATTCTGGTCTTATCAGTGCACAAGCAGCAGTATACTTAGTTTACTGCAGTTATGTTACAACTTATTTTGACTTGTACTGTAATGTGAAAGTTCTTTTGACAAGGTTAAGTGAATGGTTTTTATTGGAAAATAGAGAAAAAATTTCCCCCCATGAGTGGAATTTAGTTTATTTAAAAAAAAAAAAAAGTCCTGGATAATGGGTTAATTGATATAGATTAACCTTTAAACAATGAAACCTTGCACACAGGGATTGTAAATGATGAAAGTGAGTGAGCAGATGACAACTCCGTCCGACAAACATTATAGAATTATGGGTCTGGAAAGAAAAATAGTCTGTGAGAGAATTCAGTTTTCCAATCCCTATGACCTTTAGCTTTGTCTCTCGCGCAAGATGTTGCTGTGCGAAAAAACCTTCCATTGGTGTTTACCCTTGTGTAAAGTTTCATGGAAATCTACCAAAGCATTACAGAGTTACGGCTCCGTCCAGACAAATAGTCGGAGAGATGGATGAATGGACTGACTGATGGATGGATGGATGGATGGATGAATAGACAACACAGATTGAAGAAGTCTCCATATCGGGTGCATAAAAAAGACAGGACTTTCAGATACTTTTCTTAGGAATATTCAAGCACTTTCCAAGACCACTGTCTAAAATTATGTCCATTATCTCTGATGCTTCTATACATACCAGCTAAATTTTTTTACACATGTATTACAGGTGTAAAGTGGCGATCAGTTAGTGCACTGGGCTTCAGATGAAAGGTCAATGGTTTGATGCTGACCTGCATCATCTACCTTGTATCCAGCTTGCCTAAGTGATAGCACAGAGGTGCTGTGTACTAAAGTTTACAGCATGTCGACGGTACACCTGCCTTCAACCAATGCTAACCCTGTTTGTGCAAAGATTGTAAGTTGGAGAGTCTGACAGTTATTCACTGATGCTTGGTGGTTCTCTCCAGAAAATCTGGCTTTCTCCACCTGTTGAACTGTCAAAATGATATGACCCTGGCTGGTGAAATGGTCATTAAGCCCCAATAAACAAACAAACATAAATGTATTTCAAACCAATTATACCTGTACCTGGTACCGATCTGTGGGAAGCATTCTCACAGAGCTTCTCATGGATTGTGTTAGGTACAGTACAGGCCAAAATAAGTTGTAGGATAACCACTACAAACTATGTATCTTTCTCTTCCTACACTGATAATACCAGAAGCTGACATCATTTTAAGGAAAGCTCTCACTGAGAGTTTTCCAGTAAATGATGTCAGATTCTGATCTTATCAGTGCAGGAGCAGCAGTATACTTAGTTTATTGTGGTTATACTACAACTTATTTTGACTTGTACTGTACAAGTATTATTACAGTTGATAAAATAGAATTCATGCAACAAAAAAACAGAAGTACTATGGCTTGTACAAATAAAATATTTATTTTGACAAAAATAAGCCAAAAGTGACCAAAATACCTTAACACCTTTTCATGGCTATTTCCAGGAGAGTCTGATTTTCAGCACTTTCAAGGGTCTGAAATCTCAGTTTAAAAACTCAAAGCACTTTGAATTGATGGACCTGTACCAATCTTGTTATTCCAGTCAGAAGAATATTATTGAATTTTTTAAATTAATAACCTGTCAGATTTCCCCATAACAAGACAGCGGGACACACTCATGTGGATATCCTTAAATTGACCGACTCTATTAATTTAGATTTTCCTGAAAGGAAAATATATTTGTTATTGTAAAGATCATTATTATTGTTTTGTTTTTTTTTCCAACAGAACGGAAAATGCTATTTCTCGAAAACGGTCTTGTAGATGTTTTTCGAACTTTGCACAATCAATGATGAGCATAAGTTCTAATCAATGCTCATATCTGCATTTTTGGAAAAGTGTCTTTTGGGGGGCAAAAATGCCCAAAGCTTGGTAGGACAATATCTCATGAACGGAAAAAGTTATCAATTTAATTTTTTTACAGACTTGTCAGAATTACTCTTCTCTAAAACAAATATAATCATTTTTTTGTTTTGTGCCAAATTTTTTCTCAAAATGGAAAATTATCTCGAAAATCGGCCATTTTGGATTGAAATATCAATATTTAAATATAATGAGACCTCTAAAAGGGATCCAAATTGATGGTAGTAATACCGCACTGTGAAAAAAATTGAAAAAATTTCGTTTCGAAATTTTCATTAAGCCAAAATGGCGGCCAAAACATCGAGAAAAAAAATTGCGTTTTGTTAAAATTCGAGATAAATTTTTTTTTTTTTTTTTTTACACTGAAAATTTTCGGACTTCCAAAACTTTTGACCAAAATCAGAAATTTTTTTTATTTTAAGACAAATTTTTTTTTTTTTTACACTGAAAATTTTGGGTCCAGCTGGGACAAAATTTTGGACCAAAATACGGATATGAGTCATGTGTTTTTCTCAATTTTGTAACAAAAAAGCTCAGAAAATGAAAATAGAAGGAAAAAAACCTGTGTATTGTGTGGGCATAAGTACTTCATCTAGTTGAATATAATTGCCACACACCTTTACCATATCTTTAATAAAATTTCACCGGTTATTTGCAAACAGTTTATTGAGTAAACAAAAAATCTTGTAATCTGCAAGAAAAACATGGACAAAAGAGAGTCACAACACAACAAAAGATTGTACCCGAGGTGCTGACATACCCTACTGGTGCCAAAGCAAGGGATAGTTCTGTGTCCACACATTCTGTATCTTTCACCCAATGGACTCTTCACTCCTCTCCTCCCACCCCAAGAGGTACAATTTTGGGGGGGCACAAAATCATTTGATATCAGATTTAAAGCCAAAAACAATGAAAGTGTCAATGACACTGTAGCTCAACTTGTTAAGACATGTACATGTATAGTACGAGACAGAGCAATGACAAACATCTAGGTAATGACCTGATAACAAAGGTATTGAAACGGTCTGTACATAAATACTGTCCGTAGCCTGTAACAAATGTATAGGTAAAGTATAGTAAAGGTGGGTGACAGTCAGATGTTAAACTAGAAAAGAAATCTTTGAGTCCCAGAGTGGGTCTGACTGAACCCCAAAATATTTGTTCTCATAGCACAGTGATAACAAAGGCACCCCAAAACACACTCGATCCTGTCCCAAGGTGAAAACAAAGACACCCAAGAAGTTTCGTGACGATCAGTTCATAAATACGAGCTGTATAGAAGTTGTGACAAAAAACTGATTAGACCTAATTTCGGTACAAAATGGCCACTGGCAGCCATCATGAATTTTGGACCGCACCCAGAAACACTCGTTCTCGTCCCAAGGTGATAACAAAGGTACCCAAGACGTTACGTAAAGATCGGTTCATAAATACAGACTCTAGCCCAAGCCGAATTGACATGTGTACTTCTTGTGTGTAAGTAGCACTGAAAAAAGAAGTTTCGTGACGATCAGTTCATAAATACGAGCTGTATAGAAGTTGTGACAAAAAACTGATTAGACCTAATTTCGGTACAAAATGGCCACTGGCAGCCATCATGAATTTTGGACCGCACCCAGAAACACTCGTTCTCGTCCCAAGGTGATAACAAAGGTACCCAAGACGTTACGTGAAGATCGGTTCATAAATACAGACTCTAGCCCAAGCCGAATTGACATGTGTACTTCTTGTGTGTAAGTAGCACTGAAAAAATCAAAGTTCATCTAATTTGCATAATTTCTGCACGAGAAAAAAACCTGTATTATATGTGATGTGCCCCATGGTACTAAACATTCACGAGCTGTATAGAAGTTGTGACAAAAAACTGATTAGACCTAATTTTGGTACAAAATGGCCACTTGCAGCCATCTTGAATTTTTGACCGCACTCAGAAACACTCGTTCTCGTCCCAAGGTGATAACAAAGGTACCCAAGAAGTTTCATGAAGATCGGTTGATAAATACAGCCTCTAGCCCGAGCCGTATTGACATGTGCACTTACAGTGTATAAGTTGCACTAAATAAATCAAAGTTCATCTAATTTGCATAATTTCTGCACAAGAAAAAAACCTGTATTATATGTGATGTATCCCATGGTACTAAACATTCACACAAAAAATTATTCAAATCAGCACTTTCATATGGAAGTTCTGTGCAAAAATCTGATTGTACCTAATTTTGTACAAAATGGCTGCCATCGGCCATCTTTGAATTTCGCACAGGACCCCAAAACACTCGTTCTCATCCCACGGTGATACCAAAGGTACCCAAGAAGTTTTGTATAGATCGGTTCATAAATACAGCCTCTAGCCCGAGCCGTATTGGCATTTGCACTTACAGTGCTGAAAGTAACACTAAATACATCAAAGTTAGTCTAATTTGCATAATTTACGCATGAGAAAAAAACCTGTATTATATGTGATGTAACCCATGGTACTAAACATTCATACAAAAAATTATTCAAATCAGCGCTTTCATATGGAAGTTCTGCGCAAAAATCTGATTGCACTTAATTTTGTACAAAATGGCTGTCAGCGGCCAACTTGAATTTTGGATCAGACCCTAAAACACTCGTTCTCGTCCCACGGTCATAACAAAGGTACCCAAGAAGTTTCGTAAAGATCTGTTCATAAATACGGCCTCTAGCCCGAGTTGTATTGAATTGCTGATGGACAGAGGGACAGATGGCCAGACGGACGGACGGACACACACACACACACACACACACACACACACACACACACACACACACACACACACACACACACACACACACACAAAAGTCAGGGGGCATAAAAACCCTTTTGTATCAGAAAATATGCACAATACTCTGGATGTGGGAATATTTCTGTAACATTCCTCACTGACAATAAAAAGACTTATTTTGTTTTAAAATCACAATCCAAAGGAATTTTGTTAATATATTTATTTATTTACTGGTGTTTAAGGTCACATACTTTTGCACAATGGCTAATCATGACCACAACATGAGTATCAACTCAAGACCAGGGGTGAGTGTTAATAAGCCATGTTGCCCATTTTAGAGAGGGTTTGCACCTCCCAAGCAATGATGACTGGGTCCTACTTTACCAGTATTATTTATTATTATTTATTTATTGGTGTTTAAGATCACATATTTTTGCACAATGGCTAATCGTGACCACAACATGAGTATCAACTCAAGACCAGGGGTGAACGTTAATAAGCCATGTTGCCCATTTTAGAGAGGGTTTGCACCTCCCAAGCTTTGGTGACTGGGTCCTATTTTACCAGTAAAACAGAGCCTCTTTACCGCAGTGAACAGGCACTGCTTCACTTTCCGGGGTTCCTGCGGGGACCTACTTTACCAGTAAAACAGAGCCTATGTACTGCAGTGAACAGGCACTGCTTCACTTCGGGGTTCCCTCAGGGAGGAATTTTGTCAAAAACAAATTTATAATTACTTTTCTATATATGCACACTTGATTGCCTATAAATCATTATTGTATTCAACATTGCAACAGACAGACAAGAAGAGTGAGTTGAATGTAATTACATGACTAATGACATTATCTAACAATATTCAAGTATATTTACAAGGCAAGTTGCAAGGAGGTCACAAACTCATAAAGACACACTGTTAATTAGATTTTACATGAAAATTAGACTCTTGCCCATGGCTGCTAATAATTAAGTCTATATGTGTGGTTCACACAGGTTAGCTTTTTGTACAACTTTATGACTAATTCTGACTAACATACTTTTGGGATATAAAATTTGTTCAATAATTCATTAAGAAGTTTCAACGAGTTTAAAAATTATGTTAGAAGATGGTAGTATAATTTAACCCCTGGCACTCTGGTACTGCAATCACTCTGTGTTTCTCTTGTTTAACTATGAATTTAACCAATTATATCTTGATTGACAGAGCTCACTGAACTCTGTCAAACAAGGTATATTTGGTCAACTATCAAACTGCATTATGGGAAATATTTGCTGCTGATAACTTTGCCATTCTGACATCAGAGTGCAGAGTGTTAGCTACTGTGGACTTACTCTAGGGTTCTTCTTCTTCACCAGGCAGCTACTGTTCTAGAGAGATGTGTAATAACCCCTCATATCACATTTACTCATTAGTCTGTTTTGGGCCCACGATAAAATCCCCTCATGATGAAATTCTCTACCCTCACAAAATTCCTTTCAATAAGAACCAAATATGTCCGAAGCCCTTTCCTTTCACTGAAAACAATACTTAATAACATTTTCCATTGATTTATACACAAACGAAATGCGCCAAGGGACCTGAAGCACTCAACTGACAAAGGTGTCTTCCCACTAGACCAATTCTCTTTAGACCAACTCCCACTAGGCCAATTCCCAACAGACCAGTTCCCCTTAGTCCAACTATTTACTGTTATTGATTAAGGATAATTAGAAAAACATTTATTTACTGAAAAGCACTTTATTTGATAAAAAAAATATTTATATGCATAACACTATTGTTATTGATTAAGGATAATTAGGAAAACATATATTTAATTCAAATATATTTTTTTGTATTTGGGAAATTTCACAATTTCCCAAATACAAAAAATGTAGATTTATAACATGACATTTCTTAGATACAAATTGACGTGGGAAGCTGCACCTGTACCATAATCCCTGAAACACCAAAATCAGTAAATTACACTCTTAAATCAATTGGATCAAAAATCAACCCAAATCAACAAGGTTGGGTTCGTTTTCACCCAACCCACTTGATTTGTGTTGATTTTTAACCCAATTGATTTTAGAGTGTTTCTGCATTGACCCCCCCCCCCCCCCCCCCACACACACGATCTACTAACTTTGCCTTCAATATACTCCTAACATACAAAAATATAGCTTTATAACAACAGCAATACATAATAATAATATATTAATAACATTTTGGCCAGCCGCTGATTTGTCGCGGTTCTCGTATGAGAAGGCCTTGGTTATCCCTATTCTACCAACTGCCTCCCTATTCCCACACTTCCTCTCTCCTCCCAACACTCGGAGACGAACTGCTTGATGACATCCCTTGCCCCATTCTTCCGAATCTCTCCAATTAGCATATTAACCCTCTCCTTTGAGTCGCCCCCTAACCACATGTCCTTCATTCTCCCATCCCACTTCCCCTTTATACTCCCGTGAATCTTGTTCTTTTAGACTGGTATTTTGGGCATTCTAGAAGAAAGTGTTCCAGGGTCTCCATCATGCCTAAATTACACATTTGGCACTCCTTTTCACTGTTTTTCCCAATTTTTCCCCTCAGCTCCAGGGACCGCGACCTCAGCTTGCACAACAGTGACCCCCCCCCCCCCCCCCCCCCCCAAAGGTGCCATCAAGGTACTCTTCAAAACCAGGCTTCTCTTTATCACGTAGGCCCCCAAAGATCTCTTTGATTTGACCCCCTCTTGCCAATTACGGTTACAATCCTCCATGACCCTTCTCTGACGATCTTTTTACCCTGGTTTGCCTCAACGTCAAGGTCCGAGATCTCCAATGAGCAGTTTTCTACTAGCTCCCTCACTTGGACCATCCACCCCGTCTTGATATTTGAGTTGAAAGTTCTCAGGAACATTACTTTACACCATCGGCTAACGGGGAGATTTACCAAATAAGATAACCAAGTTTCAAAAGGTCTATCCTGTCCTTGATCCTCATCCAGCCAAGCTCACCCCTGATTGCTTCTAGCGCTGCGGCATTGCTCGACCATGTTATCCATCGGCCTGCATCGTTCTGCAGGATTTCCAAGCTCTTAACAGATGTCTGGTTTAGGGGTACAACTTCTGTACCATATGTTATACTTGGCAGACCCACCATTTCCCAAATGGTTTTCCCACGAAAACCTTATTGAAACTGTTTCTCCCTATAAGTTTCATTTGCTTAAGGGTTCGCTTCCCCTTCAGAATCAATTTATTTGTGTGGTTTCAGTAGATGCCTCTTCCTGTGATGTTTATATTTACCCCCAGGTACTCATAGTCACTAGTCTCTCCTACACTAAGAAGTCTGCAGCTACCTTCAGGTAATGTACATGTACTGAGCACAAATACTTGGCTTGGTTGAGAAATGATTCTGCATTGACTTCCCCATTTACTTGCTCACATCATTTGAAAGTTTGTGATTACTGTTATCTATAAACCACTGTTGGCCACACATTCACTGAAATCACGAATAACACAAAGGATTGTGTTTGTTTTGTTATTAAAATCAGCCCAACATCTGTTAACCACAAAACAATAACTAGAGGGGTGTCATTTGTGTGCAAAGCACACTATAGTATATCCCCGCATTCGCATTTGTGATTATTGTTGGGGCCGAATCAAAAATCCAAAACCTTTATGCACATCTACAGACCCTATTGATTAACATGAACACACTTTTAGTGTTTCGAATTGAAACCCCTAGGAGTTTTTGTCTGGAAACCATTCCTCTAACGACAAAAATGGTGCCCCTTGTGCCCCTCGGGGCCGAATCAAAAATCCAAAACGTTTATGCACATCTACAGACCCTACTAATTAACATGAACACACTTTCAGTGTTTTGAATTGAAACTCCTAGCAGTTTTTCGCCGGAAACCATTCCTCTAACAACAAAACTGGTGCCCCTTACGCCCCCGAGGGCCGAATCAAAAATCCAAAACCTTTATGCACATCTACAGACCCTATTAATGAACATGAACACACTTTCAATGTTTCGAATTGAAACCCCTAGGAGTTTTTCGCCGGAAACCATTCCGCTAACGACAAAAGTGGTGCCCCTTACGCCTCCGAGGGCCGAATCAAAAATCCAAAACCTTTATGCACATCTACAAACCCTATTGATTAACATGAACACATTTTTAGTGTTTCGAATTGAAACCCCTAGGAGTTTTTCTCTGGAAACCATTCCTCTAACGACAAAAATGGTGCCCCTTGCGCCCCTCGGGGCCGAGTCAAAAATCCAAAACCTTTATGCACATCTACAGACCCTATGAATGAACATGAACACACTTTCAATGTTTCGAATTGAAACCCCTAGGAGTTTTTCGCCAGAAACCATTCCTCTAACGACAAAAATGGTGCTCCTTGCATCCCTCGGGGCCGAATCAAAAATCCAAAACCTTTATGCACATCTACAGACCCTATGAATGAACATGAACACACTTTTAATGTTTCGAATTGAAACCCCTAGGAGTTTTTCGCCGGAAACCATTCCTCTAACGACAAAAGTGGTGCCCCTTACGTCCCCGACGGCCGAATCAAAAATCCAAAACCTTTATGCACATCTACAGACCCTATGAATAAACATGAACACACTTTCAATGTTTCGAATTGAAACCCCTAGGAGTTTTTCGCCGGAAACCATTCCTCTAACAACAAAAGTGGTGCCACTTACGCCCCCGAGGGCCAACTCAAAAATCCAAAACCTTTATGCACATCTACAGACCCTATGAATAAACATGAACACACTTTCAATGTTTTGAATTGAAACCCCTAGGAGTTTTTTGCTGGAAACCATTCCTCTAACGACAAAAGTGGTGCCCCTTACGCCCCCGAGGGCCGAATCAAAAATCCAAAACCTTTATGCACATCTACAGACCCTATGAATGAACATGAACACACTTTCAATGTTTCGAATTGAAACCCCTAGGAGTTTTTCACCGGAAACCATTCCTCTAATGACAAAAGTGGTGCCCCTTACGCCCCTGAGGGCCGAATCAAAAATCCAAAACCTTTATACACATCTACAGACCCTATGAATGAACATGAACACACTTTCAATGTTTCGAATTGAAACCCCTAGGAGTTTTTCACCGGAAACCATTCCTCTAATGACAAAAGTGGTGCCCCTTATGCCCCCGAGGGCCGAATCAAAAATCCAAAACCTTTATGCACATCTACATACCCTATGAATGAACATGAACACACTTTCAATGTTTCGAATTGAAACCCCTAGGAGTTTTTTGCCAGAAACAATTCCTCTAACGACAAAAGTGGTTCCCCTTACACCCCCCGAGGGCCGAATCAAAAATCCAAAACCTTTATGCACATCTACAGACCCTATGAATGAACATGAATACACTTGCAATGTTTCGAATTGAAACCCCTAGGAGTTTTTTGCCGGAAACCATTCCCCTAACGACAAAAGTGGTGCCACTTACGCCCCCGAGGGCCGACTCAAAAATCCAAAACCTTTATGCACATCTACAGACCCTATTAATGAACATGAACACACTTTCAATGTTTCGAATTGAAACCCCTAGGAGTTTTTCGCCGGAAACCATTCCCGGATGTACGGACGGACGGATGGATGGACGGACGGATGGACGGAGACGACCAATATATCCCGCATTTTTTCAAATGCAGGGATAAAAAAGAATCACATCCTTTGAAAGTGTGTGATTACTATAACAATTGTTATGAAAAATCAGCCCAACATCTATAAAATATCAATAAGATTAAATCCATTCATAAATATTTATAAATATTTCAAATTATTGATATAAAATTATTTTAAAAGTAGAACATATCAGTTGGTCTAAGGGGAATTGGTCTTTTGGGAATTGGCCTAGTGGGAATTGGTCTAAAGGGAATTGGTCTAGTGGGAATGAACCCTGACAAAGGACCACTGATTCTTCAGAAAGTGATTTCGAGATTTTTTAACAATAATTTGTCACCATTATTTACTTTAAATTTTTTCTACTGACTGGGACTTCGATTTGAGAGAACAAGCATTGCTAAACATCTCAAAGTTCCCACAAGGAAACTGCATTATTACAAGTACTTCATATAAACAGAAATTACCAATTTCCAGAGAAAATAGAGTAATAAAGTTAAAAGTGTTAAAGTGTTAAAATGACTGAAGGGTTGATTAGCAAGAACTTTGAACAAACTTTGAATCTGACCTCACTAAGCATTTCATATATCAAATATTAACCAGATTCTCACTGGTGGATCTGAATTTGAGTATTTTTAAAGAATTTACTTTACTGCACTAAGTTAAAACTCAGGCTCCCTTAGGGAATCTAAATGGGAATGCAGGACCTTGATTTGAACACATTTTAATCTGAGCCCCCATAACGATGCTGTATACCATTTATCAAATGATTCTGACTGGTGGATCAGAAGAAGAATATTTTTGAAGAATTTTCCCTATATTGCACAGAGTTGAACTTCAAATATGATCCCAGGGACTTTATTTGACTAAACTTGATTCTAACCTTCATAAGGATGCTGTATTCTAAATATCAAAGGATTCTGACTGATGGATCTGAAGAAAAAGATTTTTAACAATTATCCCCTATTGTACCAAATTAAACTTACCTCTCCCATAGGGAACCCAAATATGAACCCAGAGATTTGATTTGAACAAATTTAAATGCGAACCCCCTAAGAATGCTATATAACCAATATCCAAAGATTTTGACTCATGAATCTGATTTTTTAAAGAATTTTCCCCATACAGCAATAATAAGTGAAAATTTTGGCTCTGATATGGAGTCCAAGTATGAACCCAGGGGCTTGATTGGAACAAATTTGAATCTGGCCCCATTACATCCCCCCCCCCCCCCCCCCCCCCCACACACACACACAAAAAGTGCTATATACAAAATATCAAAAGATTGTAACTGGTGGATTGGAAGGTTTTCAAACAATATTCCTCATTAAATCTAGTTAAAATGTTGACTCTCATAGGGAGTCGAAATATGAACCCAGGGATTTGACTTGAAAAAACTTAAATCTGACCCCCATAAGGAACCTGTATAACAAATATCCCAAAATTCAGACTGGTGGATCTGAAGAAGATTTTTAAAGAATTTTTCTCACAATGCACTAAGTTAAAATTCGGGTCCAACAGGGAGACCAAATATGAACCCAGGGACTTACTTTGAAGAAACCTGAATCTGATCCTCGTAAAGATGTTGTATTCCAAATATTTGAAGATTGTGACCAAAGCTTTTGGAGAGGATTCTTTTAATTTTTGAAAATATGCTGACTCAGAATCTTTTTGATTTCCCCATAGTGTACCCTATGACACAACCGACTGCAATTTGTTTTGTCTCTTCGATTCTACTGGTCTTAAGCATACTTCACACCAAATAAGTTCTCTGTTCCATGCAGTTTGGGAAATACAGGTGTTTTGAAAATGTTTCTACTTTTAGCTCCGAGGAATGCCTGAACATTTTTGTTGGCAGGAGTCATGCACTTAAGACCCAATTAATACCACATACCAAATTCAGTTTAAATTGGCCCATTGGTTCTGAATATGGAAATTTTGGGCAGAGTACAAAATCTTGATGCTCCCAGAACCACTGAAAATACTGCCCCTTAAACTTCCCTTTAACAAACTTTAGCGTATACCCCAAAAAGAAGCTGAATATCACCTATCAAGTTATTCCATCCATCAGATCACAAGATGATTTTCAAACGATTTGGGGTAATTTCGCCCACCCATCCCCATGGGTGACAGCACATAAATTTTAATAAAACTAAATCACCCCTCCCCAGTCATCATTCAAATGTAATTTTATTGGAATCAGGCCAGCAGTTTGGAAGAAGACTCAAACACCTGATGATGCCAAGATGTCAAACTAAGAGTGATCAGCACGGCTCACCCCGACTTCCAGTCAGTCAGGTGAGGCAAAATATATTGTGCTACGTAATTCCTGTATAACTGTATCGTGTGCTGGCCTTTAACTCTTTGCATACTGCTAGCGGATATTCCGGCCCAGGATAGGAAATCACTAAAACAAGTAAAATTTGAGCACATTTAACACATTTTCCACCTGCAAATTGTTTTACCTTTTTGATCATTGATTTCTTGAGTCACATTTTCATGAATTTTGCATCAAATCTTCATGAAATTAAAAATATTTTCCATCAAATCTAGTCATGGCTGCTTCCAAGCAGCCTTGACTAGATTTGATGAAAAATATTTTTAAAATACCTAGCAGGATAGGAGTTAACTGTGTTTCAACCACATGCTGACTGATCGAATTTTCAAGTCACCAATTTTTCCCATAATGTAACTCAGAATTTAACCAATTCAGTCTTATTTGAGGGATTCTGTCAAACAAAATTAAACTGGTTAAATTCTTAGTTGCATGGTGGAAAAAAATTTTGACTTGAAAATTTTATTTTTTTAGACATCAATGTGTAGAGGGTTGAAGCTATACTTTATAAATTTTATTAAGTTGTAAATATGTGTAAAACAAAACTTGGACTACTTTTTTAATTCAGTTGTCATTTCAATGAAAATTTACTAGTGTTTCTCATCCCTTAGTACTAATCAGCAGATGTGGATTTTGATAGGGAGGGATTTTGCCAGGAAGAGACTTTGTCAGGAGGGATTTGGTCAAAGGTGATTTTATCAAGGAGGGACTATAATAAGGTGAGTTTGTACATCATTGGGTGGATATTGATGATATCCCATCTGTTTCTGACTGGACATATCTTACACACTTAAAAGAGATCTTGGGTGAACAAGAATTCAGTCTGTGTACAATGAATAATTCATCAATAAAATAATGCTTATTATTCTTTTAATTTACCAGTCTGTTAGGAAATATTTCATACATTTATATATATATATTTCAAAACCATAGACATTTGTTAAGTCTCTATTACATGCGAAACCGAGTCTAAAAACTTCAGAAGTCATATATTTCCATCACTAAACAGACTTTAAAACACGCCAGAAAATAAGCAATCTGTCATTTGCAAAATGAGGCCCCAAGAGGGTGAACATTTTGATGCTATCTCAAACAGCGGGCCAATTTATACCTTGGTACCTCTTTCTGTTTGAGACCTTGATTGAGACTGAGGTTCACCGAGAGTAAATTTAGTGATGCTACCCTGTTGTGCAGGGTAGCATCACCAAATTCACCCTCTGGGGACCTCATTTTGCAAATGACAGTCTGCTTATTTTCTGGCTTGCTTTGAAATAATCAACTAAATGTCTATTCATCTGTATTTTTTCCTCCTTGGTGCAACATTTTTTCCTCCATAGATCTGAAGTATGGTTTCTTGGAGGAAGGACTGTTCAGCTTCAATAAGGCCATCAAAAAAAGAACCTCTGTTTCTCAGGCCTGCGCGCATGGTCATTTTTGGTGCGCATGCAACCTTTTTATGACACAAAAAAAAATCTTCAAAAAATTTGAGATATTGTGCTCATTTCGGTAAATCGATATCGATGCGTTCGCAAATTTTAAATTAACACACTTCAAGCTTTTTCTACATCATACCTTAATGAAGTGGGTGGGTTCTAGCAATATTCACGACAGAAAGTGTTTTATTCTGTAAAAGGTAAGTCATAATGACAGCAAGAAGGAAGGTGTATTTCAGTCTGACAACAAACAGTCACAAAGGGGAATGGTCGATTCGCACCACGTTTGATTCGCACCAACCCTCAGAAAGTCTGCAAAGTCAGGTGCTATGTTGAATGGAACACAGTCTCCTGGCATTTATTTTTAGTAACATTTGTATTGTAAATGGCCGTCATTGGGAATTTGTGTACTGTTATTTGAAACCGTTACGAGTTTCCCAGTTATTTTAAATAAATGCATTTGAGATGCAGGATAATTGGATAACTAATAGTAACCGTTGCTTGATATAAAAGTAACAGTCATAGTTGAAAATAAATCGCATATAGGCAGGTATGTGCGGTCGAATTGGTTAATAAAAACACGCAAACATTCGTTTTGTATTTCATTTTCAGATTTCAAAAAAATATGATTTATGGATGAACTGCCCGTTCAAATGGGTTGTGATAATTTTGAATATAATGGGGAAAAATTGCGATTCACGATTTTATTAGGCAGGTTGTGAAAGGATTTTTTTTTTTTGGTCAAATAAATCTCTGAAAGTTGGCACTTCGACATTTGATTTGTCCCAGAGACGTTTCAACCCGAGACGTTTCACCCACGAGGCGTTTCGTGACTTTCGTCCTGTGTTATAATTTTCATGTTTCACTGAAAAAACAAACATTCAAACCCCACTTCATTTACGACCCAACACCCCTGTGGTGAATAACCAATATATTTGCGAAATTTTGCATGGTCCACCAGGCGTTTGGGTGGGGGTCAAATTACCACAAACAACCTCTCGGGGAAAAAATAAAAAGAAAAAAAAAAAAACCGCCCGCCCGCATGCTTTTTTGGAAAAAATGGCCTGAGAAACAGACAATCAACTTTGTATGGCCTAAAGTCACCATTTTGAAAATGTTTTTACGTGAATGGACACATTTCTCTGTTACATGGTCAGTAAATTTTTTAATTGCTGGTCTAACTGTAGCTTCTAATTGTGCCAGCATGCATTGCTCTGAATTGCTCACAGTTGATACCAGCACATATTGGTGAATCCCTGAAAAGTGCCCTTCAGGAAGACTGCCTTCCAGAAAGTTGTCCTTTGGAAATGTGTCCTTCTGGAAAGCTGCCCTTCAGTAGAAATGAGGTGGAGGAAAAGTGCCCTTCACATTGTAGAAACATGATTTGTTTATTTTCATTTTATATAAATGTGATTTATTTAATATACAAGTTTCTTAAGATTAAAAAAAAAAATTGGGACCTGTAAAAAAGACATATTTTCCTGTTTGAATTTATTGTATTAATTAACAAGAGTGCTCGTATCGCTGAAGCAATACAATGTCCCCTACCGGACTAATGAGCATTAATAATTATACAAATGTTATAACCTAGATGTGATCAGCATGAATTCCGTTGAAGCATTTCCAAAACAAAGTCCTCAAAAATGATATTTTGGCGCTTTTCCATATTTCCAAGGGCCATAACTCACACAAGAATAATGCAATCAGCATGAAACTCAAACTTGATCTGTACGTCATCATTCTATAGTAGGTTACCAAGAATGAAATCATTCGGTTGAAGCATTTCCAAAAAAAGTCCGGAAAACTAAAGTATGACTGACAGACTGACTGACTGACAGACTGATGGATGGACAGAGTACAAATGAAACTTGATCTGTAAGTCATCGTTCTACAGTAGGTTACCAAAAATGAAATCATTCCGTTGAAGCGTTTCCAAAAAAAGTCCGGAAAACTAAAGTATGACCAACAGACTGACTGACAGACTGACGGATGGATGGACAAAATGTAAATGAAACGTGATCTGTAAGTCATCGTTCTATAGTAGGTTACCAAAAATGAAATCATTCCGTTGAAGCGTTTCCAGAAAAAGTCCAGAAAACTGATATTTTGGTGCTTTTCCATATTTCCAAGGGCAATAACTCAAACAAGAATAAAGCAATCAGCATGAAACTCAAACTTGATCTGTAAGTCATCGTTCTATAGTAGTTTACCAAAAATGAAATCATTCCGTTGAAACGTTTCCAAAAAAACTCTGGAAAACTGATATTTTGGTGCTTTTCCATATTTCCAAGGGCCGAAACTCACACAAGGATAATGCAATAATCATGAAACTCAAACTTGATCTGTAAGTCATCGTTCTATAGTAGTTTATCAAAAATGAAATCATTCCGTTGAAGCGTATCCAAAAAAACACTGGAAAGTTAAAAAATTTATAGTAATTTATATATTTTTTATACTTACCAATGACCCAGACATAGCTGGTGCTAACTCTTAAAATATAGGGCCAAACACAAATTTTGCCCCCCAATCCCCAAAATTTGCATCTAAAACTAAAGAAAACATGTCCAGAGAGGCCCTCCACACCTCGCCCCCACTGCGCATGCGCAGTGTCAAGGACGTTCCGAAATTGGCGCCATTTATCATTCTAATAACCAGTGCCTGGTAAGCGCTATGTACTCAGCGGGGAGGCAAGAGTTCCCAACTCCTGGGAGGGCCATCCCCGTCTGGGTCATTGGTAAGTATAAAAAATATATAAATTACTATAAATTTTTTAACATTTTTATACTGTACCAATGACCCAGACATAGCTGAATAGTAAAAAGGCTGGAGGGCCAAGGACATAGAGCAAAATGGAATACGCTCAATAAAATAAAACAGAGTCATCCCCTGTAGGGAAAAGAAGTAATAGGCCTTACATGTATCTTTCTTATTTATGATAAATTAGAAAGATACAACACCTTCCAAAAATTGAGCTTCATACATCCATGTACTCTATTAATATCCAATAATCCTTATACTAATAATTTTTAAAGTAAGCCAATAATAAAGTAAGTCTAGAGAATAGAGACTCTTATACTCCTAAAAGTGTGTGAGAATTGCATAATCATGTCCGTTGACATATGCAATATTCAAAAGCTATACTTTAAAAACTAAGACTTGAATGAATTTTATAAACTTAAACTTCTCACTAAACAACCATCCTAAAAACAGCTCAGAATTACTAACTCCGGAGGAGGTATCCCCTTGTTTTCATAGTAAAAACAGGTGACCCAAGGGAACACCCTCCCCCCCCCCTTTTCTTGCCCTGGGTCAAATAGCCCAGAGCGAAGAGGGCAGCCGAACGGAGACACTGCCGAAACAGACAGCCTACCTAGCTATAGTAGCAACTGTTAAGTGAATGACATTCTGAGCAGTAGATAATAGACCTAACAATAGAGGCCTCCAGAAATGGACTCGATATTTCTGAGATAAAATTCATGAATGGATGGCTGAGCGCAATGAGCAGCCCTCAAAAATCTATAATAGAACACTATTAATGTAAGCCCAAGAAGTAGAAGAACTCTTACTTCATGAGCCGAAATCTTAAGCACAACTGCTAAGCCAATGATATACCATAAGCAGTACGCTAGTTAATAGAATCCATTAACAATAAAATGGAGCGTAACGTCCTTCTACTAGACATCAAAGACAGAAGAAGCTTACGCCCTTGTAATAAACAGATATCTGTTTATAAATACATAAACTGTACCCGGAAAGAGTAAAGGCCTATGCCCATACGAAGACGGAAGGACCTTAAAATAATAGGTTCCGGATAATAGGAGCCTAACTCTTATGCAACAATCCAACCTAAATAGTAACGGAAGTATTGATTCCGAAACTATGAAAGTGAAAATCATCCATCGATAGTGCATGAAACTCACTGACTCTACAGTAAAAGAGAAACCAACAGAATTACTGTCTAAAAGGTCAGAATTTGAAAACTACTGTTTCCAGAGGCTCAAATGATTACTTAGCTAAATAAGAACCTGAAGTTAAAATCCGTATAGGAATTTAATCTAAAGATTCTAAGTCTATTTATCAAAAAGTTACTAACTGACTTAGATAAAGAGACAAAAGACTCAATTGTAAACTATCGTAGAGTGCATAGGTATGAGGTAACATAAACCTATAACCTAAATAACAACAGGCTGCAGTAGATCTTGTGAAACAAGTATACTAAAAAATAGCAATGAGTAGTATGGAGGGATCAACCATATGAACATAATGATCCCTACACCACGACGGAAGAGCCTCCACTTTAGTCGCATAGAATAGCGAAGAAGAGGATCTCCTATAGTAAGAAATCGCGTCCAAAGCTCGTCCAGTACAGTGCTTACAATGCAATATGGACCACACAACGGAAAACATGAAGGTTGCGACCTTGCTGGTTGTGATAAAAATGACACGATTTACCCAGTGAAAAAAGATCCTCACATAGAGGAAGATTTCACGTTAAGATCCACAGTAGACAAGAGAGTAAATTACTCATGATCTCTGTGAAGATAGAGATGCTATCAACAGAAATATATTGTGGTTGTTTATCTTAGCAATACCTGCTAAAAACAACAGCGCCGGAGGATACGCGTATCCTATCATTCTGTCCTATAGATCAATAGAGCGTTAACAGTATTAGCTCAGAGATCTGGACAAGCCAACACATACGTCTGCAATTGATTAGCCAACTGTGTCATAAATAAAACATCATTGGGCGCTCCCATAGATAGCAAATCTGATTGAATACTTGTTTGTTGAGAGTCCATTCTGACAGCAACAAGCGACCCGTAAGAGAACGGGAGTGCGATAAAACAATCAGACGACCCAGAATATGACGGACCAAAACTGAACTTGGTGTACTATAACCAACAGACGGATTCTTTCCATTAAATTGAATAACGGAAACGAAAGAGTGCCTCCCTGGTTCCGGAGATACGCCACTACTGTCAAATTAAAGGACAGGAATTTGGGCATGCGTTTCTGAATAATGTTCATGCAATGACATAAAGCAAGCCTAAAAAACATTATTCCGCGGAAGTTAACTGATAGCTAAAAGACTGCGGAACCCAAAGACCCTGGCACTTCGAATCCGTAGGGATAAGTATATATCCCAATCTGTTTGACTGGCAACCGTCATAACAGCCACACTCGGGTCCGGCAACTGCGGCGGCACTCTCTGAGTCAACCACCGAATGTTTGCCCCAGTCTGAATCTCTTGTAACACTAGATAGACAAGAGAATGTATAAATCAAGCAATTCATGGATTGCCGGAAAGTTGCCGTCGAAGAGAAGCTCCTCCGAGAACGAAGCGACTCTGAGAGAGTTCTTAACCTACTATCCACGCGTGGATGTAGCTAGGGCTGCCTCACGTCTAACCAACTCCAATCAGCCACTGAAGGGCGGAGTTATACGTGAACAAACTACTGCCCTCAAAAGAAATTACATTGAGAATAATATCCCGTAAATCTTTTCTTGAAGACGTAATGATAACGCCTCAGTAAGGCGGATTACGTATAATAAAGCGTCTAAGTTAAGTCTAATATATATAATGTCGTTCCCAACATTGAAATTGGAAAAGACATAAACGGTGAAAAAGAATATATGCAGTCTTTAATCACACCGTCTAGACGCATATGAACTCTCGGTATGCCCTGCTCTGCCAAAATAAACTATATGTAAAAAAGATAAAATGGCAGAAATGAGCCACGCGGACAAGAAACTAAACTATCATGCTTAGTAGCCGTCTTGTATATATATAAATATATAGCGTCGAAAAATAAAACACATGTTGTAATGACAATATTGGACTGCGTCGGTAAGTCAGGGACAAAGTCCCTGTACCGATCGAAAAATCCGAGTCCAATGACGCTATAAGTCTCTTATCCAAGATCGCAGCAATGAAGTCCGAAAAATAATCACTGGAAGAAATGCCAGAAGATATGAAAGGCATCTTCCGATACTACTAAAGGGAAAACTCGAAATCTTTCGAATCCCTTTCGCCATCCTGTCGGACCCTAAAAAGCGTTCGGTCGTCCGTAGCTTGATGCAACCGCGGACCGCACCGACCCAGCGCCGTCGGATAATTCCTGATTCGACCGAGAAACCTTCAATTGCTGGGATGCTGCGAAACAACTGTGCTAACTCGGATAGCACGTCCGTCACTGAGGCCTGAGGAGCAGCGGTCTTACGATGCATTGCCGCAGGAAGCTCCGAGATCGTTACCCCGTGCATACTTCCAATATGCGAGCGAACGGAGTGTATAGGCCTCGTGTCCCTTGGCTACCGGATGGCGCGACCTATTCGCTGTGGAATCACTGAATGCCGAAACTGATCGGATACTCGAGGTCACGTAGCCAATGTGCGGTCGTGTGCCCTGCTGTGAGGATGAGGAAGCATTAAAGACAGTCTCTCGGACTGTCAATATAACGGAGCGTCCCGAGCAACGGACATATGCTCCGAATGTAAAATATCTGAACCACAACATGCGGTCCCCTATGTTGTTGGCTTCCTCCGATCTGTCCTCAATCTGCCGTCACTGGGTGAGTACTAAAGTAATTAAAGTGCTCGCATCACCCAAATCTCCTTCCTAGACCGCAACGGACGAACCCGGCAGCCGAACCATTCGATGAATGTACGCTACACCGGGTGAGCTAGCGAATGTCACTCCGTAAGCGATAGACATATTCCATGAGCACTTATTGCCGCTAACTCTTCATTAACTATGACGACAGAGGCACACTTTTGAAAGACATCTCCATAACTCTTCGAACAAGAAACCAGAAATGCTTGGATAGCAAGCATAAAATAATAATATATATAGCGTCGATCAATAATTCGAAAGTTTGTGTGACATTATTGGACTATGTCGGAACTGAGGGACGATGTCCCTGAACCGAACCAAAAATTTCTAAGTCCACCGACGCTATCAGTTTCTTATCCGGCATCGCAGCATATGTTGTTCCGAAAGGGAAAGCTTGAAATCCACCGAATCCCTTTCGGTATCCCGTCGGACCGGATGAAACTTTCGGACGTCCGTACCCGCTTACGCGGAGCGTCCCGACCCAGCATCGTCGGATAAAATATATGCGACAGATTCAGTTGATGCTGGGATGCTGCGATAAACTGTGCTATTAAGGAAAGCACGTTCGATCCCGAGGCCTGTGCAGTAGCGGACTTACGATGCATTGCCGCTGGAAGCTCCGTGTACGTTAACTCCCGCATACTTCCTATGCGAACGTCCGGAGTCTGCAGACCTCGAGTCCCCGGCTACCGACCCAGCGCTGTCGGATAATTCTCGATCCGACACCGTTTCTGTCGGCTGCTGGGATGCTGCGATAAGCTGTGCTATGTGCACAAGAATGTCCGGCGTCGAGACCTGCGGAGGCGCAGTCTATCGCTGCTTCGCCGAGGGCAGCTCCGCATCAGATGGCTCCCGCATACTTTTCCTATGCGAACGTCCGGAGTCCATCGGTCTCGAATCCCTGGCTGCCGGATGGTGTGACCTGGTCGCCGAAGAATCCTTGATCGGCGAAGCTGGTAATATATCGGCGGTCACGCAGCCAAGGTGCGGTCGTGTGCGCTGACGAGAAGAGGAAGCCTTAGCAGTCTCAGCGGACTGCCTATACAACGGAGCGTCCCGAGCGACGGACGTATGCTCCGCTAACGACACATTTGTACCACAACATCTGGGGCCAGATGTTGTTGAACGAGAGAGGGGCCTCTCTCGCTTGCCGTCCGGATGGACCGGAACGAGCTATGAACCGGACTAAAAGGCTTCCTCCGTTCTCCCTCCGATCCGCCGTCACTGGGTGTGCATTAAGTTAATTTTATAGTGCTCGCATCACCCCAAACTTCCTTCTAGACCGCAACGGACGAACCCGGCTGCCGAACCATTCGGTGAATGGACGCTACACCGGGCGAGCTAGCGGACGTCAAAGGCCGTCGAACCTACTAGGGTCCTCTTAGGCAATTGGCGTATTACATGAGCACTTTTCCGCTAGCCCTTCATTAATTGTGACGACGGAGGCACACTGTTGGAAGACATCACAGATACATCACCCTAATCTTGATCGTCTGAAATAGAAATTGATAAAGTAGAGTGACCCTGCGGGGAAAGGACCGGAGTGTCCAAATCCCCAACAACATACCGTGACATACGCTTCCCATATTGTCATCGAAATCATACGATACAGAACCGGAGTTAATGCGAGTACACTGACCACATATAGAATGATAATAAGGTCAGAGGAAGACTTCCTCTTAAAACAATAGATCAATATCTTTTCAATGTGAAAAGAAAACAAGTCCTGGTACTCGCACTAACCCCTGGCAATCAAAATACATAATAATAATATGATCCATTAATATAGAAAAAATAATTGAAATCAAAATATTTTGAAAAAATATTTTTTCAGAACAGCCCAAGTTTCTGAAAAGTAACGTTGAGCCCCAATGGATCCCAAGCCTAAGTGTGGACAAAAATTTTAAAAATATTTTAAACAATTTATTCAACACTTACGAACAATAA
This sequence comes from Pictodentalium vernedei, assembly GCA_031216915.1. NCBI lineage: Eukaryota > Metazoa > Mollusca > Scaphopoda > Dentaliida > Dentaliidae > Pictodentalium > Pictodentalium vernedei. The sequence goes on along the minus strand of CM062296.1, from coordinate 599,330,202 downwards.
TAATGTATCTAGTTATGATTGAAATAACATAAAGATATTATTATTTAGAAATCCCCCCCTCACACAGAGGGCTGTTGTAAATGTAAACAATGAGTGTAAAAACACTAAAATAAGACTCCAGGCACCCAGGCCCGAAATCAGTTACCAAAAATACACCATCTGATGCAAAACAGAGACTTCCAGGGAAGAAACTGCAGAACATCAGATGGTAGATGCAGAACACAACGCCTAACCACCCGTAGGTGAAGACGTAAACATGGGGAAAGAACAGAATTCATTCTGTTATTCAGCTAAACTCCCAAGAAATTTTAGTAATAATAATTACAGAAATTATGCCAAAAGCATGGGAGAATAGCAAGGGGGAACTTAAAGGACAGGGAGAGAGGAAAAACACTTGTAAAAACAGTGTAACTAAATAATCAGAATGACAACAAAATGGCTGCTGCCTTGAAAATAGGTAACTTAACATAATTTCATTAAAAAATTTTAAGTTACAGCCCTGATAATATTCTGTCACACATTCTTTTCCTCTCCTCCTTTTCTATCCTCCTTAGAATCACCATTTCACTAATATTTATTTGTCTGGCATCATTTAAACTGAGATTTAAAAGCACAAAGATCAGTCAGATGTTAACTGATGAAGGGCCAAACTTAGAATGATAAATGGCGCCAATTTCGGAACGTCCTTGACACTGCGCATGCGCAGTGGGGGCGAGGTGTGGAGGGCCTCTCTGGACATGTTTTCTTTAGTTTTAGATGCAAATTTTGGGGATTGGGGGGCAAAATTTGTGTTTGGCCCTATATTTTAAGAGTTAGCACCAGCTATGTCTGGGTCATTGGTACAGTATAAAAATACTGATATTTTGGTGCTTTTTCCCATATTTCCAAGGGCCGTAACTCACACAAGAATAGTGCAATCAGCATGAAACTCAAACTTGATCTGTAAGTTATCGTTCCTTAGCAGTTTACCAAAAATGAAATCATTCCCTTGAAGCATTTCCAAAAAAACTCCGGAAAACTAAAGTGTGACTGACAGACTGACAGACTGACGGATGGACGGAGTGCAAACCTATAGTCCCCTCCGGCGATGCCGGTATGGGACTAATTAAAGGTGGACAGAAGCTGCGCTGTGATGGGTATATGTACCCCAAAAAGTTGACAAGGAAAGCATCAATTCATTGGGAGTGTTCTCAAAGAAGAGCTCTCAGTTGCAAAGGATCTATTACCACAGATATATTAGTAGAAAAAATAACAACTTTCAGGGTCATAACTATGAAAGTGATGTCAACAAGGTACAGGCAGCAAATCTGAAAGCCACACTAAAGGAACATGCCACTGCAGCAAGAGGAAAACCATCCCAAATCATAGCAGATACTGCTGTTAGTGTGCCAGAAGTCAGAGTTGCCCTTGGTAACATGGTATCTGTGAAGCGTACCATTCGCAACCACAAATGAGGAGCACTACCAAAGAACCAGCTTCCCTCCACGACTTAGCACTTGATGAGAACTGGTATAAGTTTGAAGGCAAAGATTTCCTCATCCATGACAGTGGGAAGGAAGCACCTAACAGGCTCCTGATATTGGGCACTTAAGATGAATTATGGCACATGGCGCAGTACCCAGTGGTTTATGGATGGTAGCTTTTCTTCAGTACCTAAACTGTTAATCTAGCTGTATGTTATACATGCTCCACAACAGTAGCTTGTGTATATGCCTTTTTAATGTGAAGCCTGGAATAATGAATTCCACCAGATGATTGGCCATGATCATCCTTTTGTATGGGTGGCTATTGAAACACTTCAGAAGGATCAGGCATCAGTTGCTACAGAACTTCTAAAGCATCAAGAGGTGAGTCTCCTTAGAAGAGCAACCGTTAACTTGCAGAAGAAATTCCAGCAATTGTGTCACAAGTTTGTTAGTGAAAACAAAACACTTGAAGAGTTGTTAAGGGGGTGGGGCACACAATCAGATTTCTGTAAAAGGCTAAGAAACTTACAGGGACTGTTTAACTCATGTATTACCTCACAAATATGTGCTATGCATTCTGTTTTAAGTGTTAACTAGAGGCTCTACAGAGCCTGTAATCGCTCACCTGGAATTACATATAAAAATGTGATTTTCCATAGGCTTTCCATGGTAACTATGAGTTGCAATGGTGACCATGTTTGCAACATTACATCAACATTACATGAGGATCATTGGTAGGTGTCCCAGTCTTCAATCACGTGAAGTTTCAAAACATTTGAATCCATCAAACAGAATCATAGAATGTCTCTGGTGGCCATTTTTTTCAACCAACATGAACAAAAAGCGGATTGTTTGTGGAGGGCCTCCTACAGACCATTCCTGCCAGGTTTTGGTTCACGTCGGCTCAGTAATTCCAGAGAGAAGATGAAAATGGGATTTCCCATAGGGTTTTTCTATAGTAACTATAAACTGCAATTGTGGCCATGTTTTCAATACGATAACATTAAATGAGGAATGTTGGTAGAGGGTGTCCCAGTCATCAACCATGCAAAGTTTCAAAACATTTGGCCCTGTAGTTTCAGAGGAGAAGAGTTTTCAAAATTGACAAATCAGAATCAAAGAATGCTTCTGGCAGCCACATTTTTCATCCAACAGGAATAAAATGAGTAACATTTGTAGAGAACTTCTTATAGACCATGCCTGCCAAGTCTGGTTCACACTGGCTCAGTACTTTCAGAGAAGATGATGAAAATGTGATTTCCTATAGGGTTTCTATAGTAACTGTAAGCCACAATTGCAGGCATAATTGCAACCCGATGAAGATTAAATGAGGATCATTGGTAGAGGGGGTTACAGCCATCAGTCACATTAAGTTTTAAAACATTTGGCCATGTAGTTTCAAAGAAGATTTCTTGAAAATGCATACATTTATGAATTCTGTTTCAACACAAAAATCAGTAAAAGAAGCTTAAAAATTTTGAAAATTACAATTTTTTTTTTTAAGTCAGTATTCTCTTTCAAATAGCTTTGGATAGGTAAAAGGTTACAGAAAACACATTTTACTCTAATTTTGTCATAGATTTATTTTTGCTGGTCAGCTACTGAGAAAAGAAAATAAACAAAAACTCCCATACACCTGTCATCAATCAGTATTTCAGATAAGTAACTTGAGAGCTTATAATGTATTAACTTCACTTGTTTACAGTAGTAGTCAAAATAAGTTGTAGGATAATCCTATAAAGTACGTATCTTTTCTCTTTCTGCACTGATAAGACCAGAAACTGACATCATTTTCTGGAAAGCTCTCACTGAAAGCTTTCCAGAAAATGTCAGATTCTGATCTTGTCAGGGCAGGAGCAGTAGTTTACTTAGTTTATTGCAGTTTTGCTACAACTTATTTTGACTTGTACTGTATACACAATATTTTGGGGTTTTCTTTCCCAGTTCTTAGTGGAGAAAACTGGAACCAACCCTTACCAGATTCTCAAAAAACAAGTATTTTGCTGACAGTACCGATCTTCGTGCAGACAGGAGGGGCATTGGGTTAAGCATAAGAATATAGCCTCTGGTGGCCACATATTTCCATCCTCTCATAGACCATTCCTGCGAAATTTGGTTCATGTCAGCTCAGTAGTTCCAGAGAAGAAGATGAAAATGTGATTTCCCATAGGGTTTTTATAGTAACTATAAGCCGCAATTGTGGCCATGTTTACAACTCAATCAACATTAAATGAGGACCGTTGGTAGAGGGGGTCCCAGTCATCACTTATGTGAAGTATCAAAACATTTGGCCTGGCAGTTTCAGAGGAGAAGATTTTTGAAAATCCACCAATCAGAATCAAAGAATACCTCTGGCGGCCATGTTTTTCAACCCACAGGAGCAAAATGAGGACCGTTTATAGAGGACCTCCGCAGACCATCCCTGCCAAGTTTGGTTCACGTCAGCTCAGTAGTTCCGGAGAAGAGGAAAATGTGATTTCCCATAGGGTTTCTATAGTAACTATAAGCTGCAATTGTGGCCATGTTTACAACCCGATCAACATTAAATGAGGATCGTCGGTAGAGGGGGTCCCAGTCATCATTTATATGAAGTTTCAAAACATTTAGCCAGGCAGTTTCAGAGGAGAAGATTTTTGAAAATCCATCAACCAGAATCAAAGAAAACCTCTGGAAGCCATGATTTTCATCAGACGGGAACAAAATGAGTATCGTTTGTAGAGGACCTCCCATAGACCATTCCTGCCAAGTTTGGTTTACACCGGCTCAGCGGTTATGGAGAAGAAGATGAAAATGTGAAAAGTTTACGGACGGCGGACAACGGACGACAGACGCCAAGTGATGAGAAAAGCTCACATGGCCTTTTATGCCAGGTGAGCTAAAAAGTAAATGTACACCTGTATTACCTCATAAACATGTGCTAATATGTGCCATGTATTCTGTTTTAAGTGTTAAAAAGAAAATGTAAACCTGTATTGCGGATAAAATGGCTAATTTATGCTATGTATTCTGTTGAGTTGTGGTGGCAATTGGAGAGTGCTGCATGTCTATAACCCGATTATCAATCATATGCCGGTTGTCAAATATGGAACGTTTGTGCAAATTATAATGCTAATAAGTTCAGAATTTGTGAAAATTAATTAAGGCCCATAACTCTAACGAAAAATCTTGGTGGGCCAGTTTTTGAACACGCCTGAAATTTTACTGCAAAAGACCTACATGGCAAACATTAGTCAAATTGCAGAACATTTGTTCAAGTTATTGCGCTAACAAGCTCAAAATTTGTAAAAAATTGACTAATTAAGGCCCATAACTCTGCAACGAAAAATCGGTCCAGGACAGTTTTCGAACTTGCATGAGATATTCTTGTAAAAGACCTGTATGCCAAATATTAGTCACTATATTATTACACTTATAACTTTACAATTTGCAAAAAATGACTTATTAACACTGATGCTGCATGGTGCTATCCCATACAGTGGGCCAATTGGAGCGCGGTGGCTCAGTAGGTAGAGGTGCAGGCTGCAAGCCGAGAGGTCCTCGGTTCGAATCCCACCTGCGGCAACCGCGTTGTGTCCTTGGGCAAGACACTTCATCCCCATTGCCCGCATGGGGGCACGATGACGCCGTGTACTAAGGCGTACTGCACGTCGATGGTACGCATGTCTTCAACCAATCTAACCCTGCCTGTGCTGCAGTGCGGAGTTACGATGTTGGGGAGCTGGCAGCTGCTCGTCGTTGCTCGGTGGTTCTCTCCGGGTACTCCGGCTTCCTCCACCCGTAAAACTGTCACGGTCATGATTAGCCATTGTGCATAAATATGTGACCTTAAACGTCAATAAATAAATAAATAGTGGGCCAATTTATCCTCCAGGTACCTCTTTCTGTTTAGGTTTGAGACCCTGATTCAGTTTGAGGTTCACAAAGGGTAAATTCAGTGATGCTACCCTGCTGTGCATATCAATGCTTAACCCTTTCAACACTGGTGGTATCTTCCATGCCAGTTAAATGGCAGAAATTGGAAGAGTTGAAAATATTAATTGTTCTACCACGCATGTTCACTTAGTAGCCATCCTACTCAATGAAATCATGACGTTTCATGTTCCTGAACCAGAAAGCGGTCCTCTCGTGTTGAAAGAGTTAACCAAATTTGATTATATTCACACCGAAACTACAAGGGAAAATGTCTGTACAGATGGAAGGACACATGCAAGCATGCACAGATGGATAGGAGGGCTCAACTGGATACTCCCAAACTCCACAGTGGGGGTTCAGGAGCATAATAATGCCACCTTTTTGCAAAATGTAATACAGCTTTTCAACTTACTCTTTTGGGTATTTCATATCATATCCATCAATAAATGGAGTTATTTAGGGTTTTTATTAATACTTTTCTTCAGGTAACATTCCTTATAGTTTTTTTCTGGTTGCCAAGGTTTGGATGTTAACATGCCCATGGATGACTGAGCTGGTGGTGTTGCTGGAGTCTGTGTTTGAGGTGGGTGGACGTTGATGACCATATTGCTTGCCTTGGATAGGAGAGATCTAAGCTATGGTTATTGAGATGACATTGTTTCTGAGCTTTGTGAAATTGGAAATTAGATAAATTTCTAGTTGAATTATGGGGAATATTTGCAGCATAAAATTTAATTTGAGATATTTTGACATCAGAGTTTAGGGGTTTAAGTATTGTTTTGAGGTGACATAATGTTAGATAATCTGTTGTAGGGATCTGTGAATCACACATTTTTCTTTTTTGATCGAATCTCTAATCGAATCATGTCTCTGAGATCGATATCAAATTGAATCTCAAATCGAATCTTAATAGACAAGTTATTTCATTTTGCATCCAATGGAAGTTACGGTACACTGTGATGACCCCTACAAGATTGACTGACAACTTAAACACCAATAAATAAATATTCTCTGTAGCCCACCGTTGAAAGAGTTAGGCCTATTATTCAAGAGCATGAATAGTAACATTATTTATTTATTATTTATTGGTGTTTAAGGTCACATATTTTTGCACAATGGCTAATAGTAACAAGTTAAGCTTTCAAAAACTAAAACTATGGATAATGTTCTAGGCAAAATTCACTACAAACCTAACAATTGACCTCAGTTACTCAATTAAACATTAAATTGAATTGAGCCTACATGAATGAATTGTCTAATGTCAATTTTATCCAATTTCTGCTGGAAATGTAACAAACTGAAGTTAGTAATAGAGATTAACTAGAGGGGGTATCAGTACCCCGTGGCTCACCAACAGGTGGCCAATGCAAAGAGGTGGCTGGAGTAAAAAAAAAAAGTTCAAAACTTGCACACAAAAGTCCAAAATTAAAGAAAATAAGCAGCTAAAGGGTTAAATAATATAATAATAACCCCTAAGAAGCATGCTAACATAAAATAGGAACCATGGCAATATGCTACAAGGTAAGTCACCACTTGGAAGAAAAGAAAGACAAACCTCAAAACCTGCACATAAAAGTAAAAAAAAGTATCATATTTGTTTCAAGGGGTTAAAATTGAGAAAAATACCCTGTCACAGTAACCACAATGGCAATATGCCAGTGATGGGAAAGTCTACTTGAAAAATATCCACTTGGAAGAAAAGAAAGACAAGAGGCCCCAGGGGGCCTGAGGGCGCTCACCTGACATGGTAGCCTAAATAGCAACCCAGAGAATTGATTTCCACAAGTTGCATCTGCTCCTCCTAAGAAAAGCTGAAACCAAATATCCAAATATTCTGACCAGTGGATCTAAAAAAAGATTTTTAAAGAATATTCCTCATACTGAACTAAGTCATAATTCGGGCTCCCACAGGAAGCCCATATATGAACCCAGGGACTTGGCTTTAACAAACCTGAATCTCACACCCCTAAGGATTCTGCACACCAAATATCAAAACATTCCGACTGCTGGATCTGAAGAAGAAGATTTTTAAAGAAAATTCCTCATTTTGAACCAAGTTACAATTCGAGCTCCCACAATCAGCCCAAATATGGACCTAGGGACATGGCTTGAACAAACTTGAATCTTACCCCCCTAAGGATGCTGCATAAAAAATATCAAAAGCATTCATCTGCTGGATCTGAAGATTTTTAAATAAAATTCCTCATTTTGAACTAAGTTGTCATTCAGGCTCCCATAGTGAGCCTAAATATGAACCAAGGGACTTGGCTTGAACAAACTTGAATCTCAGCCCCCTAAGGTTGCTCCATGCCAAATATCAAAACATTCCAACTGCTGAATCTGAAGAAGAAGATTTTTAAAGAAAAAGTCCTCATATTGACTAAGTTATAATTTGGGCTCCCACAGGGAGCCCAAATATGGACCCATAGACTTGGCTTTAACACACTTGAATCCCCCCTCCCCCCCCCCCCCCCCCCCCCCCCCCCCCCCCCCCCAAGGATGCTACTCACCACATATCAAACAATTCCGACTGCTGGATCTGAAGAAGAAGATTTTTTAAGAAAATTCCTCATTTTGAACAAAGTTACAATTCAAGCTCCCACATTGAGCCCAAATATGGACCTAGGGACATGGCTTGAACAAACTTGAATCTCACCCCCCTAAGGATGCTGCATACCAAATATCACAAGATTCTGCCTGCTGGATCTTGAGAAGAAGATTTTCAAAGAAATTTGCCTGAAATGCACTAAGTTCGAATTTGGGCTTCTAAAGTGAGCCCAAATATGAATCCAGGTGGCCGATTTGAACAAACTGGAATCAGATCCACCCCACAATGTTGCATACCAAATATCAAAAGATTCTGCCTGCAGGATCTGGAGAAGAAGATTTTTGAAGAAATTTGCCTGAAATGCACTAAGTTCAAATTCGAGCTTCTATAGTGAGCCCAAATATGAATCTAGGGAGCCGATTTGAACAAAATAGAATCAGATCCACCCCACAATGTTGCATACCAAATATCAAAAGATTCTGTCTGCTGGATCTGGAGAAGAAGATTTTTTAAGAAATTTGCCTGAAATGCACTAAGTTCAAATTTTGGCTCCTATACTGAGCCCAAATATAAACCCAAGGGGCCAATTTGAACAAACTTGAATCAGATCCACCCCACAATGTTGCATACCCAATATCAAAAGATTCTGCCTGCTGGATCTTGAGAAGAAGATTTTCAAAGCAATTTGCCTGAAATGCACTAAGTTCAAATTTGGGCTCCTATACAGAGCCCAAATATAAACCCAAGGGGCCGATTTGAACAAACTTGAATCAGATCCACCCCACAATGTTGCATACCAAATATCAAAAGATTCTGCCTGCTGGATCTGGAAAAGAAGATTTTCAAAGAAATTTGCCTGAAATGCAGTAAGTTCAAATTTGGGCTCCTATACTGAGCCCAAATATAGACCCAGGGGGCCGATTTGAACAAACTTGAATCAGATCCACCCCACAATGTTGCATACCAAATATCAAAAGATTCTGCCTGCTGGATCTGGAGAAGAAGATTTTTTAAGAAATTTGCCTGAAATGCACTAAGTTCGAAATCGGGCTCCTATACTGAGCCCAAATATGAACCCAGGGGGCCGGTTTGAACAAACCTGAATCAGATCCACCCTCCAATGTTGCATACCAAATATCAAAAGATTCTGCCTGCTGGATCTGGAGAAGAAGATTTTTTAATGTTTTTCCCATTGCCTACAGTGTTAAAAAGTGCTGACTCAGCACTTTTTCAATGTCCCGAAACTGTACCCTATGATAAAACCGATAGCAATTTTTTTTTACCAATTCTTTCTGTTGGTCCTAAGGAAGCTTCACACCAAATAAAAATTCTCGGTGCCGTGCAGTTTTGGAGATATGGGCGTTTTAATTTTTTTCTATTTTTAGCTCCTGCGGTTCCCATGGGGCTACGGGAAAAAAAAAATCAGCATAAATTAGTTACTTATGACCCAATAAGCCCTCACATAAAATTTGGTTCAAATCAGCCTCTCGGTTTGGAAAATAGAAATTTTGGGCGGGGCCAAAAATTTTGCCCCTCCCATAACGACGCCAAGTATAGCCCCACAAACTTCTCTTGAACAAATCTGAGTCTACACCTCAAAAGGAAGCTGCACACCAAATATCAAGTCTCTGCTACTGCTGGTTCATGAGAAGAAGATTTTTTAAGATTTCAGCACACTTTTTGGGTGTGGCCCTACCCACGGGCGGGGCAACTTGATTTGAACAAAATCAAATTGCGATGTCATAACAAACTATTATCTCAAATATCAATTAAATTGGTTCAGCGGTTTGGGAGGAGAAGACGCAAACACCATGTTCACGGACGACGGACGACGGACGGTGAGTGATCACTATAGCTCTCCTGACTGAAAGTCAGGTGAGCTAACAAACCTCAAAACCTGCACATAAAAGTAACACATTTGTTTCACAGGGTTAAAATTTAGAAAAATACCCTGAAAATGTTACAGTAACCACCATGGCAATATGCCAGAGAGGTAAAACTCCACTTAAAAAAAATATCAAAACCTGCACACAAAAGTACAAAACCTGCACACAAAAGTCCAAAATTAAAGTAAATAAGCAGCTAAAGGGTTAAATAATATAATAATAGCCCCAAGAAGCATCCTAACATAAAATAAGAAGCATCCTAACATAAAATAGGAATCATGGCAATATGCTACAACGTAAGTCACCACTTGGAAGAAAAGAAAGACAAACCTCAAAACCCGCACATAAAAGTAAAAAAACATCAAAACCTGCACACAAACATCAAAATAAGTCCAAAATTTGATTCAAAAGGTTAAAATTAAGACAAAATACCCTGGAAAAGAGTTAAATGTTATCGTGAACCCCCCTCAGCAATATGCAAAGAAGAAAAACATTTTGTTAAAAGCACAAAAATCCAAACCTGTAAACAAAAAAGTCCAAAATTGAAGTAATTAAGCAGGAAAAGGGTTAAAGAATACAACGTAGCCCTAAGATGCATGTTTACATACAATAGAAATCATAGACATATGCTACAAGGTAAATCTACACTTGGAAGAAAGGGAAAAAAATACATGAAAACCTGCATGCAAACGTCAAAATAAGTCTAAAAATCTATTCAAAAGGTTAAAATTTAAAAAAAAATGCAATGGAAAGATATCAATGTTATAATAACCACCAATGCAATATGCAGTGAGGTCAACCTCACTTGAAATTGTTTTTTTTTATCACAACCTGTACATAAAAGTAAGAAGCTGTAAGCCTAAGTCCAAAAGCTGTACATAAAAGTCCAAAATTGAAGTAATTCAGCAGGAAAAGGGTTAAATAATACAAACATAGCCCTAAGATGCATGTTTACATACAATAGAAAGCATGGACATATGCTGCAAGGTAAATCTCCACTTGGAAGAAAGGAAAAAAAAAACATCAAAACCTGCACGCAAACATCAAAATAAGTCTAAAATTTGATTCAAAGGGTTAAAATTAAGACAAAATACCCTGGAAAAGAGTTAAATGTTATAGTGAACCACCATAGCAATATGCAGAAACTCTACCCTTGGAAGAAAGGAAAAAAAAAAAAAACCCATGAAAACCTGCACGCAAACGTCAAAATAAGTCTAAAAATCTATTTAAAGGGTTAAAAAAATTTTAAAAATGCACTGGAAAGATATCAATGTTATAATAACCACCACTGCAATATGCAGTGAGGACAACCTCACTTGAAATTGTTTTTTTTTATCACAACCTGTACATAAAAGTAAGAAGCTGTAAGCCTAAGTCTAAAAGCTGTACATAAAAGTCCAAAATTGAAGTAATTCAGCAGGAAAAGGGTTAAATAATACAAACATAGCCCTAAGATGCATGTTTACATACAATAGAAAGCATGGACATATGCTGCAAGGTAAATCTCCACTTGGAAGAAAGGAAAAAAAAACCATCAAAACCTGCATGCAAACATCAAAATAAGTCTAAAATTTGATTCAAAGGGTTAAAATTAAGACAAAATACCCTGGAAAAGAGTTAAATGTTATAGTGAACCACCATAGCAATATGCAGAAGCTAAAAAAAAATTTAAAAAGCCAAAAAATCAAAACCTGTACACAAAAGTTCAAAATATTTGAGAGCGGACGCCAACGCCGACATGAGGGCTATGCCATAGGCTCACACAACTAACGTTGGTGAGCCAAAAACAAGAGGCCCCACGGGGCCTAAAGCGCTCACCTTCAACAGAACACAATATAAACAGAGTCCAAGAATGAGTACATAAAGCAAGCCATCTACAAAGGCTACACTGTCAATCCTTGAGTCCCTCAGGAGTGACAAAAATAATCCGGGCATCATGCCTTTTCTTCAGTTGATCATAAAGTAAAACGCAGAGCTCCCCTATGAAGCCCCTTGATACAACCTATGTGGATTGATCTTAGTTACACACCTCTAGAGGGTACTGAATACAAAATTTTTAATTCTTCAGCAAAATGGCCAATTCCGGCTCCCATAGGGAGCCCAAATATTAACCCAGACTCTCGATTTGAACACAGTTGAATCTGATTTCCCTAGAGATGTTGTGTACCAAATATGAAAGCATTGTGACTGTTGGATCTGAAGAAGAGAAATTTTAAATAAATTTTTTCATATTGCACTAAGTTAAAATTTGGGCTACCATAGCGAGCCCAAATATTAACCTATGGATCTGATTTGAACAAACTTGTATCTGAGCCCCCTAGAGATGTTGTATACCAAATATGAAAGCATTCTGACTAGTGGATCTGAAGAAGAAGATTTTTGAAGAAATTCCCTCATATTGTACTAAGTTAAATTTCAGGTTCCCATATGGAGCCCAAATATTAACCCAGGCACTTGAATTGAACAAGCCTGAATCTGACCCCCTAGAGATGTTGCATACCAAATATGAAAGCATTCTGACTGGTGGATCTGAAGAAGAAGATTTTTTTAAATTACCCCCCCATATTGAACAAAGTCAAGATTTGGGCTTCTGTAGGAAGCCCAAATATTAACCTAGGGACTTGGTTTGAACAATCTTGAATCTGACCCTCCTAACAATGATGTATACCAAACATTAAAAGATTCTGACTGGTGGTTCTGAAGAAGATTTTTTAAGAATATTCTCCATATTACCCTTTGTTAAAAATTCGGGCTCCTGTAGTGAGCCCAAATATGAACCAATGAGCTTTATTTCAACAAATGCTGTATACCAAATATCAAAAGATTCTGATGATTGATTCTGGAGAAAAGATTTTTTAAAATTTTTGCAAATATGCTGACTCAGCATTTTTTCGATGCCCATTACAGAACACCCTAACATAACCGATGGCAATTCTTTTTTACCATTCAATTCTACTGGTCCTAAGGATACTTCATACCAAACAAGAGGCCCCATGGGGCCTGAGAGCGCTCACCTGACATGGTAGTCTAAATATCAAACCAGGGACTTCACTTGAATAAGCTGCATACGCCCCTCCTAAGAAAAGCATATACCAACTAGATGAAGCGATTGTGCCCACACAATACACAGGATTTTCCTTCTAGTTTCAGTTCCTGCACTTTTACGTCCCAAAATTGAGATAAACGCATAAAAAACAGATTTTTTTCCCAAACAAAATACTTTCAGCCTAAATTTTTTTCTTCTTCTTAAAACGCATAAAAAACGATAAAACTAATTTCCGGATTTTGGTCCCACCCGGACCCCAAATTTTCGGTGTAAAAAAAAAAAAAAATTTTTTGTCTTAAAATTGACAGAAATGCATAAAAAACAAAAAAAAAAAATTTCCGGATTTTGGTCCACCTGCACCGCAAATTTTTCAGGGAAAAAATTTTTTTTTTTTGGTCTTAAAATTGACAGAAATGCTTAAAAAAACGGAGGAGAGGTAAAAAAAATCCCCCCCCACCCACCCCATTTTTGAAGGAATCTTCTTCAAAAAGAAAGAGGGGAGTGCCCTGGAATCAGTAAAAGCGGTACCAAAAACAATATAAATATTCGTCGAACAAGCACCCAGGTATTAATTATTATCAATAAATTGGTGTTTAATGCCACTTCATAAGCTAAGGTTATAGCAGTGATCCCGGTAATTAATGTTGCCTGCTTGTAACTTATACCAGAGTCGGCATACACAGATAGGTCGAAAACCGGTGATAATATATATAAGATACACATGTCCAATAGAATTACAATGGACGATCTCTGGAGAGTAAACACACTTCCGAAGTAACCCACAGGCGACCCCATTCAGGTGTACAATAAATTCCAGTAATAACACTCTCCGACGTGTACTATCCAATATCTATGATTCTAAAAACGTGCAAATATACGAGAGTGTAAGACAAGGTGTATTCGATTGGGTACCGACATTAATAGATACCTGGATCTAGAAATGGAACGAGTTATGATTAACAGACTCGACACGGACCGCCCCCAAATTAATTCATTGTTTCTAAGGTCCATAACAAACAATAATGCATCTGCCTAATAATTCATTAATTATGCGCGTGAGCATTGAAATCCCACATGTAATCATCTGAATACAAGTTAACTGACTAGACAGCCTCCCAGGTACCCAAAGACTAGCAATTTATTGATGATGAATTATGTGCTTGTATATGACACATAGACAAACAACCACAGGAAACCAACCAACTAAAAAGTGGATGTGCTCATGAGGTTGCCACAGAACATGACCCAGCCGCCAATTGAGAAGTCATGAAATGCATGTATGTACTTAAAATCATACGAGGCTTATGGGAAGAAAACTACGTCTTGCCTGGTAATCGCCTCTTAACACATTTGGGAGGGGGGGAGGGGGGATTCAAAGTCATATCGAACCCCCCCTCACCCGCATTACTTTAATCGTATATATATATATAGGATCCGCAAGGCACCCTCGCATCTAACCGACTCCATAATGCCACTATGGGCAGAGAAGGATGTGAAGAACAAATCTTCTCGTGGAGGAAGCTTCCGGGGAACATCCCATAACAGACACCTGTGAAGATTGATCCAAGGTTTCTGTGATGACAGAGGTGGTACTAGCAGGATTTCACAATGAGACTGTGTGATCTTAACAGAATCTACTGAATCAACGGAGTTGGAGGATACGCATATCCTATCCTTCATTCCCATGAGATCGACAGAGTGTCTACTGCGTACACTCGAAGATCTGGGCATGGCAACAGGAACATGGGTAACTGATTGTTCCAGTGTGTCGCAAACAGATCTATCATGGGACAATCCCACTGGTAGCAAATCTGCCTGAATATTCGATTGTTGAGTCTACTCCAATGGCAACAGGTGACCTTTCCGAGAGAGAGAGACTGCTAGTACATTCAGATGATCCGGTGACAGACAGAAAGATGAACATGATAATACATGATGTATAGGAGGATCCTCTCCGTTAATTCACATAATGGAATTGAATGAGTGCCACCTTGGTTCCTGATGTAAGCTACTACTGTTGAATTGTCCGACAAAATGTAAACATGGATGTTCACTATAATGTGAATCCAATGTTGTAGAGCTAGCCATATTGACATCATCTCTTTGATGTTTATGTGCTTCTCTAGGAACCAAGGGTCCCAAATACCCTGACACTTCAAGTCTGCGGGACCTAGGGTTGTGCCCCAACCTGTCTGACTCGCATCCGTCATAATTGTGAAAGCCGGATCCGGCAGTTGCAGCGGAACTCCCTGAGTTAATCACTGAAGATCTGCCCAAATCTGGACCCTTTGGTTACTAGGTCCATTAAAACAATACTGGTTTCGAGCAAATGCATCTTCACGCTTCAGTTCTGAGTAAACCCTATCTGGACGGGAAGCGAGTGAACGAGCTAGATCCGACTTTTTCTCGTTTACGATGAAACCGAGATGTCGGAGAAATAGAAGCAGACTCTGAACATCGATCTGAAGAATAATTCTGTTGCAGTATCTCTGCAAAATGTAGTCCAAGTAAGCCGACGTTGCCGCTGACGAATGAGCTCGGAAGTATGACATTACTGAGTTCATTATTCAAGTGAATGCCCAGGGAGCCAGGTTCAGACCAAAGCACATTGCTCTGAACTGATAAACCTTCCCTTATACAGTGAACCGAAGGTATTTTCTGAATGCCGGATGTACCAGGACATGAAAGTATGCATCCTATAGATCTATGCTTGCCGCATAGTTGTTCACTTGAATGCTCACTCTTACCGACCAAATGGTTTCCATATAGAATTTGGAGCCACGATAAGCTTGTTTATCCAGCTCAAGTCCATTACCAGACGGAGCGAGCCGTCTGTATCTCTGCTAGGAGAGACTCTCTTTTGAAAGGATCCGATGGAAGATTTGTCCAATGCAGACATCTTGTTAGTGGGCGTTCTGCTCAGAATGATAGCCGTAGGCCGTCCGAGACTACACTTCTCATCCACTGATCTTCCGTGACTGCTATCCAGTTTCTCGCAAAGGTTGATTCCCTTCCACCAACTGGCAAGCAATAGAGGTCTTGAACATCACCTGTATGACCTGCGAGGCTTATGCGAGGAGAAACTACGTCCTCCCCGCAAAAAACCTCGTCCCGTCGGCCTAGGGGCATCTGACCGATAGTCCCGATCAGACTTACGCCCCTTTCCCGAGTCACTATATTGACAACCTCCAGAGTAATTGTAAGAGGGTTTCTAGTACCCTCCTAAGGAGTTCCCTTTTGACATTTAGATCTGGAACGTCCTCCCTACTCTTGTCTGCTGAAGCGGGTTGTTGAGACGGCGACTTCAATAGCAGAGCACTTGATGCTTTCTTAGTAGCCTGTTCATAAACTAACGAAAGCTTGTCGTCAAAAATAGTATGTCTGGAGACCAGAGCGACTAGGAGAGAGCTTTTCACCTTGTCATCTATAAGTGATGACGACGCAAGGGCAGCATCACGTCTGATTAGCTCCAGATTAGACACTGTTAAGGCGGAATTATACGTGGTATACAAATTGCCCTGGAAAGAACTCTAAGAGAGGTACAAATGTCCTCAAATTCCTTCCTGTTGAGACGTTGCACCATAGCTCTGGTAAGGTGATCTGCACAAGACATTGCTTCCAAATTCGCTCTACTTGATGAAATTGCCATTTAATTGTGTCTGAGCAAATAGTGAATGATGCAGGCAAGGATACATCTAGATCCCCAGCCTGCTCATCCAAAATGCAGAAGAGCTCTCTGAACATCTTCTCCAACCGTTTTAAATGAATGTGGTCCAAGAAACGGTATGTTTATGCAAGATGTAGTTACAAAACCGCCTTTTTACCTCGCACTCGGGAAGGTGAATATGGCATCTCTACACGGCCGAAGGCCTGCAACACCTGCCTAGACTGAACCAGAAAAGAAAGAACTTCTTCCTTTGTCCATATAAAGTCTGCATCCAACGACGCCAGCGGTTTCTCTCTTGTTGTCGCAGCATTCTGATTCGTCGGAACAAATTCAGGGTAGAATTGATGGATGAAATCCATCGCAACCATGAGCTGTTCTGAAAGGGAAGGGTAATCCTCTTCCTTATCCCTTTCAGCATCCGAGATAATCAGTTGCGAATCTCGGTCCATTGCATCTGCGTGAACAGACGACTGGACCGACCCAGCACAATCCAACAGCTCAGGTTCTGAGTCTGAGGGAGGCTGCACCTGCACTTGCTGGGATGCTGCAATCAGCTGTGCAATCTGCGACAACAAGTCCGTCATTGAGGCCTGAGGAGCAACGGTCTTCCGTTTCTTAGCCGCTCCTGGGACGGTGTGTCGGAGATGGATCTCTTCTCCGAACGTCCCGATGATCGAGGCCTCGTCTCCCTAGCTACCAGATGGTCTGGCTTCATGCGCGAAGGGTGATTCCTTCTTCGTGCAGCAGGCTGGATATCCGAAGTAAGGTAGCGAGGATGCGGTCATGTGTGCTTTAATAATGTAGCAGAGGAAGGTGTGACTGAAGCCGACCCCGGCTGCAGACTAGACAGAGCGTCCCGAGCAGCGGACGGACGTATGCTCTGTCTCGTGCAAGTTTCCAACCAGAAAACTTCATTTTGGCTTGTGAAATGTAGCTGAGGAAGCCTTGACTGAAGCTGACCCTGGGTGCAGACTAAACAGAGCGCCCCGAGTGGAGGGCAGACATATGCTCCGGATTGTGCAAGATTTTCATAACAACATCTGGCCCCAAATGTTGCTAGATTAGAGAGGGGCCTCTCCCGCTCATGGTCTATTAGACTTCGCCGAGTACAGGAACTTGCTGACTTCCTCCCTATTTCCATCGCCACTGGGTGAGCTATTTATATTTAAGTGCTCGCTCTACCCACATCTACACTTCCTTAGACCGTAACAGACTTACCCGGCATCACTGCACCCACGGACAGAGTACAGCGTCACCGGTCAAAATTGCTTTTTGCAAGAGATTAAAACCCTTAACAAAAGGCCCTAACTCTTGCAATCATGAGCCTTGCAGCTAGCTCTATATACTCAACGGAGCGCGACGACGGTAGAACACTTGGATGGGTGTCAGAATATCATCACCATGTTCATGTTCCTCTGAAATAGAAACTGACAAAATGAATTATAACATGGTGAGAGGCCTGGCCTCAGAACCTTACCGCCAACAATGTACTGCGACACCCGACTCCAACATTAGTCATCCCAGTGAACACAAGAATGACAAGAGTCCGCAGAAGTGCATCAACTAAAGTCGATATCAGTCCTCCAAACTCCACAACAAAATATATAATTACGATACATGAATAATAGCAATCAAAATTAAATTCAAACTATTTTTTTGAAATTTTTTTTTTTTTAAAACGCCTAAGCTCCCAAAGGGAACGTAAAGAGCCCAAAGGCATCCCAATAGTGCCTAAGTGTGGACTAAATCCAAATTTTTTGAGCTACACTACCTAAATAATAATCCATGTATCCTACAGAAATTCTACAGTAATAGAATATAAATGAAAGTGTCAATGACACTGTAGCTTAACTTTGAATATGACAGGAATTAGTATTTGCTGTGACCAGGTCAACAATAATGAATATGACAGGAATCAGTATTTGTTGTGACCAAGTCAACAATAATGAATAAGAGAAAAGAGTAATTCACATAATACAAGCATGAGAAAAAAAAAACGTAATATATGTGATGTATTCCATGTTACTAAATATTCGTACAAAAATTTATCCATATCAGATCTTTCATATAGAAGTTCTGTACAAAAAACTGATTGCACCTAATTTCGGTACAAAATGGCCGCCAGTGGGTATCTTGAATTTCGGACCGGACCCCAAACACTCGTTCTAGTCCCATGGTGATAACAAAGATATCCAAGAAATTTCGTAAAGATCGGTTCATAAATACAGCCTCTAGCCCGAGCCATATTGGCATTTGCAGTTACAGTGCTGAAATTAATACTAAATAGATCAAAGTTAGTCTATTTGGCATACTTTATGCACTAGAAAAAACCTGTATTATATGTGATGTATCCCATGGTACTAAACATTCATACAAAAAATTATTCAAATCAGAGCTTTCATATGGAAGTTCTGCACAAAAATCTGATTGCACCTAATTTTGTACAAAATGGCTGCCAGTGGCCATCTTGAATTTCGGACCGGACCCCAAAACACTCGTTCTCGTCCCACGGTGATAACAAAGGTACCCAAGAAGTTTCGTAAAGATTGGTTCATAAATATGGCCTCTAGCCCGAGCCGTGTTGACAGCGCGACAGACAGACGACGGGCCATTACAATACCTCAAATTTGGCTTCGCCAAAGTTGAGCTAAAAACTACTAATATATGAGGACGTTGTCAATGTAAACAACGTCAATGTAAACAAGACTTTAGGCACACAAAAAGGCCGAAAGTCAGAAACCAATTTAAATGCTACCAGATGCAAAGCTAGATCTTCATATGAAGAAATGAAAGTGTCAATGACACTGTAGCTCAACTTGTCAAGACAAAGACATGTACATGTATAGTATGTGACACAGCAATGACAAACATCTAGGTAATGACCTGATAACAAAGGTACATATAAAGTATTGTAACGGTCTGTACATAAATACTGACCGCTGCCTGTAACAAATGTATAGGTAAAGTATTGTAAAGGTGGGTGACAGTCAGATGCTGAACTAGAAAAAATCTTTGAGTCCCAGAGTGGGTCTGACTGAACCCCAAAATATTTGTTCTCATAGCACAGTGATAACAAAGGCACCCCAAAACACACTCGTTCCTGTCCCAAGGTGAAAACAAAAGTACTCAAGAAGTTTTGTGAAGATCAGTTCATAAATACGAGCTGTATAGAACTTGTGACAAAAAACTGATTGGACCTAATTTCGGAACAAAATGGCCACTGGCAGCCATCTTGAATTTTGGACCGTACCCAGAAACACTCATTCTCATCCCAAGGAGATAACAAAGGTACCCAAGAAGTTTTGTGAAGATCGGTTCATAAATACAGCCTCTACCCTGAGCCGTATTGACATGTGTGCTTACATTGTGTAAGTTGCACTGAATAAATCAAAGTTCATCTAATTTGCATAATTTCTGCACGAAAAAAAACCCCTTACAATATGTGATGTATTCCATGTTACTAAACATTCATACAAAAATTTATTAAAATCAGAACTTTCATACAGAAGTTCTATACAAAAGACTGATTGCACTAATTTTGGTACAAAATGGCTGCTGGTGGCCATCTTGAATTTTGGACCACACCCAAAAACACACGCTCTCATCCCACGGTGATAACAAAGGTACCCAAGAAGTTTCGTAAAGATTGGTTCATAAATATGGCCTCTAGTCTGAGCTGTATAGAAGTTGTGTACAAAAAACTGATTAGACCTAATTTCGGTACAAAATGGCCACTGGCAGCCATCTTGAATTTTAGACCGCACCCAGAAACACTCGTTCTCGTCCCAAGGTGATAACAAAGGTACCCAAGACATTTCGTGAAGATCAGTTCATAAATACAGACTCTAGTCTGAGCCGTATTGACATGTGTACTTACTGTGTGTAAGTCGCACTGAAAAAATCAAAGTTCATCTAATTTGCATAATTTCTGCACGAGAAAAAAACCCGTATTATATGTGATGCATCCCATGGTACTAAACATTCACACACAAAAATTATTCAAATCAGGGCTTTCATATGGAAGTTCTGTGCAAAAATCTGATTGCACCTAATTTTGTACAAAATGGCTGCCATCGACCATCTTGAATTTCGGACCGGACCCAAAAACACTCGTTCACGTCCCACGGTGATACCAAAGGTACCCAAGAAGTTTCGTAAAGATCGGTTCATAAATACGGCCTCTAGCCCGAGCCGTATTGGCATTTGCACTTACAGTGCTGAAAGTAACCCCAAAAAACATCAAAATTAGTCTAATTTGCACAATTTATGTACGAGAAAAAAACCCGTATTATATGTGATGTATCCCATGGTACGAAACATTCATACAAAAAAATATTCAAATCAGAGCTTTCATATGGAAGTTCTGTACAAAAAGTTAAAAAATTTATAGTAATTTATATATTTTTTATACTTACCAATGACCCAGACTTAGCTGGTGCTAACTCCACAAAAACCAGGGCCAAACACAAATTTTGCCCCCCAATCCCCAAAATTTGCATCCAAAACAAAAAGAAATCATGTCCTAAAGGACCTCCATAGTACGACTCTACTGCGCATGCGCAGTGACGCAGTCGTCCCGAAATTGGCGCCAAATATCATTCTTACTGGCAGTGCCTGGTCAGCGCTATGTACTCAGCGGGGAGGCAAGAGTTCCCAACTCAGGGAGGGCCATCCCCGTCTGGGTCATTGGTAAGTATAAAAAATATATAAATTACTATAAATTTTTTAACATTTTTATACTGTACCAATGACCCAGACTTAGCTGAATAGTAAACAGGCTGGAGGGCCTAGGACATAGAGGAAAATCCAATAAGCTCAATTATAAAATAAAGAGGTAACCCCTTAAGGAGAAAAGGAGTATTAGGCTTTACATGTATCTTTCTTATTTAATATTTAAATTAGAAAGATACACTACCCTTAATAATTGAGCACAATAACATTCATGTTCTCTATTAACATCCAGTATAACCTTTATACTAATTATTTTTAAAGCAAGCCAATAAATAAAGTAGTCCAGAGAATTGAGACTCTTTATAATCATTTAAAAGTGTCCGAGTATTGTATATTAAAGCCTGTTTGACACTTGACATATACAAATGCTTCACACCGAGCTACACTTTAAAAATAAGACATGAATGAAATTAAACATTAATATTACACTTTAAAACCATCCCGGAAGCGACTCAGAAATACTGTCTTGGAGGAGGCATTCCCTTGCTTTTCACTATAAAGCAGGTGACCTAAGGGAACACCTGCCCCCCCCCCCCCCCCCCTTCCCCTTGCCCTGGGTCAAATAGCCCAGAGCGAAGAGGGCAGCCGGACGGAGTCACTGCCGGAACAGAAAGCCTGCATAACTATAGTTGCAACTGTTTAGTGGACGACATTCTGAGCAACAGATAACGGACCTAAACAATGCAGGTCTCCAGAAATGGACTCAATATTTCTGAGATAAAAATTAGTAAATGTGGATGGCTGAGACCAATAAGCAGCCTTCATTAAATCTGTAATAGCAACACTATTAGCATAAGCCCAGGAAGTAGAAAGAGCTCTTACTTCATGAGCAGAAATCTTAAGCACAGACTGCTGAGAAGAAGATAAATCTTCATACGCAGTACGGATAGTTAACTGAATCCATCTAGCAATAGAATGGACTGAAATGTCCTTTCTATTAGGCATCAAAGACAGAAAGAAACGTTTCCGTCCCTTTCTGATGAACTGAGATCTCTGTTTATAGATACGTAGTGCTCTAACAGGACAGAGTAAAGGCCTACGCCCGTCTGAAGACGGAAGAGCCTTAATAACAATAGGTTCCGGATATTTATTAGGAGCCTGATTCTTAGCTAAAAAACCCACATTAGTAGTGAAGGTGATAGTGTTCCCAACACTACGATAATGAGAATCATCCACCGATAGTGCATGAAGCTCACTGACTCTTCTGGCAGAAGAGAAAGCTAAGAGAAAAGCTGTCTTATAAGATAAGAATTTGAAATCTACTGTCCCAAGAGGTTCAAATGGCTTTTCCTTCAATTTAAGGAGAACCCAAGCTAAATTCCACTTAGGAATTAATCTAAGAGTTCTGGGTCTATTTATCGAAAAGTTTCTAACCAATTTCGATAAAGAGACATTAGATCCAATTTGTAAACTATCATGATGTGCATAGGTATCAGATAACATAGATCTATAACCCTTTATAGTAACAGGTTGCAGTTTGATTTCGTCAAACAAGTATACTAGAAAATTAGCAATGTCTGGTATAGAGGGATCAAATATATCAACAGAATGATCCCTACACCAACGACGGAAAACCTTCCACTTAGCCGCATAGTTTAGCGAAGAGGAGGTCCTCCTACAGTTAGAAATCGCGTCCACTGCTCGTCCTGTAAAGTGCTTGCCATGCAAGAAGGACCGCACAACGGAAAAACGTGAAGGTTGAGACCTTGCGGGTTGTGATGTAGTTGGCGCGATTTCCCCTGCCAAAGAAGATCCTCTCGTGGAGGGAGCTTCCGCGGTAGGTCCCACAACAGACACCTGAGTAGATTTATCCACGGTCTCTGTGGCGACAGAGATGCTACCAACAGAATCTTGCATTGAGATTGTTTTATCTTTAGCAATACTTGTTGAATTAACGGCGCTGGAGGATACGCATATCCTATCATTCCGTCCCAAGGGATCGATAGAGCGTCTACTGCAAATGCTCTTGGATCCGGACACGGGGACACATACGTCTGCAACTGATTGTTGAGATGTGTCGCAAATAAGTCTATCATTGGCCGTTCCCATTGGTAGCAAATCTGATTGAATACTTGTTTGTTGAGAGTCCACTCCGACGGCAACAAGCGACCCTTTCGTGAAAGGGAGTCTGCTAGCACATTCAGACGACCCGGTATGTGACGGACCGAAAGAAGAACGTGATGTTCCAACGCAAACAGAAGGATTCTTTCCGTTAGATTGAACAACGGAACTGAATGAGTGCCTCCCTGATTCCGTATATACGCCACTACTGTCGTATTGTCGGATAGGATTTGGACATGAGCATCGTGAATAATGTCCATCCAGTGACGTAACGCAAGCCAAATTGACATCATTTCCTTGATGTTTATGTGCTTGCACAGGAATTGCGGATCCCAAAGACCCTGGCATCTCGAATCTGTTGGGATTAATGATGCACCCCAACCTGTTTGACTGGCATCCGTCATAATGGTAAAACTCGGATCCGGCAACTGCAGCGGAACTCCTTGAGTTAACCACTGAATGTTTGCCCAAGTCTGAATCTCTTGTTTCACTTGATCTGACAAGAGAACGTCTACATCGAGCGAATGAATTTTCACACTCCAATTCTGAGTCAGGAAAATTTGAAGAGGCCGTGTGCGTAGCCGTCCCATCGGAATGAGATCCGCGGCGGCTCCGCACAGACCTATCAGTCTCATAAATTCTCTCGCCGTGACTTTGTCTGTATTCAGACAATAGCGAGCGTAACAACTGACTAATTTCGCTCTGGTTAACGGCAGACGAACGAGATTGTTGTGCGTCTCGAAGCTCATTCCCAGATGAGTGAATGACTTGGACGGCACCAGATCCGACTTCTCCTCGTTTACTATGAAACCGAGACGTCGGAGCAATAGAAGAAGATTCTGAACATCGTTCTGAAGCGTTAACTCGTTGCCGTACCTCTGAAGAATGTCGTCCAGGTAGGCCGACGTTACCGCAGACGAATGAGCTCGGAAGTAGATCATTACCGAGTTCATTACCCGAGTGAAAGCCCAGGGTGCTAGATTCAATCCGAAGCACATGGCCCGGAACTGATACACCACTCCTAGGACTGCGAAGCGTAGATACTTTCGGAATGTCGGATGTACCATGACGTGAAAGTACGCATCTTTGAGATCTATGCTCGTTGCATAATCGTTCACCCGAATACTCGCTCTGACCGATCGAATCGTCTCCATATAAAACTTCGGAGCGACGATCAGCTTGTTTATCCAGCTCAAATCTATGACTGGACGGAACGAGCCGTCTGGTTTCGGAACCAGAAACAGATGGCTGTAGAATCCCAGCGATTCCTGGTTTTCTACGACCTCTACCGCGTTCTTCATTAAAAGAGACTGCACCTCTGATAGCAGAGCGTCTCTTTTCTGAGGGTTTGACGGAAGATGAGTCCACTTTGGACTTCGAGTTAATGGAGGCTTTCGTTTGAAGGATATCTTTAGACCTTCCGAAGTCACTCCTCTCACCCACGGGTCGTCCGTAATCGACGCCCACTCTTGAGAAAAACTCGACAACCTTCCGCCAACCGGAACGCGATAGAGGTTTGAGCCATCACCTCCTGGATCTGCGAGGCC
This sequence comes from Pictodentalium vernedei, assembly GCA_031216915.1. Classification (NCBI taxonomy): domain Eukaryota; kingdom Metazoa; phylum Mollusca; class Scaphopoda; order Dentaliida; family Dentaliidae; genus Pictodentalium; species Pictodentalium vernedei. Next base: position 599,305,338 of record CM062296.1, on the reverse strand, counting down.
TGCGGTAGGAGAAACCACGTCTTCCACGACCCGCACCTCGCCTCGTCGACCTCGGGGCGTCCGACCGATTGTCCCGGCCTGAAGGACGTCCCGAACGAGAGTCGCTATCCTGACGGTCTCTCGAATAAGAGCTAGAGGACGCACCGGAACCTCTATAGGAACCTCTCTTGGGCGGATAAGACCCAGAAGTGCCCGCCTTATTCGTGTCTGCTGTATCCGACCTTTTAGGAGCGGATCTAAACAACAGAGAATCACTAGCTTTCTTTTTAATATTATCATAAATAGCGGAAAGCTTGCCGTCAAAGAGAAGATCTCCTGAGACCGAAGCGACTCTAAGAGAGTTCTTCACCTTAGAATCCACTAGTGTGGATGTAGACAGGGCTGCGTCACGTCTAACCAACTCCAGATTTGCCACTGAAAGGGCGGAGTTACACGTGGAATAAGCTACTGCCCTTGAAAGAAGTCTTAAGGAGGATTGTATATCCTGAAACTCTTCCCCTTGAAGACGCAGTGATAACGCCTTCGTAAGGTGATCTGCGTAAGATAAGGCATCTAAATTGGCTCTGTTAGACGCAATAGCTGTTTCCAACACTGCGGTTGGAATAGAAGCTGACGACGGTAATGATAGCTCTAAGTCTTCCGCCTCGTCGTCCATACGCAGAGGAACTCTCGGTATACCCTGACCTGCCGTGTCGAATTTATTCCTTGCATTAATGAAAGGCAGGTTGAGAGTATTTGCGGACAAGAAGCCTGCTTTCCCCGTCCTGGAAGCAAGTTTAAAAATAGCGTCGTTCAATAATTCAAATGTTCTTGCAACATTATTGGACTGCGACGGAAACTCGGGAGCGATGTCCCTGAACCGCTCGAAAAAATCAGAGTCCAATGACGCTATAATTCTCCTGTCCGGAAGCGCAGCAGTCTGGCCCGACGGAACAACTTGAGGAAGAAAGTGCCGGATGAAGTCCACGGCAGCTTTGTGTTGTTCCGAAAGGGATAGCTCCAATTCATCCGTATCCCTTTCACCATCCGGTCGGACCTCCCGATGTTCCCGGTCGTCCGCCCCCGATGCTTCGGCGGAGCGTACCGACCCAGCGCCGTCGGATAATTCTCGATCCGACACCGTCTCTGTCGGCTGCTGGGATGCTGCGATAAGCTGTGCTATCTGCACTAGAATGTCCGACGTCGAGACCTGCGGAGGAGCGGTCTTTCACTGCTTCGCCGAGGGCAGCTCCGCATCAGATGGCTCCCGCATACTTTTCCTATGCGAACGTCCGGAGTCCATCGGTCTCGAATCCCTGGCTGCCGGATGGTGTGACCTGGTCGCCGAAGAATCCTTCATCGGCGAAGCTGGCAAAATATCGGAGGTCACGCAGCCAAGGTGCGGTCGTGTGCGCCGGCGAGAAGAGGAAGCCTTAACAGTCTCTGCGGACTGCTTATACAACGAAGCGTCCCGAGCGACGGACGTATGCTCCGCTAAAGACACATTTTGTACCACAACATCTGGTCCCAGATGTTGTTGTACGAGAGAGGGGCCTCTCTCGCTCGCGGCCCGGCTGGACCTGGACGAGCTAGGAACCGGACTAAAAGGCTTCCTCCGTTCTCGTTCACTATCCGCCGTCACTGGGTGTGCATCTATTATTTTTATAGTGCTCGCATCACCCAAAATTTCCTCTTGGACCGCATCGGACGAACCCGGCTGCCGAACCATTCGGTGAATGGACGCTACACCGGGCGAGCTAGCGGACGACATTTGTCTAATCTCCATGAGCACTTTTGCCGCTAGCTCTGTATTTATTTGTGACGACGGACGCACACTTGAAGAAGATAACATGGAAACATCACCCTGTTCTGGTTCCTCTGAAATAGAAACTGAGAGAGTAGAGTGACCTTGTGGAGAAAGAGCCGGCATCGCTCTTTCTCCAGAAACAACATATCGTGACACACGTTTCCAATGTTTCTCATCCCAATGTTCACATACAGGACAGGGATTAATGCGAGAACACTGACTACAATTAATGCAATAATCATGAAAGTCAGAGGAAGATTTCTTCCTATTACAATTTGAACAAGTTCCCTTCATTGTGAAAGAACAACAATAAGTCCTAGTTACTCGCAAAAACCCCTGACACAAAGATACATAATAACATGATCCATTAATAAATGAAAAAACAATTGCAAAACAAAATAATTTTGAAAAAATATTTTTTCAGAGAAGCCCAAGTTGCTGAAAAGTAACATTGAGCCCCGATGGATCCGATGGCAAAGTGTGGTCAAAAATTTTAAAATTATATAAAATAATTAATGAGACACTTTCGGATAATATAAATGTATCTTATAATGAGATAAACTACCTCAAAGGCAAACAGCCCCCCTCAAAAAAGGCTGTTGCCAATGAAAACAAACAGTGTAAACACAGAAGAAAACATGACTCCAGGCACTGAAAAAACTGGCCCGGAATCAGTCATCAATTACACTCTATCTGATGCAAAACAGAGACTCCCAGGGGAGAATCTGCAGAACATCAGATGGAAGATGCAGAACACAAACGTTATACACCCATGGGTGAAAACGTAACTATGGGGAAAATAACAGAAAACATTCTGTAACCAAGCAACTCTCCCAGGGAATTTTTAGAAATGAAACTTCTCAAAAATATGCCAAAAGCATGGGAGAATTGCCAGGGGGGACTTTAGAAGGTTAGGGGAGAGGAAACACTGAATAAGCAGTGCAACAATTAGCAAGAATGACAACAAGAGGCGTTTGCCTCGAAAATAGGCAACTTAACATAATTTCAACAAAAAATTTTAAGTACAGCCCTGATTATTTTTTGCCACTTCTTTTTTCCTCTCCTCCTTCTATCCTCCTTAGAATCACATTTTCTCCAAGAATTACGTGTCTGGCATCCTTTAAACTGAGATTTACAAGCACAAAGATCAGTGAGATGTTGACTGATGAAGGGCCAAACAGAGAATGATATTTGGCGCCAATTTCGGGACGACTGCGTCACTGCGCATGCGCAGTAGAGTCGTACTATGGAGGTCCTTTAGGACATGATTTCTTTTTGTTTTGGATGCAAATTTTGGGGATTGGGGGGCAAAATTTGTGTTTGGCCCTGGTTTTTGTGGAGTTAGCACCAGCTAAGTCTGGGTCATTGGTACAGTATAAAAATACAGATTTCTGCATCGTCGGTACAAAATGGCAGCTGGCAGCCATCTTGAATTTCGGACCGCACTCAAAAACACTCGTTCTCGTCCCACGGTCATAACAAAGGTACCCAAGAAGTTTCGTAAAGATCGGTTCATAAATACGGCCTCTAGCCCGAGCCATAGCAGCTTGGCACTTACAGCTCTGAAAGTAACACTAAATAAATCAAAGTCAGTCTAATTTGCATAATTTACGCACGAGAAAAAAACCCATATTATATGTGATGTATCCCATGGTACTAAACATTTATACAAACTTTATTCAAATCAGAACTTTCATACAGAAGTTCTGTACAAAAAACTGATTTTTGCATCATCGGTACAAAATGGCCACTGGCAGCCATCTTGAATTTCGGACCACACCTAAAAACACTCGTTCCCGTCCCAGGATCATAACAAAGGTACACAAGAAGTTTCGTAAAGATCGGTTCATAAATACGACCTCTAGCCCGAGCCATAGCCAATTGTTGACGTACGTACGGACAGACGGACAGACGGACAGACAGACGGACGGACAGATGGACGACGGGCCATGACAATAGCTCAAATTTGACTTCGTCAAAGTTGAGCTAAAAACGATACATCGGATAGAAGATGCAAGACTAAATGACCTAACACCCCTAGGGTGAGGACGTAACCATGGGGAAAAACAGAATAATATTCTGTAATACATGTTAAACTCCTAAGAAATTTAATAAAAAATTTCAACAAAAAATAGCCAAAAAGCTTAAGAGTGTAACAGGAAGGGTTCATGGAAGGATAGGAAAGGAATACTTAACAAACAGTGGAATAATCATTAACAAAGAAAGTGTCAATGACACTGTAGTTTAACTTGTCTGTGTGTTGTGTTTGATGAAAAGAATAATGTTCAATGTTTATGAAAGGATTTTGAAATAAGACAAGAGTTGTGATAATGGGGCATATGCTAATTTCTGTTCCCTGTATGCTATGTTTTTAATAAAAATAATATGATGTGTAGACTGTACTCAAGAACTGAGGGGTGGGTTATTGTGGCCCTCACAGTTAATGTGTGTGACCCTCACAGTTAAAGTATGTCAACAAAAGTTACCAAGTTACAGTAAAATTATTCCAAAACGAGTCATCCTATCAAGTTACAATGAATTCCCTTCATAAATATGCCCTGTAGATTGTGCTAAAGGTTTTCGGGCTTTGGGCCCCTGTAGCCGTCACAGTTGACCAATCGCGTCCAAAAGGGGACATTCTCATCTAGACATTATATGAAGTCAACCTACCAGGTTACAATGAAATCCCTCCATAAATATGACCTGTAGACTGTGCTAAAGGTTTTCGGGCTTCGAGACCCTGTAGCCATCATGGTTGACCGATTGCAACTAAAAGGGGACGTCCTCATCTCGACATTATACGGAGTCATTCTACTAAGTTACAATGAAATTCCTTCACAAATACGACCTGTAATCTGTACTAAAGTTTTGGGGTTTTGGGCTTGGGCAGCCATCATGGTTGAATGACCAAAAGGGGACATTCTCATCTGGGCATTATCTGGAGTGATCCTACGAAGTTACTATGAAATCCCTTCATAAATATGACCTGTAGACTGTGCTAAAGGTTTTCGGGCCCCTGTAGCTGTCACAGTTGACCAATCGTGTCCAAAAGGGGATGTCATCATCTAGGCATTACATGGAGTCAACCTAATAAGTTACAATGAAATTCTTCCATAAATACAACCTATAGACTATGCTAAAGGTTTTTGGGTTTTGGGCTAGGGCAGCCATCACGGCTGAATGATCACGACCAAAAGGGGACGTTCTCATCTAGACATTATTTGGAGTCATCCTACCAAGTTACAATGAAATCCCTTCATAAATATGACCTGTAGACTGAGCTAAAGGTTTTCGGGCTTTGGGCCCCTGTAGCTGTCACAGTTGACCAATCGCGTCCAAAAGGAGACATCTAGACATAATATGAAGTCAACCTACCAAGTTACAATGAAATCCCTCCAAAAATATGACTGTAGACTGTGCTAAAGGTTTTCAGGTTTTGGGCTCAGGCAGTCATCATGGTTGACAGATCGCGACCAAATGGGGAAGTTCTCATCTAGACATCATACGGAGTCATCCTACCAAGTTACAATGAAATTCCTCCATATTAAATATGACCTTCAGTCTGTGCTAAAAGTTTTGGGGTTTCAGGCTTGGGCAGCATTCACGGTTGACAGATCATGACCAAAAGGGGACGTTCTCATCTAGACATTATACAGAGGCATTCTATCAAGTTACAATAAAAAACCTTCATAAAAATGACCTGTAGACTGTGCTAATGGTTTTGGGGTTTTGGGCTCGGGCAGCCATACCAGTTGACCGATCGTGACCAAACAGGGACGTTCTCATCTAGACATAACCCCAAACCTGCATATGAAATTTTGTGATGATCAGACAAGAACTACAGGGTGTAGCCTGTGCTAAAGGAAAATATGAACAGACTCACAGACTAACAGACTTCTGCACGCATGATGGCAATAGCTTATCTTGACTTTATCAAGATAAGCTAAAAATAATGATGTCAGGCGTATGTCCCGAAAGTGGGAAACATAAAATAATTTTATAATTATTGTAAAGTTACAGCACTGAACGTCTAAAACCACCGTTGAACACTTCCATCGTCCAATAACAGCCTTGGATCCACCAATTCTTGCATTGATTTGTGTCTGGCATCCTCAAAAAAGGAGATTTTAAAGCACAGATGTTAGTTCATTGTTGCTGACTTTAGGGCCAAACAAAGAAATGATGTTCGCGCCAATTTTGGTCACTTCCTGATGGCTGCGCATGCACAGAGAGTAAATGTATGGAGGACCAGATAGGACTTTTAATTTTCGGTTTTGCAAGCAAATTTGGGGGATTGGGGGGGGGGGGGTCAAAATTTGTGTTTGGCCCTTGATAACTTTGAGTTTGCACCAGCTAGTCTGGGCCATTGGGTTATAGAATAAAAATATACAAATATGGATATCACTAGAACCGGCTCGTTGAGTTGGTTCTGATGATATCCATATTTGTATGGTTTTATCGAGACATTTGTAAGATATTTTAGGCTGGGGGAGGATTATTTTTATCAACATCCTGGCCGGTTTTGGCCGCAATGTTAGGTAAAGGGTTAAGTAACCCAATACCAGTCAATTATTGATTATTAAGAGGTTATTACTTGTTTGGTTTTAAATCAGCTTTGATATCAGCCTGATGTAACAATGTTATCAGTATGAGGTAAGAATGTTATCAGCCTGAGGTGACAATGTTATCAGTCTGAGGTAATGTTGTCAGTCTGAAGTAACAATGTTATCAGCCTGAGGCCAAAGGACTGATATCAAGGATGATATAAAATCAAACAAGTAGTAACCTGTTTATTAATTAGATGATAAAATTTAAAAGCTACACAAATGCCTTTAAACTTAAAGCAGAGATATTAATTACATTATGCCTGCAACTTGCAAGTTACCAAGAGGTCTATGCTAGGCCTATACTGTTTTTACTAACCCAAGCTCATCCCTGATTGCTTCCAGTGCTGCAGCATTACTCAGCTCAGTTATCCATCAGCCCGCATCTTTCTGCAGGGTTTCCAAGCTCTTTAAAGCTGTTTGGTTTAGGTGCACCCACCATTTCCCAAATGGTTTTCCCCACAAAACCTTAAACAATGCAATGTATACAGAATTGATTTTATTTATTGAATTCAAATATAATCAACAACTATTTGAAAGTATGATTCAAGTTTTTCTTTTTTATATTTTTATCACTTATTTATTTTGAATTTGCAATAGTAACAATCAAAGCATGTGATACTTGGCAACAATATGATAAATTGATACCAATTTGTATATTTTTATACTTACGAATGGCCCAGACACAGCTGGTGCTAACTCTAAAATATCTAGGGCCAAACACAAATTTTGCCCCCCAATCCCCAAAATTTGCAATGCAAAACCGAAAATTAGAAGGTCTAACTGGTCCTCCATATATTTACCCTCTGCGCATGCGCAGACGTTAGGAAGTGACCGGAATTGGCACCAACACCATTCTTTGTAAAAGAGAGTATTACATAATAATTCAGCGGTGAGGTATGAGAGCCCACTCATGGGAGGGCCCTTCCCGTCTGGGCCATTGGTAAGTATAAAAATATACAAATTGGTATAAATTTATAACATTTTTACACAGTATACCAATGGCCCCAGACATAGCTGAATCGTAAATAGGTGGACGGCTTAAGACTTCTGAAATTAGGTGGACGGCTTAAGACTTCTGAAATAATTCCAATCCTGCAATCCATAATGAAGGAGCTTACATGTAGAACAGTTAGGAATTACATGTATGTCTCTCTATACAGTAATAGAGGAGACATATTCTAAACAAGGAGCCCAATGAACTAATTCCTTAATGTAAGTATGAAGACAAGTTCCTAATTTTCCAAGGCTAGCCCAGACTAAGCCCCAAAAATTAGGATGGCGTATCTGAGAATAAGAGAAAATCTCTCACAAACATATGCCTTACAATAACATTTCAGCTGTATGCAGGATATAAATACGGATAAAAACAGCATCCTTCAAAGATACATACATTTTAAGCCAGATTATGGGTAAAAACACACCCGCCCCCCCCCCCCCACCCTTTTTTGAAGAAACCTTCAAAATAAAAAAGGGGGAGAGCTCTGGAAAAAATAAAAGCGGTACCCAACAACAATATAATTAATCATTGAACATGCACTCAGGTATTAATTCATAATTAATAAATGGTGCTTAATGTTACTTCAGAAGTTACGGCTATAGCGACGATCCTGGAAATTAATATTGCACAGTAAATAGCTTACACCGCAGACAACATACACAGATACGTCGAAAACCGGTGATATAAAATATAACATACACATATCTAATCAAGCCACACTGAACAATTCCTGAAGATAAAGCACACTTCCTACATGATCCATAGGCAGCCACTTTACAATAAATTCCAGTAACAACACTCTCCAACATGAACAATCTGATATCTATGATCGTAAAAGCATGAGTACCAAACAAAATAGAAACTTGGATCTAGAGATGTACAAAGGTATGATTAACAGGCTCCTACACGGACCGCCCCCAAAATAAATTATTATTTCAAGGTCCACCAAATACAATAAAGCATTAGCCTAATAATAATAATGCACAATTGCATATATATTAGCATGTAATCATCTGAATACCAGTTAACTGGTTATGCAGCCTGCGAGGTACTCAAGAGTAGCAATTTAATTGTGATGATTTATAAATAAACGCTTGTATATAACAAATCAACCAAAATAATAGGGCATTAATTCAGCTAAAAATAAGCCGATGAAATCGTCAGATGTGTACCCATACGCGCAACTAGTAGAAAGCTGTATGACGGAGGGCCACCCCGGATGCCGACATTATGTACACCATACATGGTACGGGTACATATAGAAATGGATTGGAGGAGTGCCTAATTTGCTAATTTGATGGATAAAGGGTTAATATCTCCGGATCAAATTATTAGATTTACATAAAAAACTATACAGCACAGCACATCAGTAACCTGAACACATATACAAAGTAACCTGATAATCGGATTAATATATTTTAAGTTATTGCATGCCAAAGAAATGGATTGGAGGAGTTCTCAATTTGAAGGATACAGGGTTAATATCACAGGATCAAATTATCAGATTTACACCAAAAACTATACAGCTTGGCACATCAGTAACCTGAACACATATATGAATTAACATGACAATCGGACTGATATTTTTTGAGTTATCTCATGCCAAAGGGATTGGAGGAATTTTCAATTTGAAGGATAAAGGATTAATACCCCAGGATCAAAATAACAGATTTACACCAAAAACTATACAGCTCGGCACATCAGTAACCTGAACACAAATATAAAGTAACTTGGCAATCCAATCAATATTTTTCAAGTTATCAAATGCCAAAGGGATTGGAGGAATTTTCAATTTGAAGGATAAAGGGTTAATATCACAGGATCAAATTATCAGATTTACACCAAAAACTATACAGCGGGGCACATCAGTAACCTGAACACAAATATAAAGTAACTTGACAATCCAAGCAATATTTTTTAAGTTATCGAATGCCAAAGGGATTGGAGGAATTTTCAATCTGAAGGATAAAGGGTTAATATCTCAGGATCAAAATAACAGATTTACACCAAAAACTATACAGCTCGGAACATCAGTAACCTGAACACAAATATAAAGTAACTTGATAATCGAAGCAATATTTTTCAAGTTATTGAATGCCAAAGAAATGGATACGGATGCCAGATGGACGGACGGACAGATGGACAGATGGACAAAGGATGGACGGACGACAGATGGCCACCCCGGATGCCGGCATTATGTGTACCATACATAGTATGGGTACACATAAAAAGCGGATGAGCCCATGAGGTCACCACAGAACACTACATAAATGCATAAAATGCATGTATTACAATAATAAAGCTTGCGGGAAGAGAACTACGTCTTTCCCGGTAATTGCTTATAACACATAAGGAAGTGTCTGAGTGTGGGGGGCGGGGGGAATTCGAAGTCATAACGAAATCGCCTCACCTGCATTATTCAATCATACTTGTGTCAGTTAACAGAAAAATATAGGAACTGCAATGGTTCTCTCACGGTGGGGGGGAATTCGAAGTCATAACGAAATCCTCTCACCTGCATTATTTAATCGTACCTGTGTCAGTTAAGATAAGAAATATAGGAACCAAAATGGTTCCCTCACATCTAACTGACTCCATATGCCACTATGGATGGAGAGGAACGTGAAGAATAAAACATCCCCTGAAAGAAGACTCTCTCTGGGAGAAAGCTTCTGGGGAGCGTCACATAACCGACACTTGAGAATATTGATCCAAGATTCTTGTGACAACAGAGGCACTACCAGTAGGATTCACTGTTTAAACTTAAACATAAGCTATTGAATCAAATAAATAGGAAGATACGCATATCCTATTATTCCTTCCCATGAATTTGCAGAGCGACTACTGCCTACGCTCAATAAACTGGGCATGGCGACACAAATGACAGTAACAATTGTTCCGGTGTGTAGCAAACTAAAGAATCATGGGGTGATCCCACTGGTAGCAAAACTGTACAAATAAACACATGTTGAGCGTCCATACATATGAAACAGGCGACCTTTCCAAGGAGCGAGTCTGCTAGTACGTTCAGGCGACCCGGTATATGACGGATAGAGAGACATGAAAATGATTCTCCTTAGGTATTATAACAAAAGTGAATGGGTGCCGCCCTGGTTCCTGATGTATGCTACCACTATTGAGTTGTTCAACAAACTCTGAACAAGAATGAACGCACTGATATAGCGCTAACAATATTGACATCATTCTTGATGATTATGTGTTTCTACAGGAACCGAGGGTCTCAGACCCCTGCAATTATAGTCTGTAGGACTCAGGGCCGTGCCCCAAACTATTGACTCATACCCATCATAATCATGAAAGCCGGATCTGGCAGTTGCAGTGGAACTAATGAGTTAACCACTGAAATTCTGCCTCAATATGGACCTTTATGTTTACTATATCCATTAAAACAATACTGGTCCTGAGCGAATGCATTGTCACATTCCAGTTCTGTGTAAGAATAACTGGAGGGGGCGTGTGCATAAGCGACCCATCTAAACAAGATGCGTAGCCGCTCAGCATATCTCCATCAGTCGCATAAAACTAATTTGTTCTGGATAATGGTGAACGAACCAGATTGTTATGAGACATTACCAAGTTAATATTCGAGTGACAGTGCAGGGCGCTATCTCCAGACCAAAGCTATCATTCGATCTATGCTTATAGCATAGTCAATCACTCGAACACTCATTTTAATCGACTACGGAAGGAGGAACTCCATCTCATTCGCGAAGAGCCTCGACCCAGCAGTTTAGGGGCGTCTGACCGGAAGTCTCGATCCGATGTAAGCCCCGGATTCGCGTTGCTATATTGCGATCCCTGAGTAATTATAGGAGAGTAAACTATACCTTCACAAGGAGTCCTTATAGGTGACCATCTGTCTAGGACGTCCTACCTTACTCCTTTCTGCTAATGCGTGTCGAATATATGTCGACATAAGGAGCAGAGTATTGATGCTTTCTTTGTAGCTTGTTCATAAACCAATGAAAGCTATCATCAAAAACTTAGTGTCCGGAAACCGGAGCGACTCTAAAAGAGTTTTTCACCTTGTCATCTATTAAGGATGACAACGCAAGGGCTCTGTCACGTCTATTTAACTCCGAATTATCAACTTGTTAAGACAGAGTTATACGTGATAAATATATAGCCCTGGAAAGGACTCTAAATGAGGTACAAACGTCCTCCAATTCCTTTCCGTAGAGACGTAGCGTCACAGTTCTTAAAGGTGATCTCTGTAATACAGTGAGTCTAAATTCACTCTGAATGAATACATGTCGTCTCAAATGTGACCAAGCGAATAATGAATGACGAAGGTAAGGCCATAGCTAGGTCCTTAGCCTACTCATTCAAACGCAGAGGAACTCTCAATACATCTTCACTGTTTTCCAACCAGCAGAACTACAGAAGGAGATGATAAGAAACCACCTTACTTCTTTCCACTGGAAAGTTGAATGTGGAGTCGTATAAAAGGCCAAAAGCCTGCGACACCTCTCTATACTTAACCGGAAAAGACATTCCTTCTCTTTTTCCAGATAATTTAGCGTGCAACAACGCTAGCGGTTTCATGTAAAGAGACGCAGGATTCTGATCGTTGGAACACATTCAGGGTAGTGTTGATGGAATAAATCCTCTCAACCGTGTATTGTTCCGAAAGTGGAGGGTAAATCCCCTCCATATCCCTTTATCATTCGTCTGAATCAGTTGAAATCACAGTCAACGGCATTTGAACGCGCAGATAACTGGACCGTTCCAGCACCATGCGACAGCTCAGATTTTGAGATTGCCGTCGATTGCTACTGCGCTTGCTGGGATGCTGCAAGGAGCTGCGCATCTGCATCAGAAAAACTGTAATGGAGGCTTAATGAGCAGCGGTCTTCTGGCCGCCGGCTGCTCTCACGACATTATGTCCGAGATGGCACTTTCTCCGGACGTCCCGATATATGAGGCCTCGTCCAAGCTATTGAATAGTGCTACTTTCGAGCTGATGCAGCATTCTGATTCTCAGGAACAAACTCAGGGAAGTATAGATGCATAAGCGCTATCGCCATCCCGTTGTTCCGAAAGGGAAGGGTAATTCTCCTCCAAATCCCTTTCATCCTTCAACTGAATCAGATTATACTCACAGTCATCGGCATCTGAACGTGCAGATGACTGGACCGACCCAGCACCTTCCGACAGCACAAGTTCTGAGACCGCTGTCGTCTGTGCTTCTGCATTTGCTGGGATGCTGCGATGAGCTGCGCAATCTGTGACAGCAAGTCCGTTATGGAGGCCTAAGGAGCAGCGGTCTTCTGTTGCATGGCTGCCGGCTGCTCCTGGGACAGTGTGTCTGAGATGGCTCTTTTCTGCGGACTTCCCTATAAATGAGGCGTCTCCTTGGCTACTGTATGGTGTGACTTCACTGACGAAGAGTGACTTTCTCGGCGATGCATGCTGGATATCAGAAGTCACGTAGCCAAGGTGCGGTCATGTGTGCTTGGTAGACGTTGAAGAAGCCGTAATTATAGCCGATCCCGGCTGTAAACTGAAGAGAGAATCCCGGACGGGAGGCGTGGATGTATGCTCCGACTGACGCAAGTTCCGATCCATAACATCTGGCCCCAGATGTTATAATAAAAGAGAGAGGGAGACCCTCTCTTGCTCGCGTTCTTCAGACCTCGCCAAGCTTCTTGCTGAACTTGCCTGCTTCTTCCTTTCCATTGTCGCAGGGTGAGCCTTATACTGATATTATATTATAGTGCTCGCTCTACCCTTTCCATTCTCCTTGACCGCAACGGACACACCCGGCATCAGGCAGTGTACCGCTTCACCGGTCGAGCTAGCTGGCGACAGGGATTTGAAACCACACTGTGATTTATTGCCCTGTCTAAAATTTGGCCCTAGATATTTTAGAGTTAGCACCAGCTATGTCTGGGCCATTGGTATACTGTGTAAAAATATGGACTGATTCCAGTTGTCAAATCTTGAAAGTGATGTTAAATTCATTCGTTTTAAATTAATCACTTGCAAAAATTTATGTACCTTTATATAAGTCACACCCCTATTTTGCAGGCATGCAGATATCGTGGAAAAGCTTGTTCCGTTTTTGCGCAGATTCAGTCAGGGCAAAATCATACAAATGAAAAACAGGTTCCCACAAATTTTTTGCATTACATTTTTCATGAAGAGGCAACTGAAACATACTAACAGTTTTTATTGCCAAGGCTAAAATTTATTATTTTATTTATCATCGATGAATCAGTAATCACAACAGTAACAACATTGTGCTCATTTTGACAATCTCAGTCAAGCCAGATTGTTGAGAAATCGTGTTTCCAACAGTTTCTGATTCTTAATTACTAAAATCGAATGCACCTTATTTTAGGGTGTTTGAAAACAAACCTACATGAAGCCAAACACATGAAACTGTATCACTGAAAACAATAACAAAATCACTTTTATCACTGAAACTGAGGATGAAGGGAAAGTTAAAAAATTTATATTAATTTATATATTTTTTTATACTTACCAATGACCCAGACTTAGCTGGTGCTAACTCTAAAATATTTAGGGCCAAACACAAATTTTCCCCCCCAAATTTGCACCTAAAACCGAAAAATACATGTCCTATATCCTATATGGTCCTCCCTACTTTTACTCCACTGCGCATGCGCAGTGTCGAGGAGGTCTCGAAACTGCCGCCAAAAGTCATTCTTACAACCAGTGCCTGGTAAGCGTTATGTACGCAGCGGGGAGGCAAGAGTTCCCAACTCCTGGGAGGGCCATCCCCGTCTGGGTCATTGGTAAGTATAAAAAATATATAAATTACTATAAATTTTTTAACATTTTTATACTGTACCAATGACCCAGACTTAGCTGAATAGTAAAAAGGTTGGAGGGCATAGGACATAAGGAAAATCCAATAGACTCAATTACCTATAACAGACCTATCCCCTCAATGAGAAAAGGAGAGATAGGCTACATGTATCTTTCTTATTGTATCAAAAAAGAAAGACACAACACCATTCTGTAATTGAGCACAATAATATCAATGATCTCAATAAACATCTAGTATAACCCTTTATACTAATTTTTTTAAAAGGAAAGCCAATAAATACAGGAGTCTAGAGAAATGAGACTCAATATACTCATTTAAAAGTGTTCGAGGATTGTATATTAACGCCCAATTAATCACGTGATATATACAGATATTCACACCAATCAACACTTTAAAAAATATTACACAGATGAGTAAACATAGGCTTTACCCTTAAAATCATCTCGGAACCGACTCAGAATTACTGACTCTAAGGGAGGTATTCCCTTGCTTTACACTATAAAGCAGGTGACCTAAGGGAACACCCACCCCCTCCCCCCTTCCCCTTGCCCTTGATCAAATACTCCAGAGCAAAGAGGGCAGCAGGACAGAGTCACTGCCAGAACCGAAGGCCTATACACATATAGTTGCCACTGTTTAGTAGACGACATTCTGAGTAAAAAATAACGGCCCTAAACAATGTAGATCTGCAGAAAGGACTCAATATTCTCAGGTACAAAATCATGAAAATGGAGGGCTAAGACCAATATGCAGCCCTCAATAGATCTGTAATAGCAACATTATTAGTCTAAGCCCATGATGTAGAAGAACTCTTACTTCATGAGTTTAAAATTAAAGCACAGACTGCTGAATGAAGATATAATCATAAGCAGAACTGATATTAGATTGAATCCATCTGACCATAGAATGGACTGAAATGTGGAGGAAGCTTCCACTGCATGTCCCACAACAGACGCCTGAGTAAATTAATCCATAGTCTTTGTGGAGCTAGAGAAGCTACCAACAGAATTTGCATTGAAAAAATTACATTTGAGCAATATCTGTTGAATCAACTGGAAGATACGTATCTCTTATTATTCCATCTCACAAGAACGATAGAGCGTTTACTGCAAACGCTCGAAGATTGAAACATTATGACACATATGTCTGCAACTGATTGTTGAGATGTGTCGCAAATAAGTTGATCATTGTCCGTTCTCCTTGGTAGCAATCTGATTGAATACTCGTTTGTTGGAAGTCCATTCTGGTGGCAACAAACGGCCTCTCCGTGAAGGGAGTCTGCTAATACGTTCAGATGACCCGGAATATGACAGACCAATAAGAGAACTTGATGTTCTA
The DNA here is from genome assembly GCA_031216915.1 of Pictodentalium vernedei. Lineage (NCBI taxonomy): Eukaryota > Metazoa > Mollusca > Scaphopoda > Dentaliida > Dentaliidae > Pictodentalium > Pictodentalium vernedei. The sequence goes on along the minus strand of CM062296.1, from coordinate 599,289,793 downwards.
GTACCACCCAAAATATTCAATCCGTTAACATAAATAACAGGATGGAATGAGTGCCTCCATAATTCCGAAAATACGCTAATACCGTCGAGTTGTCAGACAGAATTAGCATATGAACATTCTGAATAACGTTCCTCCAATAACATAGCGCAAGCCAAAATGACATCAATCTTGATGTTTGTGTGCTTGATAAGGAACTATGGAAACAAAAGACTCTGGCACTTTAATCCCTTGGGTTCAATAAAACTACCCAATCTGTTTGACTGGCATCCGTCAAAACTGAAAACTCGGATCCGGCAATTGCAGTGGAACTACTTGAGTCAAGCATTGAAAACTTTACCAAGTCTGAATCTCTTATTCACTTGATTTGACAAGAAGATGTCCGTATCGAGCGAAAGAAACTTCACCCTCCAATTCTGAATTAAAAGAAATTTGGAGAGGACAAATGCATAACCGCCCCATTGGAATAAAATCATGGCAGATCCGCACAACATATCAGTCACATGAGATCTCTTGCTGAGAACTTGTCTGAGCGAAGACAATAGCGAGCATAATGACTGATTAATTTTGCTCTGGTTAACGGCAGACGGACGAGAATGTTATGTGTCTCGATGCTAATCCCCTGGTGGGTAAATGACTTGGACGAAACCAGATCCGACTTCTCCTCGTTTACTTATGAAACCGAGATGTCGGATCAAAAGAAGCAGAATCTGCACATCGTTCTGAAGCGTTAACTCGTTGCCGTACCTCTGAAGAATTCATCCAGGAAGGCCGACGATACCAGACGAATGAGCTCGGAAATGAGTCATTACCGAGTTCGTTATTCGAGTGAAAGCCCAGGAATTAGATTCAGACTGGAAAACATTGGTCGGTGCTGAAACACAATTCTTATGATAAAGAAGCAAAGATACTTTCTGAATGCCTGATGTACCATGACGTGAAAGTATGTAACTAGAAATCTATGCATGTAGCATAGTCGTACACCAGAATACTCGTTCTGAACGATCGGATGGACACCATATAGAAACTTGGAGCCACGATCAGCTTGTTATCCAGCTCAGATTATGAGTGGACGGAACAAGCCGTCTGGTTTTGGAACCAGAAAAGGATGGTTGTAGAAACCTTTAAAATCCTGGATTTCTATCGCAATCATTCCAGAAGAGAATGGACTTCTGATTGAAGCGAGCCTCTATTCTACTGACTGACGGAAGCCGAGTCCATCTTGGACTTCGAGTTAACAGAGGATTTCGTTTGAGGAACAATATAGTCCTTCCGAAAACACCCCTTGAATCCAAGGTACGTCCGAAATCTCAAATAATTGAGAACTCGATAGACTTCTGCTCACTAATACACGATAGAGGATAAAACCATTACCTCCTGGTCCTGCGAGGCTTGCGGAAGAAGAAAACATGTCCTCTACGGCCCGCACCTCGCCTCGTCGACCTAGGGGCTTCTGACCGGAATTATGGCCCCTATCTGAGTCGCTACTCTGACGGTCTCTAGAATAAGACCTAGAGGACGCATGGGAACCTCTATAGGAACTTCCCTTGGACGTATTCGTCCCGGAAGTGCCTGTCCTACTCTTCTCTGCTGAATCCAACTATATGGAAGCGAATTTAAATAGCAGAGAGTCTAAAGCTTTCTTAGTTAACTGATCATAAACTGCGGAAAAGCTTGCCATCGAAGAAAACTCTCCCGAGACCGGAGCGACTCTGAAAGAGCTTTCACCTTACCATATACACGCGTGGATGTAGCCAGGGCCACGTCACGTCCAAACAACTCCATAATGCCACTAAAGGACGGGGTTTACGTGAGGCCCTTGAAAGAACTCTTAAGGAGGTTGTACATCCTAGAATTCTTTTTGCTTTGAGACGTAATGATAACGTTCTGGTAAGGTGATCTGCGCACGATAATGTGTCTAAGCTGTCCCTGCTAGACAATATTGTTATTTCCAACATCATGGAATTGACATAGACGACAGATAAACAATACTAGTTCCTGACCTGGTCGTCTAGACGCAGAGAACTCTCAGAATGCTCTGTCCTGCCGTTTCAAAATATTCGATGAATTGATGAAAGGCAGATGTAGAGCATATTGCCAATAAAAAACCTGACTTGCCCATTTAGGTAGCAAGTTATATAAATATAGCGTCATTCAACAGATCAAATGTCTGTGAAACATATCTGGACTATGTCGGAAACTGAGGGATGATGTCCCTAAACCGATTAAGAATTCTGTGTCCAGTGGCGCTATCCGTCTCTTATCCGGCAACGCAGCATTTTGGTCCAGAGGAACAACGTCCGATGATAATGCCGGATGCACTCTACGGCAATTATGTTGTTCCAAAAAAGGAAAATACAACTCATCCGTATCCCTTTCACCATCCTGTCGGACCACATGAAATTCTTGGTCGTCCGTGCCTGAACCTGCAGCAGAACGTACCAACCCTGCTTCCTTGGATAATTCCTGATCCGACAGAATTACTGTCGGTTGCTGGGATGCTGCGATAATTTGTGCTATCTGCGCTAGCATGTCCGTAACAGAGGCCTGTGGAGCTGCACAATAGGATTTAGCCGCTGGAAGCTCCTTGGACGTTCACTCCTGCAAACCTCTAATATGCGAACGTCCAGAGAATGAAAGCCTCGTATATTTGGCTACTGGATGGCGTGACCTGGACACTGTCGAATCCATGGTCGGCGATATTGATTGAATATCACAGGTCACGTAACCAAGGTGCAGTCGTGTTTGCTGTCGTGAGGATGAGGAAGCCGAAAGAGCAGTCTCTCCGGACTGTCTATATAACAGAGCGTCCCGAGCGGTGGATGTATACTCCGACTGAGGAACGTTTAGTACCACAACATCTGGGCTCAGGTGTTGTAATACGAGAGAGGGACCTCTCTCGCTCGCAGCCCGGATGGACCTGGATGAGCTAGGAACTGGACTAATAGGCTTCCTCCGTACCATCCTGGTATCCGTCGTCACTGGGTGTGCATATTGTATTTTATAGTGCTCGCATCACCCAAATCTCCTTCCTGGACCTCAATGGACGAACCCGGGTGCTGAGCCATTCGGTGAAAGGTCACGACACCGGCGAGCTAGCGGACGCCAACGCCATCGATCCTACTAGGGAACTCCAGGCAATTGACGTATCTACATGAGCACTTTGCCGCTAACTCTTCATTTGACTGTGACAACGGAAGCACACTTACGAAGACATCACGGTAACAATACCTAGTTCATGGTACCCTATGAGACCTGTGGAGCCGCGGTCCTACGTGAATATCCGCTGAAAGCTTCCGGGACGTTCATTACTGCATTTATATAATATGCGAACGTCCCAACTGGAAAGGTCTCGTATCTTTGGCTAGCAGATGGAGTGACCTGGTTGACGTGTATTCCTTAGTTGGCGAAACAGGAGCACCAGGGACATTCAATGCTGCATTTATATAATATGCGAACGTCCCCTGGAAATCTGAGGTCACATAGCCAAGGTGCAGTCGTGTGTGTTGACGAGGATGAGGAAGCCAATATAACAGCCGTGTAGGACTGTCATGCGATGGAGCATCCCGAGCTGGAGGAGTGGACGTAAGCTCTGACTAAGTGAACAACATACAACAACATTGCGGCGCAGATGTTGATGCAAGAGAGAGGGGGCCTCTCTCGCTCGCGGTTCAGGGGACCTGCACGAGCTAGCTATCGGACTGACAGGCTTCCTCCGTACTATCCTCGGATCCGTCGTTGCTGGGTGTGCACATCTGAAGTTTTATAGTGCTCGCAACACCCAATCTGCTTCCCTGGACCGCAACGGACTAACCCGGGTGCTGAGCCATTCTTTCCTGGTGAATGGTCGCGACACCGGGCGGACTAGCTGGCGACAATGCCCTCGATAGAACTAGTTAACTCTCAGCAATTGTCGTAATTCCTTGAGCACTTCCCGCTAGCCCTAATACTGCAATGACGGAGACACACTTATTGAAGACATCACAGAAATATCACTCTGAGTTCTGAAAAAGAAACTGATAATATATAGTGACCCTACGGAGCGAGGACCGTAATGGACCTCTCACCACAACAAAATACCGTGACACACTCTCCAATGTTGTCATATCAATCAACACACACAGAGCAAGAATTAATGCGACTACATTGACTATAAGAAACACAATGAACTTGTGAATCAGAGGAAGATATCCTCGCATTACGATTGAAGAATATTTTTTCAACCAGAAAAAATATACACCATCATATTACTTGCACTAACTCTTGAAATAAATATACATAATATATTATAATTCATTATAACATTCAAAAGAAAATAATTTTCAAAAAAAAAAAAAAATTTTTGAAAAAATTTTCAGAAGAGCCCAAGTTCCCAATGGGAACAATGAGCCCCAAGGTTCCCCAAAACGCCTAAGTGTGGACAAAATTTTTTAATCATTTTGAAAAATTAATGTAACACTTACAGACAATATTAAAGTATCTTGCTATGAACTAAATTAAGCAGAAGACAAGTAATCATTGTCAGAAGTAACAGTTGTCAACAAAAGCAAAAGTGTTAACAAACTGGAAACATGACTCCAGGCACTGAAACAATCATGGCTCGAAATCAGTTACCAATTTAAACACTATCTGATGCAAAACAGAGGCTTCCAGAGAAGAGACTGTAGAACATCAGATGGTAGATGCAGATCAAAATGCCTAAACACCCCTAGGGTGAGGACGTAAGCCAAAACTCCCAAGAAATTTTAGTAATAAACATTACAAAAAATAAGCCAAAAGCATGGGAGAATAGCTAGGGGGAATAAAGGAAAGGGAGAGAAGAAACACTGATTAAACAATGGAACATTCATAGCAAGAATGACCACAATAAGGTCATGCCTCGGAAATAGGTAACATGTAACAAATTCGTAAAATAATAATTATAAGTTACAGCCCTGAACATTTGTTTCCACAGTTTTCTCCTCTCCACCTTCTATTTCCACCATATATCCACCATTTCTCTCATAAATATGCGTCTGGCATCTTTAAACTGAGATTTACAAGCACAAATAACAGTGAAGAGTAACTGAATTGAGGGCCAAACAAGGAATGACTTTTGGCGGCTGTTTCGAGACCACCTTGACACTGCGCATGCGCAGTGGAGTAAAAGTAGGGGGACCATATAGGACATGTATTTTTCGGTTTTAGATGCAAATTTTGGGGATTGGGGGGTAAAATTTGTGTTTGGCACTAAATATTTTAGAGTTAGCACCAGCTAAGTCTGGGTCATTGGTACAGTATAAAAATATATCTTTGCTGCAATGCAAAATATGTTCCAATTTTACAGTGCTCTGTGAAGAACCAAGGAGAAAAGGTATGTTCACACTTTATTTATAATCAAGGATAATCAAGGTTTACAGACGTGTCATCCCAATCAATTCAATACTGTTGTTTTCCTGAACGGGATGTTTAGCACTTGGATGTTTAGCCCCATCCCAAATCAGAATACACTAAGCAGATTTATTTTATTATTCTTTTTCATTTGTTCAACTTTAAAGTAAAAACCAAAATAATTATTTCATTGCCCTACAGTAATGATTTTTTTTTTATCTTTTTTGCTTGCAAGTAATGCTGTACACATTCATCTGAGTCATCATTGTCTCAGTTCATCTGTTGCAATTAAACTGAGTGTTCAAGGGCACAAAAGACTCAAATGGAAACACAGATAACTTGTTTAGCTTTTGTATTTTTTATTTCATCAAATGTATTCACCCTCTTACCAATAACAATCCACTGTATATTCTAGGTCCTTCTTAAACATTTGCAGGTCTTAAAATGGAAATCAGGATTAAGAAAATGGTTCTTTAAACATAGCCTGAAAGACCATGTTTTAATTTTTTGGATTGGGACGTACCAAACCCAAAAATTACAATACAGTCTTTCAAGTCATGTTTGGACTAAGAAAATGGGTACAGAATCAGTAAAAAATAAAATAGGTTCCCTGATAGCTTGTGATCGAACCCCAAAGTTGGTTCTGTGAGGCTCCCATACGTCCAATACACGGAACCTGTTTAAAGGATCTGTGAATTTCTGAAATCTACATGCCTCTTTTGGTGCCTTGTTTTCATAGTTAAAAGACGTATACATGGACATATATGGTATCTAGAAACATCTAGATTAAGCCTAATTACATTCAAATAAAGTTTTTTACTTATAAATAATAAACATACCTTATCATTTCCATATTTAACTTTCACAGATTGAAACCAATGTAGGGAATCAAAATCGTGATACTGATCAAGTAGTTTTAATATATAAGCAACACCTAAAAAGGTAATAAAATATATATGTAACTTTGTTTGTCAAAATGAGACAATGTTCCAATAAGAGTAAAATCCTCGCGCTCTGATTGGATGAGAGCTGGCATAGCTTCTTTTATGTTTACGGCTCCAGTAGCAAATGTTACCACCTGAAGTCACCACGGGAAATATTCAAAATGACACCGCACGTTTCGTAATTGCTTCATCAATGGAATGACGAGCAAGCCGCTTCATTTTTCTAGATTTTTCACACGTGCAGAAGATGGTCCTCAGGATGAAGTGCTGTTTAAATTACAAAGCGATTTATGATTTGAACTAAGATGGAATGATTTAATCTGGTTTGTTGATTATTTATCCAGTGCCATCGTGGAGTACACGAGAGGTTCATTTACTAAACCTGTGATCTTTAAAAGGTGACTTAACAAGGTAACTTTTAACGATCACAAGATTAGTAAATAAGTCTCTTGTGTTTCATGATGTAGGCTTTGGGCTATGGGTAGTGTCTTATTGAAATATATATGTTATTGTGATGAATTGACAGTAACATGGTCTGAGGTTTGCGGCTCGGAGAATTTGTTCACCCTCGATGATTTGCATCTCGGTTGAACATAAGCTCAGAGCCGCAAACCTCAGACCATGTTACCGTCAATCCATCACAATAACTTAGAATATTTAGATTTATAATTTATAATTCAATACAGTTCAGTAACACTAGTTAGGTAGAGCTGAAGGGTAAACTTGATCTCATTCACTAAAACCTTTGCTTAGGAAATGAGTAAGTTATTCAAGAGCTATACTCACAACCACTAACACAAATTTTGTAATTTATTCAACATTTTCTTTTAAAACATAACATGAAAAAATTTTACTTTTTCCAAATACAATTTACACAATTATTCCTCACTGAAACAGATGCAATAAACATGTTATTATTATTTATTATTTATTGGTGTTTAAGGTCACATACTTATGCACAATGGTTAATCGTGACCGTGAGAGTTTTATGAGTGGAGGAGGCCAGAGAGAACCACCGAGCATCAACGAGCAACTGACAGCTCCTGAACATTCTAACTTTGTTCAAGCTCCGCTTAAGCAGGGTTACAGCAGTTGAAGACATGTGCACCATCAACGTGTAGTATGCCGTAGTACACAGAGTCATCGTGCCCACACATAGGCAACCAGGATAAAGTGCCTTCCCCAAGGACAAAATGCACATCGTCACGGACAGGGATCGAACTCGGGACCTCTAGCATAGAAGACCAACTACCACTGAACCACCACTCTCCCAGTAAACATGTTAAACAAAAGTGTCAATAACACTGTAGCCTAACTTGACTGTGCATGGTCTTTGATGAAAAGGATAATGTTCAATGTTTATGAAAGGATTATGAAATAAGACAAGAATTGTGATAAGTGAGAATATATTAATTTCTGTTCCCAACATGCTAGGTTATCAATAAGAATAATTTGAGGTGTAGACTGTACTAAAGAGCTGAGGCCTGGGTTGATGTGGCCCTCACAGTTAAAGTATGTCAACCAAAGTTACAAAGTTGCAGTAAAATCATTCCAAAACGAGTCATCCTACCAAGTTACAATGAAATCCCTTCATAAATATGATTTGCACACTCTGCTAAAGGAATATAGGTCATATGACAGTCTGGGGGTCATGGTTGACTAATCTTGACCAAAATAGGAGAGTCTCATCTAGATATCATATCAAGTTATCCTACCAAGTTACAATGAAATCCCTTCATAAAAGCTACCTGTATACAGCACTAAAGGCATCTAGGTCACGTGACCCGGCAACAGTAACGGCTGGCTTATAGTGACCAAAATACGATTGTCTCATCTAGACATCATACCAAGTTATCCTTCCAAGTTACAATGAAATCGTTTCATAAATGTTAAAAAATTTATAGTAATTTATATATTTTTTATACTTACCAATGACCCAGACATAGCTGGTGCTAACTCTTAAAATTCTAGGGCCAAACACAAATTTTGCCCCCCAATCCCCAAAATTTGCATCTAAAACCAAAAGAAATCATGTCCTGAAGGTCCTCCATACTTTGCCCTCACTGCGCATGCGCAGTGTCAAGGAGGTCCCAAAATTGGCGCCAATTATCATTCTTACAAGCAGTGCCTGGTCAGCGCTATGTACTCAGCGGGGAGGTATGAGTTCCCAACTCCTGGGAGGGCCATCCCCATCTGGGTCATTGGTAAGTATAAAAAATATATAAATTACTATAAATTTTTTAACATTTTTATACTGTACCAATGACCCAGACATAGCTGAATAGTAGAAAGGCTGGAGGGCCTAGGACATAGAGGAAAATCCAATAAGCTCAACTATATCAATAGAGTCAACCCCTCAAGGAGAAAAGGAGTATTAGGCTTTACATGTATCTTTCTTATTTTATGATAAATTAGAAAGATACAATACCCTTCATAATTGAGCACAATAACATTCATGTTCTCTATTAACATCCAGTATAACCCTTATACTAATTATTTTTAAAGTAAGCCAATAAATAAAGTTGGTCCAGAGAATTGAGACTCTTTATATTCTTTTAAAAGTGTCCGAGGATTGTATATTAACGCCCGTTTGACACTTGACATATACAAATGCTTCACACCGAGCTACACTTTAAAAATATGACATGAATGAATTTTTAATATTAATATTACACTTTAAAACCATCCCGGTAAAGACTCAGAATTACTGACTCCGGAGGAGGAATCCCCTTGCTTTTCACTATAAAGCAGGTGACCTAAGGGAAACCCCCCCTTGCCCTGGGTCAAATAGCCCAGAGCGAAGAGCGCAGCAGGATGGAGTCACTGCCGGAACAGAAAGCCTGCATAACTATAGTTGCAACTGTTTAGTGGACGACATTCTGAGCAACAGATAACGGACCTAAACAATGCAGGTCTCCAGAAATGGACTCAATATTTCTGAGATAAAAATTCGTGAATGTGGATGGCTGAGACCAATAAGCAGCCTTCATTAAATCTGTAATAGCAACACTATTTGCGTAAGCCCAAGATGTAGAAAGAGCTCTTACTTCATGAGCCGAGATCTTAAGCACAGACTGCTGAGTAGAAGATAGATTATCATAAGCAGTATGGATAGTTAATTGAATCCATCTAGCAATAGAATGGACCGAAATGTCCTTTCTATTAGGCATCAGAGACAGAAAGAAGCGTTTTCATCCCTTTCTGATAAACTGAGATCTTTGTTTATAAATACGTAAAGCTCTAACAGGACAGAGTAAAGGCCTACGCCCGTCTGAAGACGGCAGAGCCTTAATAACAATAGGTTCCGGATATTTATTAGGAGCCTGATTCTTAGCTAAAAATCCAACATTAGTAGTGAAGGTGATAGTGTTCCCGACACTACGATAGTGAGAATCGTCCACCGATAGTGCATGAAGCTCACTGACTCTTCTAGCAGAAGAGAAAGCTAAGAGAAAAGCTGTCTTATAAGACAAGAATTTGAAATCTACTGTCCCAAGAGGCTCAAATGGCTTTTCCTTCAGTTTAAGAAGAACCCAAGCTAAATTCCACTTAGGAATTAATCTAAGAGTTCTGGGTCTATTTATCGAGAAGTTTCTAACTCACTTAGATAAAGAGACATTAGATCCAATTTGTAAACTATCATGGTGTGCATAGGTATCAGATAACATAGACCTATAACCCTTAATAGTAACAGGCTGCAGTTTGATCTCGTCAAACAAGTATACTAGAAAGTTTGCAATATCTAGTATGGAGGGATAAAAAATATCAACAGAATGATCCCTACACCAATGACGAAAAACCTTCCACTTAGCCGCATAGTTTAGCGAAGAGGAGGTCCTCCTACAGTTAGAAATCGCGTCCACTGCTCGTCCTGTAAAGTGCTTGCCATGCAAGAAGGACCGCACAATGGAAATACGTGAAGGTTGAGACCTTGCGGGTTGTGATGAAGTTGACGCGATTTCCCCTGTGAAAGAAGATCCTCCCGTGGAGGAAGCTTTCGCGGTAAGTCCCACAGCAGACACCTGAGTAGATTTATCCACAGTCTCTGTGGAGACAGAGATGCTACCAACAGAATCTTGCATTGAGATTGTTTTATCTTTAGCAACACCTATCATTCCGTCCCATGAGATCGACAGAGCGTCTACTGCATATGCTCGTGGGTCCGGACATGGTGACACATACGTCTGCAACTGATTGTTGAGATGTGTCGCAAATAAGTCTATCATTGGCCGTTCCCATTGGTAGCAAATCTGATTGAATACCTGTTTGTTGAGAGTCCACTCTGATGGCAACAAGCAACCCTTCCGTGAAAGGGAGTCTGCTAGTACATTCAGACGACCCGGTATATGACGGACCGAAAGTAGAACTTGGTGTTCTAGAGCAAACAGAAGGATTCTTTCCGTTAAATTGAATAACGGAACGGAATGAGTGCCTCCCTGGTTCCGGATATACGCCACTACTGTCGTATTATTGGACAGGATTTGGACATGAGCTTTGTGAATAATGTCCATCCAATGGCGTAACACAAGCCAAATTGACATCATTTCCTTGATGTTTATGTGCTTGCTTAGAAACTGTGGATCCCAAAGACCCTGGCACCTCGAATCTGTTGGGATCAATGTTGCACCCCAACCTGTTTGACTGGCATCCGTCATAATCGTAAAACTCGGATCCAGCAACTGCAGCGGAACTCCCTGAGTCAACCACTGAATGTTTGCCCAAGTCTGAATCTCTTGTTTCACTAGATCTGACAAGAGAACATCTATATCGAGCAAATGAATCTTCACACTGCAATTCTGAGTCAAGAAAATTTGGAGAAGACGAGTGCGCAACCACCCCATCGGAATGAGCGGCTCCGCACAGACCTATCAGTCTCATGAACTCCCTCGCTGTGACTTTGTCTGCATGAAGACAATAGCGAGCATAACAACTGATTAACTTCGCTCTGGTTAACGGCAGACGAACGAGATTGTTGTGCATCTCAAAGCTCATTCCCAGATGAGTGAATGACTTGGACGGCACCAGATCCGACTTCTCCTCGTTTATAACAAAACTGAGACGTCGGAGCAATAGAAGCAATTCTGCACATCGTTCTGAAGAGTTAACTCGTTGCCGTACCTCTGAAGAATGTCGTCCAGATAGGCCGACGTTATCGCAGACGAATGAGCTCGGAAATACATCATTACCAAGTTCATTACTCGAGTGAAATCCCAGGGCGCTAGGTTCAATCCGAAGCACATCGCCCGGAATTGATATACAACTCCTAGGACTGCGAAGCGTAGATACTTTCTGAAGGTCGGATGTACCATGACGTGAAAGTACGCATCTTTGAGATCTATGCTTGTAGCATAATCGTTCACCCGAATACTCGCTCTGACCAATCGAATCGTCTCCATATAGAACTTCGGAGCGACGATCAGCTTGTTTATCCAGCTCAAATCTATGACTGGACGGAACGAGCCGTCTGGTTTCGGAACCAGAAATAGATGGCTGTAGAACCCCGGTGATTCCTGGTCTTCTACGACCTCTACCGCGTTCTTCATTAAAAGAGACTGTACCTCCGATAAAAGAGCGTCTCTTTTCTGCGGATTTGACGGCAGTTGAGTCCATTTTGGACTTCGAGTTAATGGAGGCTTTCGTTTGAAGGATATTCTTAGTACTTCCGAAATCACCCCTCTCATCCAAGGGTCGTCCGTAATCGACGCCCACTCTTCTGTAAAACTCGACAACCTTCCGCCAACTGGAACACGATAGAGGTTCAAACCATCACCTCCTGGACCTGCGAGGCCTGCGGGAGGAGAAACCACGTCCTCCACGACCCGCACCTCGTCCCGTCGACCTCGGGACGTCAGACCGGTTGTCTCGGCCCGAAGAACGTCCCGCACGTGAGTCGCTGCCTTGACGGTCTCTAGAATAAGACCAAGAGGATGCAAAGGAACCTCTATAGGAACCTCTCTTGGGCGTATTTGTCCCAGAAGTGCCTGTCTTACTCTTATCTGCTGAATCCGACTTTTTGGAAGCGGATTTAAAAAGCAGAGAATCCGAAGCTTTCTTAGTTATTTTATCATAGATTGCTGAAAGCTTGCCATCGAAGAGAAGCTCTCCGGAGACCGAAGCGACTCTGAGAGAGTTCTTCACCTTACTATCCACGCGTGTGGATGTAGCTAGGGCTGCGTCACGTCTAACCAACTCCAGGTTTGCCACTGAAAGGGCGGAGTTATACGTGGAATAAGCCACTGCCCTTGAAAGAAGTCTTAATGAGGATTGTATATCCTGGAATTCTTTCCCTGGAAGACGCAGTGATAACGCCTTTGTAAGGTGGTCTGCGTATGATAAAGCGTCTAAGCTGGCTCTGTTAGACGTAATTGTCGTTTCCAACGCCGCGGTTGGAATGGACATAGACGATGGTAATGACAATTCCAAGTCTTCCGCCTCGTCGTCTAGACGCAGAGGAACTCTCGGTATGCCCTGTCCTGCCGTATCAAATTTATTCCTTGAATTGATGAAAGGCAGGTTAAGAGCATTGGCGGACAAGAAACCAGCTTTGCCTGTTTAGGAAGCAAGCTTAAAGATAGCGTCGTTCAATAATTCGAATGTTCTTGTGACATTATTGGACTGTGACGGAAACTCACGGACGATGTCTCTGAACCGCTCAAAAAATTCAGTGTCCAATGACGCTATCAGTCTCTTATCTGGCATCGCAGCAGTCTGGCCCGACGGAACAACTTGAGGAAGGTAGTGCCGGATGAAATCTATGGCAGCTTTATGTTGTTCCAAAAGGGATAGCTCCAAGTCCTCAGTATCCCTTTCGCCATCCGGTCGGACCTCATGATGCTCCCGGTCATCTGCACCCGATGCTTCGGCGGAGCGTACCGACCCAGCGCCGTCGGATAATTCCTGATCCGACAACGATTCTGTCGTTTGCTGGGATGCTGCGATAATTTGTGCTATCTGAGCTAGCACGTCCGTCATCGAGGTCTGCGGAGTAGCGGTCTTTCGCTGCTTAGCCGCCGGAAGCTCTGCATCAACTGACTCCCGCATACTTCTCTTATGCGAACGTCCGGAGTCTACCCGCCTCTTGTCCCTGGCTACCGGATGGCGTGACCTGGTCGCCGTTGAATCCCTGATCGGCGAAGCTGGCTGAATATCCACGGTCACGTAGCCAAGGTGCTGTCGTGTGTGCTGCTGAGAGGATGAGGAAGCCTGTACAGTCTCTCCGGACTGCCTATATAACAGAGCGTCCCGAGCGGCGGACATATGCTCCGCTTGCGAAACATTTTGTACCACAACATCTGGTCCCAGATGTTGTTGTACGAGAGAGGGGCCTCTCTCGCTCGCGGCCCGGCTGGACCTGGACGAGCTAGGAACCGGACTACAAGGCTTCCTCCGATCTCTCCTCTTATCCGCCGTCACTGGGTGAGCACCTTGAATGTTTATAGTGCTCGCATCACCCAAAACTCCTTCCTGGACCGCAATGGACGAACCTGGCTGCCGAACCATTCGGTGAATGGATGCTACACCGGGCGAGCTAGCGGACGACAGTGCCGTCGATCCTACTAGGGACCTCTTAGGCATCTGGCGTATCTCCATGAGCACTTTTGCCGCTAGCTCTTCATTTGACTGTGACGACGGAAGCGCACCTTTGGAAGATAACATGGAAACGTCACCCTGTTCTTGTTCCTCTGAAATAGAAACTGATAAACTAGAGTGACCCTGCGGAGAAAGGACCGGCATAGCCCTTTACCCGCTAACAACATACCGTGACACACGTTTCCAATGTTTGTCATCCCAATATTCACATACTGAACAGGAGTTAGTGCGAGTACACTGACTTCAATTAATACAATGATCATGAAAGTCAGAGGAAGATTTCCTCTCATTACAATTTGAACAATGTCCTTTCATTGTGAAAAGACAACAATAAGTCCTAGTACTCGAACGAACCCCTGAAAACAAAGATACATAATAACACGATCCATTAACATTGAAAAAACAATTGAAATCAAAAATAAATTTTGAAAAAATATTTTTTCAGCAAAGCCCAAGTTTCTGAAAAGTAACGTTGAGCCCCAATGGATCCCAAGCCTAAGTGTGGACAAAAATTTTAAAAATATTTTAAATAATTAATGCAACACTTACAAATAATAATAATGTATCTTGTAATAAGATAAACTAGTACAAAGGCAAAAAGCCCCCCTCAAAAGAGACTGTTGCCAATGTAAACAAGAAGTGTATAAACACCAGAAAACATGACTCCAGGCACTGACAATCCTGGCCCGAAATCAGTTACCAAAATATACACTATCTGATGCAAAACAGAGACTTCCAGGGAAGAATCTGCAGAACATCAGATGGTAGATGCAGAACACTACGTCTAAACACCCATGGGTGAGAACGTAAACATGGGGAAAATAACAGAATTCATTCTGTTACCAAGCTGAAGCTCCCAAGAAATTTTAGTAGTAATCTTACTCAAAAATATGCCAAAAGCATGGGAGAATAGCAAGGGGGGACTTAAAGGACAAGGGGAGAGGAAACACTGAATAAGCAGTGCAACTTCATAGCAAGAATGACAACAACAGGCCCATGCCTCGAAAATTGGCAACTTAACATAATTTCATTACAAAATTTTAAGTTACAGCCCTGAATATTTTCTGTCACTCCTTTTTCCTCTCCTCCTTCTATATCCTCCTTAGAATAACCATTTCTCCAATATTTATGTGTCTGGCATCATTTAAACTGAGATTTACAAGCACAAAGATCAGTGAGATGTTACCTGATGAAGGGCCAAACAAAGAATGATAATTGGCGCCAATTTCGGGACGTCCTTGACACTGCGCATGCGCAGTGAGGGCAAAGTTTGGAGGACCTTCAGGACATGATTTCTTTTGGTTTTAGATGCAAATTTTGGGGATTGGGGGGCAAAATTTGTGTTTGGCCCTAGAATTTTAAGAGTTAGCACCAGCTATGTCTGGGTCATTGATACAGTATAAAAATATGAACTGTGGATGTGCTAACAAATCTAGGTCACATGCCTGTGTGGTCGTCATGGTTGACCAATCACGGCCAAAATGGGAGGGTTTCATCTTTACATTATACCGGGTCAACTCAACAATTTACAATGAAATCCCTTTATAAAGGAGAGCTGTAGACTGCGCTAAAGGAACCTAGGTAACGGCCCTCTGCATCCATCACAATTGACTGAACCTGACCAAAACATGCTGTGCTGATCTAGGCATTACATGGAGACATCCTACCAAATTACAATGAAATCCCTTCATAAATATGACCTGTGGACTGTGCTAAAGGTTTTCGGGGTTTTGGCTCACACACCAGTCACAGCTGACCGACTGCGACCAAAAGGGGAAGTTCTCATCTAGTCATGACCTCGAACTTGCATATGAAACTTCATGATGATCAGACAAGAACTACATGGTGTAACCTGTACTAAAGAAAATACTCACTGACTTACGTATGCATCATGGCAGTAGCTTATCTTGACTTTGTCAGGTTAAGCTAAAAATACAACTTAAGTTGTGCACTGAAAATTGAAATAATACTGAGCTTTTACTGTTAGTATATCTGTGTACATATGGCTGAGATAAAGAGTTATTTTGAAAATTATCTGTTGAACTCATGAAATCTTGTCTCAATACATTTCATAGTTGAGTGTGATATAGGACAACAAAATTATGGCAGCTAATATGGAAGCCATCTTTTTACAGTTTTCATCCCCTACCAAACAAGCAGTGGAACAAGTTATAGAACTCGCCTGTCAGTAACTGCAAATTTAAACAACCTTTAGGCCTAAAAAAAAATCTGTTTCTCAGGCCCTCCCACATGGTCCTTTTGGCTGCCACATGCTCTCTTTTTGTAACCAATGCAAACAAAAAATAAAAATTAAATGGTTTATATCTGATATTTGACCCAAGTTAATAAAATTGTCCCATGAGTGCAACAAGGCTTTGCAATGCAATAGCATTGCAAAGCCTTCTTGCACTCAAGGGACGCAATACACCACCACCAATGCTATTCTGTAGATTATGAGACCTAAAACATAAAACAAACCAAGAACATGAACTTTTTAATGGCAAAGAAATAATTTCAAAAATAAAAAATAAAATAAACAAGAGGCCCCAGGGGGCCTTAGGCGCTCACCGAATGTTCCATACTGTTAAGACACAAATTTCATCAAAAGCTATTCTTAAGGTTCTACAGAGTAAATCTATATTCTCTGTGGAGCTAAAACATCAACAGGACTGAATGGGACAATGCTGCTGATCAAATATCAAAAGATTTTGCATGATGGTTCTGAAAAAGATTTTTAAAGAATTTTCCTTGAATTGCACAAAGTAAACATTCACACCCCCATAGTGAGCCCCAACATTGATCAAAAGACTCAATTTGAACAAACGTGAATCCAACCCATACCAAGATGCTGCATACCAAATATCTAAAGATTCTGCCCACTGGTTCTGGTGAAGAAGATTGTTAAGGATTTTTTCTTAAATTGCACTAAGTAAAAATTCACACTCCCATAGTGATCCCCAATTTTGAATGGGGGATTCAATTTGAACAAACTTGAATCAGACCCATAACAAGATTCTGTATACCAAATATCAAAAGATTCTGCCCATCGGTTCCAGAAAAAGAAGATTTTCAAAGAAATTTTCTTAAATTGCACTAAGTAAAAATTCAGTTCCCCATAGTGAGCCCCAAAATTGATCAAGGGACTCCATTTGAACAAACTTGAATCAGACCCATACCAAGATGCTGTATACCAAATATCAAAAGATTCTGCCTACTGATTCTGTAGAAGAAGATTTTTCCTTAAATTGCACTAAGGAAAAATTCATGCAACTATAGGGAGCCCCAATATTGATCAAGGGACTCGATTTGAACAAACTTGAATCAAACCCATACCAAGATGCTGCATACCAAACATCAAAAGATTTTGCCCATTGGTTCTGGAGAAGAAGATTTTTAAAGAATTTTTTCTTAAATTGCACTAAGTAAAAATTCACGCTCCCATAGTGAGCCCCAATATTGGTTGAGGGACTCGATTTGAACAAACTTGAATCAGACCCATACCAAGATGCTGCATACCAAGTATCAAAAGATTCGGGAGAAGAAGATTTTTTAATAATTTTTCTATAATTCATACGGTGCTATCAGAGTTATACCCCATAGAGCCCCCAAGGGACGTATCCATTTCATTTGAACAAACATGAATTGCCATATAGTAATGAACAACTACATGAAGTTTTGTGGAAATTGGACCAGTGGTTTCAGAGAAGAAGTCATTTGAAAAATTTTCACGACGGCGGACGACAAAGGATGATTAACTGCGAATAATAAGTTGAGCTCCCTTCGGTGAGCTAAAAACCACTTGCCGCTTGCAATTTTACAAAAAAAGGCCTGAGAAATAGAAGATCTACTTTGTGAGGCCTTAACTTTGATCTATCACCATGACTTTCAAACTTTACCTTCATAAACCATTTACAAAAACGAAATTCCAGTTTTGCTTTCTATGCCCTTCAAGTTTGATCAAGTGTTAATCCAAGAATCAAAGATCAATTAGATCAATAGTTACAAAAAACATTACAACCCAAATACAAAAAAGTACAAACACAAAAATTACACTTGTACTCCACTAGATCTCAAACTCAGAAGTATCTCCTTCACTTTCAAACTTGATGCTGAAAAGACAAATGCCATGTTCCAGGCAAAAAATCAAGGTCAACCATCAAAAGGCTGCTTAAAAGTTATTATCCAACCACACAAATAGCACAACATAAATGATTAGCAGGATATAATTTTGCACCTGATGACCATCAACTTTGATCCACATTACGTGTACAGTACCCATATGAGACTGGTCAATTAAAAACCCAGTTATTGATGCTAAATTTAGATTAGTGCTGTCTATTTATAGAGGAACTATTTATGAGTGGGTGTGTACAATTAATTACTTATCTTCATTGACATCAGAGCAACATTAACAAGAACATTGGCTTTGATATATTTTATTTCATTCAAGTGTTCCAACTTTTAACAAGCGATAAACTAGAAACATAATACACTGCACATAAATATTAACATTAAAAAGTTTGTTTTTTGCACATAGATATTTACATAAATGAGTTGTCTTTTTTTAATCTTTTAACTTCATTTGGTTTCTTATAACTAACATTACAGTACGTTCAACGTGGATTGAAACAAAAACGCCGCCGCGGTGTGTTCTCCATCGTGGAGTTTCAGTGGACCGCAGTGTTTGATCAGTGGAAGACAGTTTTCAAAACACTGACCCGCCGTGGTCACGAGCGTTAAGGGATTAGCTTATAATTGCTTTTGCATGTCAGTTTCTCTGCTGATTAATAAATACTGTCTTGCGACGTCAACTGGCAAAACAACTGCGTTTGTTACTGGCAGTAGATAATTTATTTTAAATTAAAATTGGAATTTGGAGGAGGCAGACGGCGACTATTGTTGTGGTTTGAAATTGTAAATTGGGAATAGAACAGTCAGTTCCATTTGGTTAAGTACAAAGTCCTCGTCACTTTCGAAACTAAACTGTTGTGTTTGCGCGATCGATTTGATCGAGGAAATAAATAAACCAGACTTGAGAAAAACAACTAATAATTGCGAAGTTCCCAGTTTCACATTTTGTTTACAGCTGTAGGCCAACACGTGATGAACCGTGTTTTCCTTGGGTGGGGAGTTTAGGCGAAAAAACCTCCTGCGACCAGCCCATCCTCTTTCCCGTCTTACTCTTGTCGGGCTACGCAATTAAAGATTCTTATAAAAGGATATAGTAAAAAGAAAAAATAGTGTTTTTGAATGGATACCAAAAAGTATCTCACTCGTGACTGAAACTAATGATTATTCCACATGGGGGAGGAGGGGGGTGGACGGGAGATATTTGCATACCGTGGAAACAAACATCCTTCATCCAATTCTGTAGGGGTTTGTAAATACTTTTATACTCTTTGCATTTGCAGATTTTTCAACGTTCCTCGACATTGTTGTTATTTGTATTATCAATTGAAGATATGTCTCATAAGCCTTCATAGGCTGGATTTCATATAAATATTTTGTAAATACTCTGTATATTATGTATGTGTATGGAAATGTGACACTTAAATAAAATATTCTAC
Source organism: Pictodentalium vernedei (assembly GCA_031216915.1). Lineage (NCBI taxonomy): Eukaryota > Metazoa > Mollusca > Scaphopoda > Dentaliida > Dentaliidae > Pictodentalium > Pictodentalium vernedei. The sequence goes on along the minus strand of CM062296.1, from coordinate 599,270,325 downwards.
TACTACATTAAAGTAGTCGGGATTGATGTGATTAATTAAATATAGTAGATTAAATTACCACTTGGACAAGGTGTGAAATAACATTTGAGTGGCGCAACAAAGCACAGAGCTGTCCTTCAAACCAGTTTTAACACTTCTGCACATGACAATCTTGAGAAAAAATAAGAGACAAATCAACATTTTCAATTACTTTTTTTTAATTCAGCAATCATAATTATAACCATGTGTAAATAAAATCAATAGAAAATAATATTTTTTTTATTTTTCAATAATGACATGCCGATCGACAAGCCAGACCACCACACGTCATAACCCTAGCTCAAACATGCCCCGAAATTTCGTATTATAATTTTTGGGGTTTGTCCCCCCACACGTGTCTTGAAACCCCAAAAATTAAAATAGGTCTTTCAGGCAGGAGATTTTAGTTCCTCTATCGGAGATTTTCTGGCGCTACCCCTGATTTTTACGTGCAGCCAGCACATCAAAAATTTCAGTGTCTTGGCAGTGTAAGATTCAGTCATCCATACCACTCCTAAATGGTGAAGTAAATAGTCCCCCCCCCCCCCCCTCATTCCCCATCCCCGAAACGAGGCAATTGGACTCCAGACTCCCATAAACCCACACGCACAAATAGGCCTATATCATCGATTGCTTGCCCATCTGCACCCCCCCCCCCCCCCCCCCCAATCTTGGCCAGTTTTCCTTGTTAGTGCATGCAGGTGCTTCAATATATGGATTCCGAAGCGTGTTGGGCTGAAACGTCCTAGGGCCACCACAAGCATTCCTTTTTCGTTAATGTAGTTTATTTATGCTAATTCCACTCTCAACATGTACATTTTAACATTCCACTCTGGACTTAATATTTAAAATCTTAAATCGGATTCCCTCCCTACCCAACCCACAATTTATTCAAAATTCAGTACCGGTAACATGATTCTTCTCCGTCAATAGCTAAGACCGTCGGGGGAATGTCCAGATATTGTGCTGGTCAAGTTATAATTTTTTCAACTCAACATCCATGATTTCAGTACGGTATAATATTTATTTTTTCGTAATTCCTCGAGTTCTGAATCGATTTTGATGAACAACATTCGGAATCGCAATAGCTTTTAATAACTTTTTCAAATATTGAACTATCTTTTTAATATTTCAAGTAAAAGTAAAGGTAATTTTTCACTGACTGTGAAAAAAATTGATCTAATTAAGAGACGGCGACTGAGAGATCAAAAGATAAACCGACGTCATCCAAACATCCCATCACACAGTTTGACATATTCATGCGAGATTAAAAACACTATTCAAACTCCATATTTTGATCGTTTTTTCTGCCATATTAAGGCGTTTTATTATCAAAAAACATGTATGGAGTATACGTATTCAATTTATACTTAAGTGCAATACCTAAAAATCACTAAACAACAATGAACTGAAACGATTTTTGGTGGAAGAATAAACCTGATTACCGCACTTGCAAAAAACACAAGTTAATTATAGACAAATTGAAGTCACGTGGTGGGGTTTTGAGACCCCCACCTCGTAGTGTAATTAGTGGGGTCTCAATTTCTGTGTTCATATGGGCAGCGTACACGACATGCAGTTCACTGATTTTCAAAATACATCTTGGCAAGGTGATGAACAAGTATCAAGGTTAATGGTCAAGTGGTTCAATGGTTATTGCCTCAATACAGATAAACTGAGAAAACAGGGTATATATTATTCCTCCACAGGACTTTCAACAGCTGCAGTCTGGACATTTGAACTTGAATGGAAAGGTTGAGAACAAATACCATGCCAAAACAAAAAGAGCTATTGCTGAAGGCAACTAGAGGTAGCCACCCGGGATGGCTAATCCCCCTGAAAAATATCTCTGATACTGTAACCTTGGTAATATATTACATTAAATTAACACAGCCACACTTGGTATTCTTTACTCAAATAATACAGATAAGATTACCTGTATTTGATGACATGTCAAGTTTGGTTTCGAATGAGACCAACAAAAATTCAAGTTCAATGTCACTGTGACATTGACCTTTGACATAATGATAACAAGCAAATTCAGTGAATTCATGTCTCCCGCTGGGCAGCAGTTTCAAGGGGAATTAATGCATCCAGTGGAATATAGTTGAGTTGCAAGTGGAAGTTATTTAGAAGAGACAGAACAGACAGTGCTTCAGACAGTGGTTATCAGATTTATTTTCACGGAGGTCACTGTTAAAGCAAGTAAAGTGATGTGGAGTATAACTGTGAGAATCACTAAAAATTAAGACTGTATGATAAGACATATTACATTAAACTGATGTGAAAAGTGTTAACAAACCTGTAAAGCTTGTGATTGGAAGTTAATGAAACATTGGAAGTGATGTCCAGATAATATGGTGGTCTGTATATGGTACTGGGAGAGTCTGACATTGTAGAGTTGCAAAAGAAATAATGATGAAGACATATTCGGGTCTCACAATGATAACAAAGATACACAAGAAGTTTCGTGAAGATCGGTTCATAAATACGGCTTTTAGTCCGAGGTGCGTTGATGCATGAGCAGATGGACAGGCAGACGGAAAGATTTTCGGTACAAAATTTCCCACATTCGAACTTGACTTAGGTATTGATAAAAGTAATCCATATGGCCATCAAAAAAAGAACCTCTGTTTCTCAGGCCCGCGCGCATGGTCATTTTTGGTGCGCATGCAACCTTTTTATGACACAAAAAAAAATCTTCAAAAAATTTGAGATATTGTGCTCATTTCGGTAAATCGATATCGATGCGTTCGCAAATTTTAAATTAACACACTTCAAGCTTTTTCTGCATCATACCTTAATGAAGTGGGTGGGTTCTAGCAATATTCACGACAGAAAGTGTTTTATTCTGTAAAAGGTAAGTCATAATGACAGCAAGAAGGAAGGTGTCTTTCAGTCTGACAACAAACAGTCACAAAGGGGAATGGTCGATTCGCACCACGTTTGATTCGCACCAACCCTCAGAAATGCTGCAAAGTCAGGTGCTATGTTGAATGGAACACAGTCTCCTGGCATTTATTTTTAGTAACCTTTGTATTGTAAATGGCCGTCATTGGGAATTTGTGTACTGTTATTTGAAACCGTTACAAGTTTCCCATTTAATTTAAATAAATGCATTTGAGATGCAGGATAATTGGATAACTAATAGTAACCGTTGCTTGATATAAAAGTAACAGTCATAGCTGAAAATAAATCGCATATAGGCAGGTATGTGCGGTCGAATTGGTTAATAAAAACACGCAAACATTCGTTTTGTATTTCATTTTCAGATTTCAAAAAAGTTAAAAAATTTATAGTAATTTATATATTTTTTATACTTACCAATGACCCAGACTTAGCTGGTGCTAACTCCAACAAAACCAGGGCCAAACACAAATTTTGCCCCCCAGTCCCCAAAATTTGCATCCAAAACAAAAAGAAATCATGTCCTAAAGGACCTCCATAGTACGCCTCTACTGCGCATGCGCAGTGACGCAGTCGTCCCGAAATTGGCGCCAATTATCATTCTTACTGGCAGTGCCTGGTCAGCGCTATGTACTCAGCGGGGAGGCAAGAGTTCCCAACTCAGGGAGGGCCATCCCCGTCTGGGTCATTGGTAAGTATAAAAAATATATAAATTACTATAAATTTTTTAACATTTTTATACTGTACCAATGACCCAGACTTAGCTGAATAGTAAACAGGCTGGAGGGCCTAGGACATAGAGGAAAATCCAATAAGCTCAATTATAAATAAAGAGGTAACCCCTTAAGGAGAAAAGGAGTATTAGGCTTTACATGTATCTTTCTTATTTAATATTAAATTAGAAAGATACACTACCCTTAATAATTGAGCACAATAACATTCATGTTCTCTATTAACATCCAGTATAACCCTTATACTAATTATTTTTAAAGCAAGCCAATAAATAAAGTAGTCCAGAGAATTGAGACTCTTTATAATCATTTAAAAGTGTCCGAGTACTGTATATTAAAGCCCGTTTGACACTTGACATATACAAATGCTTCACACCGAGCTACACTTTAAAAATAAGACATGAATGAAATTAAACATTAATATTACACTTTAAAACCATCCCGGAAGCGACTCAGAAATACTGTCTTGGAGGAGGCATTCCCTTGCTTTTCACTATAAAGCAGGTGACCTAAGGGAACACCCGCCCCCCCCCCCCCCCCCCCCCCCTTCCCCTTGCCCTGGGTCAAATAGCCCAGAGCGAAGAGGGCAGCCGGACGGAGTCACTGCCGGAACAGAAAGCCTGCATAACTATAGTTGCAACTGTTTAGTGGACGACATTCTGAGCAACAGATAACGGACCTAAACAATGCAGGTCTCCAGAAATGGACTCAATATTTCTGAGATAAAAATTAGTAAATGTGGATGGCTGAGACCAATAAGCAGCCTTCATTAAATCTGTAATAGCAACACTATTAGCATAAGCCCAGGAAGTAGAAAGAGCTCTTACTTCATGAGCAGAAATCTTAAGCACAGACTGCTGAGAAGAAGATAAATCTTCATAAGCAGTACGGATAGTTAACTGAATCCATCTAGCAATAGAATGGACTGAAATGTCCTTTCTATTAGGCATCAAAGACAGAAAGAAACGTTTCCGTCCCTTTCTGATGAACTGAGATCTCTGTTTATAGATACGTAGTGCTCTAACAGGACAGAGTAAAGGCCTACGCCCGTCTGAAGACGGAAGAGCCTTAATAACAATAGGTTCCGGATATTTATTAGGAGCCTGATTCTTAGCTAAAAAACCCACATTAGTAGTGAAGGTGATAGTGTTCCCAACACTACGATAATGAGAATCATCCACCGATAGTGCATGAAGCTCACTGACTCTTCTGGCAGAAGAGAAAGCTAAGAGAAAAGCTGTCTTATAAGATAAGAATTTGAAATCTACTGTCCCAAGAGGTTCAAATGGCTTTTCCTTCAATTTAAGGAGAACCCAAGCTAAATTCCACTTAGGAATTAATCTAAGAGTTCTAGGTCTATTTATCGAAAAGTTTCGAACCAATTTCGATAAAGAGACATTAGATCCAATTTGTAAACTATCATGATGTGCATAGGTATCAGATAACATAGATCTATAACCCTTTATAGTAACAGGCTGCAGTTTGATTTCGTCAAACAAGTATACTAGAAAGTTTGCAATGTCTGGTCTAGAGGGATCAAATATATCTACAGAATGATCCCTACACCAACGACGGAAAACCTTCCACTTAGCCGCATAGTTTAGCGAAGAGGAGGTCCTCCTACAGTTAGAAATCGCGTCCACTGCTCGTCCTGTAAAGTGCTTGCCATGCAAGAAGGACCGCACAACGGAAAAACGTGAAGGTTGAGACCTTGCGGGTTGTGATGGAGTTGGCGCGATTTCCCCTGCGAAAGAAGATCCTCTCGTGGAGGAAGCTTCCGCGGTAGGTCCCACAACAGACACCTGAGTAGATTTATCCACGGTCTCTGTGGCGACAGAGATGCTACCAACAGAATCTTGCATTGAGATTGTTTTATCTTTAGCAATACTTGTTGAATTAACGGCGCTGGAGGATACGCATATCCTATCATTCCGTCCCAAGGGATCGACAGAGCGTCTACTGCAAATGCTCTTGGATCCGGACATGGGGACACATACGTCTGCAACTGATTGTTGAGATGTGTCGCAAATAAGTCTATCATTGGCCGTTCCCATTGGTAGCAAATCTGATTGAATACTTGTTTGTTGAGAGTCCACTCCGACGGCAACAAGCGACCCTTTCGTGAAAGGGAGTCTGCTAGCACATTCAGACGACCCGGTATGTGATGGACCGAAAGAAGAACGTGATGTTCCAACGCAAACAGAAGGATTCTTTCCGTTAGATTGAACAACGGAACTGAATGAGTGCCTCCCTGATTCCGTATATACGCCACTACTGTCGTATTGTCGGATAGGATTTGGACATGAGCATTGTGAATAATGTCCATCCAGTGACGTAACGCAAGCCAAATTGACATCATTTCCTTGATGTTTATGTGCTTGCACAGGAATTGCGGATCCCAAAGACCCTGGCATCTCGAATCCGTTGGGATTAATGATGCACCCCAACCTGTTTGACTGGCATCCGTCATAATGGTAAAACTCGGATCCGGCAACTGCAGCGGAACTCCTTGAGTTAACCACTGAATGTTTGCCCAAGTCTGAATCTCTTGTTTCACTTGATCTGACAAGAGAACGTCTACATCGAGCGAATGAATTTTCACACTCCAATTCTGAGTCAGGAAAATTTGAAGAGGACGTGTGCGTAGCCGCCCCATCGGAATGAGATCCGCGGCGGCTCCGCACAGACCTATCAGTCTCATAAATTCTCTCGCCGTGACTTTGTCTGCATGCAGACAATAGCGAGCGTAACAACTGACTAATTTCGCTCTGGTTAACGGCAGACGAACGAGATTGTTGTGCGTCTCGAAGCTCATTCCCAGATGAGTGAATGACTTGGACGGCACCAGATCCGACTTCTCCTCGTTTACTATGAAACCGAGACGTCGGAGCAATAGAAGAAGATTCTGAACATCGTTCTGAAGCGTTAACTCGTTGCCGTACCTCTGAAGAATGTCGTCCAGGTAGGCCGACGTTACCGCAGACGAATGAGCTCGGAAGTAGATCATTACCGAGTTCATTACCCGAGTGAAAGCCCAGGGTGCTAGATTCAATCCGAAGCACATGGCCCGGAACTGATACACCACTCCTAGGACTGCGAAGCGTAGATACTTTCGGAATGTCGGATGTACCATGACGTGAAAGTACGCATCCTTGAGATCTATGCTCGTTGCATAATCGTTCACGCGAATACTCGCTCTGACCGATCGAATCGTCTCCATATAAAACTTCGGAGCGACGATCAGCTTGTTTATCCAGCTCAAATCTATGACTGGACGGAACGAGCTGTCTGGTTTCGGAACCAGAAACAGATGGCTGTAGAATCCCAGCGATTCCTGGTTTTCTATGACCTCTACCGCGTTCTTCATTAAAAGAGACTGCACCTCTGATAACAGAGCGTCTCTTTTCTGTGGATTTGACGGAAGATGAGTCCACTTTGGACTTCGAGTTAATGGAGGCTTTCGTTTGAAGGATATCTTTAGACCTTCCGAAGTCACTCCTCTCACCCACGGGTCGTCCGTAATCGACGCCCACTCTTGTGAAAAACTCGACAACCTTCCGCCAACCGGAACGCGATAGAGGTTTAAGCCATCACCTCCTGGACCTGCGAGGCCTGCGGTAGGAGAAACCACGTCTTCCACGACCCGCACCTCGCCTCGTCGACCTCGGGGCGTCCGACCGATTGTCCCGGCCTGAAGGACGTCCCGAACGAGAGTCGCTATCCTGACGGTCTCTCGAATAAGACCAAGAGGACGCACCGGAACCTCTATAGGAACCTCTCTTGGGCGCATTAGACCCAGAAGTGCCCGCCTTATTCGTGTCTGCTGTATCCGACCTTTTAGGAGCGGATCTGAACAACAGAGAATCATTAGCTTTCTTTTTAATATTATCATAAATAGCGGAAAGCTTGCCGTCAAAGAGAAGTTCTCCTGAGACCGAAGCGACTCTAAGAGAGTTCTTCACCTTAGAATCCACTAGTGTGGATGTAGCTAGGGCTGCGTCACGTCTAACCAACTCCAGATTTGCCACTGAAAGGGCGGAGTTACACGTGGAATAAGCTACTGCCCTTGAAAGAAGTCTTAAAGAGGATTGTATATCCTGAAACTCTTCCCCTTGAAGGCGCAGTGATAACGCCTTAGTAAGGTGATCTGCGTAAGATAAGGCATCTAAATTGGCTCTGTTAGACGCAATAGCTGTTTCCAACACCGCGGTTGGAATAGAAGCTGACGACGGTAATGATAGCTCTAAGTCTTCCGCCTCGTCGTCCATACGCAGAGGAACTCTCGGTATACCCTGTCCTGCCGTGTCGAATTTATTCCTTGCATTAATGAAAGGCAGGTTGAGAGTATTTGCGGACAAGAAACCTGCTTTCCCCGTCCTGGAAGCAAGTTTAAATATAGCGTCGTTCAATAATTCAAATGTTCTTGCAACATTATTGGACTGCGACGGAAACTCGGGAGCGATGTCCCTGAACCGCTCAAAAAATTCAGAGTCCAATGACGCTATAATTCTCTTGTCCGGAAGCGCAGCAGTCTGGCCCGACGGAACAAATTGAGGGAGAAAGTGCCGGATGAAGTCCACGGCAGTTTTATGTTGTTCCGAAAGGGATAGCTCCAATTCATCCGTATCCCTTTCACCATCCGGTCGGACCTCCCGATGTTCCCGGTCGTCCGCCCCCGATGCTTCGGCGGAGCGTACCGACCCAGCGCCGTCGGATAATTCTCGATCCGACACCGTTTCTGTCGGCTGCTGGGATGCTGCGATAAGCTGTGCTATCTGCACTAGAATGTCCGACGTCGAGACCTGCGGAGGCGCGGTCTTTCGCTGCTTCGCCGAGGGCAGCTCCGCATCAGATGGCTCCCGCATACTTTTCCTATGCGAACGTCCGGAGTCCATCGGTCTCGAATCCCTGGCTGCCGGATGGTGTGACCTGGTCGCCGAAGAATCCTTCACCGGCGAAGCTGGCAAAATATCGGAGGTCACGCAGCCAAGGTGCGGTCGTGTGCGCCGACGAGAAGAGGAAGCCTTAACAGTCTCTGCGGACTGCTTATACAACGGAGCGTCCCGAGCGACGGACGTATGCTCCGCTAAAGACACATTTTGTACCACAACATCTGGTCCCAGATGTTGTTGTACGAGAGAGGGGCCTCTCTCGCTCGCGGCCCGGCTGGACCTGGACGAGCTAGGAACCGGACTAAAAGGCTTCCTCCGTTCTCGTTTACTATCCGCCGTCACTGGGTGTGCATCTATTATGTTTATAGTGCTCGCATCACCCAAAATTTCCTCTTGGACCGCATCGGACGAACCCGGCTGCCGAACCATTCGGTGAATGGACGCTACACCGGGCGAGCTAGCGGACGACATTTGTCTAATCTCCATGAGCACTTTTGCCGCTAGCTCTGAATTTATTTGTGACGACAGACGCACACTTGAAGAAGATAACATGGAAACATCACCCTGTTCTGGTTCCTCTGAAATAGAAACTGAGAGAGTAGAGTGACCTTGTGGAGAAAGAGCCGGCATCGCTCTTTCTCCAGAAACAACATATCGTGACACACGTTTCCAATGTTTCTCATCCCAATGTTCACATATAGGACAGGGATTAATGCGAGAACACTGACTACAATTAATACAATGATCATGAAAGTCAGAGGAAGATTTCTTCCTATTACAATTTGAACAATGTCCCTTCATTGTGAAAGAACAACAATAAGTCCTAGTTACTCGCAAAAACCCCTGACACAAAGATACATAATAACATGATCCATTAATAAATGAAAAAACAATTGCAAAACAAAATAATTTTGAAAAACTATTTTTTCAGAGAAGCCCAAGTTGCTGAAAAGTAACGTTGAGCCCCGATGGATCCGATGGCAAAGTGTGGTCAAAAATTTTAAATTTATATAAAATAATTAATGAGACACTTTCGGATAATATAAATGTATCTTATAATGAGATAAACTACTACAAAGGCAAACAGCCCCCCTCAAAAAAGGCTGTTGCCAATGAAAACAAACAGTGTAAACACACTAGAAAACATGACTCCAGGCACTGAAAAAACTGGCCCGGAATCAGTCATCAATTACACTCTATCTGATGCAAAACAGAGACTCCCAGGGGAGAATCTGCAGAACATCAGATGGAAGATGCAGAACACAAACGTTATACACCCATGGGTGAAAACGTAACTATGGGGAAAATAACAGAAAACATTCTGTAACCAAGCAACTCTCCCAGGAAATTTTAGAAATGAAACTTCTAAAAAATATGCCAAAAGCATGGGAGAATTGCAAGGGGGGACTTTAGAAGGCTAGGGGAGAGGAAACACTGAATAAGCAGTGCAACAATTAGCAAGAATGACAACAAGAGGCCCATGCCTCGAAAATAGGCAACTTAACATAATTTCAACAAAAAATTTTAAGTACAGCCCTGATTATTTTTTGCCACTTCTTTTTACCTCTCCTCCTTCTATCCTCCTTAGAATCACATTTTCTCCAAAAATTACGTGTCTGGCATCCTTTAAACTGAGATTTACAAGCACAAAGATCAGTGAGATGTTGACTGATGAAGGGCCAAACAGAGAATGAAAATTGGCGCCAATTTCGGGACGACTGCGTCACTGCGCATGCGCAGTAGAGGCGTACTATGGAGGTCCTTTAGGACATGATTTCTTTTTGTTTTGGATGCAAATTTTGGGGATTGGGGGGCAAAATTTGTGTTTGGCCCTGGTTTTGTTGGAGTTAGCACCAGCTAAGTCTGGGTCATTGGTACAGTATAAAAATATATGATTTATGGATGAACTGCCCGTTCAAATGGGTTGTGATAATTTTGATTATAATGGGGAAAAATTGCGATTCACGATTTTATTAGGCAGGTTGTGAAAGGATTTTTTTTTTTTGGTCAAATAAATCTCTGAAAGTTGGCACTTCGAGTTCGACATTTGATTTGTCCCAGAGATGTTTCAACCCGAGACGTTTCACCCACGAGGCGTTTCGTGACTTTCGTCCTGTGTTATAATTTTCATGTTTCACTGAAAAAAACAAACATTCAAACCCCACTTCATTTACGACCCAACACCCCTGTGGTGAATAACCAATATATTTGCGAAATTTTGCATGGTCCACCAGGCGTTTGGGAGGGGGTCAAATTACCACAAACAACCTCTCGGGAAGAAAATAAAAAAAAACAAAAAAAAAAAACGCCCGCCCGCATGCTTTTTTGGAAAAAATGGCCTGAGAAACAGACAATCAACTTTGTATGGCCTATATGAAATTTCATTGAAATCGGTTGACTCTAAGGAAAGTTAGAGTCTGCAAACCATCAGCCAACCAAATTAAATATAAGCGGAAAATGCCCTTGTTCGAACTTGGACCCACAATTGATGAAAGTGATCTACTACCCAAATTTCATCGAAATCGACTGACTGTAAGGAAAGTTAGAGTCTGCAAACGAAAAACATGGAAGATGTGCACTTACTGTGTATTAGTAGTAGCACTGAATAAATCAAAGTTTCCCTAATTTGCATAATTTTTGCACGAGAACAAAACCCGTATTATATGTGATGTATTGCATGTTACTAAACATTCATACAAAAATTTATTCAAATCCGAACTTTCATATAGAAGTTCTGTCCAAAAAACTGATTACACCCAATTTTGGAAAAAAGAAGTATTGTGAAGATCGGTTCATAAATATGGCTTTTAGTCCGAGGTGTGTTGACGCAGACAGGCAGACGGACAGATTTTCGGTACAAAATTTCCCACATTCGAACTTGACCTAGGTATTGATAAAAGTAATCCATATATGAAATTTCATTGAAATTGGTTGACTCTGAGGAAAGTTACAGTCTGGAAACCATCAGCTTATCAAATTTCAGCAACCTAATCAAATATGCTCGGAAAGTTAAAAAATTTATAGTAATTTATATATTTTTTATACTTACCAATGACCCAGACTTAGCTGGTGCTAACTCTTAAATTCTAGTGCCAAACACAAATTTTACCCCCCAATCCCCAAAATTTGCATCTAAAACCGAAAAATACATGTCCTATATGGTCCTCCATACCTTTCCTCCACTGCGCATGCGCAGTGTCAAGGAGGTCTCGAAATTGGAGCCAAAAGTCATTCTTACAAGCAGTGCCTGGAAAAGCGTTATGTACTCTGCGGGGAGGTATGAGTTCCTAACTCATGGGAGGGCCATCCCCGTCTGGGTCATTGGTAAGTATAAAAAATATATAAATTACTATAAATTTTTTAACATTTTTATACTGTACCAATGACCCAGACTTAGCTGAATAGTAAAACGGTTGGGGCCTAGGAAATAAAGCAATCCAATAGCTCAACTATATATATACAGAATTATCCCATCAGGAGAAAGGAGAAATAGGCTTTACATGTATCTTTCTATTCTGCATCAAAAGAGAAAGACACAACACCATTCTGTACTTGAGCATAATAACATCACTGATGTCTATTAACCTCCAGTATAATCCATTATGGTAATTATTTTTAAAGGAAAGCCGCTAAATAAAGTAGTCCAGATAAATGAGACTCTTATATTCATTAAAAGTGACCTTTAATTGTATATTAACGTCTGCATGATATGTGACATATACAAATACTACACACCGAGGTACACTTGAAAATATTACATGGATGAGTAAAAAAGATCTTTACACTTTAAAAACCATCCCGGTACCGACTAGAATTACTGACTCTAGGGGAGGTATTCCCTTGCTTTTTACTATAAAGCAGGTGACCTAAGGGAACACTCGCCCCCCATCCCCCCCCCACCCCACCCCCCCCCCCCCCCCCCCCCCCCTTCCCCTTGCCCTGGGTCAAATACCCCAGAGTGAAGAGGGCGGCAGCACAGAGTCACTGCCGGAACCAAAAGCCTACACAACTATAGTTGCAACTGTTTAGTGGACGACATTCTGAGCAACAGATAACGAACCTAAACAATGCCGGTCTCTAGAAATGGACTCAATATTTCTGAGGTATAAATTTTCGTGCAAGTGAAAGGCTAAAACCAATATGCAGCCGTCATTAGAACTGTAATAGCAACGCTATTAGCATAAGCCTCTGAAGTAGAAAGAACTCTTACTTCAAGAGCTAAAATCTTAATCGCAGACTGCTGTGTTGAAGATATTATCATAAGCAGTACTGAAAGCTAATAGAATCCATCTAGCTATAGAATGGACCGAAATGTGGAGGAAGCTTCCACAGCATAAGCCACAACAGACACCTGAATAGATTAATGCACGGTCTTTGTGGAGACAGAGGTGCTACCAACAGAATTGTATTGAGATTATTTAACTTAAGCAATATCTCCTGAATCAACGGCACTGGAGGATACCCATATCCTATTATCCCGTCTCACGAGATGGATAGAGCGTCAACTGCAAACGCTCGAGGATCCGAACATGTTGACACATACACTTGCAACTGATTGTTGAGATGTGTTGCAAAAAAGTCCATCATTGGCCGCTCTCATAGGTAGCAAATCTGATATGAATACTCATTGTTAAAAGTCCATTTGACTGCAACAAGCGGCCCTTTCGTGAAAGGGAGTCCGCTAATATGTTCAGACGACCCAGAATATGATGGACCGATAGGAGAACTTGAAGTTCTAGTACCAACAGAAGGATTCATTCCGTTACAGTGAATAACAGAATGGAATGAGTACCTCCCTAGTTCCGAAAATACGCTTATATTGTCGAATTGTCGGACAGAATTGCCTGTGGGCATTCTGGATAACATTCATGCAATGACGTAACGCAAGCCAAAATAACATCAATTCCTGATGTTTATGTGGTTGATTAGGAACTACGGATCCCAAGGACCCTGGCACTTAAAAACCGTTGGGCTCAATGTTGGGTCCCAACCTATTTAACTGGCATCCGTCAAAACTGTAAAACTCAGATCCGGCAATTGCAGTGGAAGTTATTTCCCTGAATAAACCACTGAATATCTGCCCAAGTCTGAATCTGTTTCACTTGACTTACACGAGGATGTACGTAACGAGCGAAAGAATCTTCACCCTCCAACTCTGTTCTTTTTGAGTCAAAAAGATTTGGAGAAGACAAGTGCGTAGCCACCCCATTGGAATAAAATCCGCGGCAGCTCCACACAACCCTATCAGTCTGATGAATTCTCTCGCTGTAACTTTGTCTAAGTGAAGACAATAGCGAGCATAACAACTGATTAATTTCGCTCTGGTTAATGGAAGATGAACGAGATTGTTGTGCGTCTCGAAGCTCATTCCCAAGTGGGTGAATGACTTGGACAGCACCAGATCCGACTTCTCCTCTTTTATTATAAAACCGAGACGTTGGAGTAATAGAAGAAGATTCTGCACATCGTTCTGAAGCGTTAACTCATTGCCGTACCTCTGAAGAATGTCATCCAGGTAGGTCGACATTACCGCAGACAAATGAGCTTGGAAATGTATCATTACCGAGTTCATTACTCGAGTGAAAGCCCAGGGCGCTAGGTTCAATCCGAAGCACATCGCTCGGAACTGATATACAACTCCTAGGACTGCGAAGCGTAGATACTTTTTGAATGTCGAATGTACCATGACGTGAAAGTACGCATCCTTGAGATCTATGCTTGTAGCATAGTCGTTCACCCGAATACTCACTCTGACTGATCGAATTGTCTCCATATAGAACTTCGGAGGGACGATCAGCTTGTTTATCCAGCTCAGATCTATGACTGGACGGAACGAGCCGTCTGGTTTCGGAACAAGAAACAGATGGCTGTAGAAACCCGGAGATTCCTGGTCTTCTACGACCTCTACCGCGTTCTTCTCCAGAAGAGACTGTACTTCTGATAGAAGAGCGTCTCTTCTCTGCGGATTTGACGGAAGCTGAGTCCATTTGGACTTTGAGTTAATGGAAGCTTTCGTTTGAAGGATATTCTTAGTCCTTCCAAAATTACCCCTCGAACCCAGGGGTCGTCCGTAATTGACGCCCGATTGTTTATTATAAAACTCGACAATCTTCCACCTACCGGAACACGATAGCGGTTCAAACCATCACCTCCTGGACCTGCGAGGCTTGCGGAAGGAGAAACTACGTCCTCCATGACCCGCACCTCGCCCCATCGACCTAGGGACGTCTGACCGGTTATCTCGGCCAGAATAATGTCCCCACGTGAGTCGCTGCCTTGACGGTCTCAAGAATAAGACCTAGAGGCTGCATAGGAACCTCTATAGGAACTTCTCTTGGGCGTACTTGTCCCAGAAGTGCCTGTCTTACTCTTTTCTGCTGTATCCGACTTTTTAGAAGCGGATTTGAATAGCCGAGAATCCGAAGCTGTCTTAGTTATCTGATCATAGATTGCTGAAAGCTTGCCGTCGAAGAGAAGCTCTCCAGAGACTGAAGCGACTCTGAGAGTTTTTCACCTTACCATCCACGCGTGTGGATGTAGTTAGGGCCACGTCACGTCTAACCAACTCCAGGTTTGCTACTGAAAGGGCGGAGTTGTACGTGGAATAAGCTATTGCCCTTGAAAGAATTCTTAAGGAAGATAGTACATCCTGGAATTCTTTCCCTTCAAGGCGTAATGAAAACGCTTTAGTAAGGTGATCTGCATACGATAATGCGTCTAAGATAACTCTGTTAGTCATTATTGTCGTTTCCAACATCGTGGTTGAAATTGACATAGACGACGGTATAGATCATTCTAGATCTTCGGCCTGATCGTCTAGACGCAGAGGAACTCTCGGTATGCCCTGTCCTGCCGTTTCGAAATTATTCCTTGAATTGATGAAAGGCAGATGTACAGCATTCGCCGATAAGAAACCTGACTTGCTCATTTTGGTAGCAAGCTCAAATACAGCGTCCTACAATAGTTCAAATGTTCTTGTGACATTATTGGACTGTGTCGGAAACTCAGGGACGATGTCCCTAAACCGATAAAATTATTCCGTGTCCAGTGACGCTAACAGTTTCTTATCCGGCATCGCAGCCTTTGGTCCGACAGAACAACTTCTGAAAGATAATGCCGGATGATATCTACAGCAACTTTATGTTGTTCCGAAAGGGAAAAAAACAACTCCACGGTATCCCTTTGCCATCCTGACGGACCACTTGAAATTCTCGGTCGTCCGTACCTGATGCTTCAGCGGAGCGTACTGACCCAGCGTGGTCGGATAAATCCTGATCCAACAGAGATTCTGTCATCTGCTGGGATGCTGCGATAATTTGTGCTATTTGTAATAGCACGTCCGTTACGGAGACCTGTGGAGCAGTGGTCTTACGTTACTTAGCCGCTGAAAGCTCCCTGGACATTAACTCCTGCATATTTCTTATGTGAACGTCCGGAGTCTATAGGCCTCGTATTCCTGACTACCGGATGGCGTGACCTGGTCGCCGTGAAATCCTTGGTCGGCGAGACTGGCTATATAACAGTGGTCACGTAGTCAAGGTGCGGTCGTGTGCGCTGCCGTGAGGATGAGGAAGCCATTAGAGCAGTCTCTCCGGACTGTCTATATAATGGAGCGTCCCCAGCGGTGGACGTATGCTCCGAATGAGAAACATTTGTACCACAACATCTGTTCTCAGATGTTGATGTACGAGAAAGGGACCTCTCTCACTCGCAGCCCGGGTGGACCTGGACGAGCTAGGAACCGGACTTAAAGGCTTCCTCCATACCCTCCTCGTATCCATCGTCACTGGGTGTGCACGTAGTATATTTTATAGTGCTCGCCTCACCCAAATCTCCTTCCTGGACCGCAACGGACGAACCCGGTTACCGAACCATTCGATGAATGGACGTTACACCGGGCGAGCTAGCAGACGCCAAAGCCGTCGATCCTACTTGGGACCTCTTAGGCAATTGACGTAATATCATGAGCACTTATCCGCTAACTCTTCATTTGAATGTGACGACAGAAGCACACTTTTTGAAGACATCACAGAAAATCACCGCATTCTTATTCCTGAATGAGGCCAATGAGCCGTCACTTACATAATATCCACTGGCAGCTCTAGGGACGTTCATTCCGGCATTTATATAATATGCGAACGTCCCATCAGGAAAGACCTCATATCCATGGCTAACAGATGAAGTAACCTGGTCGACAATACTTCCTGGTCGGCAAAGCAGGAGCTCTAGGAACGTTCATTCCTGAATTTATATAATATGCGAACGTCCCCTGAAACTATGAGGTCACAAGCCAAGGTGCAGTGGTGTGTGTTGACATGAGGATGAGGAAGCCCATAACACAGCCAGTTCGGACTGTGTACGTGACGGAATGTCCTGAACAGGAGGATTGGACGTATGTTCCGACTAACAAACAAACATACAACAACATTGCGGCTCAAATGTAGTTGTAAGAGAGAGGGGGCCTCTCTCACTCGCGGTCCGGATAGACCTGGACGAGTTACCTACTAGACTGACAGGCTTCCTCCGTACTATCCTCGGATCCGTCATTGCACGTTCCAAGTTTATAATGCTCACATCACCCACACTACTTCCCAGAACCGTAACGGACAAACCCGGCTGCCGAGCCATTCGATAAATGGTCGCTACACCGGGCGGACTAGCTAGATCAATGCCTTCGATCCTACTAGGGACCTCTTCGGCAATTGTCGTATTACCTTGAGCACTTAGCCGCTAGCCATAACACTGCAACGACGGAGACACACTTGTTGAAGACATCACGAAAACATCACTCTGAATTCTGAAAAATAAAATGATAGAGAGTGACCCTACAGAGAGAGGACCGCTATGGACCCCTCCCCGCAAACACAATATCGTGACACACGCCTCCAACGTTGTCATTTCAATCAACCCACACAGAGCAGGAATTAGTGCGAATACATTGAACCTGAGAATTAGAGGAAGAAATCCTCGCATTATAAATAAAAAATATTTTTTCATCAATAAAAAATACACAGTCATATTAGTCGCACTATCCCTTGAAATAAAGATACATAATATAACATAATCCATTATAATGTTTGAAAGAAAATAATTTAAATTTTTCAGAAGAGCCCAAGCTCCCAATGGGAACACCGAGCCCAAATGGATCCCAAAAAAGCCTAAGTGTGGACAAAAATTTTTAAAACATTTTAAAAAATTAATGCAACACTTACATACAATATTAATGTATCTTGCTATGTCTAAACTAATGTAAAGACAAGAAATCACTATCAGCAGTAACCGTTGTCAATGTAAACAGGAAGTTGTACAAAAACCGGAAACATGACTCCAGGCACTGATAAACATGGCCCGAAATCAGTTACCAATTTAAACACTATCTGATGCAAAACAGAGATTTCCATAGAAGAAACTGCAGAACATCAGATGGTAGATGCAGATCACAACGCCTAAACACCTAAGGGTGAGGACGTCAACATGGGGAAAAGAACAGAAATTCATTCTGTTACGAAGCCAAAACTCCCAAGAAATTTTAGTAATAATTATTACAGAGAATATGCCAAAAGCATGGGAGAATAGCAAGGGGGGGAATAATGGAAAGGGAGAGAGGCAACCCTGATCAAGCAGTGGAACTTTCATAGCAAGAATGATAACAACAGGCTCATGCCTCGAAATTAGGGAACATAACATAATTTCGTAAAAAATTTTAAGTTACAGCCCTGATTACTTCCTGCCACTGAATTTTCCTCTCAACCTTCTATTTCCTCTTTAGATCCACCATATCTCTCATATTTATGTGTCTGGCATCATTTAAACTGAGATTTACAAGCACAAATATCAGTCAGATGTGAACTGATGAAGGGCCAAACAAAGAATGACTTATGGCGCCAATTTCAAGACCTCCTTGACAATGTGCATGTGCAGGGGAGGAAAAGGTATGGAAGACCATATAGGACATGTATTTTTCGGTTTTAGATGCAAATTTTGGGGATTGGGGGGTAAAATTTGTGTTTGGCCCTAGAATTTAAGAGTTAGCACCAGCTAAGTCTGGGTCATTGGTACAGTATAAAAATATGACCATATTTGAACTTGGACCCACAATTGATGAAAGTGATCTACTACCCAAATTTCATCAAAATCCAGTCACTGTAAGGAAAGTTAGAGTCTGGAAACGAAAAGCACGGAAGGACGGAAGGACACCCCGAATTTAATATCTTTTCAAAAAGCGGGAGACAAAAAAAATACATAGGGTTCTTCCTCTCATTATGCCTATCCACATGTCAGGTTAGGTTTTGATCAGGCAAACAACATTTTAATTAGTATGTTGTAACCAACTCTGACTGATAAAACCTCATATCCACGGTCACTGTGACCTTTACCTTTGACACAATAACCCCAAAATAAATAGAGTTCTTCCTTTCATCATGTTCAACCTGCCAAGTTTAGTATCAATCAGGCAAGCAAAATTTCAATTAGAGAAGCCAACACTGGTAAATGTTTAGGTTCAAGGTCACTGTGGCCTTGACTTTTGGCATAATGGCCTCAAAATAAATATGAAAAAATTTAAAGTAATTTATATATTTTTTATACTTACCAATGGCCCAGACTTAGCTGGTGCTAACTCTTAAATATTCAGGGCCAAACACAAATTTTGCCCCCCAAATCCCCAAAATTTGCATCCAAAACCAAAAAACTAATGTCCTATATGGTCCTCCATACTTTTGTCTACTGCGCATGTGCAGTGTCAAGGAAGTACCAAAATTGGCGCCAAGCCTCATTCTTACAACCAGTGCCTGCTAAATGTATATAATCAGCGGGGAGGTATGAGTTCCCAACTCATGGGAGGGCCATCCCCGTCTGGGCCATTGGTAAGTATAAAAAATATATAAATTACTTTAAATTTTTTCATATTTTTATACTGTAAACCAATGGCCCAGACTTAGCTGAATAGTAAAAAGGCTGGAGGGCCAAGGACATAAAGGAAAATCCAATAAGCCCAATTATACATACAGGAATATCCCCTCAAGGAGAAAAGGAGAGAAAGGTTTACATATGTCTTTCTTATTTATTAGAAATAAGAAAGACAAAATACCAACCAGATAATTGAGCAGTACATCATATATAATTCTCTATTAACATCCAGTATAACCCATTATACTAATTTAATAAAGGAAGCCAATAAATAAAGAAAGTCCTGAGAAAGAGACTCTTTATACTCATTTAAAAGTGTCCGAGGATTGTATATTAACGCTTGTATGACACGTGACATATACAAATGCTTCACCAAGCTACACTTTAAAAATATTACATAAATGAGATAGACATTAGCTTTACACATTAAAACCATCCCAGCACCGACTCGGAATTACTGACTCAGGAGGAGGTATTCCCCTGCTTTTCACTATAAAGCCGGTGATATAAGAGAACACCATCCCTCCCCCTTCCCCTTGCTCTGGGTCAATCACCCCAAAACGAAGCAGGCAGCAAGACAGAGTCACTGCTGGAACAGAAAGCCTGCATAACTATAGTTGCAACTGTTTAGTGGACGACATTCTGAGCAACAGATATCGGACCTAAACATCTAAGGTCGCCAGAAATAGACTCAATATTTCTAAGGTCAAAATTTGTGAACGTAGAAGGCTGAGACCAGTATGCAGCCTTCATCAGATCCGTAATAGCAATACTATTAGCATAAGCCCAAGATGTAGACAGCGCTCTAACTTCATGTGCTGAAATCTTAAGCACAGACTGCTGAGTTGAAGATAATTTTTCACAAGCAGTACGAATAGTCAACTGAATCCACCTAGAAATAGAATGGACCATAATGTCCCTTCTATTTGGAAGCAGAGACAGACAGAAATGTTTTCGTCCCTTTCTGATAAACTCAGATCTGCGTTTGTGAATATGCATAGCTCTAACTGGACACAGCAAAGGCCTATGGCCATCTGAGGACGGAAGAGCCCTAATAATAATCGGCTCCGGGTACTTATTAGGAGCCTGATTCTTAGCCAAAAATCCCACATTGGTAGTTAAAGTAATAGTATTACCAACACTACGATAGTGAGAATCATCAACAGATAGCGCATGAAGCTCACTAACTCTTCTAGTGGAAGCGAAGGCTAAGAGAAAAGCTGTCTTATAAGATAAGTATTTGAAGTCTACCGTGTCAAGAGGTTCAAATGGCGATTCTTTGAGCTTCAGAAGAACCCAAGCTAAATTCCACTTAGGAATTAATCTAAGGGTTCTAGGTCTATTTATCGAAAAGTTTTTAACTAACTTTGATAAAGAGACATTAGATCCAATTTGTAAGCTATCATGATGAGCATAAGTATCGATAGCATAGACCTATAACCCTTAATAGTTACTGGCTGCAGTTTGATCTCGTCAAACAAGTAGACCAAAAAATTAGCAATGTTTGGAAGGGAGGGATCATAAACATCAATCAAATGATCCCTACACCGAGAAAAAACCTTCCACTCTGCTGCATAGTTTAGCGAAGAGGAGGCTCTCCTACAGTTAGAAATTGCATCCACTGCTCGTCCTGTAAGTTGCTTGCCATGCAAGAAGGGCCGCACAATGGAAATACGTGAAGGTTGAGACCTTGCGGGTTGTGATGCAGTGTGCGCGATTTCCCCTGCGAAAGAAGGTCCTCCCATGGAGGAAGCTTCCGAGGAATGTCCCATAACAGACACCTGAGTAGATTTATCCATGGTCTCTGGGATGACAGAGATGCTACCAGCAGAATCTTGCAGTGATTGCTTGATTTTTAGCAATATCTCTTGAATCAATGGAGCTGGAGGATACAAGTATCCTATCCTTCCGTCCCAAGAGATCAAGAGAGCGTCTACTGCGAACGCTCGAGGATCTGGGCATGGCGACACATACGTCTGCAACTGATTGTTGAGATGCGTCGCAAACAAGTCTATCATTGGATGATCCCATTGGTAGCAGATCTGATTGCATACTCGCTTGTTGAGAGTCCATTCTGATGGCAACATGCGACCTTTACGAGAAAGAGAGTCCGCTAGAATGTTCAGACGACCCGGAATATGACGGACCGACAGAAGAACATGATGCTCTAGGACAAACAGAAGGATTCTTTCCATTAAGTTGAATAACGGAATGGAATGAGTGCCTCCCTGGTTCCGAATGTACGCTACTACTGTCGAATTGTCGGACAGTATTTGAACATGTGAATTCTAAATTATGTTCATCCAATGACGTAGTGCAAGCCAAATTGACATCATCTCTTTGTTGTTTACGTGCTTGTTCAAGAACTGTGGATCCCAAAGACCCTGGCACCTCGAATCTGTTGGGCTCAATGTCGTGCCCCAACCTGTTTGACTCACATCTGCCATAATGGTAAAAACCGGATCCGGCAGTTGCAGTGGAACTCCCTGAGTCAACCACTGAATATCTGCCCAAGTCTGAATCTCTTGTTTTATTTGGTTCTACAAGACGATGTTCGTTTCGAGCGAATGAATCTTCACACTCCAATTCTGAGTAAAAAATATCTGGAATGGACGAGTGCGTCCCATCGGAATAAGGTCCGTGGCGGCTCCGCAAAAACCTATCAGTCGCATAAATTCTCTCGCTGTTACTACATCTGAGTGTAGACAAAAGCGAGCATAACAACTGACTAATTTCGCTCTGGGTAACGGCAGACAAACCAGATTGTTGTGCATCTCGAAGCTCATTCCCAAGTGAATGAATGACTTGGACGACTTCTTTTCATTTGAAACCCAGACATCGGGGCAATTGAAGCAGACTCTAAACATCGTTCTGAAGAGTTAATCTGTCGCCGTATCTCTGAAGAATGTCGTCCAAGTAGGCCGACGTTACCGCAGTCGAATGAGCTCGGAAATGAGTCATTACCAAGTTCATTATTCGAGTGAAAGCCCAGATTCAGTCCGAAGCACATTGCTCGGAACTGATAAACGACTCCTAGGATGGCGAAGCGAAGGTAGTTTCTGAACGTCGGATGTACCATGACGTGAAAGTACGCATCCTTGAGATCTGTGCTCGCAGCATAATCGTTCACTCGAATGCTCGCTCTCACCAATGGAATGGTCTCCATATAAAACTTTGGAGCCACGATCAGCTTGTTTATCCAGCTGAGATTATAACTGGACGGAACAAGCCGTCTGGTTTTGGTACCAGGAACAGGTGACTGTAACAACCGGGAGATTCCTGGTTTTCTACGACCTCTATTGCATTCTTCTCCAGAAGAGATTGCACCTCTGATAGAAGCGAATCTCCCTTCTGAAGGTTGGACGGAAGCTGAGTCCATCGTGGACTTCGTGTTAATGGAGGTTTTTCCTTGAAGGACAGTTTTAGACCTTTCGAAATAACCTCCTGTACCCATCGGTCGTCCGTAATTGACAACCAATTGGTTAAGAATCTTGACAGCTTTCCGCCCACTGGAGCGCAATAGAGGTTATGACCTTCACCTACTGGACCTGCGAGGCTTGCGGGAGGAGAAACTACGTCCTCCTCGTCCAGCACCTCGACCAGTCAACCTAGGGGCATCTGACCGGTTGTCTCGGCCAGCATTACGTCCCCTACCTGAGTCGCTACTCTGACTGTCTCTGGAGTAAGAGGTAGAGGATTTTTTAGATCCTCCATAGGAGCTTCCCTTGGACGTACTCGCTCCAGAAGCTCCTGACTTACTCCTCTCTGCTGAGTCCGGTTTCTTAGAAACAGACTTAAAGAGCAGAGAATCTGAAGCTTTCTTGGTAATCTGATAATAGATTAATGAAAGCTAACCATTAAAGAGAAATTCTCCTGAAACCGGTCCGACTCGAAGAGTTTTTCACCTTAGAATCCACCCTAGTGGATGAAGCCAGGGCAGCATCATGTCTGACTAACTCCAAATTTGCCACTGAAAGGGAGGAGTTATACGTGGAAAATGCGACTGCCCTAGAAAGAACTCTCAAGGAAGTTTGAACATCCTGGAATTCTTTACCATTGAGACGTTGTGCTAACGCTCTGGTAACGTGATCTGTGTATGATAAAGCGTCTAAACTGGCTCTGTTAGACGATATTGTCGTCTCCAATGTACTGGAGAGAATTGACATAGACGCCGGCAAAGACAATTCCAAGTCTCCAACATGGTCGTCTAAATGCAGAGGAACTCTCAGAATGCCCTTTCCTGCTGCTTCAAATTTATTCCTATTGTTGATGAATGGCAGATGTAGAGCATGTTCCGATAAGAAACTGGATCTGCCTGTCTTAGAGGCTAGCCTAAAGATAGCGTCATTCAGCAATTCAAACGTCCGTGAGACATTGCTGGACTGGACCGGAAACTCAGGAACATCATCCTTAGTCCGGCCAAAAAAGTCTGTATCCAGTGATGCTATCAGTCTCTTATCTGGTACCGCAGCTCTCTGGTCCGATGGAACAACCTCTGGAAGGTGTTGATGGATAAAATCTACTGCCACCTTCTGCTGTTCCAGAACGGAAAAATCCAGCTCCGCATGTTCCCTTTCACCATCCGACTGGACCAGATGCGAATCTCGGTCGTCCCTGTCTGACTCTGCAGAGGAACGTACCGACCCAGCTTCCTCCGACAGTTCCTGATCTGAAACCGTTTCCGAAGGTTGCTGGGATGCTGCGATAAGTTGTGCTATCTGTGATAGCAAGTCCGTCACGGAGGCCTGTGGAGCTGTGGTCTTACATTGTTTAGGCACTGGAAGCTCCTGGGACGGTACCTCTTGCATAATCCTTTTATGCGTATGTCCCGACTGGTGAGGCCTCGTATCCTTGGCTATCAGATGGAGTGACCTAGACGACATGGAATCCTTTGTCGGTGAAGCAGGCTGGATATCTGAGGTCACGAAGCCAAGGTGCGGTCATGTGTGCTGGCGTGTGGAAGCTAAAGTCAATAGACTAGCCAACCCCGGCTGTCTATGCGGTGAAGCCTCCCGAGCAGGAGGAGTGGACGTATGCTCCGGCTGACAAGCGTTATGCACAACAACATCTGGCCCCAGATGTTGTTGTAAGAGAGAGGGGCCTCTCTCGCTCGCAGTCCGGGTAGACCTAAATGAGCTAGCTACTGGACTGACTGGCTTCCTCTGATCCATCCTCCGATCCATCGTCGCAGGGTGTGCGTGATCTGAGATTATAGTGATCGCAACACCCTTTCTCCTCTCCTGGACCGCAACAGACATACCCGGCGTTACATCACCCACATTACGAGTGATAAGATCCACCGGCCGAGCTAGCTGGCGACAAGGTTGTCAATCCTACTAAGGATCTAGGCACTTGACTGATTTCCTTGAGCACTTTTGCCGCTAGCTCTTCATTGATTTGCGACGACGGCAGCACACTTCTAGAAGACATCACGGAAACATCACCCTGTTCTTGTTCCTCTGAAAAAGAGACTGAAAAACTAGAGTGACCCTGTGGTGAGAGGACCGGCAACGACCTCTCACCACTAACAATATACAGTGGCACACGTCTCCAACATTTGTCATCCCAACTGGGACAAACTGAACAAGAATTAGTGCGAGTACAGTGACTACAGCAAATACAATGAGCATGAGAATCTGAGGAAGACTTCTTCGAATTACAATTTGAACAATATTCTTTCATAATTAAAAAAATATTATACAGCTGTAGTACTCGCACTAACCCTCGAAAATACAAAGATGCATAATAATAATACAATCCACAACAAAATTTCGAAAAATAATTCAAAAGAAAATTTTCGAAAAATTTTGACATGAGGCCAAGTTCCCAAAGAGAACGATGAGCCCAAATGGATCCCAAAAAAGCCTAAGTGTGGACAAAAATTTTAAAACATTTCTAAAAATTAATGTTACACTTACGGATAATATTAATGTATCTGACTCTATAATAAACCTTACAGAAGACAAGGAATCACTAACAGAAAGTAACCGTTGTCAACGTAAACAAAAGTCAATAAAAACCGGAAACAAGACTCCAGGCCTGAAAAACATGGCCCAAAATCAGTAACCAATTTAAAACACTATCCGATGTAAAACAGAATCTTCCACAGAAGAAGCTGCAATACATCAGATGGTAGATGCATGACCAACACGCCTAAACACCCTAAGGGTGAGGACGTAACCATGGGGATAACAGAATAAACATTCTGTAACTAAGCTAAAACTCCCAAGAAATTTCAATAAAAAAATTTCAAAAATTATACCAAAAGCATGGGAGATTAGCAAGGGGGGTTTCAAGGAAAGGGAGTGAGGAAACACTTAACAAACAGTGGAGATTTCATAGCAAGAATGAAAACATCAGGCCCATGCCCCGAAATTAGGGAACATGAAATAATTTTACATAAAAATTATAAGTTACAGCCCTGAACACATCCATCCACTGTTCCTTCCTCTCATCTCTTATTTCATCCTTGGATCCACCATTTCCATCATGATTTTGTGTCTGGCATCATTTTAATTGGGATTTTAAGCACAGATATCAGTGAGATGTTACTGATGGAAGGGCCAAACAAAGATTGAGGATTTGGCGCCAGTTTCGGTACTTCCTTGACACTGGGCATGCGCAGTAGGCAAAAGTATGGAGGACCATATAGGACATTGGATATTTTGATTTGGATGCAAATTTGGGGGATTGGGGAGAGAGGGGGAAATTTGTGTTTGGCCCTGAATAATTTAGAGTTAGCACCAACTAAGTCCGGGTCATTGGTACAGTATAAAAATATTATAAGTTACAGCTCTGAACACATCCAACCACTGTTTTTTCCTCTCATACTCTTAATTCATCCTTTGATCCACCAAAATCACCATTACTTTGTGTCTGGCATCATAAAAATGAAACAATTGTAAGTAATTTAAATATTTTTTATACTTACCAATGACCCAGACTTAGCTGGTGCTAACCCAAAAATATCTAGGGCCAAACACAAATTTTGCCCCCAAATCCCTAAAATTTGCATGCAAAACCAAAAATTAGAAGTCCTATCGGGCCCTCCATACATTTACCCTCTGCGCATGCGCAGACGCCAGGAAGTCACCAAAATTGGTGCCAACCATCATTCTTTGTACAAAAGATGATAATAATTCAGCGGGGAGGTATGAGTGCCCAGTACTGCCCACTCATGGAAGGGCCATTCCCGTCTGGGTCATTGGTAAATATATAAATTACTATAATTTTTTCATATTTTTATACTGTAACCAATGACCCAGACTTAGCTGAATCTTAAAAAGGTGGAGGGCCTAGAACTTCCGAAATAGTAGATCAACAAAGATCAAATCCTTCAATCCATGATGAAGAAATTAGAATAATTAGAATTTACATGTATGTCTCTTTATATCATAATAGAAAAGACATATCCTAATATGGATCCCAATTATGTAAATCCTAAATGCGAGCATGAAATCATGTTAATTAGGATGTAACAATAAACAATTTTTAAGACTAGTCTGGACTAAGCCCTAAAAATTAGAATGGCATATTGAGAATGAGAGAAAATTGCCCATAAACCTACGCCATACTGTAACACTACAGCTGATCACCGAATATAGTACAGACAAAACAGCTTCCTTAATAGTTACATACCCAATAAGCCAGAGACGTGGACAAAATGACCCACCCACCTCCTTTTTTTGAACATATCTTCAAAAGAAAGAGGGGAGAGCTCTGGAATCTATAATCAGAACACGGAAACAATATAAATAAATATTGATCAGGCACTCAAAAATTAACTCAGGAATAATAAATGGTGCTTAATGCCACTTCACAAGCCAAGGCTATAGCGATGATTTTGGTAAATAACATTATCCGCTACAAAATATGCACTGCAGATGGCGTATACAGGTACGATGAAATCAGTGAAATAATAACATGCACATACAAAAGCGAGATACGATGAACAATCTCTGCAGAGAAAACACGCTTCAAGATCATTCACAGGAGGCCTCTGTAATATTAAATCTGGTAAGAACACTCTCCAACGTGTACTATTTGGTATCTACAACTATAAACACGTGAGAATATGCGATTTGAGAACCGACAAAATAGAGACCAGGATCGAGAAAAGAAGGTAGGTATGATTACCGGCTACTAATGCAACAGAACTGCATATATGCCAATGAGGGCGCCATCCAGTCACCTAAAAACTCAAATAGCAGCCATTATGATGATAAAATAAGTGCTTGCATATTAGAAATCAGAAACACTGGAAACTAATGCAACAGAACTGCATATATGCCTATGAGGGCGCCATCCAACACGCCCAAACACATAGTATGTATGTATTAAAATATATATACGTGACAGTGTGAGTGTTGGGGGGGGGGGGGGTGGAAATTCAAATATGTCGAAACCTCCTCACCCACATTATTAATCATTGCTGGTCCAGACAGCAATAATATAGTGATCACAAAGCTTCCTCACGTCTGACATACTCTGTAATGCCACTGAGAGTGGAGAATGACGTGAAGAACAAAACTTCCCTTGAAGAAGAAAACCCTCTTGTGGGGGAAGCTTCCGGCGAATGTTCAATAACAGACACCATAACCTCAATCTAATCAATAGAAATGAATGAATTGAAGGATACACATATCCTATCATTCATTCCCATGAAAACGGCTGAGAGTCAAATGTATGTGCTCAAATGCCTAGTACTGGCGACACAATAATGGAAACTATTATTCCCGTGCGTCGCAAACTTAACTATCTTGAAGTGATCCTATATAAGATCATGCAATAGGCATACAGTTAGAATAAGCCCAAGATGTAGCCAGCGCATTACTTCATGCGCTGAAAACTTAAGCACTGACTGCTGATTGGAAGATAAATTTACCTAAGCAGTACGAATAGCTAACTGACTTATTAAACAATAGAATGAACATAAACGTCCCTACTATTGGAAATTAATGACAAAAGAAGAGGTCTTCTCTTCTGATAACTCTGATCTGCATCTAATCCAAACTTGACCTTATGTTAAAAGATTCTCTAAAAGAAAACAGGTCTAGAGCGAAAAACGTCTACCACTCCAGTTAAGAATAACTGGAGGGGACATGTGCGTAAGCGACCCATCGAAATAACATTCATAGTCGTTCCGCATAACCACGTCTAGCGCATAAAATTTCCGCTGTTAATGTGTCAGATCTCTATAAAAGCCTCGAGCCACCAGCTCAGGGGTGTCTAATCAGTAACTTAAACAGACAGAAATCCCCTATCGAAGTGGCTGTGTGGACAATCCTAAAGAAATATATAGGAGATACCTATACATTCGCTATGAGTCCTATAGACAGTCTGAGTCTAGGACAACCTCTCCTGCTCTTTCTGCTGGTGTTTGTCAATTAGAACCCAACTTAAAGAGTCGAGAAGACTAGAGTCTGGAAAACTAAAGAAACTGTAGAAAGTTTTCCACTTAATCAAATGTTAAACATCAGAATAACTCACACTTAACATTAGTTAAGACATAGAGATATATATATAGGTCTGGAAAGAATTTTTAAAAGGTACAAACGACCACAAAGTTAAAAAATTTATAGTAATTTATATATTTTTTATACTTACCAATGACCCAGACTTAGCTGGTGCTAACTCTAAAAAATCCAGGGCCAAACACAAATTTTGCCCCCCAATCCCCAAAATTTGCATCTAAAACCAAAAGAAATCATGTCCTATAGGACCTCCATACTTTGCCCTTACTGCGCATGCGCAGTGTCAAGGACGTTCCGAAATTGGCGCCAATTATCATTCTTACTGGCAGTGCCTGGTCAGCGCTATGTACTCAGCGGGGAGGTAAGAGTTCCCAACTCCTGGGAGGGCCATCCCCGTCTGGGTCATTGGTAAGTATAAAAAATATATAAATTACTATAAATTTTTTAACATTTTTATACTGTACCAATGACCCAGACTTAGCTGAATAGTAAAAAGGCTGGAGGGCCTGGGACATAGAGGAAAATCCAATAAGCTCAACTATATAATATAGAGGCAACCCCTCAAGGAGAAAAGGAGTATTAGGCTTTACATGTATCTTTCTTATTTTATGTTAAATTAGAAAGATACAATACCCTTCATAATTGAGCACAATTACATTCATGTTCTCTATTAACATCCAGTATAACCCTTTATACTAATTATTTTTAAAGTAAGCCAATAAATAAAGTTAGTCCAGAGAATTGAGACTCTTTATATTCTTTAAAAGTGTCCGAGGATTGTATATTAACGCCCGTTTGACACTTGACATATACAAATGCTTCACACCAAGCTACACTTTAATAATATGACATGAATGAATTTTAACATTAATATTACACTTTAAAACCATCCCGGAAACGACTCAGAAATACTGACTTCGGAGGAGGCATTCCCTTGCTTTTCACTATAAAGCAGGTGACCTAAGGGAACACCCTCCCCCCCCCCCCTTCCCCTTGCCCTGGGTCAAATAGCCCAGAGCGAAGAGGACAGCTGGACGGAGTCACTGCCGGAACAGAAAGCCTGCATAACTATAGTTGCAACTGTTTAGTGGACGACATTCTGAGCAACAGATAACGGACCTAAACAATGCAGGTCTCCAGATATGGACTCAATATTTCTGAGATAAAAATTCGTGAATGTGGATGGCTGAGACCAATAAGCAGCCTTCATTAAATCTGTAATAGCAATACTATTAGCGTAACCCCAAGAAGTAGCAAGAGCTCTTACTTCATGAGCCGAAATCTTAAGCACAGACTGCTGAGAAGAAGATAAATTTTCATAAGCAGTACGGATAGTTAATTGAATCCATCTAGCAATAGAATGGACCGAAATGTCCTTTCTATTAGGCATCAGAGACAGAAAGAAACGTTTTCGTCCCTTTCTGATAAACTGAGATCTCTGTTTATAGATACGTAACGCTCTAACAGGACAGAGTAAAGGCCTACGCCCGTCTGAAGACGGAAGAGCCTTAATAACAATAGGTTCCGGATATTTATTAGGAGCCTGATTCTTAGCTAAAAAACCCACATTAGTAGTGAAGGTGATAGTGTTCCCGACACTACGATAGTGAGAATCATCCACCGACAGTGCATGAAGCTCACTGACTCTTCTAGCAGAAGAGAAAGCTAAGAGAAAAGCTGTCTTATAAGATAAGAATTTGAAATCTACTGTCCCAAGAGGTTCAAATGGCTTTTCCTTCAGTTTAAGAAGAACCCAAGCTAAATTCCATTTAGGAATTAACCTAAGAGTTCTGGGTCTATTTATCGAGAAGTTTCTTACCAACTTAGATAAAGAGACATTAGATCCAATTTGTAAACTATCATGATGTGCATAGGTATCAGATAACATAGACCTATAACCCTTAATAGTAACAGGCTGCAGTTTGATTTCGTCAAACAAGTATACTAGAAAGTTTGCAATGTCTGGTATAGAGGGATCGAATATATCTACAGAATGATCCCTACACCAAAGACGAAACACCTTCCACTTAGCCGCATAGTTTAGCGAAGAGGAGGTCCTCCTACAGTTAGAAATCGCGTCCACTGCTCGTCCTGTAAAGTGCTTGCCATGCAAGAAGGACCGCACAACGGAAAAACGTGAAGGTTGAGACCTTGCGGGTTGTGATGGAGTTGACGCGATTTCCCCTGCGAAAGAAGATCCTCCCGTGGAGGAAGCTTTCGCGGTAGGTCCCACAACAGACACCTGAGTAGATTTATCCACGGTCTCTGTGGAGACAGAGATGCTACCAACAGAATCTTGCATTGAGATTGTTTTATCTTTAGCAATACTTGCTGAATTAACGGCGCTGGAGGATACGCATATCCTATCATTCTGTCCCAAGGGATCGACAGAGCGTCTACTGTAAATGCTCTTGGATCCGGACACGGAGACACATACGTCTGCAACTGATTGTTGAGATGTGTCGCAAATAAGTCTATCATTGGCCGTTCCCATTGGTAGCAAATCTGATTGAATACTTGTTTGTTGAGAGTCCACTCCGACAGCAACAAGCGACCCTTTCGTGAAAGGGAGTCTGCTAGTATGTTCAGACGACCCGGTATATGACGGACCGAAAGAAGAACCTGATGTTCTAGAGCAAACAGAAGGATTCTTTCCGTTAGATTGAACAACGGAACTGAATGAGTGCCTCCCTGATTCCGTATATACGCCACTACTGTCGTATTATCGGACAGGATTTGGACATGAGCATTGTGAATAATGTCCATCCAATGACGTAACGCAAGCCAAATTGACATCATTTCCTTGATGTTTATGTGCTTGCAGAGGAATTGCGGATCCCAAAGACCCTGGCATCTTGAATCCGTTGGGATCAATGATGCACCCCAACCTGTTTGACTGGCATCCGTCATAATGGTAAAACTCGGATCCGGCAACTGCAGCGGAACTCCCTGAGTTAACCACTGAATGTTTGCCCAAGACTGAATCTCTCGTTTCACTTGATCTGACAAGAGAACGTCTATGTCGAGCGAATGAATTTTCACACTCCAATTCTGAGTCAAGAAAATTTGGAGAGGACGCGTGCGTAACCGCCCCATTGGAATGAGATCCGCAGCGGCTCCGCACAGACCTATCAGTCTAAATTCTCTCGCTGTGACTTTGTCTGCGTGCAGACAATAGCGAGCGTAACAACTGACTAATTTCGCTCTGGTTAACGGCAGACGAACGAGATTGTTGTGCGTCTCGAAGCTCATTCCCAGATGTGTGAATGACTTGGACGGCACCAGATCTGACTTCTCCTCGTTTATTATAAAACCGAGACGTTGGAGCAGTAGAAGTAGATTCTGCACATCGTTCTGAAGCGTTAACTCGTTGCCGAACCTCTGAAGAATGTCGTCCAGATAGGCCGACGTTACCGCAGACGAATGAGCTCGGAAATACATCATTACCGAGTTCATTACCTGAGTGAAAGCCCAGGGTGCTAGATTCAATCCGAAGCACATCGCCCGGAATTGATACACCACTCCTAGGACTGCGAAGCGTAGATACTTTCTGAATGTCGGATGTACCATGATGTGAAAGTACGCATCTTTGAGATCTATGCTCGTTGCATAATCGTTCACCCGAATACTCGCTCTGACCGACCGAATCGTCTTCATATAAAACTTCGGAGCGACGATCAGCTTGTTTATCCAGCTCAAATCTATGACTGGACGGAACAAGCCGTCTGGTTTCGGAACCAGAAACAGATGGCTGTAGAATCCCGGAGTCTCCTGGTTTTCTACGACCTCTACCACGTTCTTCATTAAAAGAGACTGCACCTCTGATAATAGAGCGTCTCTTTTCTGCGGATTTGACGGAAGTTGAGTCCATTTTGGACTTCGAGTTAATGGAGGCTTTCGTTTGAAGGATATCTTTAGACCTTCCGAAATCACCCCTCTCACCCAAGGGTCGTCCGTAATCGACGCCCACTCTTGTGAAAAACTCGACAACCTTCCGCCAACCGGTACGCGATAGAGGTTGAGACGGAAACTCAGGAGCGATGTCCCTGAACCGCTCAAAGAAATCAGAGTCCAATGACGCTATAATTCTCTTGTCCGGAATCGCAGCAGTCTGGCCCGACGGAACAACTTGAGGGAGAAAGTGCCGGATGAAGTCCACGGCAGCTTTATGTTGTTCCGAAAGGGATAGCTCCAAGTCATCCGTATCCCTTTCACCATCCAGTTGGACCTCATGATGCTCCCGGTCGTCCGCCCCCGATGCTTCGGCGGAGCGTACCGACCCAGCGCCGTCGGATAATTCCCGATCCGACACCGTTTCTGTCGGCTGCTGGGATGCTGCGATAAGTTGTGCTATCTGCACAAGTACGTCAGACATCGAGGCCTGCAGAGGCGCATCTGATGACTCCCGCATACTCTTCCTATGCGAACGTCCGGAGTCGATCGGCCTCGTGTCCCTGGCTACCGGGTGGTGTGACCTGGTCGCTGAAGAATCCCTGATTGGCGAAGCTGGTAAAATATCGGCGGTCACGTAGCCAAGGTGCGGTCATGTGCGCTGACGAGAGGAAGAAGCCTGAGCAGTCTCCGTGGACTGCCTATACAACAGAGCGTCCCGAGCGACGGACGTGTGCTCCGCTTGCGACGCATTTTGTACCACAACATCTGGTCCCAGATGTTGTTGTACGAGAGAGGGGCCTCTCTCGCTCGTGGCCCGGCTGGACCTGGACGAGCTAGGAACCGGACTCAAAGGCTTCCTCCGATCTCGCCTACTATCCGCCGTCACTGGGTGTGCACGTTGAATGTTTATAGTGCTCGCATCACCCAACATTTCCTCCTGGACCGCATCGGACGAACCCGGCTGCCGAACCATTCGGTGAATGGACGCTACACCGGGCGAGCTAGCGGACGACATTTGTTTAATCTCCATGAGCACTTTTGCCGCTAGCTCTGTATTCATTTGTGACGACGGAAGCGCACTTGCGGAAGAAACATGGAAACATCACCCTGTTCTTGTTCCTCTGAAATAGAAACTGAAAGAGTAGAGTGACCCTGCGGAGAAAGAGCCGGCATAGCCCTTTCTCCACTAACAACATATCGTGACACACGTTTTCAATGTTTGTCATCCCAATATTGACATATAGAACAGGGATTAGTGCGAGAACACTGACTACAATTAATGCAATGATCATGAAAGTCAGAGGAAGATTTCTTCCTATTACAATTTGAACAATATCCTTTCATTGTGAAAAGTCAACAACAAGTCCTAGTTACTCGCACAAACCCCTGACACAAAGATACATAATAACATGATCCATTAATAATGAAAAAACAATTGAAAATCAAAATAATTTTTGAAAAATATTTTTTCAGAGAAGCCCAAGTTTCTGAAAAGTAACGTTGAGCCCCAATGGATCCGATGGCTAAGTGTGGTCAAAAATTTTAAATTTATATTAAATAATTAATGCAACACTTACGGATAATAAAAATGTATCTTATAGTGAGATAAACTACTCCAAAGGCAAACAGCCCCCCTCAAAAGAGACTGTTGCCAATGTAAACAAACAGTGTAAAAACACCAGAAAACATGACTCCAGGCACTGACAAAACTGGCCCGAAATCAGTCATCAAAATTACACTCTATCTGATGCAAGACAGAGACTCCCAGGGGAGAATCTGCAGAACATCAGATGGAAGATGCAGAACACAACATTTATACACCCATGGGTGAAAACGTAACTATGGGGAAAATAACAGAAAACATTCTGTAACCAAGCAACTCTCCCAAGAGAATTTAGAAATGATCTTCTCAAAAATATGCCAAAAGCATGGGAGAATTGCAAGGGGGGACTTAGAAGAGCAGGGGAGAGGAAACACTGAATAAGCAGTGCAACTTTTTAGCAAGAATGACAACAACAGGCCCATGCCTCGAAAATAGGCAACTTAACATAATTTCATAAAAAATTTTAAGTACAGCCCTGATTATTTTTTGTCACTCCTTTTTCCTCTCCTCCTTCTATATCCTCCTTAGAATCACCATTTCTCCAATAATTACGTGTCTGGCATCCTTTAAACTGAGATTTACAAGCACAAAGATCAGTGAGATGTTGACTGATGAAGGGCCAAACAGAGAATGATAATTGGCGCCAATTTCGGAATGTCCTTGACACTGCGCATGCGCAGTAAGGGCAAAGTATGGAGGTCCTATAGGACATGATTTCTTTTGGTTTTAGATGCAAATTTTGGGGATTGGGGGGCAAAATTTGTGTTTGGCCCTGGATTTTTTAGAGTTAGCACCAGCGAAGTCTGGGTCATTGGTACAGTATAAAAATATTCCTTTCCATATAGACGTTGCATCACAGTACTTAAAATTGAATTACGTAAGACCATGAGTCTAAATTCACTCTGAATAAGAAATTATCTTCTCAATTGTGTCCGAGCGAACAGCAAAAGATGAAGGTAAGACTACAACTGATATCTTAGCCTGCTCATTCAACGCTGATAAACTCTCAACACATCTTCTCCTGATGTTTTTAAAAGTATGTGAACAAACACAAAGTTAAAATTACAGAAGATGATAAGAAACCGAATTACTTCTTCCCGCAGGAAGTAAAATATGGCGTCGCCTACACAATCGAAGACCTGTGACACCCCTGTAGACTTAACCAGAAAGAGATCTTATTATCCTGCTCTTTGTCCGGATAAAGTCAGCGTCTAACTATGCTAGCGGTTTCTCATAATTACTCGCAGTATTGTAATTTACTGGAACAAGTTCAAGGAAACGATAATGTATAGTATCCATATCATCCATGAATTGTTCTGAAAGAGAAAGTTATCGAATCCCTTTCATCATTCGTAAAATCAGTTAGAATCACGGTCACCAGTATCTGAACAGGCAGATTACTGGACCGATCAAGCACCATTCAACAACTCAAGTTTTGAGACTGACGTTGAGTGCTTCTGCCTTAGCAGGAATACTGCGATTAGCTGCGCAATATGCGACAGCAAGTCCGTTGTGGAGGCCTGAGGAGCAGCGGTCATGAATTGCTTGTCCGCCGGCTGCTCCTGGGACCAGGTGTCCATGATGACTATTACAGCGGATGACCCGATGAATTAAGCCTCATCTCCTTGGCTACTAGATGGTGCAACTTTCTTCACAAAGATGGACCTTTTGACGACGTATACTAAATATCCAAAGTCACTTAGCCAAGGTGCGGTCGGGAGTGATTGGTAGACGCTAAAGAAGCCAAACTGTAGCCGTCCCCGGCTAAAAATTGAAATAAGTGTACCGGACAATAGGGCTGGGTGGTTTTGAAATTTGCATTTCGGTTCGGTTTTGGTTTTGTACAAAAACTCGGTTTTCGGTTCGGTTTTCGGTTCGGTTTTCGGTTTTTCATAAAATATTGTAGAAATCCACATTTTAGAGGGTAATGTACATTTTAAATGTGTCTGTATTTGTCATCCAAGTCATGAGGCTCATATAGCGTGTTGAGTCATTTGGGTTACTTAGTGTTCACCACTCTTCACAGCTAATGGACATATTGTGTTGGAACTACTGTAGTGGGCAACAGTGCTGGAGCCATGAGGTATCTTGGAAGACCAGCTCCCCCCCCCCCCCCCTCCATTCAAAATCCCACTTGCTTCTCCCATCCCCAAATTTGAAAAGATTCTTTTTGATTTCCTGCCCTCTGTACAATACAGTACCCTCAGTCCTGAAATCCCCCCCCCCCACCAACCCCTCCCCCCACCCCACCCCAAAAAACCTCTTCACCAGCATGGTCCACAGCATTTCAAACCACGGCTCCACCACTGGTGGGATCTGCCTTGTTCTGTCAGTGAGATTTGGGGCCTTGTCAAGACAAGATGCAGAAATTCACAAGAAAAGCTACATTTTAGCAAAAATCAACATTTCCTTATTTTTATGGAGTCGCTAAGCTCTCACCCTGGTTTTGGTGGATAATATGCAATTGTTGTGCTTATTTCGGTAATTATCACATCGCTTGAAAATAGATGAGCCCCGTGTTTCTTGATGGTTCCTGCTTCAAATGACAGTGGAATAAGAGGAACACAAATCATATTTCTTCTGATTTTGATAACTATTATTGAAGTAAGTCGTGATATACGAATCAATTTTATTTGTAACTCACTCCAATGTTTTCAAAATATCTCTCCTAATTTCGACTGTAGAGGTTCGTTTTTTACTTTTATTTTGCCCAAACATAGAAATTGGGCGAAATGAGCAGTGCCAAGGTGAAGATATTACCAACTTTACTTTGCCCTCTTGGCTGATCCCTGCGTCGATTTCATCTCCGTCAAGACAGGCGATTGATGTTTTTGAAGGGAGACGGCTGCATAATGGGATTTGAAAGAAAGTTTGCAATATTGCATCTTAGGATTTGTTGTGTTTACAAAATACACATGGTCATGGGAAAACACGTGTTGATTATAACATCTTCGTATTGGGAATGCAGCGTGTGTACCTGAAAGACCTGCACAGTACTGCACAATTCCTTAAAGTAAGTTCAAATAGTATACAAACAATTCCCAATAAGTTTAAAAAAAACTTTCAATAGTTACCTGCCATCCATTTAATAGGATGTGTTCTATTTTAATTTAACCATTTTATTGTTGACAAAAAACATAACTGCCAATGCGCCGCGTTATCTCTGAGCATGTGACTTCAGAGAACGTGCCAGTGGTCGGTTAATTAACATAATTTACTCGTCATTTTTCCCATGTGAACTTTGAGGTTTTAAAACTCAATAAATTTTATGTTTACCTCCAATCTAATTTACAACGTGCTGTACGCAGATGATTTTGAGTCAAAGGTAATTTATAATACTTTTACACCATATATTGTCAGGTAACTTGCAATACCTCTTTGGTTGAATATGCCCGGTTGGCCGGGCCGGTTCAGTAAATTTACTTGACAATTCTATTCTTGAATTGCATGTGTGGATTTTTACGTACGACTTTTTAATTTTTCATATTCCATCTGCTGGTGGTTCTGTAGATATTGTTTAAGATACAAGAAATTTGCTACCACTATTTGTAGGGGGACGGTGGAGGGGGGAGGGGGGGGGATTTGTTGTCAGTCCTCTCGAAGTAAGCATAAATGGCACAGCATTTACCTTTGCCTGACATTTAAGCCTTTGGTGTGTGGAAAGCAAGTGATTGAGTGGTCATAAACTTAACCAATTCTGGGAAATTTGTTGAAACCGAAAGACTCGGTTTTTTGTTAAGGTGGCGGTTCGGTTTCGGTTTAAAAAAAAAAACCAAACCAAACCGAAAAACCGATAAACCGCCCAGCCCTACCGGACAATAGCTGTGTACGTAAGCTCTGAATGACGCAAGTTCCTGCCAACAACACCCGGCCCCAGATGTTGTTAAAATAGAGAGGGGTGTCTCCCTCTTACTCACGTGAGCATGAATGGATTAAATAGTGCTCACTACACCCTTATTCTCTCTCGACCACTATGGACATACCCGGCTTCACACCACTAGTCTATGTCATAGATCTGCCGGTTGAGGAAGCTGAAGACAAGGGACGTAAACCTCTTTTGAAGCCTAGCTCTTGTCTAATATCATTGAGCACTTTTCCACTAGCTCTGAATACAATGCACATGCGACACAAACAGTGTCACGGTCCTCATATTCAATCTTAACCGCTTCACCGGCATCAGGGGACTGAAACCACTCATCGCGGTTTATAGCCCTGTGCAATATAAAGATCACTTTGTCCGTTATGTATACATACCCGGCATCACACCACTAGTGTACGTGATAGATCTGCTGGTTGAGCTAGCTGGAGACAAGGGACGTAAACCTCTTTTGAAGCCTAGCTCTTGTCTAATATCATTGAGCACTTTTCCGCTAGCTCTGAATACAATGCACATGCGACACAAACGGTGTCACGGTCCTCATATTCAATCTTAACCGCTTCACCGGCTTCAGGGAACTGAAACCACTCATCGCGGTTTATAGCCCTGTGCAATATAACGATCACTTTGTCCGTTATGTAGATATACCCGGCATCACAACACTAGTCTACGTGATAGATCTGCTAGTTGAGCTAACTGGAGACCAGGGACGTAAACCTCTTTTGAAGCCTAGCCCTTGTCAATATCATTGAGCACTTTTCCACTAGCTCTGAATACAATGCACATACGACACATCCGTTGTCATGGTCCTCATATTCAATCTTAACCGCTTCACCGGCGTCAGGGAACTGAAACCACTCATCGTGGTTTATAGCCCTGTGCAATATGAAGATCACTTTTGTCCGTTATGTAGAGGAAACCATAAGACTAGCCGACCCTGGCTGCCTATTAGACGGGACGTCCCGGACAGGAGGCATGGACGTATACTCCGACTGACCCAAGTTCCTACCAACAACATCTGTACCCAGATGATGCTGTAAGAGAGAGAGGACTCTCTCTTGCTTGCGGTCCTGGATGACCTGGACGAGCGTACCTCAGAACTTGCCGGTTTCCTCCTTCCGTCGTCACTGGGTGAGCATGGATGTATATTATAGTGCTCGCTCCACCCTATATCATCTCCTGGCCCGGCGTCACAGTTCTCAGAGGCCTGAGTAACCACTTCACCAGTCAAGCTAGCTGGCGACAATGGACTTGTGCAGTCGTGTGTGCTTTTCGAACGTAGAGGAAGCTATAAGACTAGCCGACCCCGCCAGTCTATGGAAGGAGCATCCCGGACAGGAAGGCATGGACGTAAGCTCCAACTGACACAAGTTCCTACCAACAACCTCTGACCCCAGATGTTGTTATAAGAGGGAGGGGCCTCTCTCTTGCTCGCGATCACGGAAGACCTGGACGAGCATACCTCAGAACTTGTCTGCTTCCTCCTTCCCATGCTTCCTCCTTTCCATCGTCACAGGGTGAGCATCTTCGTATTTATATAGTGCTCGCTATACCCGTATTTCTTTCCTGGACCGCAACAGACTTACCCAGCGTCACACCACCCATTTGAGGGGTGAAGCAACCGCCGGTCGAGCTAGCTGGCGACAAGGTCGTAAATCCCTTTTGGGACCTATGCACTAGTCTAATTTCCAACAAGGCCGTAAATCCCTTTTGGGACCTAGGCACTTGTCTAATTTGCTAGCTCTATAATTCGACGATGGAAGCACACTCTCTGACAGCATCACAAAACCACACCATGTTCTTGTTTCCTCTGTAAATAGAGACTAAAAAACTATAGTGACCTTTTGACGAGAGGACCAGTAGTGTCCACTCGCCTAACACAAACCATGACACCCATCAACCAATGGAACAAGAATTAGTGGTAGTACATCAACTATACTCAAGACAAAGACTCAAGGCTTCCTCCATTTTCCCTTCTATTAGATAAATATTATTACCTACATTCCAATATATGTCATTGTACCACTACCAAATCTACATTTGATATAAGATACCATTAAATTATAATCGATGAAATAAAGATATCCAACAGAAAAATTGCTTCAAAAATAAAATAAAAATTTTTGAAAAAATTTTTCTTATATAAGAGCCCAAGTTCCCAAAGGGAACGAAGAGCCCCAAAAAACCTAAGTGTGGACAAAATTATAAAATTCGGTTGTAAAATTAACTACCACACTATCAGAATATTTAATGTTACTTACAACTGTCGTTCCTAAACAAAAACAGGAAACTACCCAGAGCATTGTAAACAAGACACCAGGCAACACGGCCCGAAGTCAGAAACGGAAACAAGACTATCTGATGTAAAGCAAGATCTTCATCAGAAGAAAAAATGATACATTGGATGTATGATGCATGACCAAAAACACCCAAACACCCCAAGGGTGAGGACGTAACCATGGAGATATAGAAAATAATTTTCTGTATAATACGTTAAACTCTCAAGAAATTTTTATAAAAAATTTCAATAAAATAAGCCAAAAAGCTTGGGAGCTTAACTGGGGGGAGCAAGGGAAGGTAGGGAAGAAATACTAAATAAACAGTGGATAGATAATAATCAATTAGTGATAACGTGAGGTCCATGTCCCGAAATTAGGGAACATGAACTAATTTTTATAAATATTATAACATTACAGCCCTGAACGTTTCAAACCACCGTTTCTTCCTTCCTTTATCCAGTTGTGTCCTTGGATCCACCAATTAACCATTGATTTGTGTCTGGCATCATTATTAATTGAGATTTAAAAAGCACAAATATCAGTTTGATGTTATCTGACAAGAGCCAAACAAAGAATAATGGTTTGTGCCAATTTCGGTGACTTCCTGGCGTCTGCGCATGCACGGAGTGTAAATGTATGGAGGGCCAGATAGGACTTGTAATTTTCGATTTTGCATGCAAATTTTGTGGATTGGGGGGCAAAATTTGTGTTTGGTCCTAGATATTTTGGGGTTAGCACCAGCTAAGTCTGGGTCATCGGATACAGTATAAAAATATCGAGATTTTGAAGCACAGAAGTCAGTTAGTTGTTACTGACAGAATGGCCAAACAAAGAATGAGGCTTGGCGCCAAGTTCGGTACTTCTTTGACACTGCGCATGCGCAGTAGACAAAAGTATGGAGGACCATATAGGACATTAGTTTTTTGATTTTGGATGCAAATTTGGGGGATTTGGGGGGCAAAATTTGTGTTTGGCCCTGAATATTTAAGAGTTAGCACCAGCTAAGTCTGGGCCATTGGTTTACAGTATAAAAATAGAGTTCTTCTTCTCATCATGTCTAACCCACATGCCAAATTGGGTTTTAGTTGGCCAAGCGGAAACCAACACTGATAAAAATTTAAGTTCAAGGTCACTGTAACCTTGACCTTTGGTGCAATGATTCCAAAATATTGGATAGAAAGATACATGAACAGATGCATATAATCCAGTATACCCTCCATTCTCTTCGAAAGTGGGGGTATAAAAAAAATCAAGATAAGATGTCAAATTTTTAAAAGGTTATAGTCCGGACACACACAAAATTACAATTTTGCTCCCCTTGACCTTTTTCCTTACCCTTGACTTTATATATGATCTTGGAAAGGTCAAGTCCAAGACCCATGCCAACTATCCCGATCAAAGATCAATCAGTGTAAAAGTTATTGACATTGTCGTGACACATAGAGAGTCACCTGAGATGAATCATTCTATCTCACATTGGTGGCAAGAAACTCTTGGAATGGTCTGGTGTATTCTGGACAGATCAAAGCATCCTTGGTGAAATAAAAAGTAAAACCAGTTTACCGCTTTCTGAATTTTTCATGCATAACAAAAAAAAATGAAAAATGAAAAACAACATGTTCCAAACAAAGCTAAGAAATTTTCTTCACTGTAGGGAAATTTTTTATTCACATAATAAATCCTGAATAGCAGCTGAATGGACAGAGAAACACACTTCTGGAAGGACACTGAAATGTTTTTCCTCTTGTTGCTTCCATATCCTGAATGCTGTGTTTAAAGCTTGTGAATTTGTTTGTTCATTTATTGGGGTTTAACAACACTTCAAAAGCCAGGGTCTTATTCTGTCAGACATTTTTATTGGGAGAGAAAACCGGAGTACCTAGAAAGAACTACAAAACAATGGAAGTAACTGTCATCCTCTCTAACGAAGTAATCTGGCTCAAGAGGGGTT
This sequence comes from Pictodentalium vernedei, assembly GCA_031216915.1. NCBI lineage: Eukaryota > Metazoa > Mollusca > Scaphopoda > Dentaliida > Dentaliidae > Pictodentalium > Pictodentalium vernedei. The sequence continues at coordinate 599,227,792 of CM062296.1, read as the reverse complement.
ACTACCCATTTAAGGCAAGTGTATCATTATCATGTCATACGCCTTTTACACAGTGCCATCATACTCCCACTTGAGCAAGCAAGATGAAGTGTCGTGCCCAAGGTTCAGCACCCAACAAATGAACACTCCAAGTTCTGTGAATAAACAGAGCTTACTTACCCATTGCAAAACCATCATCAGTGAAAGCAGCACCCACTTTATTTTTTCTACTCATCTTCTCTTTACAGCTGATCGAATGTTCAACATAATTCAGTGTCTATAAGAAAAAAATATGCTGAAAAATATGGTTCATATATCAGATTTTCCCTGAGCTGAACAAATAATATTTCTTGAATCTTCATATAATAGGGATTTTATTCTTGTTGCTAAATCTAATATTTGCAACTTTGAGTTCATTTCATTTGAAAATAAACTACAGTAATTTAATTAAGAAGATTTGAGTATATTTATTTGTCCCCACAAAGTAGTTTTATGTAAAATTGCAGGTGTTTTTTTATTTTATATTTTAATTTTGTAATTATTTTACTGCCATCAAAAGGTCATGTTTTAGGTTTGTTTTATGTTTTAGGTCTCATAATCTTCAGACTAGCATGGGTGGTGGTGTATTTTGTCCCTTGAGTAATCTACAGAATAGCATGGGTGGTGGTGTATTTTGTCCCTTTAGTTCAAGAAGATTTTACAATGCTAAAGCATTGCAAAGCCTTGTTGCACTCAAGGGACAAATTTATCAATTTTATTAACTTATGTAAAATATTGGACATACACCATTAATTTTTGTTTTTTTAAAGTTTGCGATGGTTATAAAAAGAGACCATGCAGAAGCCAAAAAGGTCATGCAGGAGGTGGCCTGAGACACAGATTTTTAACTTTATTTGGTCTTATAGCACAATAATCTGTTTTGGTATGAATGAATAACCTATGTGTATCATTGCATAGGCTATTGAAATGCCGTTATTGTTATAAAGAGGTTTTCCTTACAATGTGCCACTTGACCCTTTATTTAACACAAGAACTTTTCATATTTATTCCTACATAGCAGAGAAATGATCTTTTGCTTTTGAAATATAAATTATGACCTCTCACTAAATGGGTTCAACAAACTTGTTACAATAAGGGGTCATAAGCTATGCTTTGGAAGCAAAAACAGATTTGACTCTTTTGAACTATTTATTTATTTAATGGGGTTTAACAACACTTTTGGCAGCTGGGGGTCATCTCATGTTGGACAGTTTTACGAGTGGAGGAAGCCTGAGTACTTGGTGAGAACCACCGGGCAATGGCGAACACCTGTCAGAGTCCCCAACATACTAACTCCACACAAGCAGGATTAGCATTGGTTGAAGACAAGTGCATCAACAACGTGCAGTACACCTTAGTACACAACGCCTTGGTACACAATGCCACCATGCCCCCATGTAGGCAGTTAGGATTAAGTGTCTTGCCAAAGAACACAAGATGGTTACCCATTACGTGTACAATCCATTTAAAATATTCTCTCCTCTCCACTAGTCGACTGCATAATAGGGTGTCTAAAAATAGGATAAGCTAATTGGCTTTGAGGGAAACTTTTTAGTATCCATGGTAATTACTTCAACAATAACAAGTGCAGTTGTCAATGATGATCTTATGGACAGTCAGCTGTGTTGACTGATTATATGGGACAAATGATTTTAACAAACAATACTTCATTAAGCAATTTTTTTTTATTAATGATATCTGACTTTAATGCTTTGCAAGTATCTACAAACATTTGCACACACGAATAACAGAATATATTATATTTTAAAAAAAATATATACCCAAGCACTCTTTCAAAGCAATATAATATCGATCGGGTTTTGTGATTAATGATATCTGACTTTAATGCTTTACAAGTATCTATAAACATTTGCACACATGAATGACAGAATATATTATCTTTTAAAAAAAATATATACACAAGCACTCCTTCAAAGCACTATAATATCGATCGGGTTTTGTTTGCACTTTTGTATAGAAAATCTCTGCTAATATTCCAAGGAGTTAGTACTCAACTACTAATGGGTAAAAGTTAAAAAATTTATAGTAATTTATATATTTTTTATACTTACCAATGACCCAGACATAGCTGGTGCTAACTCTTAAAATATAGGGCCAAACACAAATTTTGCCCCCCAATCCCCAAAATTTGCATCTAAAACTAAAGAAAACATGTCCAGAAAGGCCCTCCACACTTCGCCCCTACTGCGCATGCGCAGTGTCAAGGACGTTCCGAAATTGGCGCCATTAATCATTCTAATAACCAGTGCCTGGTAAGCGCTATGTACTCAGCGGGGAGGCAAGAGTTCCCAACTCCTGGGAGGGCCATCCCCGTCTGGGTCATTGGTAAGTATAAAAAATATATAAATTACTATAAATTTTTTAACATTTTTATACTGTACCAATGACCCAGACATAGCTGAATAGTAAAAAGGCTGGAGGGCCAAGGACATAGAGCAAAATGGAATACGCTCAATAAATAAAATAGAGTCATCCCCTGTAGGGAAAAGAAGTAATAGGCCTTACATGTATCTTTCTTATTTATGATAAATTAGAAAGATACAACACCTTCCAAAAATTGAGCTTCATACATCCATGTACTCTATTAATATCCAATAATCCTTATACTAATAATTTTTAAAGTAAGCCAATAATAAAGTAAATCTAGAGAATAGAGACTCTTATACTTCTAAAAGTGTGTGAGAATTGCATAATCATGTCCGTTGACATATGCAATATTCAAAGGCTATACTTTAAAAACTAAGACTTGAATGAATTTTATAAACTTAAACTTCTCACTAAACAACCATCCCAATAACAGCTCAGAATTACTAACTCCGGAGGAGGTATCCCCTTGTTTTCATAGTAAAAACAGGTGACCCAAGGGAACACCCTCCCCCCCCCCTTTTTCTTGCCCTGGGTCAAATAGCCCAGAGCGAAGAGGGCAGCCGAACGGAGACACTGCCGAAACAGACAGCCTACCTAGCTATAGTAGCAACTGTTAAGAGAATGACATTCTGAGCAGTAGATAATAGACCTAACAATAGAGGCCTCCAGAAATGGACTCGATATTTCTGAGATAAAATTCATGAATGGATGGCTGAGCGCAATGAGCAGCCTTCAAAAATCTATAATAGCAACACTATTAATGTAAGCCCAAGAAGTAGAAGAACTCTTACTTCATGAGCCGAAATCTTAAGCACAACTGCTAAGCTAATGATATACCATAAGCAGTACGCTAGTTAATAGAATCCATTAACAATAAAATGGAGCGTAACGTCCTTCTACTAGACATCAAAGACAGAAGAAGCTTACGCCCTTGTAATAAACAGATATCTGTTTATAAATACATAAACTGTACCCGGAAAGAGTAAAGGCCTATGCCCATACGAAGACGGAAGGACCTTAAAATAATAGGTTCCGGATAATAGGAGCCTAACTCTTATGCAACAATCCAACCTAAATAGTAACGGAAGTATTGATTCCGAAACTATGAAAGTGAAAATCATCCATCGATAGTGCATGAAACTCACTGACTCTACAGTAAAAGAGAAACCAACAGAATTACTGTCTAAAAGGTCAGAATTTGAAAACTACTGTTTCCAGAGGCTCAAATGATTACTTAGCTAAATAAGAACCGAAGTTAAAATCCGTATAGGAATTTAATCTAAAGATTCTAAGTCTATTTATCAAAAAGTTACTAACTGACTTAGATAAAGAGACAAAAGACTCAATTGTAAACTATAGTAGAGTGCATAGGTATGAGGTAACATAAACCTATAACCTAAATAACACAGGCTGCAGTAGATCTTGTGAAACAAGTATACTAAAAAATAGCAATGAGTAGTATGGAGGGATCAACCATATGAACATAATGATCCCTACACCACGACGGAAGAGCCTCCACTTTAGTCGCATAGAATAGCGAAGAAGAGGATCTCCTATAGTAAGAAATCGCGTCCAAAGCTCGTCCAGTACAGTGCATACAATGCAATACGGACCACACAACGGAATACATGAAGGTTGCGACCTTGCTGGTTGTGATAAAGATGACACGATTTACCCAGTGAAAAAAGATCCTCACATAGAGGAAGATTTCACGTTAAGATCCACAGTAGACAAGAGAGTAAATTACTCATGATCTCTGTGAAGATAGAGATGCTATCAACAGAAATGTATAGTGGTTGTTTATCTTAGCAATACCTGCTAAAACAACAGCGCCGGAGGATACGCGTATCCTATCATTCCGTCCTATAGATCAATAGAGCGTTAACAGTATTAGCTCAGAGATCTGGACAAGCCAACACATACGTCTGCAATTGATTAGCAAGCTGTGTCATAAATAAAACATCACTGGGCGCTCCCATAGATAGCAAATCTGATTAATTACTTGTTTGTTGAGAGTCCATTCTGACAGCAACAAGCGACCCGTAAGAGAACGGGAGTGCGATAAAACAATCAGACGACCCAGAATATGACGGACCAAAACTGAACTTGGTGTACTATAACCAACAGACGGATTCTTTCCATTAAATTGAATAACGGAAACGAAAGAGTGCCTCCCTGGTTCCGGAGATACGCCACTACTGTCGAATTAAAGGACAGGAATTTGGGCATGCGTTTCTGAATAATGTTCATGCAATGACATAAAGCAAGCCTAAAAAACATTATTCCGCGGAAGTTAAACTGATAGCTAAAAGACTGCGGAACCCAAAGACCCTGGCACTTCGAATCCGTAGGGATCAGTATATATCCCAATCTGTTTGACTGGTAACCGTCATAACAGCCACACTCGGGTCCGGCAACTGCGGCGGCACTCTCTGAGTCAACCACCGAATGTTTGCCCCAGTCTGAATCTCCTGTAATACTAGATAGACAAGAGAATGTATAATTCAAGCAATTCATGGATTGCCGGAAGTTGCCGTCGAAGAGAAGCTCCTCCGAGAACGAAGCGACTCTGAGAGAGTTCTTAACCTACTATCCACGCGTGGATGTAGCTAGGGCTGCATCACGTCTAACCAACTCCAATCAGCCACTGAAGGGCGGAGTTATACGTGAAGAAACTACTGCCCTCAAAAGAAATTACATTGAGAATAATATCCCGTAAATCTTTTCTTGAAGACGTAATGATAACGCCTCAGTAAGGCGGATTACGTATAATAAAGCGTCTAAGTTAAGTCTACTATACATAATGTCGTTCCCAACATTGAAATTGGAAAAGACATAAACGGCGAAAAAGAATATATGCAGTCTTTAATCACCGTCTAGACGCATATGAACTCTCGGTATGCCCTGCTCTGCCAAAATAAACTATATGTAAAAAAGATAAAATGGCAGAAATGAGCCACGCGGACAAGAAACTAAACTATCATGCTTAGTAGCAGGCTTGTATATATATATAAATATATAGCGTCGAAAAATAAAACACATGTTGTAATGACAATATTGGACTGCGTCGGTAAGTCAGGGACAAAGCCCCTGTACCGATCGAAAAATTCGAGTCCAATGACGCTATAAGTCTCTTATCCAAGATCGCAGCAATGAAGTCCGAAAAATAATCACTGGAAGAAATGCCAGAAGATAAGAAAGGCATCTTCCGATACTACTAAAGGGAAAACTCGAAATCTTTCGAATCCCTTTCGCCATCCTGTCGGACCCTATAAAGCGTTCGGTCGTCCGTAGCTTGATGCAACCGCGGACCGCACCGACCCAGCGCCGTCGGATAATTCCTGATTCGACCGAGAAACCATCAATTGCTGGGATGCTGCGAAACAACTGTGCTAACTCGGATAGCACGTCCGTCACTGAGGCCTGAGGAGCAGCGGTCTTACGATGCATTGCCGCAGGAAGCTCCGAGATCGTTACCCCGTGCATACTTCCAATATGCGAGCGAACGGAGTGTATAGGCCTCGTGTCCCTTGGCTACCGGATGGCGCGACCTATTCGCTGTGGAATCACTGAATGCCGAAACTGATCGGATACTCTAGGTCACGTAGCCAATGTGCGGTCGTGTGCCCTGCTGTGAGGATGAGGAAGCATTAAAGACAGTCTCTCGGACTGTCAATATAACGGAGCGTCCCGAGCAACGGACATATGCTCCGAATGTAAAATATCTGAACCACAACATGCGGTCCCCTATGTTGTTGGCTTCCTCCGATCTGTCCTCAATCTGCCGTCACTGGGTGAGTACTAAAGTAATTAAAGTGCTCGCATCACCCAAATCTCCTTCCTAGACCGCAACGGACGAACCCGGCAGCCGAACCATTCGATGAATGTACGCTACACCGGGTGAGCTAGCGAATGTCACTCCGTAAGCGATAGACATATTCCATGAGCACATATTGCCGCTAACTCTTCATTAACTATGACGACAGAGGCACACTTTTGAAAGACATCTCCATAACTCTTCGAACAAGAAACCAGAAATGCTTGGATAGCAAGCATAAAATAATATATATATAGCGTCGTTCAATAATTCGATAGTTTGCGTGACATTATTGGACTATGTCGGAACTGAGGGACGATGTCCCTGAACCGAACCAAAAATTTCTAAGTCCACCGACGCTATCAGTTTCTTATCCGGCATCGCAGCATATGTTGTTCCGAAAGGGAAAGCTTGAAATCCACCGAATCCCTTTCGGTATCCCGTCGGACCGGATGAAAATTTTCGGACGTCCGTACCCGCTTCCGCGGAGCGTCCCGACCCAGCATCGTCGGATAAAATATATGCGACAGATTCAGTTGATGCTGGGATGCTGCGATAAACTGTGCTATTAAGGAAAGCACGTCCGTTCCCGAGGCCTGTGCAGTAGCGGACTTACGATGCATTGCCGCTGGAAGCTCCGTGTACGTTGACTCCCGCACACTTCCTATGCGAACGTCCGGAGTCTGCAGGCCTCGAGTCCGCGGCTACCGACCCAGCGCTGTCGGATAATTCTCGATCCGACACCGTTTCTGTCGGCTGCTGGGATGCTGCGATAAGCTGTGCTATGTGCACAAGAATGTCCGGCGTCGAGACCTGCGGAGGCGCAGACTATCGCTGCTTCGCCGAGGGTAGCTCCGCATCAGATGGCTCCTGCATACTTCCTATGCGAACGTCCGGAGTCCATCGGTCTCGAATCCCTGGCTGTCGGATGGTGTGACCTGGTCGCCGAAGAATCCTTGATCGGCGAAGCTGGTAATATATCGGCGGTCACGCAGCCAAGGTGCGGTCGTGTGCGCTGACGAGAAGAGGAAGCCTTAGCAGTCTCAGCGGACTGCCTATACAACGGAGCGTCCCGAGCGACGGACGTATGCTCCGCTAACGACACATTTGTACCACAACATCTGGGGCCAGATGTTGTTGAACGAGAGAGGGGCCTCTCTCGCTTGCCGTCCGGATGGACCGGAACGAGCTATGAACCGGACTAAAAGGCTTCCTCCGTTCTCCCTCCGATCCGCCGTCACTGGGTGTGCATTAAGTTAATTTTATAGTGCTCGCATCACCCCAAAATTCCTTCTAGACCGCAACGGACGAACCCGGCTGCCGAACCATTCGGTGAATGGACGCTACACCGGGCGAGCTAGCGGACGTCAAAGGCCGTCGAACCTACTAGGGTCCTCTTAGGCAATTGGCGTATTACATGAGCACTTTTCCGCTAGCCCTTCAATAATTGTGACGACGGAGGCACACTGTTGGAAGACATCACAGATACATCACCCTAATCTTGATCGTCTGAAATAGAAATTGATAAAGTAGAGTGACCCTGCGGGGAAAGGACCGGAGTGTCCAAATCCCCAACAACATACCGTGACATACGCTTCCCATATTGTCATCGAAATCATACGATACAGAACAGGAGTTAATGCGAGTACACTGACCACATATAGAATGATAATAAAGTCAGAGGAAGACTTCCTCTTAAAACAATTGATCAATATCCTTTCAATGTGAAAAGAAAACAAGTCCTGGTACTCGCACTAACCCCTGGCAATCAAAATACATAATAATAATATGATCCATTAATATAGAAAAAATAATTGAAATCAAAATATTTTGAAAAAATATTTTTTCAGAACAGCCCAAGTTTCTGAAAAGTAACGTTGAGCCCCAATGGATCCCAAGCCTAAGTGTGGACAAAAATTTTAAAAATATTTTAAACAATTTATTCAACACTTACGAACAATAATAATGTATCTATTTATGATTAAAATAACATAAAGATATTATTATTTAGAAATCCCCCCCTCACACAGAGGGCTGTTGTAAATGTAAACAATGAGTGTAAAAACACTAAAATAAGACTCCAGGCACCCAGGCCCGAAATCAGTTACCAAAAATACACCATCTGATGCAAAACAGAGACTTCCAGGGAAGAAACTGCAGAACATCAGATGGTAGATGCAGAACACAACGCCTAACCACCCGTAGGTGAAGACGTAAACATGGGGAAAGAACAGAATTCATTCTGTTATTCAGCTAAAACTCCCAAGAAATTTTAGTAATAATAATTACAGAAACTATGCCAAAAGCATGGGAGAATAGCAAGGGGGAACTTAAAGGACAGGGAGAGAGGAAAAACACTTGAAAAAACAGTGTAACTAAATAATCAGAATGACAACAAAATGGCTGCTGCCTTGAAAATAGGTAACTTAACATAATTTCATTAAAAAATTTTAAGTTACAGCCCTGATAATATTCTGTCACACATTCTTTTCCTCTCCTCCTTTTCTATCCTCCTTAGAATCACCATTTCACTAATATTTATGTGTCTGGCATCATTTAAACTGAGATTTAAAAGCACAAAGATCAGTCAGATGTTAACTGATGAAGGGCCAAACTTAGAATGATTAATGGCGCCAATTTCGGAACGTCCTTGACACTGCGCATGCGCAGTAGGGGCGAAGTGTGGAGGGCCTTTCTGGACATGTTTTCTTTAGTTTTAGATGCAAATTTTGGGGATTGGGGGGCAAAATTTGTGTTTGGCCCTATATTTTAAGAGTTAGCACCAGCTATGTCTGGGTCATTGGTACAGTATAAAAATATACACAGTATGTGACAGGTGGACTACTACCAAATCACTTGTCAAGTGAATGTTTTACAGAACTCATATTTTTTTACACAAACTGATTTTTTAAGGGCCACCAGATTTATCTGCACATCCATCAAGAGACAATTTGCTTGCTTGTCTGCTGTTTATCGGTGCCTGTAAGTTGAAGATGAGTGGATAATTCACTCTGTGTGTGATTTGGTTGTAATCCACCCTGCACTTATCTACACATGCGAAATAAATTGTGTGAACAAACTAGACACTTTGCAAGAAGCATTAGCTATTTATTTATTTATTTGTTGGTGTTTAAGGTCACTTTTCATCAGCTATGGCTAATTGTGCCCACCAGTCGCAATTGGCCATAGTTGCAGAAAAATGACATTAAACACCAATAAATAAATAAACAGTGACCACAACAAAGGTCTAAAGTCAAGTTTAGCTGATCGTTTACCCCCTTTGGTGCCCATTTTAGTGGACATCCATCGCAGGCAAGGGTGACTGGGTCCTATTTCACCAGTAAAGCGGAACTTTCTTACCATAGTAAATAAGCACTGCTTCACTTCCTGTTGCCACGGGGAAAGATGCACTATTAAATATTATCACAGTGTACATTATTGTCTAAGAAATTCTGTGGAAATGCAATGACCCCCTCCCTCCCCCCCCCCCCCCCCCAAAAAATTTCAGACAGCACACCTCTTGAGTGAGGTAGTGATCCATTGAACATGTGTTTGTTTAAACACACGAGAATAATTTAACTGGAGTTTTTTAACAATTTTTTTGTATGTATCGCCAAGACTGTTCCATTGTTGTTTCAAAAACATCGTACACCAAGAACACATTTTATTCAGTGAAATACTCGTTCTACTCCATAATTTCATTTAAAAAATACAGATGAAGCATTACGAGAGTAAATGAAGACAAGATCAGTTCGACGGAGACAATCCGACCTTCAATTATACGAAGGGGGATAGGGGGGGGGGAGAGGGGGCGGGAATCCAAATCATATATCAACGAAAATTTTAATTTAATATGAAAACAAATCGAAAATCTCATGAATTAACGAACAGATTTTTTCAATTCCAATATTAAACTTATTGCTAATCAGGGACAGTCTCTGAAAGATTTTTCTCGCCAAACATTAATTGGTTATGTAATCCTTCTCACATGACTGCACTAAAACAGCTTTTCATACCCGGTCGTTTCTACACAAACGACGGGGTAATTAACAAGTGTGGTTTTGTATGCAATGTACACGTAATGCTAAGACGAGGGCGTTCTTGTTATCAATGTGCTTGAAATTAATTCGCATTCACAACAAACTTGTTGTCCATCATTTATGCTGTATTTTTGTTTAAATAAATAGTTGATTCCTATTGGGGGACAAATAATGAATTAGTCTACATTCATTTTTATTATGTTTGAAAACGAATCGATGTATTAATTGCATAAACACAGAATGTTTTTCATATGCGACTGGATATCAGTAATTCGGTTTCATCGAGAAATGAACCACCTTTGATGTCTGGATTTTCCCGTCGTCTTTAATTAGCCTCACAAAGGGGGTTGTGGACCCGTGAAGACAAAGTGTTCACCGGGTGTGACGAAAGGGGGATTTAAATGGAGCGTACATGTAATGCGCATGTGGGATTCGAACCAAGGCCTTTTTGGCTTGCAGCATGCATTCCTATCTACTGAACCACTTCACACCCCTATTTTGAACTTACGAGCAGGTATTAAATGACCTTAGAATAACTCCAATGAAAGTCAAATAAAAAACAAAAAAAATGAGAAATATATAAAGCTTACAAGAGGAGGTAAAATTACAAAGAAGTTCTTCAAATGCATATTTTTTGTACTTCTGAATTCTGGTGCAAAAACATCAACCAGCATCTGAAATGAAAAAAAAAACAAAGAAAAAATTAGACAATATAAACTATCAGAATTACTTAACACCCTTTCATATCTCAATACCTCGATGGGTAAAATTTTTCTGCATACACAAAGTTGTTTACTACTGTCTTGACCAAAGGTGTGTATGTTGACAACTTAAAATTTAAAATTAATTTAAAATTTATCAATGATTTCAAAATAAACTAAAATGAAAATCCATCTGCTAGATCAATTAAAATATGTTTGGCTACATAGCTACAAGTTAGTGGTACTTATAATTACTGAAAGGGGGTATGGTGGCATTACGGTAACCAGTTCTCATCAGATCACAGAAGTTAAGCAATGCCGGGCCCGGTTGGTCCTTAGATGGGTGACCACCTGAGCGATCGATTTGGTTCCCACATTGTGTCTTTGGGAAAGGCACTTCATCCCGATTGTCCACATGGGAGCACGATGATGCCATGTACTAAGGCGTAATGCACTGATCAAAAGAAAAAGATTTTTGAATAAATTTTCCGATACTGCACAAAGTAAAAATTTTGGTTCCCATGGGGAGCCCAGATATGAACACAGAGAACTGATTTGAACAAACATGAATCTGAACCTCCTGAGGATACTGCATATCAAATATCAAAGGATTCTGACTGATAGATCTGAAGAAGAAAACTTTTAAATAATAATCCTTATATTGCAATGTTAAAAGTTGAGTTCCCATAGGGAGCCCAAATATGACCCCAAGGACTTGATTTGAACAAACTTGAAGCTGACCCTCTTAAGGACTCTACACCAATCATCAAAAGATTCTGACACATAGATCCGAAGAAGAAGTTTAAAGAGAGTTAAAATTTGGGTTCCCATAGGGAGTCCAAATATGAACCCGTGAACTCAATTTGAACAAACTTGAATCTCACTCCACTTAGTATGCTACATACCCAATATCAAAAGATTTTGATCTGAAGAAGATTTTTATTGAATTTTATTACACAAATTTAAAATTCGAGCTTCCACAGGGAGCTCAAATATAACTCCAGGTACTTGATTTGGAGAACCTTCAAGCTGACCCCTTTAAAGATGTAGTATATCAAATATCAAGAGATTTTGACAAAAAGATCTCAAGAAAAACTTTTTTAAATAAATTTCCTCATAGTGCACAAAGTTAAAATGTGGGTTCCCATAGGGAGCCCAAATATAAACCCTGGGACTTGATTTGAACAAACTTGAATTTGAAAAAAAAAACATTTGTGGGGTGCCAACAGAATTATGCCCATTTTGGTGCCTCTTGTGGATGTGGCAACTTTATCTGAACAAACCTCAACTGACATATGATAAGAAATATGCATATCACATTTAGTTCAATTTGGCTCAGTGGTTTATGAGGAGAAGTGGATAAGGTAAATTTTACAACAGATGAGCGATGGACAACAGACAGAAAGTGATCACTTAAGCTCCCCCTGACTTTCATTCAGGTGAGCTAATAAAATCAAGTTAACTCTTTGAACCCTAGTGGCCGTTTTTCCGGCCAGGAACATGATACTTCATAACGTCATTATATAGGATGGCTGCTCAGTAAATGTGTGGGGTAGACTAATCAATATTTTCAACGTGCAGCCCCGAGGCTGAACACTGAAAATATTGATTGGTCAACCCCAAATAATGAATATGGACTCTTCTGATTGTTGCCATTGAACTAGCGTGGAAGATACCACTAGAGTTCAAAGGGTTAATATCTGAAAATGTCTTCTGTTGTTAATTTATTTCTCATCTGTAAGGTTTATCTATTAATGGAGAAGTGCCAATGAAAGGTTAAAAGAAGCCAAAAACAAATTTCATACCCCATTTGTTGCACTATAATAATTTGAAGCTCTATCACTTATGGTACATTTGTTTTATTACTTGGCAAAGTTTTTGTCTGCAGAATAAATGTTCAAATTCATGTATATCAGATGAATAACAGATCTGAAACAGAGTTCTGTAAAGTCAATTTGAAAAAAAATTTATCAAGGTTCAACTCCTTGCATGCTGCTGGTGGATATTCCAGCCCAGGACAGGATTTCTGTTACCGTAAAATAAGTATAATTTGGGTACATTAAAAACAAATTTACCCCCTGTAAATATAATGGACTTTTTAAACAATGATTTCTTGAGTTATACAGCAAACATGACAAGATTTGGTGAAAAATATCTTGAAAATACTTAGCGGGTTAAGAGTCAAATCAAATTCAGTGGACAAAGTTTATAAATTTTGTTCAATATAGGACTAATATCAGATCCTGCTTGTCATATGATTGTAACATAAACAATGCTCGAACAATGAATGTGGATCAAATTTCAGCAAAATCAATTTTTACTGAAACAATCTCAAATGCTCATGTGAATACTCCGGAATTCAATAATACAGGGCAATCATACAATAAAAGTTTTTCCTGTACCTAAACAGTCAATCTCAGGTAAGTCTACAGAGCCAAGAGTTATGGCTTTTAGAAACACTGATCCCATTCATGCTATTCATTATGGAAGAATACATCTTAATATTTCAATAATTTTAGATTAACAGGTCAATTGAAGTCATGAAATTATTCATAACTCTGGTGTTCATGTCAGATGATTACCATCATAGGTCGTCCTGACCGCTTCCAATTCTATTATAGCCCAAGAACATTAGGTTTCACTAGGGGAAAAAATCGGAGAAAGCTGATTTTTTCAGGGAATGTCGAGTACATGTCACTGAACGATTAGACAAAAGTCCCCTAAAATCCCAGTTGAGCTTTTTTTTCTACAGCCTTTTTTCGAAAACGCGTTTGAAAAAAATAAAAAAAAATCGCACGAACTTTGTAACCTCGAATTGATCCAACTGTATTTTTTGTTTACGCGTATTTCGAGCTACATAATGTCTAATATACATTTACCTAGAGGAAAATGTGCATTCTGTGACAATTTCTGCGAAAAATTATTGAAAATTCACAAAAAAGTATCGGATTTACGCAAAAAGTTAAAAAATTTATAGTAATTTATATATTTTTTATACTTACCAATGACCCAGACATAGCTGGTGCTAACTCTAAAAAATCCAGGGCCAAACACAAATTTTGCCCCCCAATCCCCAAAATTTGCATCTAAAACCAAAAGAAATCATGTCCTAAAGGACCTCCATACTTTGCCCTTACTGCGCATGCGCAGTGTCAAGGACGTTCCGAAATTGGCGCCAATTATCATTCCTACTGGCAGTGCCTGGTCAGTGCTATGTACTCAGCGGGGAGGTAAGAGTTCCCAACTCTTGGGAGGGCCATCCCCATCTGGGTCATTGGTAAGTATAAAAAATATATAAATTACTATAAATTTTTCAACATTTTTATACTGTACCAATGACCCAGACATAGCTGAATAGTAAAAAGGCTGGAGGGCTTAGGACATAGAGGAAAATCCAATAAGCTCAACTATATAATATAGTGTCAACCCCTCAAGGAGAAAAGGAGTATTAGGCTTTACATGTATCTTTCTTATTTTATGTTAAATTAGAAAGATACAATACCCTCATAATTGAGCACAATAACATTCATGTTCTCTATTAACATCTAGTATAACCCATATACTAATTATTTTTAAAGTAAGCCAATAAATAAAGTTAGTCCAGAGAATTGAGACTCTTTATATTCTTTAAAAGTGTCCGAGGATTGTATATCAATGCCCGTTTGACACTTGACATATACAAATGCTTCACACCGAGCTACACTTTAAAAATATGACATGAATGAATTTTTAACATTAATATTACACTTTAAAACCATCCCGGAAACGACTCAGAAACACTGACTTCGGAGGAGGCATTCCCTTGCTTTCACTATAAAGCAGGTGACCTAAGGGAACACCCTCCCCCCCCCCCTTCCCCTTGCCCTGGGTCAAATAGCCCAGAGCGAAGAGGGCAGCCGGACGGAGTCACTGCCGGAACAGAAAGCCTGCATAACTATAGTTGCAACTGTTTAGTGGACGACATTCTGAGCAACAGATAACGGACCTAAACAATGCAGGTCTCCAGAAATGGACTCAAAATTTCTGAAATAAAAATTTGTGAATGTGGATGGCTGAGACCAATAAGCAGCCTTCATTAAATCTGTAATAGCAATACTATTAGCGTAAGCCCAAGAAGTAGAAAGAGCTCTTACTTCATGAGCCGAAATTCATAAGCAGTACGGATGGTTAATTGAATCCATCTAGCAATAGAATGGACCGAAATGTCCTTTCTATTAGGCATCAGAGACAGAAAGAAACATTTTCGTCCCTTTCTGATAAACTGGGATCTCTGTTTATAGATACGTAACGCTCTAACAGGACAGAGTAAAGGCCTACGCCCATCTGAAGACGGAAGAGCCTTAATAACAATAGGTTCCGGATATTTATTAGGAGCCTGATTCTTAGCTAAAAATCCCACATTAGTAGTGAAGGTGATAGTGTTCCCGACACTACGATAGTGAGAATCATCCACCGACAGTGCATGAAGCTCACTGACTCTTCTAGCAGAAGAGAAAGCTAAGAGAAAAGCTGTCTTATAAGACAAGAATTTGAAATCTACTGTCCCAAGAGGTGCAAATGGCTTTTCCTTCAGTTTAAGAAGAACCCAAGCTAAATTCCACTTAGGAATTAACCTAAGAGTTCTGGGTCTATTTATCGAGAAGTTTCTAACTAACTTAGATAAAGAGACATTAGATCCAATTTGTAAACTATCATGATGTGCATAGGTATCAGATAACATAGACCTATAACCCTTAATAGTAACAGGCTGCAGTTTGATTTCGTCAAACAAGTATACTAGAAAGTTTGCAATGTCTGGTATGGAGGGATAAAAAATATCAACAGAATGATCCCTACACCAACGACGAAAAACCTTCCACTTAGCCGCATAGTTTAGCGAAGAGGAGGTCCTCCTACAGTTAGAAATTGCGTCCACTGCTCGTCCTGTAAAGTGCTTGCCATGCAAGAAGGACCGCACAACGGAAAATCATGAAGGTTGAGACCTTGCGGGTTGTGATGGAGTTGACGCGATTTCCCCTGCGAAAGAAGATCCTCCCGTGGAGGAAGCTTTCGCGGTAGGTCCCACAACAGACACCTGAGTAGATTTATCCACGGTCTCTGTGGAGACAGAGATGCTACCAACAGAATCTTGCATTGAGATTGTTTTATCTTTAGCAATACTTGCTGAATTAACGGCGCTGGAGGATACGCATATCCTATCATTCCGTCCCAAGGGATCGACAGAGCGTCTACTGCAAATGCTCTTGGATCCGGACACGGAGTCACATACGTCTGCAACTGATTGTTGAGATGTGTCGCAAATAAGTCTATCATTGGCCGTTCCCATTGGTAGCAAATCTGATTGAATACTTGTTTGTTGAGAGTCCACTCCGACGGCAACAAGCGACCCTTTCGTGAAAGGGAGTCTGCTAGTATGTTCAGACGACCCGGTATATGACGGACCGAAAGAAGAAACTGATGTTCTAGAGCAAACAGAAGGATTCTTTCCGTTAGATTGAACAACGGAATTGAATGAGTGCCTCCCTGATTCCGTATATACGCCACTACTGTAGTATTGTCGGATAGGATTTGGACATGAGCATTGTGAATAATGTCCATCCAATGACGTAACGCAAGCCAAATTGACATCATTTCCTTGATGTTTATGTGCTTGCCCAGGAATTGCGGATCCCAAAGACCCTGGCATCTCGAATCCGTTGGGATCAATGATGCACCCCAACCTGTTTGACTGGCATCCGTCATAATGGTAAAACTCGGATCCGGCAACTGCAGCGGAACTCCCTGAGTTAACCACTGAATGTTTGCCCAAGTCTGAATCTCTCGTTTCACTTGATCTGACAAGAGAACGTCTATGTCGAGCAAATGAATTTTCACACTCCAATTCTGAGTCAAGAAAATTTGGAGAGGACGCGTGCGTAACCGCCCCATCGGAATGAGATCCGCAGCGGCTCCGCACAGACCTATCAGTCTCATGAACTCCCTCGCTGTGACTTTGTCTGCGTGCAGACAATACCGAGCGTAACAACTGACTAATTTCGCTCTGGTTAACGGCAGACGAACGAGATTGTTGTGCGTCTCAAAGCTCATTCCCAGATGTGTGAATGACTTGGACAGCACCAGATCCGACTTCTCCTCGTTTATTATAAAAACGAGACGTCGGAGCAATAGAAGCAGATTCTGCACATCGTTCTGAAGCGTTAACTCGTTGCCGAACCTCTGAAGAATGTCGTCCAGGTAGGCTGACGTTACCGCAGACGAATGAGCTCGGAAATACATCATTACCGAGTTCATTACCCGAGTGAAAGCCCAGGGTGCTAGATTCAATCTGAAGCACATCGCCCGGAATTGATACACCACCCCTAGGACTGCGAAGCGTAGATACTTTCTGAATGTCGGATGTACCATGACGTCAAAGTACGCATCTTTGAGATCTATGCTTGTTGCATAATCGTTCACCCGAATACTCGCTCTGACCGATCGAATCGTCTCCATATAAAACTTCGGAGCGACGATCAGCTTGTTTATCCAGCTCAAATCTATGATTGGACGGAACGAGCCGTCTGGCTTCGGAACCAGAAACAGATGGCTGTAGAATCCCGGTGTCTCCTGGTTTTCTACGACCTCTACCGCGTTCTTCATTAAAAGAGACTGCACCTCTGATAACAGAGCGGCTCTTTTCTGCGGATTTGACGGAAGTCGAGTCCATTTTGGACTTCGAGTTAATGGAGGCTTTCGTTTGAAGGATATCTTTAGACCTTCCGAAATCACCCCTCTCACCCAAGGGTCGTCCGTAATCGACGCCCACTCTTGTGAAAAACTTGACAACCTTCCGCCAACCGGCACGCGATAGAGGTTGAAGCCATCACCTCCTGGACCTGCGAGGCCTGCGGTAGGAGAAACCATGTCCTACACGACCCGCACCTCGTCCCGTCGACCTCGGGGCGTCCGACCGGTTGTCCCGGCCCGAAGGACGTCCCGAACGTGAGTCGCTGCCTTGACGGTCTCTTGAATAAGACCAAGAGGACGCACCGGAACCTCTATAGGAACCTCTCTTGGGCGCATTAGACCCAGAAATGCCTGTCTTACTCTTATCTGCCGTGTCCGACTTCTTAGAAGCAGATTTGAACAGCAGAGAATCCGAAGCTTTCTTAGTAATTTTATCGTAAATTGCAGAAAGCTTGCCGTCAAAGAGAAGTTCTCCGGAGACCGAAGCGACTCTGAGAGAGTTCTTCACCTTACTATCCACGAGTGTGGATGTAGCTAGGGCTGCATCACGTCTAACCAACTCCAGGTTTGCCACTGAAAGGGCGGAGTTACACGTGGAATAAGCTACTGCCCTTGAAAGAAGTCTTAAAGAGGATTGTATATCCTGGAATTCTTTCCCTTGAAGATGCAGAGATAACGCCTTAGTAAGGTGGTCTGCGTAAGATAAAGCATCTAAAATGGCTCTGTTAGACGAAATAGTCGTCTCCAACACCGTGGTTGGAATAGACGCAGACGACGGTAATGATAATTCTAAGTCTTCCGCCTCGTCGTCCATACGCAGAGGAACTCTCGGGATACCCTGTCCTGCCGTATCGAATTTATTCCTTGCATTAATGAAAGGCAGGTTGAGAGTATTGGCGGACAAGAAACCCGCTTTTCCTGTTTTGGAAGCAAGTTTGAATATAGCGTCGTTCAATAATTCAAATGTTCTTGCAACATTATTGGACTGAGACGGAAACTCGGGAGCGATGTCCCTGAACCGCTCAAAGAAATCAGAGTCCAATGACGCTATAATTCTCTTGTCCGGAACCGCAGCAGTCTGGCCCGATGGAACAACTTGAGGAAGAAAGTGCCGGATAAAGTCCACGGCAGCTTTATGTTGTTCCGAAAGGGATAGCTCCAAGTCATCCGTATCCCTTTCACCATCCGGTCGGACCTCATGATGCTCCCGGTCGTCCGCCCCCGATGCTTCGGCGGAGCGTACCGACCCAGCGCCGTCGGATAATTCCCGATCCGACACCGTTTCTGTTGGTTGCTGGGATGCTGCGATAAGTTGTGCTATTTGAACAAGCACGTCCGACATCGAGGCCTGCGGAGGCGCAGTCTTTCGCTGCTTCGCCGAGGGCAGCTCTGCATCTGGTGACTCCCGCATACTCTTCCTATGCGAACGTCCGGAGTCCACCGGCCTCGTGTCCCTGGCTACCGGATGGCGTGACCTGGTCGCCGAAGAATCCCTGATCGCCGAAGCTGGTAAAATATCGGCGGTCACGTAGCCAAGGTGCGGTCGTGTGCGCTGATGAGAGGAAGAAGCCTGAGCAGTCTCCGCGGACTGCCTATACAACGGAGCGTCCCGAGCGACGGACGTGTGCTCCGCTTGCGACACATTTTGTACCACAACATCTAGTCCCAGATGTTGTTGTACGAGAGAGGGGCCTCTCTCGCTCGCGGCCCGGCTGGACCTGGACGAGCTAGGAACCGGACTCGAAGGCTTCCTCCGATCTCTCCTACTATCCGCCGTCACTGGGTGTGCACGTTGAATGTTTATAGTGCTCGCATCACCCAACATTTCCTCCTGGACCGCATCGGACGAACCCGGCTGCCGAACCATTCGGTGAATGGACGCTACACCGGGCGAGCTAGCGGACGACATTTGTCTTATCTCCATGAGCACTTTTGCCGCTAGCTCTGTATTCATTTGTGACGACGGAAGCGCACTTGCGGAAGATAACATGGAAACATCACCTTGTTCTTGTTCCTCTGAAATAGAAACTGATAGAGTAGAGTGACCCTGCGGAGAAAGAGCCGGCATAGCCCTTTCTCCACTAACAACATATCGTGACACACGTTTCCAATGTTTGTCATCCCAATATTGACATATAGAACAGGGATTAGTGCGAGAACACTGACTACAATTAATACAATGATCATGAAAGTCAGAGGAAGATTTCTTCCTATTACAATTTGAACAATATCCTTTCATTGTGAAAAGTCAACAAGTCCTAGTACTCGCACAAACCCCTAACACAAAGATACATAATAACATGATCCATTAATAATGAAAAAACAATTGAAAATCAAAATAATTTTTGAAAAATATTTTTTCAGCGAAGCCCAAGTTTCTGAAAAGTAACGTTGAGCCCCACTGGATCCCAAGGCTAAGTGTGGTCAAAAATTTTAAAATTATATTAAATAATTAATGCAACACTTACGGATAATAATAATGTATCTTATAGTGAGATAAACTACTCCAAAGGCAAACAGCCCCCCTCAAAAGAGACTGTTGCCAATGTAAACAAACAGTGTAAAAACACCAGAAAACATGACTCCAGGCACTGACAATACTGGCCCGAAATCAGTCATCAAAATTACACTCTATCTGATGCAAGACAGAGACTCCCAGGGGAGAATCTGCAGAACATCAGATGGAAGATGCAGAACACAACGTTTATACACCCATGGGTGAAAATGTAACTATGGGGAAAATAACAGAATTCATTCTGTAACCAAGCTAACTCTCCCAAGAGAATTTAGAAATGATCTTTCTCAAAAATATGCCAAAAGCATGGGAGAATAGCAAGGGGGGACTTAGAAGACCAGGGGAGAGGAAACACTGAATAAGCAGTGCAACTTTATAGCAAGAATGACAACAACAGGCCCATGCCTCGAAAATAGGCAACTTAACATAATTTCATAAAAAATTTTAAGTACAGCCCTGATTATTTTTTGTCACTCCTTTTTCCTCTCCTCCTTCTATATCCTCCTAAGAATCACCATTTCTCCAATAATTACGTGTCTGGCATCCTTTAAACTGAGATTTACAAGCACAAAGATCAGTGAGATGTTGACTGATGAAGGGCCAAACAGAGAATGATAATTGGCGCCAATTTCGGAACGTCCTTGACACTGCACATGCGCAGTAAGGGCAAAGTATGGAGGTCCTTTAGGACATGATTTCTTTTGGTTTTAGATGCAAATTTTGGGGATTGGGGGGCAAAATTTGTGTTTGGCCCTGGATTTTTTAGAGTTAGCACCAACTATGTCTGGGTCATTGGAACAGTATAAAAATATGACGATTTTCCTAACGGATTTGCCCAAAGGGTTGTAGTACAGACCGGGATGTTAGTTGGACAGACGATAAAAAATCCACCACCATTTGAAGACTTTTATCATTGCTTACAAAATAGACATTATGGAAGACCCCCTCTGCTTCTGGCCGAGTTCCCCTTTTGGCATAAAATTCGTCAGCATGAGAACTCAACTATTTTTGGGCTTGGGACCGAACAGACATGTCTGTGTCTGGCAGCATTAGATCAATAAATAATATTTACAGAATGTACAAAAATCAATAAATAATATTTACAGAATGTACAAATCAATCAACATGGATTAAGTTACATTGACTATTATCAACGCTATATACAGAAATGACATGACCTATATACATATTATTCATCGAACTCAGAAATTTCCGGCAGGACAGTGTTTCTGTGGTTGTTACAAGAATCCGAACTGCAATTACACAAACCTGAGCAAGAGAGTCCTGCCTTCTTACACCCACACCTTTTTGTACAAGCACTCTTGCAACCACAACTGATCAGATTCAGTAGGTTATCGGGGGCACATGGCTTTGTGGCTGCAGTCGGTACAAGAAGTCCATTGTCTAGCGACCACCCTCAATCCGTCGGAGGAAGCGAAGTGCCCAGCCATTGTTGGACCTGGAGATAACATCTGTAGACATGTTATTGTGCAGCATCGCTGCTTGGTGGGAGTGAGGCTAGGTCGATGGGTTTATTCAGTTTAGATTTTGCTACATAACGCTTGTAAGTGACATATCTATATTGGTCGAGAGAGGAAACAGTTTTACTCCCGTATAAGATCAGGAGAAGTTGTTCCCCGGCAGCGGCTACTGCACTTGGTGTACTGTCATCCGCCAAAATTGTGTTGACATACTGTTGTGAGTCGCTAGTAACATCGGAGACAATTGTACTGAATACTTTCTTCTTACCAACTCGAAAGAGTGCAGAAGTAATGTCACAACCACTTATAGAATGTGCTACAAGGAGGTTGCTTCTATGATCACCCATTTTGGAAAGAGTGCAGAAGTAGTGTCACAACCACTTATAGAATGTGCTACAAGGAGGTTGCTTCTATGGTCACCCATTTTGGTTGCTATTTCACTAACTGAAACTAGTAAGTTTGGGGTAATGGAATACATCATGTGAATATTACATCCCGGTTGAACTCGAGAGGTAAGAATGACTAACAAGTCTGTGTCTGTTCCCACAACGACAACATTGTTGTCATCTTGAGCGATGTCAAGTGCAGTTTCGGCTATCAGTACATCAGCATCAGCCTCGGCCTGCTTGGACTGAATATTGATAGCAGATAGCTCCTGCATTAGAAGATCGATAAGTTGGGTTTTGTTCTTGGCATT
The DNA here is from genome assembly GCA_031216915.1 of Pictodentalium vernedei. Lineage (NCBI taxonomy): Eukaryota > Metazoa > Mollusca > Scaphopoda > Dentaliida > Dentaliidae > Pictodentalium > Pictodentalium vernedei. Next base: position 599,205,409 of record CM062296.1, on the reverse strand, counting down.
TGCAAGGAAATCGGATTGGGGTGTGGTGGCTGGTAACTCGGGTGAGATATTGATATCAATGGAATACCTGTCTTTAGATCTACGGGCTTGTTCCATGCCCTTTGTTGACATTGTACAAGCATAACCATCAAAAACAACCACGACGTTCGCCCCAAAATGTCTCACTAGATAATTGGAATATGATGTACATATGTCCTTATATGACGACTGTTTAGGCCATACAACTGCCCTCAATAAAAATCCACCATCTACAACAAACAGAGAATGTTCTGGGATTTTAGTTTGCTCGGAACCGTATGTTTTGAGGATCTTACCGAGCGTGCTTTTCTGTGTCTTCCTCATTCCAGCAGAATCAAACAATGCTGGTGGTTTCGGGGCGAGTTCATATTTGAGGTACTCTTCCATCTCTGCTTCTGACTGAATAACACATGTGATGCGGTTGAACAGAATTGTGGGGTCAATCACTACCTTACTTCCACGGACTTTGATGCTATTTGCCATCGATGCGAAAGACTTCACAGTGTCAACACATCGTAGTTTGATGCTGTTGAACGTTTTGCTTACAACATTCGATACGCAACATTCACCAATTTTGCGAACTTGGTCACAGTTCACAGTTTCGTCGGCCACAAGCCCGGTCGCTATAGAGACTAATTGTAGTGGATCTCTATTCTGAAAGGGGGAATGCACTCTGAGCCAGTTCAATAATTTGGTGAGATCATTGGCATCAGTCAATTGTGAACTTTGACGGAGATCCCGATGTTGTTCGCCATGACCAGTGTGAACATGAACAAACTTTTCGAGAGCATTACATATCGGAAGGCAAAGAGGTAGTCCATGTACCCATTTCGCAACAGTGCTATCGGTTATTCCCCTGCCATGTGTGAGACCACCAGGGAGCTTGAACATTCTCATTAAACACTGCTCTATGGTCTGATCAGAATATATCCCGTCCCAGAATTTATCTGAGCGCCTTATGGTAAAGTAACCTTTCTCAGTGAACAACTTCAAATCATCCTGTTGCATTATTTCTGTTAGCTCATTCATCTGCTGCAAATAGAGATGAGAACTTTTTGCGTATGCAAAATGACCACCTGCGTGAAATACTGGAATCATATTGCGAACACAATATGTGTGGAGTTCCCAGTCGCCTTTGCGCTCTGCTCTCAAGAACAACTGGAGAAGACCTATTTGCTCGTAGTATTGTACCCAAAGCTTTCCTGTGCATCCTACGGACGCATTCTGGAGCAGTTCATGTAATTTTGACAGTAGATGGTTGACACTTTCTTGATTGACAGCGTCAGCTGTTGTACAGTCACCTCTGGCAAGTCCACAGAATATTTCATTGACTTCTGTGCAGTCTATGTTATCTAGTGTTCGGCTTTCTTCAAACACAAGTTTTGTAATGGCAATTTGTGTTAGCAAATGGGCACGAACTGCTCTTGAATATGCATGACGACTGATCAAATGATGGATTGACCCACCAGCATAAACAGTCCCCCAAAGTTCATCCAAGCCGCTACCAGCCATGATCGAACCAATTGCCCCTAAATATGACATAATCATATGGAAGCCGCCGCTTACATGCCAATGCATCTTGAGTGTAGGCGAACACCACATTATGTGATTTAATCGAACATGGAAATTGAAACAATGATGCTATAATACGGTATTTGAATGAGAAAAGTCGATGCCGTTTGAATTTGAGTTTAGGGGGTATGGTTAATATTTCACACGTTTCACCAGTTCATTATGGAATAAATGACTATTGTTATATATCATTATGAAGCCACTGCTTTTCTGCAATTTTTGATATATAATTTAACTCCCAAAGTAGTCGTAGATTTGATTTAATGGACGTTGTGTACCATTGTGTGTATGAAAACAATAAATTTTTTTTCGTAATTTTGTACATTTTCGTGAATATTTCACCATTGAGTGTGAGGATTGGTACAAAGTTGGCATTTTCTGTTGGGGATATGTATTCTCAATATAATTCAGCACGATATTTATGATTCTCACCCTACTAAGGCGAATAAGAATGAGAAATATGGAGCTGGGTCGAATTTTTTTTTAAATTTTTTTTTTCATAAAAAGAACGCTATAACTAAAAAAGCTCAACTCGGATTCGCGGGGACTTTTCACACTTTATCTGCAAAGTGTGTCCCAGAAACATATAAAAAAATCAGCTTTCTCTGATTTTTTTCCTTACTTTCTCATTTTTATGTCTAATGTGCCTGGACTATTAGTTGTAGACAAGCACTGCCAAACTTCCGAAGGTTGTTGTTGTTATATCACTGCAGTCACCGCACCCCCCTCCCCAACAGAGAGCCCAAATATTAACCCAGGGACCCAATTTGAACAAATTTGGATCTGAACCCCCCCCCCCCCCCCTCCCCCCCCCCCCCCCCCCCAACCCTCCCTTACAGATGAGGTTTACCAAATATAAAAGGATTCTGATGGGTGGATCTGAAGAAGAATTTTTAAAGATATTTCCTCTTATTGCTCTAAGTTAAAATTCGCTCCCCCTTCCCCTTCTAGAGATGTATACCTGACAGATGGTTCTGGAGAAGAAGATTTTTAAAGAAATTCCCTCATATTGCACTAAATTAAAATTCAGGTTCCCATAGGGAGCCAGAATATTAACCCAGGAACTCGATTTCAACAAACTTAAATCTGGCCCTCCCAGACATTCTGACTGATGGATCTGAAGAAGATTTTTAATGAAATTTCCTCATATTGCACTAAGTTAAAATTTGGGCTCCTACAAATACGAAAACATTCCGACTGGTGGATCTGAAGAAGATTTTTAATGAAAGTTCCTCATATTGCACTACATACTGCACTAAGTTAAAATCTGAGCTCCTACAGGGAGCCCACTTATTAACCCTAGGACTTTATTTGAACAAACCTGAATCTGCCCCCCCTAGAGATGCTATAAACCAAATATCAAAAGATTTTTTATTGATGGCTCTGGAGAGGAAGATTTTTTTTTATTTTGGAAAACAATTTATGAGTGCTATCAGAGTAATGACCCTTGGCAACTTTATTTGAAGAAACTTAAAATGACATTTAAGGAACACGCACATCAAATTTGATTCAATTCCACCCAGTGGTTTATAAGAAGTCGATAATGGAAAATTCACACCAGACAGACAACGGATGGACAGATGGACGATGGACAAAAAGTGATCACTTAAGCTAATAACATCACATCAAACTCAAAACTTCAACAGTGAATGGGTCAGTAACACACAAACAATTTCCAACTGAAAAGCTGAAATAAGATTACCTTCAAATAAAAATATTTTAAAAATACTTACTTTAAAGTATTCTGATCCCTCTGCAAAATTTTTGGCAAGATTGCTAATGACATTATCAAGACTCCTGAAAAGATAAAGCAACTCTGTTCATGAGTTTGAAACAATGATGCATTTACAGGGTACCCCAATAATACGATGACTTTCAAGGACTGGCATTCAAAGGTGTTTTGAGTCTGGTATTACAGAATTTATAAGAACTCTACTTAACAATTACTGGTGAAAAGCTAAATTGTTTTTAGTCACACAAATTCATCCAAATATTTTTGACTTGTTACAATTTATGGTAGAGTATCGGCACTCTACCATAAATTATGACAAGGCAAATCCATGAAGACTAAATAATGTCACTTCAAGGATAATATGAAGTACATCCACAGAAAAAAGAAGTCTTTACATTGCAATTTCATCATTTCAGAATAAAGCCCAAATATGGGCTTCCAGCACTCTACCAGTCAATGTAGCATAATGGCCATGTTGAGTCAGTGCTGGTCACAATTCAACATTTTTATGCCCCCTGACTTAAGTCGGGTGGCATATAGTGACTGAAGTGTGCGTGTGTCCGTCTGTCCATGTGTCTGTGTGTGTATGTGTGTGTGTGTTCGAGCCAATAACTCGAAAATGGTTAGGGCCACAGTCATCAACCTTCACACAATTATAAAGGACCATGGGAGGATGTGTCACACACCATAGTGGGTTCGTACCTTCAAGGTCAAGGTAACATTTCAAGTTCACGCTAAAAATTGGTCAATATTCGTGTCTCAGCCATAACTCAGAACCGAATCATAGTACAATTGTTAAACTTTTTACAAATGTTAAGCACGGTCAGAAGGTGTGTCGCATATAATAGTTTCCGCCGCATCTGCAATGTGGAGGTCACAATTGACCTTCATATGCTCATTGTCACAAATCGTGTCTCAAACATAACTCCAAAACTATTAGGGCTACAATCATCTAACATCGCTCAATTATAAAGGACAACAGGTGGATGTGTCACACACAACAGCCAGGTCTGTAAGGTCAAGGTCACATTTCAAGGTCACACACTGAACACGGTTAGGGCCACAGTCATCAAACTTCACATAATTAATTAATTAATTATAAAGGACATGGGAGGATGTGTCACACACCATAGCTGGGTTCGTACCTTCAAGGTCAAGGTCACACTAAAAATTGGTCAATATGTCTCAGCCATAACTCAGAAACAAATCATAGTATAATTGTTAAACTTTTTACAAATGTTAAGGACAGTCAGAAGGTGTGTCGCGTATAATAGTTTCTGCCGCATCTGTAAGGTGAAGGTCACAGGGGGGGGGGGGGCGGGGGGGGGGGGGCATGTGTTACCTTAGTAACATTTTTCTTGTTTTTCATATTTTGCCTTCAAAATGAAGTGTCATCATGACTACTTCAAAATGAACCCTTTCAACCTGGTGTGCATAAATTTTTGCGTGAAGATAAAATCTTTGAGATTTTTTTTGTAGGTCAGTTACCTGGCAAGGGTACAATTTTATATTTCTTATATATGTGAATCTATGAACAAGTACATGTACATCTTCTTAATGCATTATCAACAGCTATGCATCTTCTTTGTTTTCTGTATTTGTGCTCTAGTATGATTGGAAACAGACCACCTGAATAAATTATAGGACACTTGTTAGGTTGGGGATGTTTCAACCATCTACATGGGGGGTGTGGAACTCTTGTCTTTATTCTATGAGATCACAAATTTTAACAAGCAATGCCAAGTGTGGCATATGTCCCCTCCCAAAATTCCTGACATAGAACAAAAAGTGTCACAATTTGGATGAGATTCCCTTGTATTTCCTTTGTTTTACTGCAGAAAGGAAATCCAACCCTTCAGAGCCAATAATGAGGTCCATTTGAAGAAATAAAAAAGCTGAGAAAAAACACCCTCCCCATGTAGCTTGATATACACAATTTAGTAATATTTTCTGGCACGGCTGTTCATTTCATGTCATCCTAGTGTTTAAAACCAGTGTGTGTTCACTCCATTCTTTCTTTTCGAGTTGATTTCTATGACGACTGGATAGAACATGATTACATACACACATTTGGGACATTAGTTCATAATAGAACTGCACCTGTAGTCTGTCCCACTTCATTACAGTAAACTTATCTGTATTCCTCTCTGTCTCTCACACTTTATCTCATTTATATATTCCTAAGCTTCTGTGACCATTGGTCAACAGTTCCTATCTCTTTTCTATTTCTTTGCCCTTCTTCAAATTTTCTACAACAGATTTCTCACTTTCTTCCATTATTGTCATGTTGTTAGAATATGAAATGAAAGAGTCAATGACTCTGTAGCTCAACTTGGATATGACAGGAATTAGTACTTGCTGTGACCAAGACAACTGAATAATGAATATGACAGGAATTAGTATTTGTTTTGGCCCAGTCAACAATAATAAAAGAATTACAAGGTGACTGTAATGGACTACAGATTAAGACCAATCATTGTAGATTATTATTTTTGTGTGGAAATTTTCAGTCCCAAACAAAATATTTTCAGACTAAAATTTTTTCTTCTTCTTCTTAAAATTGACCAAAATGCATCAAAACACAAAAAACTAATTTCCGGATTTTGGTCCAAAATTTTCTAAGTCCCACCCGGACCCCTAATTTGCATAATTTATTCACGAGAAAAACTCTGTATTATATGTAATGTATCCCATGGTACTAAACATTCATACAAAAATTTATTCAAATCAGATCTTTCATTTGGAAGTTCTGCGCAAAAATCTGATTGCACTTAATTTTGAACAAAATGGCTGCTAGCGGCCATCTTGAATTTCAGACTGGACCCCAAAACACTCCTTCTCGTCCCACAGTGATAACAAAGGTACCCAAGAAGTTTCGTTAAGATCGGTTCATAAATACGGCCTCTAGCCCGAGCCGTATTGGGATTTGCACTCGCAGTGCTGAAAGTAACAATAAATAAATCAAAGTTAGCCTAATTTGCATAATTTACGCACAAGAAAAAAACCTGTAATATATGTAATGTATCCCATGGTACTAAACATTCATACAAAAAATTATTCAAATCAGAGCTTTCATATGGAAGTTCTGTACAAAAAACAGATTTCGGCATCGTCGGTACAAAATGGCTGCTGGCAGCCATCTGGAATTTGGGACTGCACCCAAAAACACTCGTTCTCGTCCCACGGTCATAACAAAGGTACCCAAGAAGTTTCGTAAAGATTGGTTCATAAATACGGCCTCTAGCCCGAGCCATAGCAGCTTGGCACTTACAGCTCTGAAAGTAACACTAAATAAATCAAAGTTAGTCTAATTTGCATAATTTACGCACGAGAAAAAAACCCGTATTATATGTGATGTATCCCATTGTACTATACATTTATACAAAACTTTATTCAAATCAGAACTTTCATACAGAAGTTCTGTACAAAAAACTGATTTTTGCATCATCGGTACAAAATGGCCACTAGCAGCCATCTTGAATTTCAGACCACACCCAAAAACACTTGTTCCCGTCCCAGGGTCATAACAAAGGTACCCAAGAAGTTTCGTAAAGATTGGTTCATAAATACGGCCTCTAGCCCGAGCCATAGCAGCTTGGCACTTACAGCTCTGAAAGTAACACTAAATAAATCAAAGTCAGTCTAATTTTCATAATTTACGCACGAGAAAAAAACCCGTATTATATGTGATGTATCCCATGGTACTAAACATTTATACAAAACTTTATTCAAATCAGAACTTTCATACAGAAGTTCTGTACAAAAAACTGATTTTTGCATCATCGGTACAAAATGGCCACTGGCAGCCATCTTGAATTTCGGACCACACCTAAAAACACTCGTTCTGGTCCCAGGGTTATAACAAAGGTACACAAGAAGTTTCGTAAAGATCGGTTCATAAATACGACCTCTAGCCCGAGCCATAGCCAATTGTTGACGTACGGATGGACGGACAGACGGACAACGGGCCATGACAATAGCTCAAATTTGACTTCGTCAAAGTTGAGCTAAAAATTTATAGTAATTTATATATTTTTTATACTTACCAATGACCCAGACAAGCTGCTGGTGCTAACTCAAAAATATCTAGGGCCAAACACAAATTTTGCCCCCCCCCCCCCCCCCCCCCCCAATCCCCAACATTTGCATGCAAAACCGAAAATTAGAAGTCCTATCTGGCCCTCCATACATTTACCCTCCGGGCATGCGCAGATGCCAGGAAGTGACCAAAACTGGGGCCAACATCATTCTTTGTAAAAAAGATTATATAATAATTCAGCGGGGAGGTATGAGTGCCCAGTACTGCCCACTTATGGGAGGGCCATTCCCGTCTGGGTCATTGGTAAGTATAAAAAATATATAAATTACTAAAACTTATTTCATATTTTTAAACTGTAACCAATGACCCAGACTAGCTGAATCGTAAAAATGTGGATGGCCTAGAACATCCAAAATAGTAGATCAACATAGATCAAATCCTTCAATCCATGATGAAGAAAATTATAATTTACATGTATGTCTCTTTATACCATAACAGAAGATCCCAATTAATATAGATCCCAATTATGTAAATCCTAAATCCAAGCATGAAATCATGTTAATTAGGATGTAAGAAATAAACAATTTTTGAGACTAGTCTAGACTAAGCCCTAAAAATTAAAATGGCATATTGAGAATGAGAGAAAATTGCCCATAAACCTACGCCAAACAATAATACTACAGCTGATCGCCGAATATAGTACGGACAAAACAGCTTCCTTAATAGTTACATACCCAATAAACCAGAGAAGCGTACAAAATGACCCTCTCCCCACCCTTTTTTGAACATATCTCAAGTATCAGGATTTCAAACGTCAACGGAACCGAAAAATCGGTACCGTGGTTTAAGAGGCACGGAACCCACCGGTAACGAAATTTAGGTACCGTCTGTGAGCAGTTATGGGAACCTTTTTCCGAATCGAGGAAATTTTATATCATTCGTAGCTTCTTAGGTTTCAGGCCCGTTTCCCTCCTAGACTATACTGCCTGTGTATATTGATATACTTGCAAGCTGTATGCGAAATGGTTTTGAGACGTTTTGGCCCACTGTAACAGTCCAGAGTGAAGGGACACGATACTCGACAGATAATAGAGGTTATTATTGGGATGTTGATTTTTTATGTATATATTTATTCTTTTAAATATTAAAATGTCAGTAAACCTGTGGCATGATACCTTTGTTCAAAAAACTGATTTTCAGTTTTCAACATATATTGAACACAGGCGCTTGTTATTTTATCATATTTAAAACATAAAGTATTCTCAGACACACTTGACTTGTGATAATGTCACTGATAAAAAAAAAACGTCGCCCATGTTTACAGAACAAGCCAATCACATTCACTTCAGCAAAAGAGTCCCGCACTTTACTCATTCCGAGAATGTTATTGGTTGAAATGTCCAACGTGTGCAGACAGTACACACGTGTTTTTCCCACTTCAACTTGTTTCTGTATTCGATGTAAACAGCAATTCATTGCTATTACAATGGTGATTGTTAACCAACGAGCAGCTCATATGAGCATTTCTTTCAAAAACAAATGTTTCAATGTCTTTAGACAGGCTGGTTCACGGTAACGATATTTCGGTTCCATCATTTTGTGGGCACGGTACCTACACGCTACCGGTAACGATCGTTACCGTGAAATCCTGACACTTGATATCTTCAAAAGAAAGAGAGGAGAGCTCTGGAATCAATAAACAGAACCCGGAAACGATATAAATAAATATTGATCAGACACTCAAAAATTAATTCATGAATAACTAGAGGTACTGTGTGCAAGCTCACAAAGTGATACCCCCGCACCTGTCAGAACAGAATTATATTGCTTCATGCACATCTTCATATGGAGTTCTTCCATTGTGTTAAGTTTCATGAAAATTCTTCAAACGGTTTAGGAGGAGTTGCACTTATAAGGATGGACAGACGGATGGACGGACGGACGGACGGACAGAGTGAATGCTATATAACCCCCCCCCAACTTTGTTTGCGGGTGGTATAAAAATGCAGTAACTCCTACAATAATACACTGCATAACATCTACCCTTGTACTGTGGGTAGACATAAATTTGATAGACTAGCACACCAAATATGAAGTCATTCCATTGAGTACTCTACAAGTCATTCATGAATTAATTTCAAGGCGGACAAATTCTAAGTTCATAACGGAAAGTACTCTGGCAATAAAATCTTACAGAACACCTGCATTTCATTATGAGTATTCAGCAATAGGATATACTTGCAAACCAAATATCAAGTCACACAACCAAGTACTTTACAAGCAATTACAGATTGAATTTCAAGACAGATGGATGGACGGACGGACAAGAGGGTTCCTATAACCCCCTCTGAGGGTGGGGGTCTAATTAGTTGCAATTATAGCCTAATCATAGGCTAGCGTGCTTAAGTAAGTCATCCATAATCAATATTTGTTGCAGAGTGAATTATTGCCATTTCCTGATTTTGTACCTATGTTAAATCTTAAGATGACACCAGTTTAAAATTAAAATTGTCGCAGATCAAAAATCTTGGAATATGCGCATGTTCACTTAGTAGTGATGATGTCTGAAAAGTTTTGTCCAAATTGATTGATAAATGTAGGAGGAGTTGCGCACACAAGAATTTCATGTAGAAACCCATATTAAATCAAAGTTCAAGAGAGATAGCCTGGTTAAAATTGTCGCAGATCAAAACTTTTTGAATATGCCCATGTTCACTTAGTAGTGATGATGTTTGAAAGGTTTCTTCAAAATCGGTTCTTTAATGTAGGAGGAGTTGCGCACACAAGAATTTGTTCGGACGGAAAGACGTACAGATGGATGGACGTACAGGGCGATTCCTATATAGCCCCCACTTCTTCAAAGCGGGGGTATAATAAATGATGTTTAACGCCACTTCACAAGCCAAGACTATAGCGATGATTTTGGTAAAAAACATGATCCGCTACAAAATATGCACTGCAGATGGCGTATACAGGTGCGACAAAATCAGTGAAATAATAATATAACATACACATACATACGAGATACGATGAACAATCTATGCAGAGAAAACGTGCTTCAAGATCATTCACAGGAGGCCTCAGTAATATTAAATCCAGTAAGTACACTCTCCAATGTGTACTATTTGGTATCTACAACTATAAACACGTGAGAATATGCGATTTGAGAACTGACAAATTAGAGACCAGGATCCAGAAATGGAGGTAGGTATGATTAACCGGCTCCAACACAGACTGCCCCCAAAATATATAATAACTTCAAGGTTCACCAAAGAGATAGTGTAAAACAAATTGCGTGAGTGCATAAAAATCCAGTCTGTAATCATCTAAAAACTACTAAATGGTTATGCAGTCACCTAAAAACTCAAATAAGTGCTTGCATATTAGAAATCAGAAAATAAACACCGGAAACTAATGCAACAGAACTGCATATATGCCTATGAGGGAGCCATCCAACACGACCCAAATGCAAAGAATGTATGTATTAAAACATATATACGCGACAGTGTGAGTGTTGGGGGGGGGGGGGGGGAATTCGAATATATGTCGAAACCTCCTCACCCACATTATCAATCATTGCTGGTCCATACAGCAATAATATAGTGACCACAAAGCTTCCTCATGTCTGACATACTCTGTAATGCCACTGAGAGCGGAGAATGATGTGAAGAACAAAACTTCCCTTGAAGAAGAAAACCCTCTCGTGGGGGAAGCTTCTGGTGAATGTTCAATAACAGACACCATAACCTTATGTAATCAATAGAAATGAATGAATTGAAGGATACACATATCCTATCATTCATTCCCATGAAAATGGCTGAGCGTCAAATGTATGCGCTCAAATGCCTAATACTGGCGACACAATAATGGAAACTATTATTCCCGTGCACTGCAAACTTAACTATCCTGAAGTGATCCAATATAAGATCATGTAATAGCCATACAGTTAGAACTAGAACTATCACTGAAGGTGATTAATACCCCCGCTTTGGGTTTTTAGAGGAATGCACTTCTGATCATGTAGGCGAAGGCCATAAGGAAATGCATACATAAAGATCATTTTTTGTTGTTGAAATTTGTATTTGCATGTGGCCTTCCACAGAACAGCACTGAATACTTAAAGAGCCCACACATATATGGTTTACATTTGGAAAAACACATTTACAATGTGCAACATGTATTCAAAATCGGTTCATTAATGTAGGAGGAGTTGCACACACAAGAATCCCATTTGAAAACCCATAATAAATCCAAGTTAAAGGGAGATAACCTGGTTAAAATTGTCGCAGATCAAAAATTTGGGAATATGCGTATGTTCACTTAGTTGTGATAATGTTTGAAAGGTTTAGTCAAAATTGATTGATAAATGTAGGAGGAGTTGCACGCACAAGAATTTCATGTAGAAACCCATAATAAATCTAATTTAAAGGGAGATAACCTAGTTAAAATTGCCACAGCTCAAAAATTTTGGAATATGCGCATGTTTACTTAGTAGTGATGATGTCTGTAAACTTTCGTCCAAATTGATTGATAAATGTAGGAGGAGTTGCGCACACAAGAATTTCATGCAGAAACCCATAATAAATCTAAGTCAAAGGGAGAAAACCTGGTTAAAATTGTCGCAGATCAAAAATCTTGGAATATGCGCATGTTCACTTAGTAGTGATGATGTCTGAAAAGTTTTGTCCAAATTGATTGATAAATGTAGGAGGAGTTGCGCACACAAGAATTTCATGTAGAAACCCATATTAAATCAAAGTTCAAGAGAGATAACCTGGTTAAAATTGTCGCAGATTAAAAACTTTGGAATATGCACATGTTCACTTAGTAGAGATGATGTTTGAAAGGTTTCATCAAAATCGGTTCATTAATGTAGGAGGAGTTGCGCACACAAGAATTTGTTCGGATGGAAAGACACAATAAATCTAAGTCAAAGGGAGAAAACCTGGTTAAAATTGTCGCAGATCAAAAATCTTGGAATATGCGCATGTTCACTTAGTAGTGATGATGTCTGAAAAGTTTTGTCCAAATTGATTGATAAATGTAGGAGGAGTTGCACGCACAAGAATTTCATGTAGAAACCCATAATAAATCTAAGTTAAAGGGAGATAACCTAGTTAAAATTGCCACAGCTCAAAAATTTTGAAATATGCGCATGTTCACTTAGTAGTGATGATGTCTGTAAACTTTCGTCCAAATTGATTGATAAATATAGGAGGAGTTGCGCACACAAGAATTTCATGCAGAAACCCATATTAAATCAAAGTTCAAGAGAGATAACCTGGTTAAAATTGTCGCAGATCAAAAAGTTTGGAATATGCACATGTTCACTTAGTAGAGATGATGTTTGAAAGGTTTCATCAAAATCGGTTCATTAATGTAGGAGGAGTTGCGCACACAAGAATTTGTTCGAACGGAAAGACATAATAAATCTAAGTCAAAGGGAGATAACCTGGTTAAAATTGTCGCAGATCAAAAATCTTGGAATATGCACATGTTCACTTAGTAGTGATGATGTCTGAAAAGTTTTGTCCAAATTGATTGATAAATGTAGGAGGAGTTGCGCACACAAGAATTTCATGTAGAAACCCATATTAAATCAAAGTTCAAGAGAGATAACCTGGTTAAAATTGTCGCAGATTAAAAACTTTGGAATATGCACATGTTCACTTAGTAGAGATGATGTTTGAAAGGTTTCATCAAAATCGGTTCATTAATGTAGGAGGAGTTGCGCACACAAGAATTTGTTCGGATGGAAAGACACAATAAATCTAAGTCAAAGGGAGAAAACCTGGTTAAAATTGTCGCAGATCAAAAATCTTGGAATATGCGCATGTTCACTTAGTAGTGATGATGTCTGAAAAGTTTTGTCCAAATTGATTGATAAATGTAGGAGGAGTTGCGCACACAAGAATTTCATGTCCGGAAAGACGTACGGCCGGACGTATGGACGGACGGACGGACGGACGGACGTACGGACGTACAGGGAGATTCCTATATAGCCCCCACTTCTTCGAAGCGGGGGTATAATAAGCCCAAGATGCTGCCAGCGCTTTACTTAATGCGCTGAAATCTTAAGCACTGACTGCTGATTGGAAGATAAATTTACCAAAGTGGTACGAATAGCTAACTGACTTCAATTAACAATAGAATGACCCTAAATGTCACTTCTATTGGAAATTAATGACAAAAGACGCGTTTCTTCTCTTCTGATAAACTCTGATCTGTGTCTGTAAATAGATGATTGGAAAAAATTTGCAAAACACTGATGCCGGGGTGGGTGGTTGGTCAAGGAGGACAAAAAAATAAATTTTCCGATGCTTGCAAATTTTTTCCTCAGACACTTTTAGGCAAAATTGTATACCATAATCAGTGAAGTATCATTCAAGAACCAATAAAAAGACACTCGAGGTATCAGGGGGTACCTACCATGGGTTATATACGATTATAAAACTGTTATTGTGGCTGAGCTATGATTTGGCTTATGTATGACATATTGAATAATGCAAGTTAAAATGCATCACTAATTGCAATTATCAAACACTGCACTCTAAGGATAAGACATCTTGAGGGTGTTCCGTTTGATTAAATTTCTAATATGTTCACCCTGGTGAGATCGGCTGGCTTAGATGAGGAGCAAAGACAATTATGTGAAGTCAGGAACAGTTACAGATTTCAGCTGCAGGAACAATTCTGTACAACGATGTATCCAGACCTATTACGAAAACACCAATGACTCTTATTGCTATTGTAGGAAGTATGTAACACAAAAACTACTAAACATTGAACCTGATTGGACTGCAAATTTATTTCAATCACATCTGATAACACAGGTGTCAACAAAATCATGTACCAGACCTTCTAGGGCTGGACTTAAAATAAGTAATAAATCCCCTCCCCCAACCCAGCCAAGCCCCATCCAAACCTTCGTCAAAAAAATAAACAAATACATAAATGACTAAACACATTGCTTTTTGCATACATATACCGTGGAACCTCTCTTGAGAGATCAACATTTTTGCCAGACAAAATGGGTCTTTCAGACAGGTGGTCTGTCAAGACCACCTATCTTGAAAGACCACTTTCAATTTGTCCGGCCGAAATGGTATGTTGTCCACATAAAACACGCTCTAGCACAAAAGAGGTGGTTCCTCAAAAAGGTGGTATCTCAAGAGAAGTTCCACTGTATACATGAATAGAGAATGCAATGGGTTCTGATGGGTTGAGTAATTTATGATATTTAACCCTTTACCTAACATTCTTTTCTAAAATACCAAAAAAATTAAAATTCTCATATAACCATTACTGTTCAATAAGGTTACTTGAAATAAACACATGTATGGCTAACATTAGAACTGGCTTGAAGAGTCAGTTCTAATGCTATCCATATTTGTGTGGCTTTATTGTGGGATATATTTGGATATATAATCCACTTTGAATGTTGTTGGTTTATTAGCCTTAAGAGACCACTTTGGTCTGATAAAATGGATGTTATTTCAAGACCTGTCCCACTGTACAAGGTCAATCACTCAATACTGTATGATAAAATTGGTTATGGTGCAGTATGGTGGGAAGGATGATGCAGAAGCATGTATTTAGTGGGGGTGGGTGGTTCAGATAACGCCAGAAAAAAATTGTAAAACTGGAAAAAAACTAGAAAAATTGTGAGCACTGCTCACTAAATGATACCACCCACTCCCACCAAGAAACATTTTACAACAGTAAAAGTGTGTTCAATGTAGAGAGCACAAACACTGACACCAATGTTTGAAGGTTTCATTGAAATGTATTCGCTAGTTTAAAAGAAGTCGTGGATAGCAAATGTCAACACCCCCCACCACGCAAGCTTGAATTGACAAAGCCCATTTTTAAATATGGGAAACCCTCAAAATGGAAATATCTGAAAACAAACAGCAGGTGCACATCTTCAATATATGGAAAAGAATGTCTGAAAGTTTCAATGAAATCTTTCAATGGTTTAAGAGGAGTTGCGGATAGCAGATCTGTACAGAATGTCAACTGAATTTGACAAAGTTCATTTGTCAATATGGGAAACTGTAAAAAAGAAAATATCTGAAAACAAAATAGGAGGAGCACATCTTCAATGTATGTAAAAGAAGGTCTGAGAGTTTCAATGAAATCCATTCACTGGTTTAAGAGGAGTTGCGGATAGCACATGTGTACCCTCCCCCCCTCCCCAAAGCGTAACACCACTACAGCATAACGGACGGACGGACGTATGTCGGAATATGAAAATATCTGAAAGAAAAAGAATGCCTGTAAGTTTCAATGAAATCCACCCACTGGTTTAAGAGGAGTAGCGGATAGCAGATGTGTACCCCCAAAGCGTCACAGACGTACGGACGGAGTAGCAGATAGCAGGTGTGTACCCCCCACAAAGCATCACAACAATTTGGCTAAGTTCATTAAGACCTTTGGGACAGAGTAAAAAAAAAAATACCTGAAAGTAAAATAGGAGGTGCACATCTAGAATGTATATAAAAGAATGCCTGAAAGTTTCAATGAAATCTGCCCACTGGTTTAAGAGGAGTAGCGGATAGCAGATGTGTACCCCTCAAAGCATAATGGATGTATGGACGTACGGACGTACTAAGTTCATTTTGCCACATGGGATAGAAAAAATAAAAATACCTGAAAGCAGAATAGAAGGTGCACATCTATAATGTATATAAAAGAATGTCTGAGAGTTTCAATGAAATTCGCCCACTGGTATAAGAGGAGTAGCGGATAGCAGGAGTGTACCCCCCTAAAGCATCACAACAATTTGGCTAAGTTCATTTCGCCCTTTGGGAAAGAGTAAAAAATAAAAATACCTGAAAGCAAAATAGGAGGTGCACATCTATAATGTATAGAAAAGAATGCCTGTAAGTTTCAATGAAATCCACCCACTGGTTTAAGAGGAGTAGCGGATAGCAGATGTGTACCCCCAAAGCGTCACGGACGTACGGACGTACGGAAGTACGGAAGTACATAAGTACGGAAGTACGGACACCATGAATGCTATATACCGCCCACTTTTCAAGTAGGTGGTATAATTACATGGGGTGGGTGGGTGGGTCCTCCGACCAGTCAAAAACAAAAAATCGGCATCGGTATCTGCAAATTTTTTCCTAACCCCCCCCCCCCCCCCCCCCCCCCCTGCTGTTAATGCATCAGATAACAGATAAAAGTGAGCCAAACAGCTGGCTAATTCGCTCTGTGAAACAATAGACGAACCAGCCTGTTGAAAATGAATTGTGGGATATGTGTATCCTATCATTCGTCCCATAAGACATAATCTAGTTCACAATTCAAGTGATCTAAAGAACTATACTTGCTACATCGCCGAACGCTCGCTTTTTGACTGAAAGATTATCATAAATAACCTAATTATCCAGTTCCAGTCAAAATCGGTCGGACTGAGCTCTATAAGAGCCTCGAGCCACCGGCTCAGGGGTGTCTGATCAGTAACTCAAACAGACATAAACCCCCTATCCAAGTGGCTGTATAGACAATCCCTAAAGAAATATATAGGAGAGATACCTATACCTTCGCTATGAGTCCTTATAGACGATCTGAGTCTAGGACAACCTCTCCTACTCTTTCTGTTGGTGTGGTCGATTAGACCCCAACTTAAAGAGTCGAGTATTGATGCTTTCTTGTTGCTTAATCCTACATTAATGAAAGCCTACCATCAAAGACTAGTGTCTGGAAAACTAAAGCGATCTGTAGCAAGTTTTCCACCTAGTCAAATGTTAAGATGAAGACGCAAGGCTTCGTCACATCAGAATAGCTCCCACTTAACATTTGTTAAGACAGAGATATATATAATAGGTGTGGAAAGAATTTCTAAAAGGTACAAACGACCAAAAAATTCCTTTCCATATATATGTTGCATCACAGTACTTAAAATTGAAGTACATAAGACCATGAGTCTAAATTCGCTCTGAATAAGAGATTATCTTCACAATTGTGTCCGAGCGAACAGCTAAATTATGAAGGTAAGGCTACCACTAAGATCTTAGCCTGCTCATTCAATGCAGAGAAACTCTCAACACATCTTCCCCTGTCGTTTTTTTTAAAAGTATGTGAACAAACACAAACGGTTAAAAATACAGAAGAAGATGATAAGAAACCATATCACTTTTTCCTGCAGGAAGTTAAATATGGTGTTGTCTACACAATCGAAGACCTGTGACACCCGTGTAGACTTAACCGGAATGAGATCTTATTATCCTGCTCTTTGTCCGGATGAAGTCAGCATCTGACTACACTAGAGGTTTCTCATAATTACTCGCAGCATTGTGATTCACTGGAACAAGTTCAAGGAAACGATAATGTATAGTAACCATATCATCCATGAGTTGTTCCAAAAGGGAAGGTTATCCTCTTCTGTATCCCTTTCATCATTTGTCTAAATCAGTTAGAATCACGGTCACCAGCATCTGAACAGGCAGATGACTGGACCGATCAAGCACCATTCAACAGCTCAAGTTTTGAGACTGACGTTGAGTGCTTCTGCCTTAGCAGGAATACTGAGGAGCAGCTGTCATGAATTGCTTGTCCGCCGACTGCTCCTGGGACCAGGTGTCCAAGATGACTATTACAGCGGACGACCCGATGAATGAAGCCTCATCTCCTTGGCTATTGATGGTGCGACTTTCTTCACAAAAGATGGACCTTTTGACGATGCAGACTATATATCCTAAGTCACTTAGCCAAGGTGCGGTCGGGAGTGCTTGGTAGACGCTAAAGAACACAAACTGTAGCTGTCCCCCGGCTAAGAATTGAACTAAGCGTACTGGTACAATAGCTATGTACGTAAGCTCTGACTGACGCAAGTTCCTACCAACAACACCCGGCCCCAGATGTTGTTAAAAGAGAGAGAGGGGTCTCCCTCTTGCTCGCGGTCCGGGGAGACCAAACCGAGCTTGCCGGCTTCTTCCTTCCATCAGCACAGGGTGAGCATGATTGGATTAAATAGTGCTCGCTACACCCTTATTCTCTCTTGACCGCTACGGACATACCCAGCGTCACACCACTAGTCTATGTGATAGATCTGCTGGATGAGCTAGCAGGAGACAAGGGAGGTAAACCTTAGTTCAAAAGCCTAGCCCTTGTCTAATATCATTGAGCACTTTTCCATTAGCTCTGACTACAATGCACATGCGACACATCCGGTGTCACAGTCCTCATATTCAATCTTAACCACTTCACCGGCGTCAGGGAACTGAAACCACTCATCGCGGTTTATAGCCCTGTGTCATATAAAGATCACTTTGTCCGTTATGTAGAGGAAACCGTAAGACCTGCCGACCTCGGCTGCCTATTAGACGGGATGTCCCGGACAGGAGGCATGGACATATACTCCAACTGACGCAAGTTCCTACCAACAACATCTGTCCCCAGATGATGCTGTAAGAGAGAGAGGCCTCTCTCTTGCTCGCAGTCCTGGATGACCTGGACGAGCGTACCTCAGAACTTGTTGGTTTCCTCCTTCCGTTGTTGCTGGGTGAGCATGGTTGCAAATCATAGTGCTCGCTCCAGCCTATATCATCTCCTAGCCCAGAGCGGATACACCTGGCGTCACAGTTCTCAGAGGCCTGAGTAACCACTTCACCGGTCAAGCTAGCTGGCGACAACGGACTTTGTGCGGTCGTGTGTGCTTTTCGAACATAGAGGAAGCTATAAGACTAGCCGACCCCGGCAGCCTATGGAAGGAGCATCCCGAACAGGAAGGCATGGACGTAAGCTCCAACTGACACAAGTTCCTACCAACAACCTCTAACCCCAGATGTTGCTATAAGAGAGAGGGGCCTCTCTCTTGCTCGCGATCACGGCTGACCTGGACGAGCATACCTCAGAACTTGTCTGCTTCCTCCTTCCCGTGCTTCCTCCTTTCCATCGACGCAGGGTGAGTATGTTCGTATTTTTATAGTGCTCACTACACCCTTATTCCTCTTCTCAACCACTACGGACATACCCGGCGTCACACCACTAGTCTACGTGATAGATCTGCCGGTTGAGCCAGCTGGAGACAAGGGACGTAAACCTTTTTTAAAGCCTAGCCCTTGTCTAATATCATTGAGAACTTCTCCACTAGCTCTAATAGTATAATGCAACGATGGAAGCACACTCCCTGATGACGTCACAAAACCACACCATGTTCTTGTTCCTCTGTAAATAGAAACTAAAAAACTATAGTGACATTTTGGCGAGAGGACCAGCAGTGTCCCCTCGCCGTGATAGGACCGATAGTGTCCACTCGCCCAACACAAACCATGACACCCGTCATCAACATTGTCAAACCTGACATATGGAGCAAGAATTAGTTGTAGTACATCAAGTATACTCAAGACAACGACCATGAAAATAGAGGAAAGGCTTCCTCTATTTGCCCTCCTATTAGATAAATATTATAACCTAAATTCTAATATATGTCATTGTACCACCACCAAATCTACATATAATATAAGATAACATTAAAATACAATAGACGAAATAAATACATCCAAAAGAAAAATTTCTTCAAAAAAAGTTTTTGGAAAAAAATTTTCTTATATAAGAGCCCAAGTTCCCAAAGGGAATGATGAGCCCAAAAAAGCCTAAGTATGGACAAAATTATAAAAATCTGCTATAAAATTAACTACCACACTATCAGAATATTTAATGTTACTTACAACTGTCGTTTGCCCCAGCAACTTTGGCCAGAGTTACTTGCATTTATTAACAGTAGGAACCTGCTACCCACATTGCTTTTGTTCAAGTGAACAGCCGGTCAAATATGATGATTGCAGTTATAAATGACCATCCTGGAATCAAAATTACTGAATGTCTGGTAAGGTAGACCTATATGGTTGTGGCAGGGCAGTAGAGGCTATAGAGGAAGACGTTTGCGTGGGTGGTACAAATAGAAGAGGGATAATGCCTGCCACTCAGAGCAGAGTATACCCGCCCCAGGTCCCGGAATACTCTCCATCATAATCCCAACACACCCACACATGTTGGCTGTGTACGGCATAGGGGCCATTGGCAGCATTGATGAAGGCGTAGGATGTGTCATAAGTAGCCGAACGCACTGCTGGAGTAAATAGAAAAAACAAAAATCAAACTTAGAATTTTATTACATTACGGGCCTGGAAAAGTGTAATTTGTATCTAATTTTTTAAAAACTTTATTACATTATGGGTACCTAACATTTATTACACGTTATTACATTTATTACATTATGGGTAGTTTTTTATTACATTATGGGTTCGTATTACATTATGGGTCGTTTTTGTATTACATTATGGGTAGGTATTACATTATGGGCATTTATTACATTACGGGTCGTAACAGTCAATTTTAAGACAAAAAAAATTTATTTTTTTTTTCCCCTGAAAATTTGGGGTGCGGGTGGGACTTAGAAAATTTTGGACGAAAATCCGAAAAAAAATTTTTTTGTTTTTTATGCATTTCTGTCAGTTTTAAGACAAAAAAAAATTTTTTTTTTTCCCCTGAAAATTTGGGGTGCGGGTGGGACTTAGAAAATTTTGGACCAAAATCTGAAAAAAATTTTTTTTTTTTTTTTCTGCGTTTTGGTCAATTTTAAGACAAAAAAAAATTTTTTTTTTTTACCCTGAAAATTTGGGGTGCGGGTGGGACTTAGAAAATTTTGGACGAAAATCCGAAAAAAATTTTTTTTGTTTTTTATGCATTTCTGTCAGTTTTAAGACAAAAAAAAAATTTTTTTTTTTTACCCTGAAAATCTGGGGTGCGGGTGGGACTTAGAAAATTTTGGACGAAAATCCCAAAAAAGTTTTTTTTGTTTTTTATGCATTTCTGTCAGTTTTAAGACAAAAAAAATTTTTTTTTTTTTTTACCCTGAAAATTTGGGGTGCGGGTGGGACTTAGAAAATTTTGGACCAAAATCCGAAAAAATTTTTTTTTGTTTTTTCTGCGTTTTGGTCAATTTTAAGACAAAAAAATTTTTTTTTTTTTTTCCCCTGAAAATTTGGGGTGCGGGTGGGACTTAGAAAATTTTGGACGAAAATCCCCAAAAAATTTTTTTCGTTTTTTCTGCATTTCTGTCAATTTTAAGACAAAAAAAAAAAAAAAAAAAATTTTCCCTGAAAATTTTGGGTCCGGGTGGGACTTAGAAAATTTTGGACCAAAATCCGAAAAAATTTTTTGTTTGTTTTTTCTGCGTTTTGGTCAATTTTAAGACAAAAAAAAATTTTTTTTTTTTTACCCTGAAAATTTTGGATCCGGGTGGGACTTCGAAAATTTTGGACCAAAACCCGAAAAAAAATTTTTTTTTGTTTTTTATGCATTTCTGTCAATTTTAAGAGAAAAAAAATTTTTTTTTTTACCCTGAAAATTTGGGGTCCGGGTGGGACTTAGAAAATTTTGGACGCAAATCCGAAAATTTTTTTTTGTTTTTTTATGCATTTCTGTCAATTTTAAGACAAAAAAAAAAAAATTTTCCCCTGAAAATTTTGGGTCCGGGTGGGACTTAGAAAATTTTGGACCAAAATCCGAAAAAAAATTTTTCTGTTTTTTATGCATTTCTGTCAATTTTAAGACAAAAAAATTTTTTTTTTTCCCCTGAAAATTTGGGGTCCAGCTGGGACTTAGAAAATTTTGGACCAAAATCCGAAAAAAATACAAAAAATTTTTTTTTTTTTACCCTGAAAATTTGAGGTCCGGGTGGGACCAAAATCCGGAAATTAGTTTTATCGTTTTTATGCGTTTTAAGAAGAAGAAAAAATATTTAGGCTGAAAGTATTTTGTTTGGGAAAAAAACTATTTTTTATGTGTTTCTCTCAATTTTGGGACATAAAAGTGCACGAACTGAAAATAGACGGAAAATCCTGTGTATTGTGTGGGCACAATCGCTTCATCTAGTTGGTATATGCTTTTCTTAGGAGGGGCGTATGCAGCTTATTCAAGTCAAGTCCCTGGTTTGATATTTAGACTACAATGTCAGGTGAGCGCCCTCAGGCCCCCTGGGGCCTCTTGTTTCTGTTACTGACTTCGGGCCGTGCTGCCTGGGGTCTTTTTTCCGGTTTTTGTTTACATTTACAATGGTCTAGGTAGTTTCCTATTATTTTTAGAAACGACAGTTGTAAGTAACATTAAATATTCTGATAGTGTGGTAGTTAATTTTATAGCAGATTTTTATAATTTTGTCCATGCTTAGGCTTTTTTGGGCTCATCATTCCCTTTGGGAACTTGGGCTCTTATATAAGAAAATTTTTTTCAAAAAAATTTTTTTGAAGAAATTTTTCTTTTGGATGTATTTATTTCATCTATTGTATTTTAATGTTATCTTATATTATATGTAGATTTGGTGGTGGTACAATGACATGTGATCACAGGACCGGGAATATGATGTGGTCGTTATTAAGTGTGGTCCTGGGATCGGGCTCATTGGTTTCAAGGTGCGGAGTGTGCGACATGAACTTATAGTAGTACAGTACAGGGAAATTACTAATTTGTTTAGGTAGTGAAAATTGGAGAGACAGAGGATAGATTGTACGCTTAATTTGGAACAAAGTAGCCTAATCCAAATCCCATCGAGCTATAGGATATCCCCCATTCCAATACCAGTACACTCACCATATCACCTCCCGATATTCCTCTGCGCCGGTTGACTCAACGTCTTGCTTCTGTTCTATCTTTTCCTTGTATCCCACACTATACCCCCCCCCCCCACTATCCGGTTATTGTGCACCCAAACCCCACTGCACCCCACTACACCCTCTGCCTCAGCAACTTTGGCCAGAATTGCTTGCACTTATTAACAGTATAGGAACCTGCTACCCGCATTGCTTTTATGCAAGTGAACAGCCGGTCGAATATGATGATTGCAGTTATAAATGACCATCCTGGAATCAAAATTATTGAATGTCTTGTAAGGTAGACCTATATGATTGTGGCAGGGCAGTAGAGGCTATCGAGGAAGTCGTTTGCGTGGGTGGTACAAATGGAAGAGGGATAATGCCTGTCACTCATAGCAGAGTATACCCGCCCCAGGACCCGGAATACTCTCTATCGTAATCCCAACACACCCACACATGTTGGCTGTGTACGGCATAGGGGCCATTGGCAGCATTGATGAAGGTGCAGGATGTTTCATAAGTAGCCGAACGCACTGCTGGAGTAAAGAGAAAAAAACAAAAATCAAACTTAGAATTTTATTACATTACGGGCCTGGAAAAGTGTAATTTGTATCTAATTTTTTAAAATTGTTATTACATTATGGGTACCTTACATTTATTACACGTTATTACATTTATTACATTATGGGTCGTTTTTTATTACATTATGGGTTCGTATTACATTATGGGTCGTTTTTGTATTACATTATGGGTAGGTATTACATTATGGGCATTTATTACATTACGGGTCGTAACAATTGACCAAAACGCAGAAAAAACAAAAAAATTTTTTTTCGGATTTTGGTCCAAAATTTTCTAAGTCCCACCCGCACCCCAAATTTTCAGGGTAAAAAAAAAAATTTTTTTTTGTCTTACAACTCACAGAAATGCATAAAAAACAAAAAAATTTTTTTTCGGATTTTCGTCCAAAATTTTCTAAGTCCCACCCGCACCCCAAATTTTCAGCCTAAATATGAACCCAGGGATTTGGCTTCAACAAACTTTAATCTCACCCCCCCTAAGGATGGTGCATACCAAATATCAAAACATTCTTATTGCTAGATCTGAAGAAGAAGATTTTTCAAAAATACTCCTCATACTGCACTAATTTAAACATTTGGGCTCCCATAGAGAGCCCAAATATCCACCCAGGCAATTTATTTCAATAAACATGTGAAACAATCTTCCAAAGATGTTATATCTGAAATTTGAAAGCTTTTGGAGCAGTGCTTTCGGAGAAAAGTAGTCTTATGTTCTTCCCATTACCCACAGTGTTAAAAAATGCTGACTCAGCACTTTTTCAAACTCCCCAAAAAGTACCCCATCATAAAACCGATGGCAATTTTTTTTGATCATTCCATTCTGTTGGTCCTAAGGAAGCTTCACAACAAATAAGAATTCTCAGTGCCGTGTAGTTTTGGAGATATGGGCGTTTTCATTTTTTTCTATTTTTAGCTCCTGTGGTTCCCACGGGGCTATGGGGAAAAAAATTTCGCCATAAATTAGGTACTTATGACCCAATAAGCACTCATGTAAAATTTGGTTCAAATCGGCCTCGCGGTTTGGAAAGTTAAAAAATTTATAGTAATTTATATATTTTTTATACTTACCAATGACCCAGACTTAGCTGGTGCTAACTCCACAAAAACCAGGGCCAAACACAAATTTTGCCCCCCAATCCCCAAAATTTGCATCCAAAACAAAAAGAAATCATGTCCTAAAGGACCTCCATAGTACGACTCTACTGCGCATGCGCAGTGACGCAGTCGTCCCGAAATTGGAGCCAAATATCATTCTTACTGGCAGTGCCTGGTCAGCGCTATGTACTCAGCGGGGAGGCAAGAGTTCCCAACTCAGGGAGGGCCATCCCCGTCTGGGTCATTGGTAAGTATAAAAAATATATAAATTACTATAAATTTTTTAACATTTTTATACTGTACCAATGACCCAGACTTAGCTGAATAGTAAACAGGCTGGAGGGCCTAGGACATAGAGGAAAATCCAATAAGCTCAATTATAAAATAAAGAGGTAACCCCTTAAGGAGAAAAGGAGTATTAGGCTTTACATGTATCTTTCTTATTTAATATTTAAATTAGAAAGATACACTACCCTTAATAATTGAGCACAATAACATTCATGTTCTCTATTAACATCCAGTATAACCTTTATACTAATTATTTTTAAAGCAAGCCAATAAATAAAGTAGTCCAGAGAATTGAGACTCTTTATAATCATTTAAAAGTGTCCGAGTATTGTATATTAAAGCCCGTTTGACACTTGACATATACAAATGCTTCACACCGAGCTACACTTTAAAAATAAGACATGAATGAAATTAAACATTAATATTACACTTTAAAACCATCCCGGAAGCGACTCAGAAATACTGTCTTGGAGGAGGCATTCCCTTGCTTTTCACTATAAAGCAGGTGACCTAAGGGAACACCCGCCCCCCCACTTCCCCTTGCCCTGGGTCAAATAGCCCAGAGCGAAGAGGGCAGCCGGACGGAGTCACTGCCGGAACAGAAAGCCTGCATAACTATAGTTGCAACTGTTTAGTGGACGACATTCTGA
Source organism: Pictodentalium vernedei (assembly GCA_031216915.1). Taxonomy (NCBI): domain Eukaryota; kingdom Metazoa; phylum Mollusca; class Scaphopoda; order Dentaliida; family Dentaliidae; genus Pictodentalium; species Pictodentalium vernedei. The sequence continues at coordinate 599,179,829 of CM062296.1, read as the reverse complement.
GCAACAGATAACGGACCTAAACAATGCAGGTCTCCAGAAATGGACTCAATATTTCTGAGATAAAAATTAGTAAATGTGGATGGCTGAGACCAATAAGCAGCCTTCATTAAATCTGTAATAGCAACACTATTAGCATAAGCCCAGGAAGTAGAAAGAGCTCTTACTTCATGAGCAGAAATCTTAAGCACAGACTGCTGAGAAGAAGATAAATCTTCATACGCAGTACGGATAGTTAACTGAATCCATCTAGCAATAGAATGGACTGAAATGTCCTTTCTATTAGGCATCAAAGACAGAAAGAAACGTTTCCGTCCCTTTCTGATGAACTGAGATCTCTGTTTATAGATACGTAGTGCTCTAACAGGACAGAGTAAAGGCCTACGCCCGTCTGAAGACGGAAGAGCCTTAATAACAATAGGTTCCGGATATTTATTAGGAGCCTGATTCTTAGCTAAAAAACCCACATTAGTAGTGAAGGTGATAGTGTTCCCAACACTACGATAATGAGAATCATCCACCGATAGTGCATGAAGCTCACTGACTCTTCTGGCAGAAGAGAAAGCTAAGAGAAAAGCTGTCTTATAAGATAAGAATTTGAAATCTACTGTCCCAAGAGGTTCAAATGGCTTTTCCTTCAATTTAAGGAGAACCCAAGCTAAATTCCACTTAGGAATTAATCTAAGAGTTCTGGGTCTATTTATCGAAAAGTTTCTAACCAATTTCGATAAAGAGACATTAGATCCAATTTGTAAACTATCATGATGTGCATAGGTATCAGATAACATAGATCTATAACCCTTTATAGTAACAGGTTGCAGTTTGATTTCGTCAAACAAGTATACTAGAAAATTAGCAATGTCTGGTATAGAGGGATCAAATATATCAACAGAATGATCCCTACACCAACGACGGAAAACCTTCCACTTAGCCGCATAGTTTAGCGAAGAGGAGGTCCTCCTACAGTTAGAAATCGCGTCCACTGCTCGTCCTGTAAAGTGCTTGCCATGCAAGAAGGACCGCACAACGGAAAAACGTGAAGGTTGAGACCTTGCGGGTTGTGATGTAGTTGGCGCGATTTCCCCTGCCAAAGAAGATCCTCTCGTGGAGGGAGCTTCCGCGGTAGGTCCCACAACAGACACCTGAGTAGATTTATCCACGGTCTCTGTGGCAACAGAGATGCTACCAACAGAATCTTGCATTGAGATTGTTTTATCTTTAGCAATACTTGTTGAATTAACGGCGCTGGAGGATACGCATATCCTATCATTCCGTCCCAAGGGATCGATAGAGCGTCTACTGCAAATGCTCTTGGATCCGGACACGGGGACACATACGTCTGCAACTGATTGTTGAGATGTGTCGCAAATAAGTCTATCATTGGCCGTTCCCATTGGTAGCAAATCTGATTGAATACTTGTTTGTTGAGAGTCCACTCCGACGGCAACAAGCGACCCTTTCGTGAAAGGGAGTCTGCTAGCACATTCAGACGACCCGGTATGTGACGGACCGAAAGAAGAACGTGATGTTCCAACGCAAACAGAAGGATTCTTTCCGTTAGATTGAACAACGGAACTGAATGAGTGCCTCCCTGATTCCGTATATACGCCACTACTGTCGTATTGTCGGATAGGATTTGGACATGAGCATCGTGAATAATGTCCATCCAGTGACGTAACGCAAGCCAAATTGACATCATTTCCTTATTGGTTATGTGCTTGCACAGAAATTGCGGATCCCAAAGACCCTGGCATCTCGAATCCGTTGGGATTAATGATGCACCCCAACCTGTTTGACTGGCATCCGTCATAATGGTAAAACTCGGATCCGGCAACTGCAGCGGAACTCCTTGAGTTAACCACTGAATGTTTGCCCAAGTCTGAATCTCTTGTTTCACTTGATCTGACAAGAGAACGTCTACATCGAGCGAATGAATTTTCACACTCCAATTCTGAGTCAGGAAAATTTGAAGAGGCCGTGTGCGTAGCCGTCCCATCGGAATGAGATCTGCGGCGGCTCCGCACAGACCTATCAGTCTCATAAATTCTCTCGCCGTGACTTTGTCTGTATTCAGACAATAGCGAGCGTAACAACTGACTAATTTCGCTCTGGTTAACGGCAGACGAACGAGATTGTTGTGCGTCTCGAAGCTCATTCCCAGATGAGTGAATGACTTGGACGGCACCAGATCCGACTTCTCCTCGTTTACTATGAAACCGAGACATCGGAGCAATAGAAGAAGATTCTGAACATCGTTCTGAAGCGTTAACTCGTTGCCGTACCTCTGAAGAATGTCGTCCAGGTAGGCCGACGTTACCGCAGACGAATGAGCTCGGAAGTAGATCATTACCGAGTTCATTACCCGAGTGAAAGCCCAGGGTGCTAGATTCAATCCGAAGCACATGGCCCGGAACTGATACACCACTCCTAGGACTGCGAAGCGTAGATACTTTCGGAATGTCGGATGTACCATGACGTGAAAGTACGCATCTTTGAGATCTATGCTCGTTGCATAATCGTTCACCCGAATACTCGCTCTGACCGATCGAATCGTCTCCATATAAAACTTCGGAGCGACGATCAGCTTGTTTATCCAGCTCAAATCTATGACTGGACGGAACGAGCCGTCTGGTTTCGGAACCAGAAACAGATGGCTGTAGAATCCCAGCGATTCCTGGTTTTCTACGACCTCTACCGCGTTCTTCATTAAAAGAGACTGCACCTCTGATAGCAGAGCGTCTCTTTTCTGAGGGTTTGACGGAAGATGAGTCCACTTTGGACTTCGAGTTAATGGAGGCTTTCGTTTGAAGGATATCTTTAGACCTTCCGAAGTCACTCCTCTCACCCACGGGTCGTCCGTAATCGACGCCCACTCTTGAGAAAAACTCGACAACCTTCCGCCAACCGGAACGCGATAGAGGTTTGAGCCATCACCTCCTGGATCTGCGAGGCCTGCGGTAGGAGAAACCACGTCTTCCACGACCCGCACCTCGCCTCGTCGACCTCGGGGCGTCCGACCGATTGTCCCGGCCTGAAGGACGTCCCGAACGAGAGTCGCTATCCTGACGGTCTCTCGAATAAGAGCTAGAGGACGCACCGGAACCTCTATAGGAACCTCTCTTGGGCGGATAAGACCCAGAAGTGCCCGCCTTATTCGTGTCTGCTGTATCCGACCTTTTAGGAGCGGATCTAAACAACAGAGAATCACTAGCTTTCTTTTTAATATTATCATAAATAGCGGAAAGCTTGCCGTCAAAGAGAAGATCTCCTGAGACCGAAGCGACTCTAAGAGAGTTCTTCACCTTAGAATCCACTAGTGTGGATGTAGACAGGGCTGCGTCACGTCTAACCAACTCCAGATTTGCCACTGAAAGGGCGGAGTTACACGTGGAATAAGCTACTGCCCTTGAAAGAAGTCTTAAGGAGGATTGTATATCCTGAAACTCTTCCCCTTGAAGACGCAGTGATAACGCCTTCGTAAGGTGATCTGCGTAAGATAAGGCATCTAAATTGGCTCTGTTAGACGCAATAGCTGTTTCCAACACTGCGGTTGGAATAGAAGCTGACGACGGTAATGATAGCTCTAAGTCTTCCGCCTCGTCGTCCATACGCAGAGGAACTCTCGGTATACCCTGACCTGCCGTGTCGAATTTATTCCTTGCATTAATGAAAGGCAGGTTGAGAGTATTTGCGGACAAGAAGCCTGCTTTCCCCGTCCTGGAAGCAAGTTTAAAAATAGCGTCGTTCAATAATTCAAATGTTCTTGCAACATTATTGGACTGCGACGGAAACTCGGGAGCGATGTCCCTGGACCGCTCGAAAAAATCAGAGTCCAATGACGCTATAATTCTCCTGTCCGGAAGCGCAGCAGTCTGGCCCGACGGAACAACTTGAGGAAGAAAGTGCCGGATGAAGTCCACGGCAGCTTTGTGTTGTTCCGAAAGGGATAGCTCCAATTCATCCGTATCCCTTTCACCATCCGGTCGGACCTCCCGATGTTCCCGGTCGTCCGCCCCCGATGCTTCGGCGGAGCGTACCGACCCAGCGCCGTCGGATAATTCTCGATCCGACACCGTCTCTGTCGGCTGCTGGGATGCTGCGATAAGCTGTGCTATCTGCACTAGAATGTCCGACGTCGAGACCTGCGGAGGAGCGGTCTTTCGCTGCTTCGCCGAGGGCAGCTCCGCATCAGATGGCTCCCGCATACTTTTCCTATGCGAACGTCCGGAGTCCATCGGTCTCGAATCCCTGGCTGCCGGATGGTGTGACCTGGTCGCCGAAGAATCCTTCATCGGCGAAGCTGGCAAAATATCGGAGGTCACGCAGCCAAGGTGCGGTCGTGTGCGCCGGCGAGAAGAGGAAGCCTTAACAGTCTCTGCGGACTGCTTATACAACGGAGCGTCCCGAGCGACGGACGTATGCTCCGCTGAAGACACATTTTGTACCACAACATCTGGTCCCAGATGTTGTTGTACGAGAGAGGGGCCTCTCTCGCTCGCGGCCCGGCTGGACCTGGACGAGCTAGGAACCGGACTAAAAGGCTTCCTCCGTTCTCGTTCACTATCCGCCGTCACTGGGTGTGCATCTATTATTTTTATAGTGCTCGCATCACCCAAAATTTCCTCTTGGACCGCATCGGACGAACCCGGCTGCCGAACCATTCGGTGAATGGACGCTACACCGGGCGAGCTAGCGGACGACATTTGTCTAATCTCCATGAGCACTTTTGCCGCTAGCTCTGTATTTATTTGTGACGACGGACGCACACTTGAAGAAGATAACATGGAAACATCACCCTGTTCTGGTTCCTCTGAAATAGAAACTGAGAGAGTAGAGTGACCTTGTGGAGAAAGAGCCGGCATCGCTCTTTCTCCAGAAACAACATATCGTGACACACGTTTCCAATGTTTCTCATCCCAATGTTCACATACAGGACAGGGATTAATGCGAGAACACTGACTACAATTAATGCAATAATCATGAAAGTCAGAGGAAGATTTCTTCCTATTACAATTTGAACAAGTTCCCTTCATTGTGAAAGAACAACAATAAGTCCTAGTTACTCGCAAAAACCCCTGACACAAAGATACATAATAACATGATCCATTAATAAATGAAAAAACAATTGCAAAACAAAATAATTTTGAAAAAATATTTTTTCAGAGAAGCCCAAGTTGCTGAAAAGTAACGTTGAGCCCCGATGGATCCGATGGCAAAGTGTGGTCAAAAATTTTAAAATTATATAAAATAATTAATGAGACACTTTCGGATAATATAAATGTATCTTATAATGAGATAAACTACCTCAAAGGCAAACAGCCCCCCTCAAAAAAGGCTGTTGCCAATGAAAACAAACAGTGTAAACACAGAAGAAAACATGACTCCAGGCACTGAAAAAACTGGCCCGGAATCAGTCATCAATTACACTCTATCTGATGCAAAACAGAGACTCCCAGGGGAGAATCTGCAGAACATCAGATGGAAGATGCAGAACACAAACGTTATACACCCATGGGTGAAAACGTAACTATAGGGAAAATAACAGAAAACATTCTGTAACCAAGCAACTCTCCCAGGGAATTTTTAGAAATGAAACTTCTCAAAAATATGCCAAAAGCATGGGAGAATTGCCAGGGGGGACTTTAGAAGGTTAGGGGAGAGGAAACACTGAATAAGCAGTGCAACAATTAGCAAGAATGACAACAAGAGGCGTTTGCCTCGAAAATAGGCAACTTAACATAATTTCAACAAAAAATTTTAAGTACAGCCCTGATTATTTTTTGCCACTTCTTTTTTCCTCTCCTCCTTCTATCCTCCTTAGAATCACATTTTCTCCAAGAATTACGTGTCTGGCATCCTTTAAACTGAGATTTACAAGCACAAAGATCAGTGAGATGTTGACTGATGAAGGGCCAAACAGAGAATGATATTTGGCGCCAATTTCGGGACGACTGCGTCACTGCGCATGCGCAGTAGAGTCGTACTATGGAGGTCCTTTAGGACATGATTTCTTTTTGTTTTGGATGCAAATTTTGGGGATTGGGGGGCAAAATTTGTGTTTGGCCCTGGTTTTTGTGGAGTTAGCACCAGCTAAGTCTGGGTCATTGGTACAGTATAAAAATATAGAAATTTGGGGCGGGGCCAAAATTTTTGCCCCTCCTTTAACATCGTCAAATATAGCCCCTCCAACTTCTCTTGAACAAACTTGAGTCTACACCTCAAAAGGAAGCTGCATACTAAATATCAAGTCTCTGCTATTGCTGGTTCTTGAGAAGAAGATTTTTTAAGAATTGCAGCATTTTTGCCCCATCCCTCTGCTCAATGTGAGCCGAAACCTAATTTGACAAAAAATCAAAGTCCGCAGACACAACCCCTTCTCACATGAAATTTCATTAATATGCGGCCAGTGGTTTGGGAGAAAAAGCCCAAATACCACCTTCACGACGGACGACGGATGCCGGACGACGGACGGAAAGTGATCAGAATAGCTCACCCTGACTTTCAGTCAGGTGAGCTAACAAGACTATCCGATGTAAAGCAAGATCTTCATCAGAAGAAAAAACGATACATCGGATATATGATGCATGACCAAAATGCCCAAACACCCCAAGGGTGAGGACGTAACCCTGGGGATGTACAGAATAATCTTCTGTATAATACGTTAAACTCCCAAGAAAATTTATGAAATATATTTCATTAAAACAAGCCAAAAAGCTTGGGAGCTTAACTGGGGGATCAAGGGAAGGTAGGGAATGAATACTAAATAAACCAAGGATAGATCATAATCAATCAGTGATAACGTCAGGCCCATGTCCCGAAATTAGGGAACATGAACTAATTTTTAGAAATATTATAAACTTACAGCCCTGAATGTGTCAAACCACCGTTTCTTCCTTCCTTCATCCAGTTGTGTCCTTGGATCCACCAATTAACCATTGATTTGTGTCTGGCATCATTATTAATTGAGATTTAAAAAGCACAAATGTCAGTTTGTTGTTATCTGACAAGGGCCAAACAAAGAATGATGTTTGCGCCAGTTTTGGTGACTTCCTGGCATCTGCGCATGCGCCGAGGGTAAATGTATGGAGGGCCAGATAGGACTTCTAATTTTTTTATTTTGCATGCAAATTTTGGGGATTGGGGGGGCAAAATTTGTGTTTCGCCCTACATATTTTGGAGTTAGCATCAGCAGCTAGTCTGGGTCATTGGTTACAGTATAAAATGTTTTTTTTTTCACCAGTGTTCATGCCTGTACATTCAGGGGGAAAACTCCCGACCCTCCACATACCCTCATTCAGACCACCGATTCTTAGCCCATCCACTCCCGTGAATGTTGTTAACTGGTAGTGTAGAATTATTTTTAGTCGTCAAAATTTCTTCACAAGTCTCTGTCTTCTTACAATTTATGGGAGAGTGCCTTTAAGCACTCTCCCATAAATTATTATAAAGAATTGCCTACAGACTAAATAATTTATCTTCAAAGATAATATGAAGGAAGGACATCCACAGAGTTTGATGACTTTGAGTTGAAATATCTGCACTTGAGAATAAAGCCCAAATATGGGCTTCCAGCACTCAACCTGTTAATAACTCCCATAGTTAAGCTTCCGTCATGACTTAGTATCCTTGAACACTAGAACTGACCTCATGAATGGCTCTCACAAGCTGATATTCAGTCATGTTTACATGTTATTAACAAGCATTCATTATGCTAAGACACCACCTCTTGATTTTGCATTGCCCTCGGTTTATATGAAATCTCCTTATATGACTTTCAATTATGGCGAATAACATTTTCATTTTGGATGAGATACAGCACAGTGACCAATTCAACCTTGCCTCTAAACATAATGACATAAAAAATAACATGCAGAATGCAGAATTCAAATCTTCCTTCACCATGCATGGTTAATCATGGCAACTACTTTTCGCTTTCCAATTTTAAAATAAGATTTTTGAAAACAAGGCAAATTATTAACCCTCCTTAGTCAAAACTGTTGAAGCCTTAATGCCAACTTGGACTCATTCACCAATTTCCTATGCGACATGCAGCAAGATTAAAACAAATTTGACAGGATAGGCACGACTGAGACTTTCAAGATACATAACCACTTCAGATACAAACTTGATGGCTATCACGCAACTGCTAACAACACATGACCAGGTTATGATAATGGGAGATGGGGAGTAGATATTTTTGTCTTGGAGAATATTTCTTTCAAGGTGTGACCTGATTTGGTTATTTTTATTGCCCACACCCTATTGTGCTCTGTCAAACCAGATATGTTTAGTTAAGTCTGCACATGCTATACGGAAAAATTCTACCACTACCAAGAATGGTTTTGACAACTAGGGAACAGGTTTAAGGGCACTTTGTTCATAATAATGAGCAAGGCTCAAAATAATCTTTTTCCAGTATGGTCAAAATGTTCTGCCCCAAGTAGCTGGTACAGGTCATTTTAATTTGGTGCAGGTCATTTTCAAAATACTGCTTTACACATTGTTGACATATGGTGACTACTAAATGAGGAAATGGCTTGTTAATTCACAATGGAATTTAACCCTTTGAACATGAGAGGCCCACAGACATGGTATGCCATACTTGCATTAAGTAGGATGCCTGCTAATTTAAGGGTGGGTTAGACCAATCAATATTTTCAAAATATTGATTGGTCTACCCCCAAATAATGAATATGGACTCTCTAATTGCTGCATTTCAACTGATATGGAAGATACCATCAGTGTTCAAAGGGTTAAGTTTATACCAAATTACCAGTGTTTTTTAAACTGAGATTCTAAAATTGAGCAGAATTTGCGTCGGTCAAAAGGTCCTATGGATTTCAAAGTGTGTAGGTCAAAGTAAGTTTGGTGTCAGTCATTGTCCTTGTCCCACCACTTATTTCGAGTCTTGATAAAGTGTAGAAGATATTGCTTTATATTTTATATTATTGTATCATTTGGTGAACTTGATCGTTGCGATTATATAAGGTGTATATTATATCCTTACTGAGCTGCTTGCTGGCATTCTACTGATAGACCTTCCTCTTTACAAAGTTCTTCAAATGAAACAATATCTTCTAAATCTGGTATAAATCGAATAGCATTACTACAACAATGAAGTCCACCAGATCTAATCATTCGAATATAACCCATTGCATTTCCTGGAAAAAAACAAAGATTATACAGCAGGTGCATAACTTTTATCCAGGGTTTTCACATACAGTGGAATCCTGTTAACTGAATACCCACTTTGTCAATGAAAATTTTTCAATTAACAGGAGTGTTCAATTAACAGGGATTGGGTCACTTTCCTGTATTGTAGAGATAAACTTAGCATTTATTCTATTATTTCTTGTTTGACAGAGCTCCATGATATAATAGATTAAATGCCTATATTGGATGTACTGAAGCCAAATAGGCCTATAAACAAAGGAAAACTGGGGAGAGCTAGGGTAATTTCTCAACAGGTTACAAGATTTTTTATTCAATTAACAGTTTACTCTATAACATATATTCAATTAACAGGTCAAATTTGTACTGGAGGTATGGTAAATGATTTTGTGTTGGGAAATTATATTCAATTAACAGGATTATTCAGTTAAGAGATAAACAATTAACTGGGCTCCACTGCTCATCGATGCTCGGTGGTTCTCTCCGGCTTCCTCCACCAGTAAAACTGTCACGTTCACGATTAGAAAATTGTGTATAAGTATGTGACCTTAAACACCAATAAATAAATCCAATCAAATGTAACAGATCAATATATGGTGAAAGGAAATCTGGGGTAAAGAAAAATGTAGCTCTCTACCAGTTAACTCAGGTTAATGTTCAGTTCTTAAATGCTGTCAAAACCCATCGTAATTTAAAGTTTCAATAATTCCAACTGAGGGAGGTAGTTTCAAACATTCGAGAGCACTATTTTTCTCAAGTTAACATTTTATCTCTGAAATTACAGATCTGTATGCTCAAAGTTGAATGATGACATATACTAAAAGAGTCCATATTTAATCCTTTACCCAATATAAAGGTCATATCCTTCATCACTTTTTCACATAAACTGCCATTCTGATCTTAATTTTCTTTTTCAATTATTGCCTTGAAAACATAACAACCCCCCCACCCCTACACTGGTACAAACTCAAAGAGATCATTCTAATGATTGGTCATGAGCTGTTTGATAAGCAAAAAAGGTTTGTTTCTCTACTCAAGAACAATTTTTGGAAAGTGTTGGTTTCCAGAAATGCTGGGTAAAGAGTTAGTTTATAAGGTAGTGTAAATTAATAATCTTTTCTTCCTGTGACCTTCTGGTGTTTCTATAGTGGTTAACTCAGGACACTAATGAATTAACAACCAATTTTATGTTATAAAAATTACCTATTTGGGTGATTAGTGTTCTGAACTGATCTAAGTAGCTTTCCCCTTCAGAAGTTATTCCCAACTTTCTTATTCCTTTATTAAACTTATCAGCTCTTTCGAATGGATACTGAAAATGTACAAAATAAAAAAATATAGTTGCTTAAAATAAGAATAGAAATGCGATTTTAAAAAAGTTAAACGAACAATAAATTTGCTGTATTAGTTATATAATCTCTAACTGTACTTAACATTTTAACTCTTAATCTGCTGAGTATTGTCTAAAAAATTTTCATCAAATCTAGTCATGGCTGTTATGAAGCAGCCATGACTACATTTGATGAAAAATTTATCTAAATTTAATTCCACAAATTATTGGTGAAAAACTCTATACAATGGACAGCTAAGTCTGGGCCATTGGTAAGTATAAAAAATATATAAATTACTTTAAATTTTTTAATATTTTTATACTATAAACCAATGGCCCAGACTTAGCTGAATCGTAAAAAGGTGGAGGGCCTAGGACTTCCGAAATAGTTGATCAGCATAGATCAAATCCTTCAATCCATGATGAAGGAATTTAGAATAATTAGGATTTACATGTATGTCTCTCTATATCATAATAGAGGAGACATATCCTAATATGGATCACAATTTATGTAAATCCTAAATCTGAGAATGAAACCATGCTAATTAGGATGTAATGAGTTCCCAATTTTTAAGGCTAGCCTGGACTAAGCCCCAAAAATTAGGCTGGTATATTTGAGAATGAGAGAAAATTGCCCACAAACCTACGCCATACAATAACAATACAGCTGTATGCAGAATATAATTATGGATAAAACAGCTTCCTTCATAGTTACATACCCATTAAGCCAGAGAAGGGGTGAAAATGACCCCCCCCTGCCCCCCCCCCCCCCTTTTTTTAACATATCTTCAAAAGAAAGAGGAGAGAGCTCTGGAATCAATAAAAGAGGTACCAAAAAACAATATAAATAATCATCGATCAGGCACTCAGGAATTAATTCATGAATAATAAATGGTGCTTAATGCCACTTCACAAGCCAAGGCTATAGCGACGATTCTGGTATTTAATATTTATACCACAGACATCGTACACAGGTACGATGAAATCGGTGATATAAAATATAACATACACATATTAAATCAAGATACACTGAACAATCTCTGCAGAGAAAACACACTTCCAAGTTAATCCACAGGCGGCCTCTGTACAATAATGAAAGTGTCAATGACACTGTAGCTTAACTTGTGTGTTGTGTTTGATGAAAAGGATAATGTTCAATGTTTATGAAAGGATTATGAAATAAGACAAGAATTGTGATAATTGGGAATATGTTCATTTCTGTTCCCTGTATGCCATGTTTTTGATAAAAATAATATGAGGTGTACACTGTACTAAAGAGCTGAGGGGTGGGTTAATATGACCTCACAGTTAATGTATGTGGCCCTCACAGTTAACGTATATCAATGAAAGTTACCAAGTTACAGTGAAATTATTCCAAAACGAGTCATCCTATCAAGTTACATTGAAATCCCTTCATAAATATGGCCTGTAGACTGTGCTAACGGTTTTCGGGCTTCGGGCCCCTATAGCTGTCAGTTTCCCAATTGCGTCCAAAGGGGACGTTCTCATCTAGACATTATATGAAGAAAACCTACCTAGTTACAATGAAATCCCTTCATAAATATGACCTGTAGACTGTGCTAAAGGTCTTTGGGCTTTGGGCTTGGGCAGCCATCATGGTTGAATGATCGCAACCAAAAGGGGACATTCTCATCTGGGCATCATCTGGAGTGATCCTATAAAGTTACAATGAAATCCCTTCATAAATATGACCTGTAGACTGTGCTCAAGGGTTTTGGGCCTCTGAAGCTGTCACAGCTGACCAATCACGACCAAAAGGGGATGTCATCATCTAGGCATTATATGGAGTCAAACGAACAGGTTACAATGAAATCCTTCCATAAATATGACCTGTAGACTATGCTAAAGGTTTTGGGGTTTTGGGCTTGGGCAGCCATTAAGGCTGAATGATCGCGACCAAAAGTGGACGTTCTCATCTAGACATTATTTGGAGTCATCCTACCAAGCTACAATGAAATCCCTTCATAAATATCACCTGTAGACTGTGCTCAAGATTTTCGGGCTTTGGGCACCTGTAGCCATCACCTGTAGCCAATCAAGACCAAAAGGGGATGTCATCATCTAGGCATTATATGGAGTCAACCTAAAAAGTTACAATGAAATCCTTCCATAAATATGACCTATAGACTATGCTAAGGTTTTCGGGCTTCAGGCCCCTGTAGCCATTACAGTTGCCTAATGGTGTCCAAAAGGGGCTGTTTTCATCTAGACATTATATGAAGTCAACCTACCAAGTTACAATGAAATTCCTTAATAAATATGAACTGAAGACTGTGCTAAAGGTTTTCAGGCTTTGGGCTCGGGCAGCCATCATGGTTGAATGATCGCAACCAAAAGGGGACATTCTCATCTGGCATCATCTGGAGTGATCCTACAAAGTTACAATGAAATCCCTTCATAAATATGACCTATAGACTGTGCTCAAGATTTTCGGGCTTTGGGAACCTGTAGCCATCACCTGTAGCCAATCAAGACCAAAAGGGGATGTCATCATCTACCGATAGGCATTATATGGAGTCAACCTAAAAAGTTACAATGAAATCCTTCCATAAATATGACCTATAGACTATGCTAAAGGTTTTTGGCCTCGGGCAGCCATCAAGGCTGAATGATCGCGACAAAAAGGGGACGTTCTCGTCTAGACATTATTTGGAGTTATCCTACCAAGCTACAATGAAATCCCTTCATAATTATGACCTGTAGACTGTTCTAAAGGTTTACGGGCTTCGGGCCCCTGTAGCTGTCATTGTTGCCCAATCGTGTCCAAAAGGGGACGTTCTCATCTAGACATTATATGAAGTCAAACCTACCAAGTTACAATGAAATCTCTTCATAAATATGATCTGTAGACTGTGCTACAGGTATTCGGGCTTAGGGCTCGGGAAGCCATAATGGTTGAATGATCGCAACTAAAAGGGGACACTCTCATCTGGGCATCATCTGGAGTGATCCTATGAAGTTACACTGAAATCCCTTCATAAATATGACCTGTAGACTGTGCTCAAGATTTTTGGGCCTTGGGCACCTGTAGCCATCACAGTTGACCAATCACGACCAAAAGGGGATGTCATCATCTAGGCATTATACGAAGTCAACCTAACAAGTTACAATGAAATCCTTCCATAAATACAACCTATAGACTATGCTAAAGGTCTTTAGGCTCGGGCAGCCATAAAGGCTGAATGATCGCAACCAAAAGGGTATGTTCTCATCTAGACATTATTTGGAGTCATCCTACCAAGCTACAATGAAATCCCTTCATAATTATGACCTGTAGACTGTTCTAAAGGTTTTTGGGCTTTGGGCCCCTGTAGCCGTCACAGTTGCCCAATTGTGTCCAAAAGGGGACGTTCTCATCTAGACATTATATGAAGTCAACCTACTAAGTTACAATGAAATCCTTTCATAAATATGACTTGTAGACTGTGCTAAAGGTTTTCGGGATTCGGGCTCGGGCAGCCATCATGGTTGAATGATCGCAACCAAAGGGGACAATTTCATCTGGGCATCATCTGGAGTGATCCTATGAAGTTACAATGAAATCCCTTCATAAATATGACCTGTAGACTGTGCTCAAGGTTTTCGGGCTTCAGGCACCTGTATTATTTATTTATTTATTTATTGATGTTTAAGGTCACATATTTCTGCACAATGGCTAATCATGACCGTGGCAGTTTTACGGGTGGAGGAAGCCGGAGTACCCGGAGAGAACCACCGAGCAACGACGAGCAGCTGCCAGCTCCCCAACATTGTAACTCCGCACTGCAGCACAGGCAGGGTTAGATTGGTTGAAGACATGTGGACCATCGACGTGCAGTACGCCTTAGTACACGGCGTCATCGTGCCCCCACGCGGGCAATGGAGATTAAGTGTCTTGCCCAAGGACACAACGTGGTTGCCGCAGGAGGGATTCGAACCGAGGACCTCTCGGCTTGCAGCCTGCACCTCTACCAACTGAGCCACCGCGCTCCCCAGGCACCTGTAGCCAACACAGTTGACCAATCACGACCAAAAGGGGATGTCATCATCTAGGCATTATATGGAGTCAACCTAACAGGTTACAATGAAATCCTTCCATAAATATGACCTTTTGCCTATGCTAAAGGTTTTTGGGCTCGGGCACCCATCAATGCTGAATGATCGCGATCAAAATGGGACGTTCTCATCTAGACATTACTTGAAGTCATCCTACCAAGTTACAATGAAATCCCTTCATAAATGACCTGTAGACTGTACTCAAGGTTTTCGGGCTTCGGACCCCTGTAGCTGTCACAGTTGCCCAATCACTTCCAAAAGGGGACTTTCTCATCTAGACATTATATGAAGTCAACCCACCAAGTTACAATGAAATTCCTCAATAAATATGACCTGTAGACTGTGCTAAAGGTTTTCGGGTTTTGGGCTCGGGCAGTCGTCACGGTTGGCAGATCACGCCCAAATTGGGAAATTCTCATCTAGACATCATATGGAGTCATCCTACCAAGTTACAATGAAATCCCTCCATATTAAACATGACCTGCAGACTGTGCTAAAAGTTTTTGGGTTTCAGGCTTGGGCAGCCATCACGGTTGACAGATCATGCCCAAAAGGGGACGTTCTCATTTAGGCATTATACAGAGGAATCCTACCAAGTTACAATGAAATCCCTTCATAAATACAACTTGTAGACTGTGCTAATGGTTTTCGGGTTTTGGGCTCGGGCAGCCATACCGGCTCACTGATCGGGACCAAAAGTGGACGATCTCATCTAGACATGACCCCAAACCTGCATATGAAATTTCGTGACGATCAGACAAGAACTGCGGGGTGTAGCCCGTGCTAAAGGAAAATGTCTAACAGACTCCCTTTTGCCACTATGGGCGGAGAATGATGTGAAGAACAAAACTTCCCCTGAAGAAGAAGGCGCTCTCGAGGAGGAAGCTTCTGGAGAATGTTCAATAACAGGCACTTGAGAAAACTGATAGGAGGTTATTGTGACGACAGATATGTTATTAGTAGGAATCACACTGAGACTGTTTAACCTTAATGTAATCTACTGAATCAAATGAATTAGAGGATACGCGTATCCTACCATTCATTCCCATGAATACGTCCGAGCATCAACTACATGCGCTCAATTGTCTAACACTGGCAACACAAATGACGGAAACTATTGTTCCTGTGCGTCGCAAACTTAACTATCCTGGAGCGATCCCACATGCATGTTCGCTAATAATGTAAATCCAATGATGTAGCGTAAACAATAAGACATCATTTCTTGATGAATATGTGATCTCCAGGAACTGAGGGTCCCAAGAACCCTGCATATCGAGTCTCAGACTCAGGGTTGTAACCCAATTTATGAACCCACATCCGTCATAATTGCGAAATCGAATCTGGCAGCTGTTTAACCACTGAATATCTGTCCAAACTTGACCTTATGTTTACTAGATCCGCTAAAACAATATAGGTCTTGAGCGAAAAACGTCTTCCCACTCCAGTTAAGAATAACTGGAGGGGACGTGTGCGTAAGCGGTCCATTGGAAAAACATTCGTAGCTGCTCCGCACAACCCCATCTGACGCATAAAATCTTTCGCTGTTAACGTGTCTGATGGAAGACAAAAACGAACCTAACAACTGGCTAATTTGCTCTGTGAAACAACAGACGAACCAGCTTGTTGAGAATGAATTCATCCCATGAGACATTATCTAGTTCATTATTCAAGTGATCTTAAGAACTATACTTGCCACACAGTCGATCATACAAATGCTCACTTTATCGACTGAATGATTACCATAAATAACCTTTTAGAGCCACGATAAACACGTTATCCAGTTCCAGTCAAATATCGGTCGGACCGAGCTCTTGAAGAGCCTCGAGCCACCAGCTTAGGGGTGTCTGATCAGTAATCTCAAACAGACCTAAACCTCCTATCCGAGTTGCTGTACTGACGATCCCTAAAGTAATTATAGGAGGGTTACCTATACCCTCGCTCGCTATGAGTCCTTCATTGACTATCCTTAAAGTAATTATAGGAGGGTTACCTATACACTCGCTATGAGTCCTTTTAAGACGATCTCTTGAAGAGCCTCGAGCCACCGGCTTAGGGGTGTCCTCTTTAATAGATGACAAGGTGGAAAACACATTATCCAGTTCCAGTCAAATCCCTTCATAAATATGACTTGTAGACTGTGCTCAAGGTTTTCGGGCTTCAGGCACCTGTAGCCAACACAGTTGACCAATCACGACCAAAAGGAGATGTCATCATCTAGGCATTATATGGAGTCAACCTAACAGGTTACAATGAAATCCTTCCATAAATATGACCTTTTGCCTATGCTAAAGGTTTTTGGGCTCGGGCACCCATCAATGCTGAATGATCGCGATCAAAATGGGACGTTCTCATCTAGACATTACTTGGAGTCATCCTACCAAGTTACAATGAAATCCCTTCATAAATATGACCTGTAGACTGTACTCAAGGTTTTCGGGCTTCGGACCCCTGTAGCCGTCACAGTTGCCCAATCACTTCCAAAAGGGGACTTTCTCATCTAGACATTATATGAAGTCAACCCACCAAGTTTCAATGAAATTCCTCAATAAATATGACCTGTAGTCTGTGCTAAAGGTTTTCGGGTTTTGGGCTCGGGCAGTCATCACGGTTGGCAGATCATGCCCAAATTGGGAAATTCTCATCTAGACATCATATGGAGTCATCCTACTAAGTTACAATGAAATCCCTCCATATTAAACATGACCTGCAGACTGTGCTAAAAGTTTTTGGGTTTCAGGCTTGGGCAGCCATCACGGTTGACAGATCATGCCCAAAAGGGGACGTTCTCATTTAGGCATTATACAGAGGAATCCTACCAAGTTACAATGAAATCCCTTCATAAATACAACTTGTAGACTGTGCTAATGGTTTTCGGGTTTTGGGCTTGGGCAGCCATACCGGCTGAGCGATCGTGACCAAAAGGGGACGTTCTCATCTAGACATGACCCCAAACCTGCATATGAAATTTCGTGACGATCAGACAAGAACTGCGGGGTGTAGCCCGTGCTAAAGGAAAATGTCTAACAGACTCTCTTTTGCCACTATGGGCGGAGAATGATGTGAAGAACAAAACTTCCCCTGAAGAAGAAGGCCCTCTCGAGGAGGAAGCTTCTGGAGAATGTTCAATAACAGGCACTTGAGAAAACTGATAGGAGGTTATTGTGACGACAGATATGTTATTAGTAGGAATCACACTGAGACTGTTTAACCTTAACGTAATCTACTGAATCAAATGAATTAGAGGATACGCGTATCCTACCATTCATTCCCATGAATACGTCCGAGCATCAACTACATGCGCTCAATTGTCTAACACTGGCAACACAAATGACGGAAACTATTGTTCCTGTGCGTCGCAAACTTAACTATCCTGGAGCGATCCCACATGCATGTTCGCTAATAATGTAAATCCAATGATGTAGCGTAAACAATAAGACATCATTTCTTGATGAATATGTGATCTCCAGGAACTGAGGGTCCCAAGAACCCTGCATATCGAGTCTGTCAGACTCAGGGTTGTAACCCAATTTATGAACCCACATCCGTCATAATTGCGAAATCGAATCTGGCAGCTGTTTAACCACTGAATATCTGCCCAAACTTGACCTTATGTTTACTAGATCCGCTAAAACAATATAGGTCTTGAGCGAAAAACGTCTTCCCACTCCAGTTAAGAATAACTGGAGGGGACGTGTGCGTAAGCGGTCCATTGGAAAAACATTCGTAGCCGCTCCGCACAACCCCATCTGACGCATAAAATCTTTCACTGTTAACGTGTCTGAAGTAATTATAGGAGGGTTACCTATACCCTCGCTATGAGTCCTTCATTGACTATCCTTAAAGTAATTATAGGAGGGTTACCTATACCCTCGCTATGAGTCCTTCATTGACTATCCTTAAAGTAATTATAGGAGGGTTACCTATACACTCGCTATGAGTCCTTTTAAGATGATCTCTTGAAGAGCCACCGGCTTAGGGGGTGTCCTCTTTAATAGATGACAAGGTGGAAAACACATTATCCAGTTCCAGTCAATTATCGGTCGGACCGATCTCTTGAAGAGCCTCGAGCCACTGGCTTAGGGGTGTCTGGTCAGTAATCTCGAACAGACCTAAACCCCCTATCTGAGTCGCTGTATTGACGATCCCTAAAGTAATTATAGGAGGGTTACCTATACCCTCACTATGAGTCGCTGTATTGACAATCCCCAATACAGTGACTCAGATAGGGGGTTTAGGTCTGTTCGAGATTCCTGAACCCTAATCCTACATTAATGAAAGCTTATCGTCAAAGATTTATTGTCTGGAAAATCAGAGCAGCCTGTAGAGAGTTTTCCACTTTGTCATCTATTAAAGAGGACTCACACAGAGTTTTCCACCTTGTCATCTATTGAAGAGGACCCTAGCTATGAGTCCTTTTAAGATGATCTGTGTCTAGGACATCCTCTCTTACTCTTTTCTGCTGTTGTTGGTCGATTAGACACCAACTTAAGAAGCAGAGTATTGTTGCTTTCTTTGTAGCTTAATCCTACATTAATGAAAGCTTATAGTCAAAGACTTAGTGTCTGGAAAACCAGAGCGACCTGTAGAGAGTTTTCCACCTTGTCATCTATTAAAGATGACAACGCAAGGCTTCGTCACATCAGAATAACTCCCACTTAGCAACTGTTAAGACTGAGATATATGTGAAAAATAGGCCTGGAAAGAATTTTTACAGAGGTACAAACGTCCACAAAATTCCTTTCCTTATAGACGTTGCATCACAGTTCTTAAAGGTGATCTACATTAAGACAGTGAGTCTAAATTCGCTCTGAATAAGAAATTATCTTCTCAATTGTATCCGAGCGAACAGTGAACAGCGAAATGACGAAGGTAAGGCCACAACTAAGACCTTAGCCTGCTCATTCAAATGCAGAGAAACTCTCAACACATCTTCCCCGGCCATTTTTTAAATGAATGTTGTTCAAAAAACGGTAAAAATATACAGAAGATGATAAGAAACTGTATTACTTCTTCCCACAGGATGTTGAATATGGCATCGTCTAAATAACCGAAGACCTGTGACACCCGTGTAGACCTAACCGGAAAAGACATATCCTCCTCTTTGTCCAGATGAAGTCAGCATCTAACAACGCTAGCGGTTTCTCACAATTACTCGCAGCATTCTGATTCACTGGAACAAGTTCAAGGTAGTGATAATGGATAGCATCCGTATCATCCCTGTGTTGTCCCGACTGGGAAGGTTAATCCTCCTCTGCATCCCTTTCATCATCCGTCTAAATCAGTTTTAGAATCACGGTCAACGGCATCTGAACACGCAGATGACTGGACCGACCGAGCACCATCCGACAACTCAAGTTCCGAGACTGAAGTGGAGTGCTTCTGCATTTGCAGGAATACTGCGATGAGCTGCGCAATCTGCGACAGCAAGTCCGTTTTGGAGGGCTGAGGAGCAGTGGACAAGTATTGCTTGTCCACCGGCTGCTCCTGGGACAGTGTGTCCGAGATTGCTCTTAACTGCGGACGTCCCGATGAATGAGGCCTCGTCTCCTTGGCTACTAGATGGTGTGACTTCCTTGATAAAGAGTGGACCTATTTGATGATGCAGACTAGATATCCGAAGTCACATAGCCAAGGTGCGGTCGTGTGTGCTTAGTAGACGATGAAGGAGACGAATTGTATCCGACCCTGGCTATGTATTAAACGGAGCGTCCCGGACAATCGGCATGTACGTAAGCTCCGACTGAAGCAAGTTCCTACCAACAGCATCTGGCCCCAAATGGTGTAAGAGAGAGGGGCCTCTCTCTTGCTCGTGGTCCTGGCAGACCTAGCCGAGCGTACCTCAGAACTTGCCGGCTTCCTCCTTTCTGTCGTCGCAGGGTGAGCATGTTTGGATTTTATAGCTTCACCGGTGACAGGGAACTGAAAACACGAGCCGTGGTTCATAGCCCTGTGCAATATGGAGAGCACTTCAGCCGTTATGTAGAGGAAGCCGTAAGACTAGCCGCCCCTGGCTGCCTATTAGACGGAACGCCCCAGCATAGACGTAAGCTACGACTGACGCAAGGTCCTACCAACAACATCTGGCCCCAGAGGCCTCTCTCTGGTTCCCGGTCCTGGCAGACCTGGCCAGGCGTACCTCAGAACTTGCCGGCTTCCTCCTTCCGTCATTGCTGGGTGAGCATGATTGTATATTATAGTGCTCGCTCCACCCTTTTTCATCTCCTAGACCAGAATGGACACACCCAGCGTCACATTCCTCAGAGGCCTGAGTAACCGCTTCACCGGTCGAGCTAGCTGGTGACAGGGAACTAAAACCATGCACCATGGTTTTTAGCCCTGTCTAAATGTGACAACAGACTTTTTGTGCGGTCGTGTGTGCTTTTCACACGCAGAGGAAGCCGTAAGACTAGCCAACTCCGGCAGCCTATTAGAAGGAGTGTCCCGGACAGGAGGCATGGATGTAAGCTCCAACTGATGCAAGTTCCTACCAACAGCCTCTGACCCCAGATGTTGTTGTAAGAGAGAGAGGCCTCTCTCTTGCTCGCGGTCATGGCAGACCTGGCCAAGCATACCTCAGAACTTGCCGGCTTCCTCCTTTCCGTCTTCGCAGGGTGAGCATGTTTGGATTTTATAGTGCTCTCTACACCCTTTTTTCTCTCCTCAACTGCTACGGACCTATCTGGCGTCACATTACTCAAATCCTGAGTAATCGCTCCACTGGTCGAGCTAGCTGGCGACAAGGTAGTAAACCCCAAATTCTGTGATCTAGTCCCTTGTCTTATACCATTGAGCACTTTTGCCGCTAGCTCGAATTGTATACTGCGACGACGGAAGCACACTTTCTGACGGCATCACGTAACCTCACCATGTTCTTGTTCCTCTGTAAATAGAAACAAAAAACTAAAGGGACTTTTGGGCAAGAGGACCAGCAGTGTCCCTCGCCGCAAGAGGACCAGTAGTGTCCTCTCGCTTCAAACAACAAACCATGACACCCGTCTCCAATGTTGTCTAAATCTGATGTGCAAGAATTAGTGGGAGTACATCGACTACAAGCAAGACAATGACCATGTAAACAGAGGAAAGGCTTCCTCTTTTTGCCCTGCTATTTGAGAAATATTATTACATAAAAGCTTAAATAGGTCGATTGTACTACCACCAAGTCTACATTAAATATAAGATAACATTAAAATATATAATCGAGAAATAATTATAACCGAAAGAAAATATTTCGAAAAAAAATTTTTGAAAATTTTTTTCTTATATAAGAGCTGAAGTTCCCAAAGGGAACGATGAGCCCAAAAGAGCCTATGTGTGGACAAAATTATAATATTATCCCAAAAATTAATTGCCACACTACCAGAATATTTTATGTTACTTACAACCGTCGTTTCCCTAAAAATAATAGGAAACTACCTACACAAATAAAGCATTGTCAATGTAAACAACTTCAGAATAAAAACCGGAAACAAGACCCCAGGCAACATGGCACGAAGTCAGTAACAGAATTAAAACTATCCGATGTAAAGCAAGATTTTCAGCAGAAGAAAAAACGATATATCGGATGTATGATGCATGACCAAAATGCCTAAACACCCCTAGGGTGAGGACGTAACCATGGGGATGTACAGAATAAACCTTCTGTACAATACGTTAAACTCCCAAGAAATTTTATACAAAAAAATTTCCATAAAACAAGCCAAAAAGCTTGGGAGTTTAACTTGGGGGTTCAAGGAAGGATAGAGAAGGAATACTTAACAAACCGTGGAAAATCATTAATAATAATGATGACGTCAGGCCCATGTTCCCGAAATTGGGAAACATGAAATAATCTTTTAAAAATATAATAAAGTTATAGCCCTGAACGTTTCAAACCACCATTTCTTCCTTCCTTCATCTAGTTGTGTCCTTGGATCCACCAAATTAACCATTAATTTGTGTCTGGCATCATTAAAGCTGAGATTTAAAAGCACAGATGTCAGTTTGATGTTATCTGACTGAAGGGCCAAACAAAGAATGATGTTGGCGCCAGTTCTGGTGACTTCCTGGAGTCTGTGCATGCGCGGAGAGTAAATGTATGGAGGGTCAGATAGAACTTCTAATTTTAGGTTTTGCATGCAAATTTGGGGGATTGGGGGGCAAAATTTGTGTTTGGCCCTAGATAATTTTGAGTTAGCACCAGCTAAGTCTGGGCCAATGGTTTATAGTATAAAAATATCTCTGGGCTTGCATAAAAAACATGGATTCCAACTCTGAATATGTTCATGAAAAGAAAAAATTCATAGTAAAAGAATATTCTGATGAATTAAAGCTATGCTTACGACAAAAAGAACTATCTTCAACAAGTATTATAACACAGCTGCTGTGTGAGTGTGCAATGGTATGGGATACAACACTGACATTGGAAAATGTTCTGGATACACCACCGACTGCATCAGAATTACAAGCAAGAACGTCAGATAAGAACTAAGCCTGAAAATAAGCAATCTGTCATTTGCAGAATGAGGTGAATCTGATGATGCTATCCCATACAGTGTGCCAATTTATCCTCTGGGTACCTCTTGCTCTTTAGGCTTGAGACTCTGATTCAGACTGAGGTTAACATAGGGTAAATTTAGTGATGCCACCCTGCTGTGCAGGGTAGCATCACCAAATGCACCCTCTGGGTCCTCATTCCGCAGATGACAGTAAGGCTTGGTAAGAACACATTACATTGGACAGTATCTGTTGGAGTGACAGTATGATTATTTAAGAAATTCTTCCACACAAAAGAGTGTTAAGCAAGAAAGTTATCAGACCGCTGAAGGTGATATTTGTCTTTAAAAATATTGGCTTCATTCACTTAATTCCAAGTTTAATTGTGGTATAAATACAGAACATATCATGAGTAGAGTATGGAACAGAAATCAATTACCCTAGGTGGAGTTTTTTCTGTATTTCACACACACCATCAGCACTCATGAAAAAGGCTCGAAATAATTTGTTTGCCAGTGTGAGTCAAAATGTCCTGTCCCAAGTAGTTGGTACAGGTCATTTTAATTTGGTGCGGTCCATTTTCAACATATTGCTTTACGCATTGTAAATTGACATATGGTGACTACTAAATGAGGAAACTGATTGTTAATTCACAATAGATTTTAAGTTTATATCAAATTACCAGTGTTTTTTTACCCTCTACCTAACATAGCAGCCAAAAACAGCCAAAAAATTAACTAGAATAAGCCTACCACAGCCTAAAACATCCAGGAAGTTTCTCAATAAAACCATACAAATAGGGATATCATTAGAACCAGCTCGTTGAGCTGGTTCTAATGATATCCATATTTGTAGGGTTTTATTGAAAAGTTAAAAAATTTATAGTAATTTATATATTTTTTATACTTACCAATGACCCAGACTTAGCTGGTGCTAACTCCACAAAAACCAGGGCCAAACACAAATTTTGCCCCCCAATCCCCAAAATTTGCATCCAAAACAAAAAGAAATCATGTCCTAAAGGACCTCCATAGTACGACTCTACTGCACATGCGCAGTGACGCAGTCGTCCCGAAATTGGCGCCAAATATCATTCTTACTGGCAGTGCCTGGTCAGCGCTATGTACTCAGCGGGGAGGCAAGAGTTCCCAACTCAGGGAGGGCCATCCCCGTCTGGGTCATTGGTAAGTATAAAAAATATATAAATTACTATAAATTTTTTAACATTTTTATACTGTACCAATGACCCAGACTTAGCTGAATAGTAAACAGGCTGGAGGGCCTAGGACATAGAGGAAAATCCAATAAGCTCAATTATAAGATAAAGAGGTAACCCCTTAAGGAGAAAAGGAGTATTAGGCTTTACATGTATCTTTCTTATTTAATATTTAAATTAGAAAGATACACTACCCTTAATAATTGAGCACAATAACATTCATGTTCTCTATTAACATCCAGTATAACCTTTATACTAATTATTTTTAAAACAAGCCAATAAATAAAGTAGTCCAGAGAATTGAGACTCTTTATAATCATTTAAAAGTGTCCGAGTATTGTATATTAAAGCCCGTTTGACACTTGACATATACAAATGCTTCACACCGAGCTACACTTTAAAAATAAGACATGAATGAAATTAAACATTAATATTACACTTTAAAACCATCCCGGAAGCGACTCAGAAATACTGTCTTGGAGGAGGCATTCCCTTGCTTTTCACTATAAAGCAGGTGACCTAAGGGAACACCCGCCCCCCCCCTTCCCCTTGCCCTGGGTCAAATAGCCCAGAGCGAAGAGGGCAGCCGGACGGAGTCACTGCCGGAACAGAAAGCCTGCATAACTATAGTTGCAACTGTTTAGTGGACGACATTCTGAGCAACAGATAACGGACCTAAACAATGCAGGTCTCCAGAAATGGACTCAATATTTCTGAGATAAAAATTAGTAAATGTGGATGGCTGAGACCAATAAGCAGCCTTCATTAAATCTGTAATAGCAACACTATTAGCATAAGCCCAGGAAGTAGAAAGAGCTCTTACTTCATGAGCAGAAATCTTAAGCACAGACTGCTGAGAAGAAGATAAATCTTCATACGCAGTACGGATAGTTAACTGAATCCATCTAGCAATAGAATGGACTGAAATGTCCTTTCTATTAGGCATCAAAGACAGAAAGAAACGTTTCCGTCCCTTTCTGATGAACTGAGATCTCTGTTTATAGATACGTAGTGCTCTAACAGGACAGAGTAAAGGCTTACGCCCGTCTGAAGACGGAAGAGCCTTAATAACAATAGGTTCCGGATATTTATTAGGAGCCTGATTCTTAGCTAAAAAACCGACATTAGTAGTGAAGGTGATAGTGTTCCCAACACTACGATAATGAGAATCATCCACCGATAGTGCATGAAGCTCACTGACTCTTCTGGCAGAAGAGAAAGCTAAGAGAAAAGCTGTCTTATAAGATAAGAATTTGAAATCTACTGTCCCAAGAGGTTCAAATGGCTTTTCCTTCAATTTAAGGAGAACCCAAGCTAAATTCCACTTAGGAATTAATCTAAGAGTTCTGGGTCTATTTATCGAAAAGTTTCTAACCAATTTCGATAAAGAGACATTAGATCCAATTTGTAAACTATCATGATGTGCATCGGTATCAGATAACATAGATCTATAACCCTTTATAGTAACAGGTTGCAGTTTGATTTCGTCAAACAAGTATACTAGAAAGTTAGCAATGTCTGGTATAGAGGGATCAAATATATCAACAGAATGATCCCTACACCAACGACGGAAAACCTTCCACTTAGCCGCATAGTTTAGCGAAGAGGAGGTCCTCCTACAGTTAGAAATCGCGTCCACTGCTCGTCCTGTAAAGTGCTTGCCATGCAAGAAGGACCGCACAACGGAAAAACGTGAAGGTTGAGACCTTGCGGGTTGTGATGCAGTTGGCGCGATTTCCCCTGCCAAAGAAGATCCTCTCGTGGAGGGAGCTTCCGCGGTAGGTCCCACAACAGACACCTGAGTAGATTTATCCACGGTCTCTGTGGCGACAGAGATGCTACCAACAGAATCTTGCATTGAGATTGTTTTATCTTTAGCAATACTTGTTGAATTAACGGCGCTGGAGGATACGCATATCCTATCATTCCGTCCCAAGGGATCGATAGAGCGTCTACTGCAAATGCTCTTGGATCCGGACACGGGGACACATACGTCTGCAACTGATTGTTGAGATGTGTCGCAAATAAGTCTATCATTGGCCGTTCCCATTGGTAGCAAATCTGATTGAATACTTGTTTGTTGAGAGTCCACTCCGACGGCAACAAGCGACCCTTTCGTGAAAGGGAGTCTGCTAGCACATTCAGACGACCCGGTATGTGACGGACCGAAAGAAGAACGTGATGTTCCAACGCAAACAGAAGGATTCTTTCCGTTAGATTGAACAACGGAACTGAATGAGTGCCTCCCTGATTCCGTATATACGCCACTACAGTCGTATTGTCGGATAGGATTTGGACATGAGCATCGTGAATAATGTCCATCCAGTGACGTAACGCAAGCCAAATTGACATCATTTCCTTGATGTTTATGTGCTTGCACAGGAATTGCGGATCCCAAAGACCCTGGCATCTCGAATCCGTTGGGATTAATGATGCACCCCAACCTGTTTGACTGGCATCCGTCATAATGGTAAAACTCGGATCCGGCAACTGCAGCGGAACTCCTTGAGTTAACCACTGAATGTTTGCCCAAGTCTGAATCTCTTGTTTCACTTGATCTGACAAGAGAACGTCTACATCGAGCGAATGAATTTTCACACTCCAATTCTGAGTCAGGAAAATTTGAAGAGGCCGTGTGCGTAGCCGTCCCATCGGAATGAGATCCGCGGCGGCTCCGCACAGACCTATCAGTCTCATAAATTCTCTCGCTGTGACTTTGTCTGTATTTAGACAATAGCGAGCGTAACAACTGACTAATTTCGCTCTGGTTAACGGCAGACGAACGAGATTGTTGTGCGTCTCGAAGCTCATTCCCAGATGAGTGAATGACTTGGACGGCACCAGATCCGACTTCTCCTCGTTTACTATGAAACCGAGACGTCGGAGCAATAGAAGAAGATTCTGAACATCGTTCTGAAGCGTTAACTCGTTGCCGTACCTCTGAAGAATGTCGTCCAGGTAGGCCGACGTTACCGCAGACGAATGAGCTCGGAAGTAGATCATTACCGAGTTCATTACCCGAGTGAAAGCCCAGGGTGCTAGATTCAATCCGAAGCACATGGCCCGGAACTGATACACCACTCCTAGGACTGCGAAGCGTAGATACTTTCGGAATGTCGGATGTACCATGACGTGAAAGTACGCATCTTTGAGATCTATGCTCGTTGCATAATCGTTCACCCGAATACTCGCTCTGACCGATCAAATCGTCTCCATATAAAACTTCGGAGCGACGATCAGCTTGTTTATCCAGCTCAAATCTATGACTGGACGGAACGAGCCGTCTGGTTTCGGAACCAGAAACAGATGGCTGTAGAATCCCAGCGATTCCTGGTTTTCTACGACCTCTACCGCGTTCTTCATTAAAAGAGACTGCACCTCTGATAGCAGAGCGTCTCTTTTCTGAGGGTTTGACGGAAGATGAGTCCACTTTGGACTTCGAGTTAAAGGAGGCTTTCGTTTGAAGGATATCTTTAGACCTTCCGAAGTCACTCCTCTCACCCACGGGTCGTCCGTAATCGACGCCCACTCTTGAGAAAAACTCGACAACCTTCCGCCAACCGGAACGCGATAGAGGTTTGAGCCATCACCTCCTGGATCTGCGAGGCCTGCGGTAGGAGAAACCACGTCTTCCACGACCCGCACCTCGCCTCGTCGACCTCGGGGCGTCCGACCGATTGTCCCGGCCTGAAGGACGTCCCGAACGAGAGTCGCTATCCTGACGGTCTCTCGAATAAGAGCTAGAGGACGCACCGGAACCTCTATAGGCACCTCTCTTGGGCGGATAAGACCCAGAAGTGCCCGCCTTATTCGTGTCTGCTGTATCCGACCTTTTAGGAGCGGATCTGAACAACAGAGAATCACTAGCTTTCTTTTTAATATTATCATAAATAGCGGAAAGCTTGCCGTCAAAGAGAAGATCTCCTGAGACCGAAGCGACTCTAAGAGAGTTCTTCACCTTAGAATCCACTAGTGTGGATGTAGACAGGGCTGCGTCACGTCTAACCAACTCCAAATTTGCCACTGAAAGGGCGGAGTTACACGTGGAATAAGCTACTGCTCTTGAAAGAAGTCTTAAGGAGGATTGTATATCCTGAAACTCTTCCCCTTGAAGACGCAGTGATAACGCCTTCGTAAGGTGATCTGCGTAAGATAAGGCATCTAAATTGGCTCTGTTAGACGCAATAGCTGTTTCCAACACTGCGGTTGGAATAGAAGCTGACGACGGTAATGATAGCTCTAAGTCTTCCGCCTCGTCGTCCATACGCAGAGGAACTCTCGGTATACCCTGACCTGCCGTGTCGAATTTATTCCTTGCATTAATGAAAGGCAGGTTGAGAGTATTTGCGGACAAGAAGCCTGCTTTCCCTGTCCTGGAAGCAAGTTTAAAAATAGCGTCGTTCAATAATTCAAATGTTCTTGCAACATTATTGGACTGCGACGGAAACTCGGGAGCGATGTCCCTGAACCGCTCGAAAAAATCAGAGTCCAATGACGCTATAATTCTCCTGTCCGGAAGCGCAGCAGTCTGGCCCGACGGAACAACTTGAGGAAGAAAGTGCCGGATGAAGTCTACGGCAGCTTTGTGTTGTTCCGAAAGGGATAGCTCCAATTCATCCGTATCCCTTTCACCATCCGGTCGGACCTCCCGATGTTCCCGGTCGTCCGCCGCCGATGCTTCGGCGGAGCGTACCGACCCAGCGCCGTCGGATAATTCTCGATCCGACACCGTCTCTGTCGGCTGCTGGGATGCTGCGATAAGCTGTGCTATCTGCACTAGAATGTCCGACGTCGAGACCTGCGGAGGAGCGGTCTTTCGCTGCTTTGCCGAGGGCAGCTCCGCATCAGATGGCTCCCGCATACTTTTCCTATGCGAACGTCCGGAGTCCATCGGTCTCGAATCCCTGGCTGCCGGATGGTGTGACCTGGTCGCCGAATAATCCTTCATCGGCGAAGCTGGCAAAATATCGGAGGTCACGCAGCCAAGGTGCGGTCGTGTGCGCCGGCGAGAAGAGGAAGCCTTAACAGTCTCTGCGGACTGCTTATACAACGGAGCGTCCCGAGCGACGGACGTATGCTCCGCTAAAGACACATTTTGTACCACAACATCTGGTCCCAGATGTTGTTGTACGAGAGAGGGGCCTCTCTCGCTCGCGGCCCGGCTGGACCTGGACGAGCTAGGAACCGGACTAAAAGGCTTCCTCCGTTCTCGTTCACTATCCGCCGTCACTGGGTGTGCATCTATTATTTTTATAGTGCTCGCATCACCCAAAATTTCCTCTTGGACCGCATCGGACGAACCCGGCTGCCGAACCATTCGGTGAATGGACGCTACACCGGGCGAGCTAGCGGACGACATTTGTCTAATCTCCATGAGCACTTTTGCCGCTAGCTCTGTATTTAATTGTGACGACGGACGCACACTTGAAGAAGATAACATGGAAACATCACCCTGTTCTGGTTCCTCTGAAATAGAAACTGAGAGAGTAGAGTGACCTTGTGGAGAAAGAGCCGGCATCGATCTTTCTCCAGAAACAACATATCGTGACACACGTTTCCAATGTTTCTCATCCCAATGTTCACATACAGGACAGGGATTAATGCGAGAACACTGACTACAATTAATGCAATAATCATGAAAGTCAGAGGAAGATTTCTTCCTATTACAATTTGAACAAGTTCCCTTCATTGTGAAAGAACAACAATAAGTCCTAGTTACTCGCAAAAACCCCTGACACAAAGATACATAATAACATGATCCATTAATAAATGAAAAAACAATTGCAAAACAAAATAATTTTGAAAAAATATTTTTTCAGAGAAGCCCAAGTTGCTGAAAAGTAACGTTGAGCCCCGATGGATCCGATGGCAAAGTGTGGTCAAAAATTTTAAAATTATATAAAATAATTAATGAGACACTTTCGGATAATATAAATGTATCTTATAATGAGATAAACTACCTCAAAGGCAAACAGCCCCCCTCAAAAAAGGCTGTTGCCAATGAAAACAAACAGTGTAAACACAGAAGAAAACATGACTCCAGGCACTGAAAAAACTGGCCCGGAATCAGTCATCAATTACACTCTATCTGATGCAAAACAGAGACTCCCAGGGGAGAATCTGCAGAACATCAGATAGAAGATGCAGAACACAAACGTTATACACCCATGGGTGAAAACGTAACTATGGGGAAAATAACAGAAAACATTCTGTAACCAAGCAACTCTCCCAGGGAATTTTTAGAAATGAAACTTCTCAAAAATATGCCAAAAGCATGGGAGAATTGCAAGGGGGGACTTTAGAAGGTTAGGGGAGAGGAAACACTGAATAAGCAGTGCAACAATTAGCAAGAATGACAACAAGAGGCGTTTGCCTCGAAAATAGGCAACTTAACATAATTTCAACAAAAAATTTTAAGTACAGCCCTGATTATTTTTTGCCACTTCTTTTTTCCTCTCCTCCTTCTATCCTCCTTAGAATCACATTTTCTCCAAGAATTACGTGTCTGGCATCCTTTAAACTGAGATTTACAAGCACAAAGATCAGTGAGATGTTGACTGATGAAGGGCCAAACAGAGAATGATATTTGGCGCCAATTTCGGGACGACTGCGTCACTGCGCATGCGCAGTAGAGTCGTACTATGGAGGTCCTTTAGGACATGATTTCTTTTTGTTTTGGATGCAAATTTTGGGGATTGGGGGGCAAAATTTGTGTTTGGCCCTGGTTTTTGTGGAGTTAGCACCAGCTAAGTCTGGGTCATTGGTACAGTATAAAAATATTAAAAAATTTGTTTTAAAAAATTTGAAATTTAATTTATTTTTTAAAAACACTATGTTAGGTAAAGGGTTAAACTCAGATTCTAAAAAACTGAGCACAATTTTGTGTCGGTCAAAATGTCATATGGATTTCAAAGTGTGTCGGTCAAAGTAAGTTTGGTGTCAGTCATTGTCCTTGTTCCATAACTTATTTCAAGCCTCGCTCAGGAAATGCAGGAAAAACTCCACCATGAGTCATTGATTCCCACCGACCATACGTCTTCCTTGTGTGTATACTGTATTGGTACTCAATCTATGAAGATGATAAAAGTACCTGTTGATTGGTCTGTTGATGATTCTCCTTGAAGTATTTCCAATCCTGAAAATATAAAACATATCCTGTTCTGAAGTTTTACTTTTCCTATTTTATTTGGAGAATAAACCAACTTCTCTTAGCTCACAGAAGCTTTAAAAATATCAGTATAATAACTGAAGAAAAAAAATGATCAAAACTTGTTGCACTGTAGTTGTTTCGAGTTAAATATCATCTGCCTATTCAGTCACAACACTCTAGAATCAACAGCCCAGCTTACACAACCTTTTCAGGAGTGCGGTGGATCAGTGGTTATGGCGTTGGACTTCAAACAGAAAGGTGCATAGTTCGATCCCCACCAGGGGTAACTGGATTGTGTCCTTGGACAAGCACACTTAATCCTGATTGCTCATATGGGGGCACAGTGGTGCTCTGTGCTAAGGTGTACTGCATGTTGATGGTGTACTTGTCTTCAACCAATGCCAACCTTGCTTGTGTGGAGTTAGTAAATTGGGGAGTCTGAAAGTTGTTCACTGATGCTCGGTGGTTCTCTCCAGGTATTCTGGCTTCCTCCACCCATAAAACTGACGGACACGAGGTGACCCTGGCTATCAAAAGCATTGCTAAACCCCAATAAATAAATAAATCAATAACACAACATTTTCTCTTCATTATTATCTGAGTTGACAGCATACAAAAATACAACATCAGAGATGACTGGTTTGACTTTATTCATCCAAGTTATTTTGAATTAAACAAATTTATTTCATTTGGCTAAAATAATTAAAAATCTGTTTCTCAGGCCCTCATGCATGGTAATTTTGGCTGTCCATGATCTCTTTTTATTATTAACGCACACTTAAACCAGAGGTTCAAGTGAGCCTAAAATGCTCACCTGGCTCAAGTTGTCAAAAGAGACGAGTGTATCAGTAAGTGACCGACATGCGGAACCAAATATTAACCCAGGGACTCAATTTGAACAAACTTGAATCTGACACCCCTACAGATGTGACACACCAAATATGAAGAAATTTTCTCACATTGCACTGAGTTAAACTATGGACCCCAATAAGAAGCCCAAATTAACCCATGGGCCTGATCTGAACAAACTTGAATCTGACCCCCCTAGAGATGTTGTATACCAAATATGAAAATATTCTGACAGGTGGTTGTGAAAAAGAAGATTTTTACAGAAATTTCCTCATATGGTACTATGTTACAATTCAGGCTCCCATAGGGAGCATAAATATTAACCCAGGGACTTGATAAGATGTTGTATACCAAATATCAAAAGAATCTGCCTGGTGGATCTGAAGAAGATTTTAAAGATTATTCCTCATATTGTGCTAAGTTAAAGTTCGGAGGACTCCCATGGCGAGCCCAAATATTTACCCAGGGACTCGATTTGAATAAACTTGAATATGACCCCCCGAGAGATGTTGTATACCAAACATGAAAGTATTCTGACTGGTGGATCTGAAGAAGATGATTTTAAAAGAAATTTTCCCATATTGCACTAAGTTCAACTTTGGGCTCTAATAAAGAACCCAAATATCAACCCAGGGACTTGATTTGAACAAAATTGAATCTGACCCCCATAGAGATGTTGTAAACCAAATATCAAAAGAATCTGACTGGTGGATCTCAAGAAGTTTTTTAAAGATTATTCCCCATATTGCACTAAGTTAAAATTTGGACTCCCATGGGGAGCCCAAATATTTACCCAGGGCCTCAATTTGAACAAACGTGAATCTGCAACCCCCCCCCCCCCCCCCCTCCCCGAGATGTTGTATACCAAATATCAGAAGAATCTGGACTGTTGGATCTGAAGAAGAAGCTGTGGATGCTGTATACCAATCATCAATTGCAGTCAGGTGAGCTAAAAAAAAAAAATTACTTTGTTTGTGTCAGATATATTGCCCAAGTTAATAAAAGGGATAAAATCATCCCTTGAACACATCAAGGCACAATCTGCAATGTTTCAGCATTGCAGATAGTACCTTGTTGTATTCAAGTGACAAAATAGTCTACACTTCTACCCTGTTATTCGGTAGATTATGAAACCAAACAATTCAAGTACATTACACCTCTGATGGTAAAGAAATAATACCAAAAAAAGTTAAATAAAATACTGCCTGCCTACATGCATGTTTATAAACAAATGGCATGAGAAGCAGATGAACTACTTTGTGTGGCCTTAAAAATAGTATTTAATCAGCTAGTGGCTTGTGTGATTTCATTAAAGAAAAATTGTTTTCACAATTTATTAAAATAAACCCGTAGGTAGGGATCTGCGAATCACAATTTTTTTTCAAACTGAATCTTGAATCAAATCTCATCTCTGATATCAATATCGAATCAAATCTCAAATCGAATCTTAACAGACAAGTTATTTGCTTAGATGCTGAAAGTAACCTTATATACCTTATATAAATAAATGATCTCTGTAGCACTGTCACTATTATCCAAAGTTTTAGTTTTTGAAAGCTTAGCTCGTTACTATTCACCACAATCTGTGACAACGTCTGCTTCTGGACGTGAGAAACATAAACTTGCAAAATTTCACCTCCTTAGCATCAATCAATACAGTACCTTCGATTCGGCACATGGAAAAGTGACATGACCTGAGATGAGACGTGCAGGAGGAAGGGGGGGGGGAGTATGTTTGGGGATGTACATTTACTATATTAAATTGCGCACTGCTGCTTCTGTTCTTCATTATATCCAGCGTTCCATCCGTATTTGTATTTATAGTATGATAGGGTTGTACATTGTAGTAGCATCAATATCACAATTGATGTTGCCAGAGAATGTTCGGTCATCTCGGAATCTCTCCCAGCTGGAGGTCAAACCCGTGACTTCCATCATGAGAGACCAGCACACAAGTCCACTCAGACACCACATCACTCTCTTAGTCCAGTCTGTTTGTATAGGTATGAAACAACTCAGTGCAAAGCGACTCAGTACGAAATGGAAAAGAAACAAAACGACCTGGGGGATGAACTGCTAAAGGAACAAAAAGACCTGACACCCTATTAATCTTGAGTTTATTTTCTTGATGGGATTGTATAGTTCGCTGTGTTAATGTGTTATATCACCACAAAAATGCACAATCAGTTGTATCAAACTGGATATTCTGAACTCTTTCCCAACCGAAGATCATTATTTCATTGATAAGTAGGTCCAAGAAATTAACTGCCTGTTGTGCATGACTCGTGGACGTTCTACAGTCTATACTACTAACGTAACAATTAAACATTGCCAATTACTCAATTAATATGAATTAAGAGTACATGAATGAATTGTCAAATGTCAGTTTCATTCAATTTTCCTTGGAAATGTGCCAAATTGCACTAAGCACAAGAGATTAAAAAAACTTGAATCTTGAGACTGATTTGGGATCGATCTTGCATCAGACGTATGATATCAATATCGAATCGAATTTTGAATATTCGTAGGACCCTACCTGTAGAAACTATTTAATAAATTGTAACAAAAGAAAATTAAACATGTTGTTACTGCTTTTTGAATACAGTGTACTCAACCTAAACTGAATTCTGAGAAATAGAATGTCTCAATTAACGTCCTCATGTAGACGTTATACTGAGTCATCCTACCAAGTTACAATGAAATTCCTTCATAAAAACAACCTGTAGTCTGAGCTAAAGTTTTTTGGGTTTTGGGCTCGGGCAGCCATCATGGTTGAATGATCTTGACCAAAAGGGGACATTCTCATCTAGAAATTATCTGGAGTCATCCTACCAAGTTAAATGAAATCCCTTCATAAATATGACCTGTAGACCGTGCTAAAGATTTTTGGGCTTCGGGCCCCTATAGCCATCACAGTTGACCAATCACGACCAAAAGGGGACGTTCTCATCTAGACATTATATGGAGTCAACTTACCAAATTACAATGAACTCCCTACATAACTACGACCTGTAGATCTAGACTGTGCTAAAGGTTTTGGGCTTGGTCAGTCATCACGGTTGACAGATCGTGACCAAATGGGGAAGTTCTCATCTAGACATCATACGGAGTCATCCTACCAAGTTACAGTGAAATCCCTCCATATTAAATATGATGTGTAGGCTGTGCTAAAAGTTTTTGGATTTCGGGCTTGGGCAGCCATCATGGTTGACAGATCATGACCAAAAGGGGACGTTCTCATCTAGATATTATACAGAGGCACCCTACAAAGTTACAATGAAATCCCTTCATAAATACGACCTGTGGACTGTGCTAAAGGTTTTCGGGCTCGGGCAGGCATCAGGGTTGACCGATCGCGACCAAAAGGGGAAGTTCTCATCTAGACATGACCTCAAACCTGCATATGACATTTCGTGATGATCGGACGAGAACTACAGGGTGTAGCCTGTGCTAAAGGAAAATGTGAACAGACTCGCAGACTAACAGACTTCCGCACGCGTGATGGCAATAGCTTATCTTGACTTTGTCAAGTTAAGCTGAAAATGTCATCTAAATATCTGAGATATACGAGAGGATGCTTTGCACATTTGCTTAAGGCATTTTCCTCCCACACCGCTACATAAATGCTTTCAAAATTAGGACAGAATCTTTTGCCCATAGGACAACTGATTATTTGTAGAAAATATTCTCTATTGAATTGAAAGTCATTACATTTTAAGCTCAGCTCTAAAAGATCCCAAATTTGTTCACCCGGGCATTTTGCATTCTGTCAAAATTAACTCTGCTCTTATGCCAAAACTGGGAGAATTTAGAATCAAATGAGCGGCCCGAGTTGCGGCTCGGTGATTTGACTTTCTCTGAGTACAATATACGTGGTTGAACCACACTAGAGGCAGGAGAAGGAGAAGAAGAAACAGAAGCAGGAGAGGAAACAGAAGGAGAAGCAGAGGAAGCAGGAGGAGTTCTAGTGAGAGCACTAGGAGAACCGGAGAAGAAAGGTTGAGGAGTAGGAGGTAGAGGAGCAAGACGAGGCGTGACAGCTTTACTCAATTTGCAAGCATCTTCGGTCACAATATGGACCAGAGATGTTTGCAAATTGAGGCGCTTACTCTGAGAGAAGGCAGGAGAAGTAGAAGGAAAAGAAGAGGGAGAAGTACTTTGCCTTGATCTTTTCTTATTATGCTTTTCATGTTGGGTAGAGGGACAACACGGGTGGGAGTTTGCTTTCTCCCTCCTGTATTGTACCTTACTCCAGATGCAGGGCTAAGTTCCGAAATATAAGAGTCACAGGCCGAAACAGTCTTATCTGTCAACTTATTTTTAAAGTTTTTTTGAGCCCCGATCAAGGCATGCGCTGAAGCGCTGTTGAGGTATATTTTTTCGAGTCCAGGAGGTGGGTGCATAGCCAAAGTTATCTCCGACTTCAACTGGTTTAAATTTATCTTGTTATGCTCAATTAAAGCATTTAACATTTGGTTAACATGGTTGGCCCATCCCACACTAATCTGTCGAAAAACAGAAAAAATGTGTGGGGTGGGAAGAGATGGCTTTAGAAATCCACCTAACTCATCTACTTTCTTCTCCAACTGTTTTGGTAAATCCCGATTTGCCAAATGGTGCTCTAAGAGCCCAATGTGGTGCAAACACTGAAGCAACTGAAACAAAGCCTTGACCAGCCTAGAATAGGCCTGGAATGATTGTTCCTGACCACATCCAGACTTTCTGCTTCTGATGCCTCTGCCTTTTTCTTGTCATTATAAAATCAAGTAGATGAATTAAGCACAAAATAAAATACAACGTAATGAAATAAATGAAATTGAAAAGTTAAATAATACCTATTAAAGAAGATACCTTGTTTGGTTATGGTCTTCAGCACAAGTAGAAAATAATCTGTCTGTCTCAACACGTTTCGCTTAGTTTAGCTTCTTCAAACAGACTTTGAAAATGATTCCAACTTGTGGAGGGCATGACTGGTATATATCCATATGTGGGTTGGGGTGTTTTTCGCAGCTCAGGGCATAATTAAACTCAGTGACAAGCTGACAAATGTCACTAATCTAGGTAATTCTTTTCAAATTGAGATGTTGTAAGTTTGTGTCGTCCAAACAATTAGATGAAGCCCTATTGATTGGCTTTCATTAAATTTTAATCAATCAGGGAGTGGTTTGCTTTACTGACCTCATGAAGGCCTATTGGTTGGCTTTGATTCAAGTTTAACCAATCTGGGAGCGGTTTGCTTTACTAGCTTCAGACAAGTGTGTATAAATAATATGTAAAATGGTTTTAAAAAATATATTAATATTGGAGAAATAAATAATAAACAGTGCCAAAGATTATGATGCCTCACGATAGTTATAAGTTGGAATGAGTATTCCCCGATGGAGGTTTATAATGGGAAATACTTTACATAACATAGAAATTGTGTGTCTTACTTTCGGAAAATCTACAATGAGTGAAAATTATAAAAAATTAAAAATAAAATATAATGAAAATAAATAAATGAAAAATAATAATAATAATAATAATAATATTAATAATAATAATAATAATGATAATAACAAAAATAAAATTAAAAATTAGAAATAAAAATAAATAATAAATAATAAATAAACAAGAGGCCCCAAGGAGCCTTAATCGCTCACCGGCCAAAGTGGTTCAAAGAAGTATTTGGGGTCACATTCAGTTAGACATGGTTCATCAACATTACAAAGGAATGAAGTCATGAGAGACAAATTTTATGGAACTAGGGACATGGCTTGAACAAACTTGAATCTTATCCACCTAAGGATGCTGCATACCAAATATCAAAAGCATTCATCTGCTGGATCTGAAGAAGAAGATTTTTAAAGAAAATTCCTCATTTTGAACTTAGTTATCATTCGGGCTCCCACAGTGAGCCCAAATATGAACCCAGGGACTTGGCTTGAACAGACTTGAATCTCACCCCCTAAGGATGCTGCATGCCAAATATCAAAACATTCCGACTGCTAAATCTGAAAAAGAAGATTTTTAAAGAAAAGTTCCTCATATTGACCAAGTTATAATTCGGGCTCCAATAGGGAGCCCAAAAATGGACCCAGGGACTTGGCTTTAACAAACTTGAATCTCACCCCTCTAAGGATGCTACACACCACATATCAAAACATTTCGACTGCTGGATCTGAAAAAGATGATTTTTTAAGAAAATTCCTCATTTCGAACTAAGTTACAATTCAAGCTCCCACAGTGAGCCCAAATATGGACCTAGGGACATGGCTTGAACAAACTTGAATCTCACTCCCCTAAGGATGCTGCATACAAAATATTGAAACATTCTGACTGCTAGATCTGAAGAAGAAGATTTTTAAAGAAAATTCCTCATTTTGAACTAAGTTATCATTCAGGCTCCCACAGTGAGCCCAAATATGGACCTAGGGACATGGCTTGAACAAACTTGAATCTCACCCCCCTAAGGATGCTGCATACCAAATATCAAAACATTCTGACTGCTGGATCTGAAGAAGAAGATTTTTAAAGAAATTCCTCATTTTGAACTAAGTTATAATTCGGGCTACCACAGTGAACCCAAATATGAACCCAGGGACTTGGCTTGAACAAACTTGAATCTCCCCCCCCCCCCCCCCCAAGAATGCTGCATACCCAAATCAAAAGATTCTGCCTGCTGGATCTTGAGAAGAAGATTTTTAAAGAAATTTGCCTGAAATGCACTAAGTTCAAATTTGGGCTCCTATACTGAGCCCAATTATGAACCCAGGGGCCGATTTGAACAAACATGAATCAGATATACCCCACAATGTTGTATACCAAATATCAAAAGACACACACACACACACACCCAGAGATGATGTATACTAAATAGGAAAGAATTCTGCCTGGTGGATCTGAAGAAGAAGATTTTTTTTTAATTTTGGAAAGAAATTCATGGGTGCTATCCGAGTTATGCCCCTTGTGGTGCCCCCTGTGGGTGCGGCAAGTTTATTTGTACACGTTTGAATTGACATATGATGGGGAACATGTACACCAAATTTGGTTCAATTTGATCCAGTAGTTTGTGAGGAGTAGTCGATAATGTAAAGTTCACGGCGGACGGCAAGTGATAAGTTAAGCTCCCTTCGGTGAGCTAATAATAAGTAAATAAATAAATAAATAAATAAATAAATAAATAAATAAATAAATAAATAAACATGGTTGAAACTGGAACCTATTTTGTTTTTTGGGCATTTTGGATCTCTGGCACTCGCCTGTGTGTGTTTAAGGTTAAAAAGTCGCACTGGCACAGACATTTCCTACTGAAACGTTTTTTTCTTTTAATATTCTGCCGAAAAATTGTTGTCACTTACTGAACCTTGATGGGTTTCAAACATGACAAAAAATACATGAAATTGATTTAAACTAAATGATGAGCTTAGGAACTGGTTAAACTGACTGGCAATAATTGATGTTATTCATTGATGGTCCTTACAAGGATGTTATGCAAGCTTTTGTTTTTCTTATAGGCGATGGCAGGTTGAAGATTCCAAGGTTCATTTAATTTAGCATTGTGGTTAAATTGAATTCATCTTTTAATATTTTTGGTATTTCGATATTCATTCTGTTGTAGGTTAAAGTGAAAGAAATGATGGACCTCCTTTCACATTCTCCCTCTGATATGTTCATACCAAATGGCCAGAGGGTTTGAAGCGTATTGATCCAAACAGCTTTACGTTTTTTTCTAATTTTTTTCCACAACCCTTCCCCCTCTCTCTCTCTCTCTCTCTCTCTCTCGTGTGTGTGTTGTGTGTTGTGCGTTGTGCGTGTGTGACATGGCAATCTGTTACCAGCTACCAATTACCTAAACATTTTCATTTTTTTAATCATTCTGTAATTCATCTGATATGTATTATTTGACCTATGATACTTTGATCACTTAATTATCTTTGGAATTTGTCCCTGCAAACAAACCACCGGGAATGGCAGGAAGACAGCCAATCTGGCTATGTCATTCCACGCAGCATGTGTAATTCATATTATATTGGTTAATATATTGCTTTCTATTGTTCTCTGAGAAACTATTATGCATTCAATGTATTTGTATATAAACATATGCTTGTGTTGCAAATAAAGTTACTAAAGTTAATAAATTAAGACCTGGATTAAGAAACCATCATTAAAAGAACCCTCCAGTTGTTTATTCCCTTCTTGTTTGCTTCATACATGTTTTATGATTGTTAAAATACTCACAATTCAATTTGAAACAAAGTGCAACACCACCAGTATCCCCGTCAAGGGTTGCTAAGTTGAAGGGTTTGTAAGTGGAAAAAAGTGCAAAAAGGCCCATAACTCTTGAAAAAAAAATGGACAAAACCTGTTACTTCTGAATATCCTTTCCCCCATTGTGGTCTATCAGAATACCAAAGATCATTTAAATCCAACATACACTGACTGAGATATGAAGGTCCAAAGTTGTTACAGACAGATGGACAGATGGATGAATGAATGAAAAGAAGGAAGGACGGGCCACATTTCTATATCCCCTGCAAACTTCATTTTGGTGGGGGATAATAAAAGCATATCACATTGTATTAAAATAGAATGCTTGGGTAATTCCAGTCAATGAATGCAATTTGAAAGAAAAGTTAAAAAATTTATAGTAATTTATATATTTTTTATACTTTCCAATGACCCAGACATAGCTGGTGCTAATTCTCAAAAATCTAGGGCCAAACACAAATTTTGCCCCCCAATCCCCAAAATTTGTATCTAAAACCGAAAATAACATGTCCTAAATGGTCCTCCATACTTTTCCTCCACTGTGCATGCGCAGTGTCAAGGAGGTCTCGAAATTGGCGCCAATTATCATTCTTACAAGCAGTGCCTGGTCAGTGCTATGTACTCAGCGGGGAGGTACGAGTTCCCAACTCCTGGGAGGGCCATCCCCGTCTGGATCATTGGTAAGTACAAAAAATATATAAATTACTATAAATTTTTTAACATTTTTATACTGTACCAATGACCCAGACATAGCTGAATAGAAAAAAGACTGGAGGGCCTAGGACATAGAGAAAAATCCAATAAGCTCAACTAAATATAATAGAGTTATCCCCTCGAGGAGAAAAGGAGGATTAGGCTTTACATGTATCTTTCTTATTTATGACAAATTAGAAAGACACAACACCCTTCATAATTGAGCATAATAACATCCATGTTCTCTATTAACATCCAGTATAACCCTTTATACTAATTATTTTTAAAGTAAGCCAATAAATAAAGAAAGTCCAGAGAATTGAGACTCTTTATACTCATTAAAAGTATCCGAGGATTGTATATTAACGCCCCGTTTGACATGTGACATATACAAATGCTTCACACCGAGCTACACTTTAAAAATATGACATGAATGAATTTAAACATTAGCTTTACACTTTAAAACCATCCCGGTACCGACTCAGAATTACTGACTCCAGAGGAGGTATCCCCTTGCTTTTCACTATAAAGCAGGTGACCTAAGGGAACACCCTCCTCCCCCCCCCCCCTTCCCTTGCCCTGGGTCAAATAGCCCAGAGCGAAGAGGGCAGCAGGACAGAGTCACTGCCGGAACAGAAAGCCTGCATAACTATAGTTGCAACTGTTTAGTGTACGACATTCTGAGCAACAGATAACGGACCTAAACAATGCAGGTCTCCAGAAATGGACTCAATATTTCTGAGATGAAAATTCGTGAATGTGGATGGCGGAGACCAATATGCAGCCTTCATTAAATCTGTAATAGCAACACTATTTGCGTAAGCCCAAGATGTAGAAAGAGCTCTTACTTCATGAGCCGAAATCTTAAGCACAGACTGCTGAGTTGAAGATAGATTATCATAAGCAGTACGAAGAGTTAATTGAATCCATCTAGCAATAGAATGGACCGTAATGTCCTTTCTATTTGGCATCAGAGACAGAAAGAAGCGTTTTCGTCCCTTTCTGATAAACTGAGATCTTCGTTTATAAATACGTAAAGCTCTAACCGGACAGAGTAAAGGCCAATGCCCGTCTGAAGACGGAAGGGCCTTAATAACAATAGGTTCCGGATATTTATTAGGAGCCTGATTCTTAGCCAAAAATCCAACATTAGTAGTAAAGGTAATAGTGTTCCCGACACTACGATAGTGAGAATCATCCACAGATAGTGCATGAAGCTCACTGCCTCTTCTAGCAGAAGAGAAAGCTAAGAGAAATGCTGTCTTATAAGATAAGAATTTGAAGTCCACTGTCTCAAGAGGCTCAAATAGCTTTTCTTTTAGTTTAAGAAGAACCCAAGCTAAATTCCATTTAGGAATTAATCTAAGGGTTCTAGGTCTATTTATCGAGAAGTTTCTAACTAATTTAGATAAAGAGACATTAGATCCAATTTGTAAACTATCATGGTGTGCATAGGTATCAGATAACATAGACCTATAACCTTTAATAGTAACAGACTGCAGTTTGATCTCATCAAACAAGTATACTAGAAAGTTTGCAATGTCTGGAATGGAGGGATCAAAAATATCAACAGAATGATCCCTACAGCAACGACGGAGGTCCTCCTACAGTTAGAAATTGCGTCCACTGCTCGTCCTGTAAAATGCTGGCCGTGCAAGAAGGACAGCACAACGGAAATATGTGAAGGTTGAGACCTTGCGGGTTGGGATGTAGTTGACGCGATTTCCCCTGCGAAAGAAGATCCTCTCGTGGAGGAAGCTTCCGCGGTATGTCCCACAGCAGACACCTGAGTAGATTTATCCACGGTCTCTGTGGAGACAGAGATGCTACCAACAGAATTTTGCATTGAGATTGTTTTATCTTTAGCAATATCTGCTGAATCAATGGCGCTGGAGGATACGCATATCCTATCATTCCGTCCCACGAGATCGATAGGGCATCTGCATATGCTCGAGGATCCGGACATGGTGACACATACGTCTGCAACTGATTGTTGATCTGTGTCGCAAATAAGTCCATCATTGGCCGCTCCCATTGGTACCAAATCTGATTGAATACCTGTTTGTTGAGAGTCCATTTTGACGGCAACAAGCAACCCTTCCGTGAAAGGGAGTCTGCTAATACATTCAGACGACCCAAAATATGACGGACCGAAAGTAGAACTTGGTGTTCTAGTACAAACAGAAGGATTCTTTCCGTTAAATTGAATAACGGAACGGAATGAGTGCCTCCCTGGTTCCGAATATACGCTACTACTGTCGTATTGTCGGACAGGATTTGGACATGTGCTTTCTGAATAATGTTCATCCAATGACATAGTGCAAGCCAAATTGACATCATTGCTTTGATGTTTATGTGCTTGCCTAGAAACTGCGGATCCCAAAAACCCTGGCACTTCGAATCCGTTGGGATCAATGTTGCACCCCAACCTGTTTGACTGGCATCCGTCATAATAGTAAAACTTGGATCCGGCAACTGCAGTGGAACTCCCTGAGTCAACCACTGAATGTTTGCCCAAGTCTGAATCTCTTGTTTCACTTGATTTGACAAGAGAATGTCTATATCGAGTGAATGAATCTTTACTCTCCAATTC
This sequence comes from Pictodentalium vernedei, assembly GCA_031216915.1. NCBI lineage: Eukaryota > Metazoa > Mollusca > Scaphopoda > Dentaliida > Dentaliidae > Pictodentalium > Pictodentalium vernedei. The sequence goes on along the minus strand of CM062296.1, from coordinate 599,136,052 downwards.
TGAGTCAAGAAAATTTGGAGAGGACGAGTGCGTAACCGCCCCATCGGAATGAGATCCGCAGCGGCTCTGCACAGACCTATCAGTCTCATGAATTCTCTCACTCTGACTTTGTCTGAGTGAAGACAATAGCGAGCGTAACAACTGATTAATTTTGCTCTGGTTAACGGCAGACGAACGAGATTGTTGTGCGTCTCGAAGCTCATTCCCAAGTGGGTGAATGACTTGGACGGCACCAGATCCGACTTCTCCTCGTTTATTATAAAACCGAGACGTTGGAGTAATAAAAGCAGATTCTGCACATCGTTCTGAAGCGTTAACTCGTTGCCGTACCTCTGAAGAATGTCGTCCAGGTAGGCCAACGTTAACGCAGACGAATGAGCTCGGAAATGTATCATTACCGAGTTCATTATTCGAATGAAAGCCCAGGGTGCTAGGTTCAAACTGAAGCACATCGCTCGGAACTGATATACAACTCCTAGGAGTGCGAAGTGTAGATACTTTTTGAATGTCGGATGTACCATGACGTGAAAGTACGCATCCTTGAGATCTATGCTTGTAGCATAGTCGTTCACCCGAATACTCGTTCTGACTGATCGAATTGTCTCCATATAGAACTTCGGAGCGACGATCAGCTTGTTTATCCAGCTCAAATCTATGACTGGACGGAACGAGCCGTCTGGTTTCGGAACCAGAAACAGAAGGCTGTAGAAACCCGGTGATTCCTGGTCTTCTACGACCTCTACCGCGTTCTTCTCCAGAAGAGACTGTACTTCTGATAGAAGAGCGTCTCTTTTCTGCGGATTTGACGGAAGCTGAGTCCATTTTGGACTTCGAGTTAATAGAGGCTTTCATTTGAAGGATATTCTTAGTCCTTCCGAAATTACCCCTCGAACCCAGGGGTCGTCCGTAATTGACGCCCAATTGTTTATAAAACTTGACAATCGTCCACCTACCGGAACATGATAGAGGTTCATACCATCACCTCCTGGACCTGCGAGGCTTGCGGAAGAAGAAACTACGTCCTCCACGACCCGCACCTCGCCCCGTCGACCTAGGGACATCTGACCGGTTATCTCGGCCAGTATAACGTCCCCTACGTGAGTCACTGCCTTGACGGTCTCTAGAATAAGACCTAGAGGACGCATAGGAACCTCTATAGGAAACTTCCCTTGGGCGTACTTGTCCCAGAAGTGCCTGTCTTACTCTTTTCTGCTGTATCCGACTTTTTAGAAGCGGATTTGAATAGCAGAGAATCCAAAGCTTTCTTAGTTATCTTATCATAGATTGCTGAAAGCTTGCCGTCGAAGAGAAGCTCTCCGAAGACCGAAGCGACTCTGAGAGAGTTTTCCACCTTACCATCCACACGTATGGATGTAGCTAGGGCTGCGTCACGTCTAACCAACTCCAGGTTTGCCACTGAAAGGGCAGAGTTATACGTAGCATAAGCAATGGCCCTCGAAAGAACTCTTAAGGAGGACTGTATATCCTGGAATTCTTTCCCTTGAAGACGTAATGATAACGCTTTAGTAAGGTGATCTGCGTATGATAAAGCGTCTAAGTTAACTCTATTAGACATTATTGTCGTTTCCAACGTCGTGGTTGGAATTGACATAGACGACGGTATAGACAATTCTAGGTCTTCAGCCTGGTCGTCTAGATGCAGAGGAACTCTCGGTATGCCATGTCCTGCCATTTCAAATTTGTTCCTTGAATTGATGAAAGGCAGATGTAGAGCATTTGCGGACAAGAAACCATACTTGCTCGTTTTGGTAGCAAGCTTATATATAGCGTCATTCAATAGTTCAAATGTTCTTGTGACATTATTGGACTGTGTCGGAAACTCAGGGACGATGTCCCTAAACCGATCAAAAAATTCTGTGTCAAGTGGCGCTATCAGTCTCTTATCCGGCATCGCAGCATTCTGGTCCGACGGAACAACCTCTGGAAGGTAATGCCGGATAAAATCTACGGCAGCTTTATGTTTTTCCGAAAGGGATAACTCCAGATCCTCTGAATCCCTTTCGCTATTCTGTCGGACCATATGAAGTTCTCGGTCGTCCGTACCTGATGCTTCAGCGGAGCGTACCGACCCAGCGTCATCGGATAATTCCTGATCTGACAGAGATTCTGTTGTCTGCTGGGATGCTGCGATAAGTTGTGCTATTTGTGATAGTACGTCCATCACTGAGGCCTGTGGAGAAGCGGTCTTATATTGCTTTGCCGCTGGAAGCTCCCTGGACATTGTCTCCTGCATACTTCTTTTATGCGAACGTCTGGAGTCTACAGGCCTCGTGTCCCTGGCTACCGGATGGCGTGACCTGGTCGCTGTGGAATCCCTGATCGGCGAAGCTGGCTGGATATCCGTGGTCACGTAGCCAAGGTGCGGTCGTGTGCGCTGCCGTGAGGATAAGGAAGCCATATTGACAGTCTCTCCGAACTGTTTATATAATGGAGCGTCCCGAGTGGCGGACGTATGCTCCGAATGCAAAACGTTTTGTACCACAACATCTGGTCCCAGATGTTGTTGTACGAGAGAGGGACCTCTCTCGCTCGCAGCCCGGATGGACCTGGACGAGCTAGGAACCGGACTAATAGGCTTCCTCCGTTCTATCCTCTGATCCGTCGTCACTGGGTGTGCACTTTGTGTTATTATAGTGCTCGCATCACCCAAATCTCCTTCCTGGACCGCAACGGACGAACCTGGCTGCCGAGCCATTCGATGAATGGTCACTACACCGGGCAAGCTAGCGGACTCCAATGCCGTCGATCCTACTAGGGACCTCTTAGGCAATTGACGTATTTCCATGAGCACTTTTGCCGCTAGCTCTTCATTTAACTGTTACGACGGAGGCACACTTTTGGAAGACATCACAGAAACATCACCCTGTTCTTGTTCCTCTGAAAAAGAGATTGAAAAACTAGAGTGACCCTGCGGAGAAAGGACCGGCATGGCCTTATCCCCGCTAACAACATACCGTGACACACGTTTCCAATGTTTGTCATCCCAATTGACACATACTGAGCAGGAGTTAGTGGGAGTACACAGACTACAATTAATACAATGATTATGAAAGTCAGAGGAAGATTTCCTCTTATTACAATTTGAACAATATCCTTTCATTGTGAAAACAACCCAAACAGTCCTAGTACTCGCACCAACCCCTGCAAACAAAGATACATAATAACATGATCCATTAACATATAGAAAAAATAAATGACATCAAAAAAAATTTTTGAAAAAATATTTTTTCAGAAAAGCTCAAGTTTCTGAAAGTAACATTGAGCCCCAATGGATCCCCCAAAAGCCTAAGTGTGGACAAAAATTTTTTAAATATTTCAAAAAAATTAATGCAACACTTACGTATAATAATAATGTATCTTGTTATGATCAAACTAATACAAAGACAAGAAATCACTCTCAACAGAAACCGTTGTCAATGTAAACAAGAAGTGTATAAAAACCGGAAACATGACTCCAGGCACTGATAAACATGGCCCGAAATCAGTTACCAATTACAACACTATCTGATGCAAAACAGAAACTTCCAGGGAAGAAACTGCAAAACATCAGATGGTAGATGCAGAACACAACGCCTAAACACCCATGAGTGAGGATGTAAACATGGGGAAAAAAACAGAATTCATTCTGTTACCAAGCTAATACTCCCAAGAAATTTTAGTAATAATATTACAGAAAATATGCCAAAAGCATGGGAGAATAGCAAGGGGGGACTAAAGGAAAGGGAGAGAGGAAACGCTGATCAAGCAGTGTAACTTTATAGCAAGAATGGCAACAGGCCCATGCCTTGAAATTAGGGAAGATACACATGAAAACACATTTCATTAAAAAATTTTAAGTTACAGCCCTGATTATTTCCTGTCACTAATTTTTCCTCTCCTCCTTCTATTTCCTCTTTAGATCCACCATTTCTCTAATATTTATGTGTCTGGCATGTGTCTGGCATCATTTAAACTGAGATTTACAAGCACAAATATCAGTCAGATGTGAACTGATGAAGGGCCAAACAAAGAATGATAATTGGCGCCAATTTCGAGACCTCCTTGACACAGCACATGCGCAGTGGAGGAAAAGTATGGAGGACCATTTAGGACATGTTATTTTCGGTTTTAGATGCAAATTTGGGGGATTGGGGGGCAAAATTTGTGTTTGGCCCTAGATTTTTGAGAATTAGCACCAGCTATGTCTGGGTCATTGGTACAGTATAAAAATATGAAATGCATTCAGGATTTCAAAATGCCATCTTCTCATTGAACAATCAAGGTAACCGAGAGAAAAAATATTGCCCTACAAGTATTGGGACTCATATCACAGGGCTTTATAGTAACATGGACATCAAGCTCATAATGATGAAGGTTTCCTAATTGTTTAAAAAATGTTATATATATACAGAACCACACATACATTTGAATGGGTTAAGAATTATTGCACAAGATTGCTTTGGCCCAGGATGTCACGAGAGCCTTCGGCTCTCGTGACATCCTGGGCCAAAGTAATCTTGTGCGATAAATCTTAACCCATTCAAACGTATGTGTGGTTCTGTATTTATCACACACCTCCCACACAGCACGAATTCACTGCGAAAATCGCACTAAAAGGCTCTTTTCAAATGAATAATCGCATTCCCTTCGTTGTCAATGGGACATTGCAGTTAGAAGGAGGGGTACCAACCCCACAGAAACAAATTTGCATATTGATGTTTACGACATTCCATTGGTCAAAACATTTTGACACCTTTCAGTGTCACGGTCACGATGATCGAACTTTAAAATATTGAAAAAACTCAGGAATAACATCATGAAAGTTATCGCTAATTATAGTAATAAGTTTTGAATTCTCCATTATTATATGACCTGTTGTGGAAAATATATGTCAAGGAACAAACAGTCAGAATGTCGGTCAACTGTTCAGTGAAATTTCTCCTAAAATCTGATGTGGGCACCTGACGAAGTGACAATGGCAGGATATTGGAACACGGAAGGAATTGTTCAATTATGGATTAGCCTATTTTCTGTTCGTTAGATTAGATTTAGTTTTGACATTTTGTTGCACGATTACCTGTGTGATGCAATTATTCAGATTCACGTACCAGAACACGAACTCTTCAAACAGGCCTGAACATCTTCATTGCAATTACCCCAGAAAGAGAAAAATAGGTCTGGGTTTCTATATTCGTGTAGTTATATTTTGAGCTCTCAGACACACCCCTGCCTGAGTGAACACATGTGTCACAAATATATTTCACTTAATCCCCAACTTTTATACGCAATCTATCCTATTCTTTTCCAAATACATGCAATTCTTAAAAAATGCTCAACATTCATTAGCAAACTTTCAGCTCCTAGGCCACCGGGCTCAGACTACCTGGTAGTCCACAAGTCGAGCTGCAAGTTTTTCTAGTATTTGTTCTTTGATAATATTGTAAAAAAAATTTAAAAAATAATCATTGGGACTGGGTAGATTTCATTGTGGTTTAGTGGTAGACTTGTTTGATATAAGCAATAGTTGTCACTCATCTGCATGTACGTTTATTAATTTAACCCTTTACCTAACATAATGGCCGAAACCGGCCAGCGCTATATACGAAAATCGCCATTCATTTTTTTTTTTATATTTTCATTTTTTGCTTCCAAAACATATGTGTAGGCTATGACTCCTGATTGGAAGGGCGTGTCGTGCTCATTCCAATGAGATGTCATAACCTATTTTTTGGAAACAAAAATTGAAAATATTTGTTATATTAGAATTTTTTACGAGTGTCATCTGCAACTAGTGCTAGGTAAAAGGTTAATGTATATGTAAAACCTATCATCATATGTTGACTGAATGCAATTAAGCGCTATCAGACTAAAGGGAACATGAATGCAATTGCATTTTAACCCTTTACCTAACATAACGGCCAAATCTGGCCGGCACTATATACAAAAATGAGAATTCATTTTTTGCTTCCAAAACATAGCTTATTACCCCTCATTGGAACGAGCATGTTGCACTCGTTCCAATGAGGGCCATAAGGTATGTTTTGGAAGCAAAAAATGAAAATTTTTGGTTATGCAAGAATTTTGTTTACGAGTGTCGTTTTTGCTACTATCGTTAGGTAAAGGGTTAATTCTTTTTTAAATCATGATACCTGTGGCATCATGTTGCAATTTATTACATCATGTGGTAAATATGAAGTTGTAACCCATGTTGAAAATTTCCACTGTTAAGTGATTTGGTCAAAAAGCACCCTCCCTGGACAGTACGTGTAGAGTGGATATCACAAAAACACCCACTGAGTGGAAATATCACCCACTGAATAATTTACAATTTTTGTACATGTAGATTAAACTATTGTGATAAAAAAAATCGGCCTGTCAAATTGGGCTTTATTGGAATTAAGGGCCACCATTGGATTTGAACCACAGTAAACAAATGCTGAGAAATGGTACTATTTTATTCATGGAAATTTTTGTTATTCTTTTCATTATACAGAATATTTCCTCATCTGAGTCAATAATGGGCTTCCTGATTCTTTTAAATAATGTCTTGGTTGGCGAAACATGGTTGGCTGTCGCTGTTTGTGAGCAGATGTTGTATGTGAAATTGAATGTTCCACCCATTATACTTGCACCCGAAAATAGTCCACTTGGCAAATTTTCGTGGCCACCTAATGTTGATTGTGGTTTGGATGTTGAGACTGTTGACGAAACATGTCGGCTGCGTTTACTCTCTCTTGCTATTTCAAACATTTCATTTGTCATTGTTGTAGTACTTGTATGTGGCCTTTTACCTGCAAGTAATTTACTTGATGGCTGTTGCAGTATACCACACATTTCTTTTTGCTGTTCATAAGATGCACTAGCATAATTGTTCACACTGGCCACATTCTTGTGGCCGGATAGTTGCATTATCGTGGTGGGAGCAATGCCTGCATGTAGTAAATTGCTACACATAGTTTGCGCACTGAATGATTTGTAATTTTACCTTGTAGTCCTGATTTTTCGCCATAGTTTTCATTATATTTCTTAGTTTGTTAATTCCAACTGGCTGTGATTTGAACCAGAGGGCTTTATTGTTTGTTGTAGCATTAAAATTCACGGCAATATAAAAAGGTGCATCAGGTTGTTTCATTTTTTCAAGTTCATTATCTTTGAAAATTTTGTATGCCTCAATGGGGCATTGCAGCTTATTTTGATTTCCGAATATCTTTGGATTAAATGCACGTGTGCTGCCATTACCATCTCTTGTTTTAGTAAGTCTTTCTGTAAACTCTAAGTACTCATGTCCTTCGCTATCAACTTTCTGTTCAATATCCCCCCAACGGAGCTGGTGATTTTCATCACACCCACGGAATCCCATCTGTTTGGTTATGCTAAACCACATAAAATTTAACAAAGCAGTTCCAGTGTCCAGTCCCAACTCTCCCGATTGCCACAACTTCTCTTCCTCTTCACTTGTAATACAGTCAGACCTATTCTTCTTATTGCCCAAGCCTTGTTGTTTCAGGTCTTTCCTTCAAGCTTTCAAGATCTTTCTGCTCATAATAAAGTTATCGGATGTCATAATACTTTCCCCGTAATTGTTGTTGCTTAAAAATCTGTCAATGCCACGATGAAAACTGGTCAAACTATCCGGTTCATATTCTGTGCCATCTTCTTTTTTTAAATTTAGCAAAAAACCTCCAATGTACGCGTTTAACTCATTCGGCGGTATTGAGCATATGTCCCTTGTTTCAGATCCTGGTGGTGCCGCAACCCAACTTGTGAATTTTCGTATACAACTTTCGGTCTTTCTCTTTGTGTTTGCATTTGTTTTGCTATTAATGTACTGTTTCAAATCTTTAATACAACAAGATATGACAGTGGTGGGCATTTCAATTTCTGTACTAATTTTATTATTGTTCATTGACTGGGGTTCACGTTCCACATTCACATACTCCCTCGTCATATTTAAGTCACCCTCTTCTCCCACCCCAGTATTGCATGTCTCATTATCAAAAACAATGTCATTATCAGCATCTGCATTGCCATTGTCTAGTTCAGAATCTGATTGTACATGTAAATCATCCAAATACTGCTGCCAAAACAACTCTTCCTCAGCCTCAAACTCTCTAAAGGTAGTATCGACATAAATGTCGTCGACAAACTCGTCATTTTCGCTATTATTGTCCCCAAACATATCGTATTGAACAAAAAAATTTCCGTACATTGAAGTTTGATAATTTGTACACAACTGTACGTCTGTTCATATATTATCTACATGCAGGTCCATTTCGGCAATCATCAAAGATTGAGGCCGACTTCACTCGATCAAATTTTATGCATTTTTTATTGAAAATTACATCGATTCTGCTAGGTCTTTGACTTTTTAAGGCATACTTATGTAACATGTATTTATTTATTGGACTAATAAATATACAGGCTCTGAAATTGTATTTATTAATATCATTTTGACTCGAATCGTATCAGTACGAACGATTTAAATATCCCGGGGCAACCAAATCTATATGAGGCACTTGGAATTTCCAATGCCAATCCCAACACGGCGCATTCGACCAATGATTGACGTGATTTATTTAGACCAGTTCCTTCTCTGTTTACGTTGGAAACGAAATCGCACATGTTTTGTATCACCACATGTGCAACACAGGCTTTTTTATCGTACGGCCGAACAGTGTGAATCTACCGTTTTACATTAATAGGTGTGTGATAAAATCTAAATATCAAATAAATTTTGTACCCTTACCTTAATCAACCTTGATTTAATATGTTCATCATACATGAACTGGGAGAAAATAAAGAACTTCTTTCTCAAAAACTGGTATGTAAAGTTTACCTGTGAGGAAAAAAATGGAGATAAAAATGACAATTACAGTGGAGCCTATTTAATCAAATATTTTTTAAATGAATAACTCTGTTAATTGCATACAATACCACACCATTTGCCATACCTTTAGTACTATTTTGACCTGTTAATTGCAAATAGATTATTGATTACAAACCAAACAAGAGGCCCCAGGGGGCCTGAGGGCGCTCACCTGACATGGTAGCCTAAATATCAACCCAGAGAATTGATTTCCACAAGTTGCATCTGCTCCTCCTAAGAAAAGCTGAAACCAAATATCCAAATATTCTGACCAGTGGATCTAAAAAAAGATTTTTAAAGAATATTCCTCATATTGAACTAAGTCATAATTCGGGCTCCCACAGGGAGCCCATATATGAACCCAGGGACTTGGCTTTAACAAACCTGAATCTCACACCCCTAAGGATTCTGCACACCAAATATCAAAATATCCCGACTGCTGGATCTGAAGAAGAAGATTTTTAAAGAAAATTCCTCATTTTGAACCAAGTTACAATTCGAGCTCCCACAATCAGCCCAAATATGGACCTAGGGACATGGCTTGAACAAACTTGAATCTTCCCCCCCCCCCCCCTAAGGATGCTGCATAAAAAATATTAAAAGCATTCATCTGCTGGATCTGAAGATTTTTAAAGAAAATTCCTCATTTTGAACTAAGTTGTCATTCAGGCTCCCATAGTGAGCCCAAATATGAACCAAGGGACTTGGCTTGAACCAACTTCAATCTCAGCCCCCTAAGGTTGCTCCATGCCAAATATCAAAACATTCCAACTGCTGAATCTGAAGAAGATTTTTAAAGAAAAATTCCTCATATTGACTAAGTTATAATTCGGGCTCCCACAGGGAGCCCAAATATGGACCCATGGACTTGGCTTTAACACACTTGAATTCCCCCCCCCCCCCCCCCCCCCCCCCCCCCCCCCAAGGATGCTACTCACCACATATCAAACCATTCCGACTGCTGGATCTGAAGAAATGAAGAAGAAGATTTTTTAAGAAAATTCCTCATTTCGAACAAAGTTACAATTCAAGCTCCCACAGTGAGCCCAAATAAGGACCTAGGAACATGGCTTGAACAAACTTGAATCTCACCCCCCTAAGGATGCTGCATACCAAATATCACAAGATTCTGCCTGCTGGATCTTGAGAAGAAGATTTTCAAAGAAATTGGCCTGAAATGCACTAAGTTCGAATTTAGGCTTCTATAGTGAGCCCAAATATGAATCCAGGGGGCCGATTTGAACAAACTGGAATCAGATCCACCCCACAATGTTGCATACCAAATATCAAAAGATTCTGCCTGCAGGATCTGGAGAAGAAGATTTTTGAAGAAATTTGCCTGAAATGCACTAAGTTCGAATTCAAGCTTCTATAGTGAGTCCAAATATGAATCTAGGGAGCCGATTTGAACAAAATAGAATCAGATCCACCCCACAATGTTGCATACCAAATATCAAAAGATTCTGCCTGCTGGATCTGGAGAAGAAGATTTTTAAAGAAATTTGCCTGAAAAGCACTAAGTTCAAATTTGGGCTCCTATACTGAGCCCAAATATAAACCCAGGGAGCCGATTTGAACAAACTTGAATCAGATCCGGCCCACAATGTTGCATACCCAATATCAAAAGATTCTGCCTGCTGGATCTTGAGAAGAAGATTTTCAAAGAAATTTGCCTGAAATGCACTATGTTCAAATTTGGGCTCCTATACTGAGCCCAAATATAAACCCAAGGGGCCGATTTGAACAAACTTGAATCAGATCCACCCCGCAATGTTGCATACCAAATATCAAAAGATTCTGCCTGCTGGATCTGGAGAAGAAGATTTTCAAACAAATTTGCCTGAAATGCAGTAAGTTCAAATTTGGGCTCATATACTGGGCCCAAATATAAACCCAGGGGGCCGATTTGCACAAACTTGAATCAGATCCACCCCACAATGTTGCATACCAAATATCAAAAGATTCTGCCTGCTGGATCTGGAGAAGAAGATTTTTTTAAGAAATTTGCCTGAAAAGCACTAAGTTCAAATTTGGGCTCCTATACTGAGCCCAAAAAAATAAATCCAGGGAGCTGATTTGAACAAACTTGAATCAGATCCAGCCCACAATGTTGCATACCCAATATCAAAAAGATTCTGTCTGCTGGATCTTGAGAAGAAGATTTTCAAAGAAATTTGCCTGAAATGCACTAAGTTCAAATTTGGGCTCCTATACTGAGCCCAAATATAAACCCAAGGGGCCGATTTGAACAAACTTGAATCAGATCCACCCCACAATGTTGCATACCAAATATCAAAAGATTCTGCCTGCTGGATCTGGAGAAGAAGATTTTTTAATGTTTTTCCCATTGCCTACAGTGTTAAAAAGTGCTGACTCAGCACTTTTTCAAAGTCCCGAAACTGTGCCCTATGATAAAATCGATGGCAATTCTTTTTTACCAATCCTTTCTGTTGGTCCTAAGGAAGCTGCACACCAAATAAAAATTCTCAGTGCCGTGCAGTTTTTGAGATATGGGCATTTTAAATTTTTTCTATTTTTAGCTCCTGCGGTTCCCACGGGGCTGCGGGAAATTTTTTTTTTGCATAAATCAAGTACTCATGACCCAATAAGCCCTCACATAAAATTTGGTTGAAATCGGCTTCTTGGTTCAGAAAATAGAAATTATGGGCGGGGCCAAAATTTTTGCCCCTCCCATAACGACGCCAAATATTATCCCTCAAACTTCTCTTGAACAAATCTGAGTCTACACCTCAAAAGGAAGGCGCATACCATATATCAAGTCTCTGCTACTGCTGGTTCATGAGAAGAAGATTTACAAAGATTTTGGTGCCCCTTGGGGGCGTGGCACCACCCAGGAGGAGGGGCAACTTCATTTGAACAAATCTGAATTGGCATTAGGTAATAAACATTTAGCCAACATTTGAATAAAATTGGGCTAGTGGTTTAGGAGGAGAAGTCGATAATGTAAAGTTAACGCCGGACGGACGACGGACGGATCACGATCAGTAAAGCTCCCGCTGAGCTTCGCTCAGGTGAGCTAATAAAAACTACTGAAATCGATCTAAAACTTATATTGTCAACCCCCGCAAATCCTCTTTTTCAGCCCTTTTTATCTTCAATTCTTCATTTGGAAGCATTTATCTATTGGATCCCATTTGACAGATTCCCATGATCTCTGCCAAACATAATATAATAAACCAAATACTTGATTAGCCAAAAAGGGAAACTAACCATCTATGGTTAAATGCATTCTCAAGTTAACCCTTTACCCAACACAGATGATACCAAAATTTATTAATTTAATTATTGTTTTTAAAAAATTTTCAAAACTTTCAACAAAACCATATCATGTGACCCATCATTGGAATGAGCCCGATGAGCTCATTTCCAATTAGGCATCACGATATGGTTTTGCTGAAAGTTTTGGAAAAATATATTTTTTTCAACTACTTAATTTGTAAATTATCCGGGTGATTGTGGCTAATTCGTTAGGTAGAGAATTAAGTGAATATTTTTCATTGGCAAAGTAGTTATTTCAATTTCCCCTCTGGACACTGATGCTGAAATGTCAACAATTTGAAGCAGAAAATATTTTCCACTATGCTACTTAAAAATTAACCAACCAATCTAGTTTGACAAAGCTTACTGAGTTCTGACAAGCAAGAATGAATTGGTTTAATTCCTTATTGCAATATGGGAAAAAGTTTCTGCTTGAAATTTACATATTTTGGCATCAGGTTGTAAATGATTGACAGGGTATTGTAATGTTTGTTTTGCTTATTGGTGTTTAACAATACTAAATAGTTAGGGTCATATCATATTGGTGGAAGAAGCTGGAGATCCTGCGAGAGCGACCGAGCAGAGATGAGCACAAGCAGAGTCAACAGCGACTGAAGGCAAGTGCACTTTTGACATGCATTATACCTTAATACATAGCACAATCATGCCCCAACTTTTGCACTATAGATTAAGTGTCTTGCCCAGGGACACAGCGCAGAAAGCATGGGTCAGATTCAAAACATCAAGCACTCGGTTTAAAGTCCACCTTGCTCACACATATTTTGATAGGATCAATTGATCACACCGGTTGTTAGAATAACCCTAATGATTGCATAAAATTTTCAAAGACCAAACTATTTACCATATCTTCAGTATAAAATGCATCTGTTACTTATACATGGGTTATGAAGTAATTGCTTGAGAAATTAATTAATGAAAGTGTCAATGACACTGTAGCTCAACTTGTCAAGACAAAGACATGTACATGTATAGTATGTGACACAGCAATGACAAACATCTAGGTAATGACCTGATAACAAAGGTACATATAAAGTATTGTAACAGTCTGTACATAAATACTGACCGTTGCCTGTAACAAATGTATAGGTAAAGTATTGTAAAGGTGGGTGACAGTCAGATGCTAAACTAGAAAAAAATCTTTGAGTCCCAGAGTGGGTCTGACTGAACCCCAAAATATTTGTTCTCATAGCACAGTGATAACAAAGGCACCCCAAAACACACTCATTCCTGTCCCAAGGTGAAAACAAAGGTACCCAAGAAGTTTCGTGAAGATCAGTTCACAAATATGAGCTGTGTAGAAGTTGTGACAAAAAACTGATTGGACCTAATTTTGGTACAAAATGGCCACTGGCAGCCATCTTGAATTTTGGACCGCACACAGAAACACTCGTTCTCATCCCAAGGTGATAACAAAGGTACCCAAGAAGTTTTGTGAAGATCGGTTCATAAATACAGACTCTAGCCTGAGCCGTATTGACATGTGTACTTACTGTGTGTAAGTAGCACTGAAAAAAATCAAAGTTCATCTAATTTGCATAATTTCTGCACGAGAAAAAAACCCGAATTATATATGATGTATCCCATGCTACTAAACAATCACACAAAAAATTATTCAAATCAGCGCTTTCATATGGAAGTTCTGTGCAAAAATCTGATTGCACCAAATTTTGTACAAAATGGCTGACATCGGCCATCTTGAATTTCGGACCGGACCCAAAAACACTCGTTCTCATCCCACGGTGATAACAAAGGTACGCAAGGAGTTTTGTAAAGATCGGTTCATAAATACAGCCTCTAGCCCGAGCCGTATTGGCATTTGCACTTACACTGCTGAAAGTAACACCAAAAAACATCAAAGTTAGTCTAATTTGCATAATTTACGCATGAGAAAAAAACCTGTATTATATGTGATGTATCCCATGGTACTAAACATTCATACAAAAAATTATTCAAATCAGAGCTTTCATATGGAAGTTCTGTACAAAAAACAGATTTCTACATCGTCGGTACAAAATGGCGGCTGGCAGACATCTTAAATTTCGGACTGCACCCAAAAAAACTCGTTCTCATCCCACGGTCATAACAAATGCACCCAAGAAGTTTCGTAAAGATCGGTTCATAACTACGGCCTCTAGCCCGAGCCGTATCCAATTGTTGACGGACAGACGGACAGACAGACGACGGGCCATGGCATAAGCTCAAATTTGGCTTCGCCAAAGTTGAGCTAAAAATGAAAGTGTCAATGACACTGTAGCTCAACTTGTTAAGACATGTACATGAATAGTATGTGACACAGCAATGACAAACATCTAGGTAATGACCTGATAACAAAGGTACATATAAAGTATTGTAATGGTCTGTACATAAATACTGACCATAGCCTGTAACAAATGTATAGGTAAAGTATTGTAAAGGTGGGTGACAGTCTGATGCTAAACTAGAAAAGAAATCTACTAAACTAGAAAAGAAATCTTTGAGTCCCAGAGTGGGTCTGACTGAACCCCAAAATATTTGTTCTCATAGCACAGAGATAACAAAGGCACCCCAAAACACACTCGTTCCTGTCCCAAGGTGAAAACAAAGGTACCCAAGAAGTTTCGTGAAGATCAGTTCATAAATACGAGCTGTATAGAAGTTGTGACAAAAAACTGATTGGTCCTAATTTCGGTACAAAATGGCCACTGGCAGCCATCTTGAATTTTGGACCACACCCAGAAACACTCGTTCTCGTCCCAAGGTGATAACAAAGGTACCCAAGAAGTTTCGTGAAGATCGGTTGATAAATACAGCCTCCAGCCAGAGCCGTATTGACATGTGCACTTACAGTGTATAAGTAGCACTGAATAAATCAAAGTTCATCTAATTAACATAATTTCTGCACGAGAAAAAAACCTGTACCATATGTGATGTATTCCATGTTACTAAACATTCATACAAAAATTTATTCAAATCAGAACTTTCATACAAGTTCTGCACAAAAGACTGATTGCACTAATTTTGGTACAAAATGGCTGCTGGTGGCCATCTTCAATTTTGGACCACACCCAAAAACACTCGTTTTCATCCCACGGTGATAACAAAGGTACCCAAGAAGTTTCATAAAGATCGGTTCATAAATATGGCCTCTAGCCTGAGCCGTATAGAAGTTGTGTAAAAAAAAACTGATTAGACCTAATTTTGGTACAAAATGGCCACTGGCAGCCATCTTGAATTTTGGACCGCACTCAGAAACACTCGTTCTCATCCCAAGGCGATAGCAAAGGTACCCAAGACGTTTCGTGAAGATCGGTTCATAAATACAGTCTCTAGCCCGAGCCGTATTGACATGTGTACTTACTGTGTGCAAGTAGCACTGAATAAATCAAAGTACATCTAATTTGAAAAATTTATGCACGAGAAAAAAACCCGTATTATATGTGATGTATCCCATGGTACTAAACATTCACACAAAA
Source organism: Pictodentalium vernedei (assembly GCA_031216915.1). Classification (NCBI taxonomy): domain Eukaryota; kingdom Metazoa; phylum Mollusca; class Scaphopoda; order Dentaliida; family Dentaliidae; genus Pictodentalium; species Pictodentalium vernedei. The sequence goes on along the minus strand of CM062296.1, from coordinate 599,120,434 downwards.
AATTATTCAAATCAGCACTTTCATACGGAAGTTTTGCGCAAAAATCTGATTGCATCTAATTTTCTACAAAATGGCTGCCATCGGCCATCTTGAATTTCAGGCCGGACCCCAAAACACTTGTTCTCATCCCACGGTGTTACCAAAGGTACCCAAGAAGTTTCGTAAAGATCGGTTCATAAATACAGCCTCTAGCCCGAGCCGTATTGGCATTTGCACTTACAGTGCTGAAAGTAACACTAAATACATCAAAGTTAGTCTAATTTGCATAATTTACGCACGAGAAAAAAACCCGTATTATATGTGATGCATTCCATGGTACTAAACATTCATACAAAAAATTATTTAAATCAGCGCTTTCATATGGAAGTTCTGCGCAAAAATCTGATTGCACCTAATTTTGTACAAAATGGCTGCCAACTTGAATTTCGGATCGGACCCAAAAAAACACTCGTTCTCGTCCCACGGTGTTACCAAAGGTACCCAAGAAGTTTCGTAAAGATCGGTTCATAAATACGGCCTCTAGCCCAAGCCGTATTGAATTGTTGATGGACAGACGGCCAGTCTGTCCAGACAGACAGATGACTGGCCATGGCATAAGCTCAAATTTGTCTTCGCCAAAGTTGAGCTAAAAATGTAACCATTTAATCCACCATTTCTTGTTTCACCGAGCTCAATAAGATTTAAAAAAAAAGAAAGAGGACCGAAGGGGCCTCTAGAACTTATCTGACAAAAACCCATAGATTTTTCACAAAGATGTTTAAAGATTTTCTAAAATAATCTGTTGCTCATTATCTACCACTTATAAGAAGTCAAACTACTAGGTACTAGAAGACAACTTTGATTTATGTATCCCCCCTACCCCCATCACCAACCACGTTAGAATGGTTTTGGGGGTAGAGGTTAGTTAGCACACCTCCAAATGCCACAAGTGACTTTATTTCTAAAAACTTGTGAATGATGATTGTTAAGATGTGATATGTTAAACATGAATTTATTAACACCAATGGTTTCTGAGAAAATATTTTTCAATGTTGCACCCATTACCCAGTGTTAACATGTCTGTGTCCCCACACCAACAACACCCTCCAACATTATCCCTGGGTCTGGATTGTAATAAATTGAAAAGCATTCATACAAATATGTAATAGATCAATCATGAAAGTATCTGAAATAAGATAAATTATGAAAGGGTAACATTCTGGTAGATTTTATTTATTTATTTATTTATTTATTGGGGTTTAATGAGACTTTCAGCAGCCAGGGTCACCTTGTGTTGGACAGTTTTATGGGTGGAGAGTACCTGGATAGAACCAAGAAGTAACAACCAAACTCCCCAACGTTCTAACTCTGCACAAGCAGGGTTAGCATTGGCTGAAGACAAGTGCACTATTGATGAGCAGTATGCCTTAGTATACAGTGCCACTGTGCACCCATATGGGCAATTGGGATGAAGTGCCTTGCCCAGTACACAACTCAGTTTCCCCTGGCAGGGATTGAAATGTGGGCCTTTTGGTTTGTAGTGCAAGCTGTAACCACTCAGCCACCACGCTCCAGATTTTAAGTGAATTATTATTATTATTTTGTATACTACATATATACAGCAAGAATGATTGAGATTCAGTGGGCAGGATTGTATATCTGATGAAATTTATTCCACTGGCCGATCATGTTTATTTAATACCACAATTACAAGGCACATTTTCAAAGAGATTTCAAATATTCACTGAAACAACATTAACACAAGAGGCCTGTCACGCCTAGAGAGCTCTGCTGAGGGCCACTGATCGCATGGGCATGTTTTCTAATTCTAATATTGTTACAAACTTTAGCCGAAAAATATTCAGCGGTTCAGAAATTATGGCTTGGACAAACAAATATCAAAAATATCTTAAGATTTTCTTGATCCTGTGACCTGTGACCTTGACCCTGTGGATTTACAGACCGCAGAATAATTGATGACACACCGTCTATTGATAATACATATTGTTATGAAGTTTGGTGGAAAAATATTCAGCGGTTTAGAAATTATGGCTCGGACAAATAAAATGTTGACGACGGATGGACGGACGAACAGACGGACAATGGACGACAGACGACGGACGACAGACGACGGACGACGGATGAATCAGTATAAGAAAAGCTCTGCTGACTTTGTCAGCGGAGCTAAAAAAAAACTCTTTTGAAGAGAGAAAATGGGGCAGAAGTGATTCTGGGTCAAATTCTACAAAATAGAAAAAATAAACAAGAATATATTACCGTGGTATTCATTATTCCAATCCCATGGGTTCTGATTGAATTTGCAATATGACGGATGTTGATTGCATTCAAATGTTTATTGTTGCTGGATCTTTCGACAAAGATCTGAAAAAATCAAAGACGTAATAACATTAAAATTTCATAATAACTTGAGAATTAAAATACATGCTTAAACTTGTGATACCAAATGAATAGCATAGTTTTCTATCAATGTAGTAAAAAGTAAATGATCCGATAAAATAAATTCTCATTTCTTTGTGTAGTCTACAAAATTTGCAATGTCTGGTATGGAAGGATAATAAACGTCTACTGACTGATCCTTACACCAACAGAAGAAAACCCCCACTTTGCTGCATAATTCAGTGAAGAGGAGGTCCTCCTACAGTTAGAAATTGCATCCACTGCTCGTCCTGTAAAGCACATCCCATGCAAGAAGGACCGCACAACGGAAATACGTGAAGGTTGAGACCTTGTGGGTTGTGATGCAGTGTGCGTGACTTCCCCTGATAAAAAAGGTCCTCCCGCGGAGGAAGCTTCTGCGGAATGTCCCATAACAGACACCTGAGAAGATTGATCCAAGGTTTCTGTGCCGACAAAGATGCTACTAACAGAATCTTGCAATGTGATTGCTTGATCTTTAGCAAGATCTGTTGAATTAACAGAGTTGGAGGATATGCGTATCCAATTTTTCCGTCCTATGAAATCGAGAGAGCGTCTACTGCATACGCTCGGGGATCCGGACATGGCGACACATAAGTCTGCTACTGATTGTTGAGATGTGCCACAAATAAGTCTATCATTGGCTGATCCCACTGGTAGCAAATCTGTCTGAACACTCGCTTGTTGAGAGTCCATTCTGACGGCAACATGCGGCCCTTCTGAGAGAGCGAGTCTAATAACATGTTCAGATGACCCGGAATATGACGGATAGATAGTTGAACTTGATGACTCAAGCCAAACAGAAGGATTCTTTCCGTTAACTGACATAACAGAATCGAATGTGTGCCACCCTGGTTCCTTATGTACGCTACCACTGTCGAGTTGTCCGACAATATCTGAGCATGAGCGTTCTCTATAATGTGAATCCACTGTTGTAGTGCAGCCCATATAGACATCATTTCTTTGATGATTATGTGCTTGACTAGGAACTCCGGGTCCCAAAGACCCTGGCATTTCGAGTCTGTCGGAGTGAGGATCGTGCCCCAACCGATCTGACTCGAATCCGTCATAATCGTAAAAGCCGGATCCAGCAAATGCAGCAGAACTCCTTGAGTTAACCACTGAATATCTACCCAAATCTGAAATTTTTGTTTTACTTGGTCCGTTAAAACAATATTCATTTCGAGTGAATGCATCTTCACACTCCAGTTCTGAGTAAAGAATATCTGGAGAGGACATGTGCTCAAGCGGGCCATCGGAATAAGTTCCGAGGCCGTACCGCACAGTCCCATCAACTCCCTTGCTATTACTGCATCTGAGTGTAGACAAAAGCGAAAGTAACAACTGACTAATTTCGCTCTGGGTAACGGCAGACGAACCAGATTGTTGTGAGTCTCGAAGCTCACACCCAAGTGGATGAACGACTTGGATGGAGCTAGATCCAACTTCTTGTTTACTATGAAACCGAGACGTCGGAGCAGTAGAAGCAGACTCTGAACATCATTCTGAAGAATATCATTGTTGCCGTATCTCTGAAGAATGTCGTCCAAGTAAGCCGACGTTACCGCAGACGAATGAGCTCGGAAATAAGACATTACCGAGTTCATTATTCTAGTGAAGGCCCAGGGAGCTAGATTTAGACCGAAGCACATTGCTCGGAACTGATATACCGTCCCCTGAATGGTGAACCGTATGTACTTTCTGAATGCTGGATGTACCATGACATGAAAGTACGCATCTTTTAGATCTATGCTTGCTGCATAGTCATTCACTCGTATGCTCGCTTTTACCGACCGAATGGTTTCCATATAGAACTTTGGAGCTACGATAAGTTTGTTTATCCAGCTCAAGTCTATTACTGGTCGGAACGAGCTGTCTGGCTTCGGTACGAGGAACAGGTGACTGCAGAAACCTAAAGATTCGTGGTTTTCTACGACCTCTATTGCCTTCTTTTGTAGGAGAGAGCTTACCTCCGAAAGAAGAGACTCTCTTTTTGATGGGTTTGACGGAAGTCGAGTCCACTGTGGACATCGTGTTAGTGGTGGTTTGGCTTGGAATGACAATCTTAGTCCTTCCAAGACTACATTTCTCACCAACCGATCTTCAGTAATGGTTATCCAGTTTGTCACGAATCTTGATAACCTCCCGCAAACTGGAACACAACAGAGGTCCTGACCTTCACCTGTAGGACCTGCAAGGCTTGCGGGAAGAGAAACTACGTCCTCCCAGTGAAGAGCCTCTACCCGCCAGCTTGGGGGTGTCTGACCAGTTGTTTCGGCCAGACCCACGCCCCCTACCAGAGGCGCTGAATTGACGATTTTGCGAGTAATTGTGCTTTACTCTTCTCTGCTTGTGCGGGTTTATTCGACGCCGACTTCAAAAGCAGAGTATTTGACGCTTTCTTTGTAGCTTGGTCATAGACCAAAGAAAGCTTATCGTCGAACATATCATTCCTGATACAGAAGAGACTCTAAGAGAGTTTTTCACCTTGTCATCTATTAAAGATGACGACGCAAGGGCCCCATCACGTCTAACTAACTCCAAATTAGCCACTGCAAGGGTGGAGTTATACGTGGTAAACAGTATAGCCCTGGTAAGAACCCTCAAGGAAGAATGAACGCCCTCAAACTCCTTTCCATTGAGACGTTGTGCCATAGCGCTTGTCAGGTGATCTGCATACGACATTGCATCTAAATTTGCTCTATTTGTAGAAATTGCCGTCTCAATTGTTTCCCAGCGAATAGTAAATGAAGGAGGTAAGGCCAAATCACGCTCCTCAGCCTGCTCATTTAAACGCAGAGGTACTCTCTGGACACCTTCCCCTACCGTTTTAAATGGACGTGGTCCAACAGACGATGTCCGAATGGAAGATGAGTAAAGAAAGTTGCCTTTTCGCTTCCCACTGGAAAGACTGAATATAGCATCATTTAGGAGAGCAAATGTGTTCGACACTAGTTTTGACTGTACTGGGAAGGAAAGGACATCCTCCCTCGACCAGATATAGTCTGCATCTAATGACGCTAGCAGCTTTTTATGTGAAGATGCAGCAGTCTGATTCGCTGAAACAATCTCTGGAAAGTATTGATGGATAAAATCCATCGCTACCATGTGTTGTTCCGAAAGAGATGGGTCCGTATCCTCCAAATCCATTTCTGCATCCGATTGAATCAGAATTTCCTCATGGTCCTCTGCCTCTGAGTGGGCAGATGACTAGACCGACCCAGCACCTTCGGACAGCTCGTTCTCCGAGACTGCCAGAACTTGCTCCTGACTATGCTGGGATGCTGCAATGAGCTGCGCAATCTGCGACAGCAGGTCTGTAACCGAGGCCTGAGGAGCAGCGGTCTTCTGTTGCTTTGCACTGGCTGCTCCTGGGACTGTGTGTCCGCAATGGCTCTCTTCTGCGGACGTCCCATCGAATGAGGCCTCGTCTCCTTAGCTACTGGATGCTGTGACTTTTTAATAGATGAGCGGTCCTTGCTCGGCAATACCGGTAGGATATCGGATGTCACATAGCCAAGGTGCGGTCTTGTGTGCTAAACTGACTTGGAGGAAGCTCTACTGTCAGCCATCCCTGGCTGACTAAATGACGGAGCGTCCCGGACCGATTGCGTGGATGTAAGCACCGACTGAAGCAAGTTTCTGACTACAATATCTGTCCCCGGATGTTGTTGATAGAGAGAAGGGGCTCTCTCGCTTGCGGTCTTGCCAGACCTCGCCGAGCCGACTGACGAACTTGCTTGCTTCCTCCTTTCCGTCGTTGCTTGGTGAGCCTGATAAGAGATTATAGTGCTCACTCTATACCCATATTTATATCTTCGACCGCTACAGACACAGCCGGTGTCGCGATGCCCACCACTTCACCGGACAAGCTAGCTGGCGACAGGGTCTTATTACCATGGGGGCGTGGTTTATTGCCCTGTCTAATATTTGAGAGCACTTTAGCCGCTAGCTCTGACTGACTATCATTTTACGACGTCATACGCACACTAATGAACAGAGTCATGAAACCATCACCATATTCTTGTTCCTCTGAAATGGAAACTGAAAGACTTGAGTGACTGTGCGGTGAGAGGACAGGCATAGTCCTCTCACCACTAACAACATACCATGACATACGCCGTCAACATTTGTCATCCCAGTTGACACAAGCTGCACAGGAATTAGTGCGAGTACAATGACAAGACACACAGAATTCGTGTGAATCTGAGGAAGACTTCCTCGAATTACAATTTGAACAATAAGCTTTCATTATAGATAAATATGAAAGTCAACAGTACTCGCACTTAATTCCCAATATACTGAAAAAGATACATTAAACAATCAATGAAATAATGATTTGAAAAAATTTTTAAAAAACAATTTTTTGAAAAATTTTGATTTGAGCCCAAGTTCCAAATGGGAACCCCGAGCCCAAATGGATCCCGATATAGAGCCCAAGTGTGGACTAACATTTTTTTCACTGCCAAAAATTAAGGCTACACTATCGGAATAAGAAATGTATCTCACATTAATCCTAACATGAATTTTTCATAGGAAAATTACATGTAAAGGAAGCGTTGTCAATGTAAACAACGCCACAAAAAAACAGAAACAAGATTCCAGGCTTCTAAAAAATGAAGGCCCGAAGTCAGTAACAGATTTGACACTATCTGATGCAAGGCAAGGTCTTCCTCAGAAGAGAATGCAATACATCAGATGGATGATGCATGACCACAAACGCCTAAACACCCCTAGGGTGAGGATGTATCCATGGGGATAAACAATATAAACATTCTGTAAAAGTTAAACTCCCAAGAAATTTTCATACAAAAAAATTTCAATAAAAACACCAAAAAGCTTGGGAGTTTAACAGGAGGGCTTCAGAGAAGGATGGGGAAGGAACACTTAACAAACAGTAGTTTAATCATTAGGAAGAATGATAATTCAGCCGATACCACGAAAATGGGTAACTAGAAATAATTTCGTTCAAAAATTATAAAGTTACAGCCCTGAACATAAAAAACACTGTTTCTTCCTTCCATGGTTCTATTCTATCCTCAAATCCACCATAATTATCTTTGATCTGAGTCTGGCATCATCAAAACAGAGATTTAAAAGCACAAAAGTGAGTCTGTTGTTATCTGACAGAGGGCCAAACAAGGAATGATATTTGGCGGCAATTTCGGTACTTCCTGGACACTGCACATGTGCAGTTGTCAAATGTATGGAGGGCCACATAGGACATTGAATTTTTGGTTTTTGATGCAAATTTTGGGGATTGGGGGGCAAAATTTGTGTTTGGCCCTGGATAATTTAGAGTTAGCACCAGCTATGTCTGGGCAATTGGTTACTGTGTAAAAATATGTCATTTTTCTTAACCCTTATGCTGTAAAAATGTGTATTTTATTATGATGTTCTGCACAATTTGGCATGCTCTGATTGAAAGAAAGTTCCTTCCAATAATAATCAGATGGCAGAGTTACAAATGTGTTATAAATTTTAATAAACTTCCTCACATCCATGCATAATATAGATGTTCCTTATATCGTCAAAGTGGGTGCGACAGGATAAGGTATACTATAAAATATTTACATGATAGGTACTCAGACTATAATTACAGTTTGTCTACATCAGCAACCTAACTCTATTGTAGAAGAACTGAAAAAAATTCAAATTTCTGCTTCATTGACTGTGTTGTGAAATTGGGCAAGGCACTTCATCCCAATCGCCTACATGGAGCCATGGTGATGCTGTGTACTAAGATGTACTGCACGTCAATGCTGCACTTGTCTTCAAACAATGCTAACCCTGCTTATGTGGAGTTAGTATGCTGGGGGTCGCCACTGCTCGGTGGTTCACTCCAGGAACTCTGGCTTCCTCCACCCGCAAAACTGTCAGACTCGAAGTGACCATGGCTGTCAAAAGTGTCATTAAACCCAAATAAATAAATTTAAGGACATATCCTCAACATTATATCTATCACAAATACTTACTTGATTGTTCAAATTGTATAAAAATTTTGAAACAAACACATGAATGTTTCTCATTATTTCTAACACATCCAATCCCTGAAAAAAAAAATGAAAGTGTCAATGACATTGTAGCTCAACTTGTCAAGACAAAGACATGTACATGTATAGTATGTGACACAGCAATGACAAACATCTAGGTAATGACCTGATAACAAAGGTACATATAAAGTATTGTAACAGTCTGTACATAAATACTGACCGTTGCCTGTAACAAATGTATAGGTAAAGTATTGTAAAGGTGGGTGACAGTCAGATGCTAAACTAGAAAAGAAAACTTTGAGTCCCAGAGTGGGTCTGACTGAACCCCAAAATATTTGTTCTCATAGCACAGTGATAACAAAGGCACCCCAAAACACACTCATTCCTGTCCCAAGGTGAAAACAAAGGTACCCAAGAAGTTTCGTGAAGATCAGTTCACAAATATGAGCTGTGTAGAAGTTGTGACAAAAAACTGATTGGACCTAATTTCGGTACAAAATGGCCACTGGCAGCCATCCTGAATTTTGGACCGCACCCAGAAACACTCGTTCTCGTCCCAAGGTGATAACAAAGGTACCCAAGAAGTTTTGTGAAGATCGGTTCATAAATACAGACTCTAGCCCGAGCCGTATTGACATGTGTACTTACTGTGTGTAAGTTGCACTGAAAAAATCAAAGTTCATCTAATTTGCATAATTTCTGCATGAGAAAAAAACCCGTATTATATGTGATGTATCCCATGGTACTAAACATTCACACAAAAAAATTATTCAAATCAGCGCTTTCATTTGAAAGTTCTGTGCAAAAATCTGATTGCACCAAATTTTGTACAAAATGGCTGCCATCGGCCATCTTGAATTTCGGACTGGAATCAAAAACACTCGTTCTCGTCCCACAGTGATAACAAAGGTACCCAAGGAGTTTCGTAAAGATCGGTTCATAAATACGGCCTCTAGCCCGAGCCGTATTGGCATTTACACTTACAGTGCTGAAAGTAACACCAAAAAACATCAAAGTTAGTCTAATTTGCATAATTTCTGCACGAGAAAAAAACCTGTACTATATGTGTTGTATTCCATGTTACTAAACATTCATACAAAAATTTATTCAAATCAGAACTTTCATACAGAAGTTCTGTACAAAAGACTGATTGCACTAATTTTGGTACAAAATGGCTGCTGGTGGCCATCTTGAATTTCGGACCACACCCAAAAGCACTCGTTCTCATCCCACAGTGATAACAAAGATACCCAAGAAGTTTCGTAAAGATCGATTCATAAACACAGCCTCTAGCCTGAGCCGTATAGAAGTTGTGTACAAAAAACTGATTAGACCTAATTTCGGTACAAAATGGCCACTGGCAGCCATCTTGAATTTTGGACCGCACCCAGAAACACTCGTTCTCGTCCCAAGGTGATAACAAAGGTACCCAAGACGTTTCGTGAAGATCGGTTCATAAATACAGACTCTGGCCCGAGCCGTATTGACATGTGTACTTACTGTGTGTAAGTAGCACTGAAAAAATCAAAGTTCATCTAATTTGCATAATTTCTGCACGTGAAAAAAACCCGTATTATATATGATGTATCCCATGGTACTAAACATTCACACAAAAAATTATTCAAATCAGCGCTTTCATATGGAAGTTCTGTGCAAAAATCTGATTGCACCAAATTTTGTACAAAATGGCTGACATCGGCCATCTTGAATTTCGGACCGGACCCAAAAACACTCGTTCTCGTCCCACGGTGATAACAAAGGTACCCAAGGAGTTTCGTAAAGATCGGTTCATAAATACAGCCTCTAGCCCGAGCCGTATTGGCATTTGCACTTACACAGTGCTGAAAGTAACACCAAAAATCATCAAAGTTAGTCTAATTTGCATAATTTACGCACGAGAAAAAAACCCGTATTATATGTGATATATCCCATGGTACTAAACATTCATACAAAAAATTATTCAAATCAGAGCTTTCATATGGAAGTTCTGTACAAAAAAAAAATTTCTGCATCGTCGGTACAAAATGGCTGCTGGCAGCCATCTTGAATTTCGGACTGCACCCAAAAACACTCGTTCTCATCCCACGGTCATAACAAAGGTACCCAAGAAGTTTCGTAAAGATTGGTTCATAAATACGGCCTCTAGCCCAAACCATAGCAGCTTGGCACTTACAGCTCTGAAAGTAACACTAAATAAATCAAAGTCAGTCTAATTTGCATAATTTACGCACGAGAAAAAAACCCGTATTATATGTGATGTATCCCATGGTACTAAACATTTATATAAAACTTTATTCAAATCAGAACTTTCATGCAGAAGTTCTGTACAAAAAACTGATTTTTGCATCATCGGTACAAAATGGCCACTGGCAGCCATCTTGAATTTCGGACCACACCTAAAAACACTTGTTCCCATCCCAGGGTCATAACAAAGGTACACAAGAAGTTTCGTAAAGATCGATTCATAAATACGACCTCTAGCCCGAGCCATAGCCAATTGTTGACGTACAGACAGACGGACGGACGGATGGACGGACAGATGGACGACGGGCCATGACAATAGCTCAAATTTGACTTCGTCAAAGTTGAGCTAAAAAACAATAAATGAAAAATTAAATTTTCCCCATTTACTGAAATCACATCACATTTTCATGCTGAAGAGAAAATAGTGCCTAGTTCTGATTTGCCATAGTGTTCCTGCTTGAAATCTGGTGTCTCAATTCACTTCCTTGATCTTCAAGCTAACTTTTGCTCATGTTTGTTTTCATCAGGATCAGAACTGGCCATTTAAAATTCTTCGGGAACCATTATGGCCTGCCTTAATTTAACCCCAGGAAATCATAAATCTCCCATCCAAATAGACTCCAGAAGAGTTCAATCCAGGGAAGCCTTTTTCAGAAGGGTAAGAGTTCGTTTTCTATTGATTTTCATCTCTGCACAAGTTACTCTGCACAAGTTAGTCTGTTAAAATATTTTTTCTTGTTTCTCAGGCACCTCCCTCATCATAGAAAATCTGCCTCATTCACCCTTCTTTTTACCTGGAAATCTCTTCCATGACACTATTTTGCACTTGCAGGACAAATATTTAACCAACTATATCTTGTTTGACAGAGCTCACAGAGCTCTGTCAAATAAGATATAGCTGGTTTATAAATTTTCAACTACATTGTGGGAAACTTTCACTTCTTAAAACATTGTTTGCCACATAATAGTGCAAGTAGTTAAATTTTTGATTCCAACTATTTATTTATTTATTTATTTATTGATGTTTAAGGTCACATATTTCTGCACAATGGCTAACCACGACCGTGACAGCTTTATGGGTGGAGGAAGCCGGAGTACCCAGAGAGAACCACCGAGCAACGGTGAGCAACTGTCAGCTCCCAACATACCAACTCCACAGAAGCAGGGTTAGCATTGGTTGAAGACATGTGCACCATCGACGTGCAGTACGCCTTAGCACACAGCGTCACCGTGCCCCCACGTGGGCGTGAAGTGTCTTGCCCAGGGACACAACGCAGTTGCAGCAGGTGGGATTCGAACTGAGGACCTCGCGGCTTGCAGCCTGCACCTTTACCAACTGAGCCACCACGCTCCCCTGATTCCAACTACTTTCATAATTGTTTTGTGAATAAACAAAGATGAAAAAAAAGCCTCCCTCCCTCATCATAAATTGAGGAAAAATTGCTTGAGAAACAATAATTTTTATTTATAAGCCATATGTTTCCATGATTTTTTTATATCAAAATGAAATATGTTTCAAAATCAATATTGTATCACTTGCATTAAAGTTGAAAATCAAAAAGCAAGAAAATGAACAGAATTGTTCTGCTCAGTCAACTTCTCAATTTGCTTTGTAAGAACTTCTCTGACTTGAATGTGAGAACACTTAATCATATTTTGATGCCACACAACACATGTATAGAAATAATCAAGCTTCGATCGATAAAAGTAAAGAGAATTTTTTAAGGTTTTGTACCTTAGCAATGCCTATTAGTAAATTTGACTGAGCATGCATCCAAGCCTACTCTCAAGTTTTATGTTCCTAATTCAAGCTCCATAATCTGATCTCTGACAAACAACATGTAACAAAATAACACCAGGGTGTTGGAAAACAAGAACATTCCTGTCAACTGATTCTTCCTATCAAATATGATAAATTTAAATTAATTTGTATATTTTTTATACTTACCAATGGCCCAGACTTAGCTGGTGCAAACTCAATATTATCCAGGGCCAAACACAAATTTTGAACCCCCCCCCCCCCCCCACACCCCCAAATTTGCATACAAATCCGAAAATTAAAAGCCCTGTCCCGTCCTCCATACTTTTCTGTACTGTGCATGCGTGGTAACCAGGAAGATACCGAAATAGACGTCAAGCATCATTCTTTCTAGTTGTGCCTGCTAAATGTTATAAATCAGTGGGGAGGTGGGGAGGTATGGGTGCCCACTCATGGGAGGGCCATCCCTGTTTGGGCCATTGGTAAGTATAAAAAATATACAAATTACTTTAAATTTATCATATTTTTATACTAAAACCAATGGCCCAGACTAAGGTGAACAGTAAAAAGGCTGGAGGGCCTAGGACTTAGAGAGGAAATACAATATCTCTATTACTCCAATTTTAAAGAATAGCTCCTACAGGAGAATAGGAGATGACAGAGGAATTACATATGTCTTCTCTTTATAAAAAAAAAGAGAACGACATAACACCAACAATATACAGGAATAATACATAATAAATTCTCCATTTAATGCCAGCATAACCTGTTATGCTAATTCGGTGAAGGAAACCAATTATAAAGCTAGTCCAGAGAATGAGACGCTTTACACTCGTTTAAAAGTGTCTGAGGATTTTTAAATGTAAACTGTAAGGCTGGCTAAAGGAAGAATGTTGATACACAAATGCAGTAAGTTCAGAGGTTATTGTAAATGGCAACTTCTTTCACAGAAATGAATGCTAATCAACAGGTCTTATCTAGAGGTCCCGCCTAATGGGCACACCTAGTTCAAAAACAATCCTAAGATAAATAGGCCATGTCAAAGAAGAATGGTGATGCACAAATGCAATAAATTCAAAGATTGTTGCTAACAGCAACAGTTTTTGATGGAAATGAAAAGAAAATCAATCACTCCTATCTTTGTCACCCTGCATAAGCATACAAAGTTTCAAAACAATCAGATAATGAATGTGCCCTCTGAGGCATGCTAATGGGAAGATGTTAATGCACAAATGCACTAAGTTTGAAGGTCATTGCTTGTGGCAATGTTTTTTTTTTTTTTCTTTTTTATAGAAATTCATAAATATAACCTGCAGAGAGTGCAAAAGGGATACATTGCTGCACAAATGCAGTAAGTTTAAAGGCTGGTGATAATGTCAATAATTTTTTATGGAAATGAAAAAAAATCAATAGCTCAGATCTAGAGGTCACCTCGAACACACATACCAAGTTTCAAGGTGATCCGATCATAAATGTGCCCTGAAGGGTGTGTCAAAGGGAAATATTGAGGTCTGACTAAACTAAGTTCAAAGGTCAGCGGCAACATTTTTAAACAGAAATGGAAGAAAATCGATAGATACCATATAGATGTCACCCCACACAAGCACACCAAGTTTCCAAGTGATTCAATCATATATGTACCCTGCAGGGTGTGTCAAAGGGAAATATTGATGCATAACTGCACTAAGTTTTTACTAAGTTCATCAAAGATCAATGCCAATGGCAACTATTTTTGACGGAAATGGAAGTAAATTGATAGCTCCCATCTAGAGGTCACCCCAAACAAGCACACCAAGTTTCCAAGTGATTCAATCACCAATGTGCCCTGCAGGGTGTGTCAAAGGGAAATACTGATGCATAACTGCACTAAGTTCATCAAAGGTCATTGCCAACGGCAACATTTTTTGACAGACAAGGAAGAAATTCAATAGTTCCTACCTAGAGGCCACCCCAAACAAGTGTACCAAGTTTCAAAGTGATCCAATCATAAATGTGCCCTGCAGGGTGTGCCAAAGGAAAATGATAAATTTAAATTAATTTGTATATTTTTTATACTTACCAATGGCCCAGACTAGCTGGTGCAAACTCAAAGTTATCAAGGGACAAACAAAAATTTTGAACCCCCCTAATCCCCCAAATTTGCTTGCAAAACCAATGAAAGTGTCAATGACACTGTAGCTTAACTTGTCTGTGTGTTGTGTTTGATGAAAAGGATAATGTTCAATGTTTATGAAAGGATTATGAAGTAAGACAAGAATTGTGATAATTGGGAATATGTTAATTTCTGTTCCCTGTATGCTATGTTTTTAATAAAAATAATATGAAGTGTAGACTGTACTAAAGAACTGAGGGGTGGGTTAATGTGGCCCTCAGTTAATGTATGTGGCCCTCACAGTTAATGTATATCAATGAAAGTTACCAAGTTACAGTGAAATTATTCCAAAATGAGTCATCCTATCAAGTTACATTGAAATCCCTTCATAAATAAGGCCTGTAGACTGTGCTAAAGGTTTTCGGGCTTCAGGCCTGTGTAGCCATCACAGTTGTCCGATTGTAACTAAAAGCGGACATCCTCATCTCAACATTATACCGAGTCATTCTACCAAGTTACAATGAAATCCCTTCACAAATACGATCTGTAGTCTGTACTAAAGTTTTTCGGGTTTTGGGCTCGGGCAGCCATCATGGTTGAATGATCAAACCAAAAGGGGACGTTCTCATCTGGGCATTATCTGGAGTGATCCTACGAAGTTACAATGAAATCCCTTCATAAATATGACCTGTAGACTGTGCTCAAGGTTTTCGGGCTTCGGGCCCCTGTAGCCGTCACAGCTGACCAATCACAACCAAAAGGGGATGTCGTCATGTAGGCATTATATGGAGTCAACCTAACAAGTTACAATGAAATCCTTCCATAAATACGACCTATAGACTATGCTAAAGGTTTTTTTGGTTTTGGGCTCGGGCAGTCATCAAAGCTGAATGATCCCGACCAAAACGGGACGTTTTCATCTAGACATTATTTGGAGTCATCCTACCAAGTTACAATGAAATCCCTTCATAAATATGACATGTAGACTGTGCTAAAGGTTTTTGGGCTTCGGGCCCCCGTAGCCATCACAGTTGCCCAATCGCGTACAAAAGGGGACGTTCTCATCTAGACATTATATGAAGTCAACCTACCAAGTTACAATGAAATCCCTCCATATTAAATATGGCCTGCAGACTGTGCAAAACGTTTTGGGGTTTCAGGCTTGGGCAGCCATCACGGTTGACAGATCATGACCAAAAGGGGACATTCTCATCTAGACATTATACAGAGGCATCCTACCAAGTTACAATGAAATCCCTCCATAAATATGACCTGTAGACTGTGCTAATGGTTTTTGGGTTTTGGGCTCGGGCAGCCATACCGGTTGACCAATCGTGACCAAAAGGGGACATTCTCATCTAGACATGACCCCAAACCTGCATATGAAATTTAGTGATGATCAGACAAGAACTATGGGGTGTAGCCTGTGCTAAAGGAAAATGTGAACAGACTCACAGACTTCTGCACGCATGATGGCAATAGCTTATCTTGACTTTGTCAAGTTGAGCTTAAAATTAAAAGTCCTATCTGGCCCTCCATACTTTTACTCTCCGTGCATGCGCAGCCGTCAGGAAGTGACCAGAATTGGCGCGAACATCATTTTTTGTAGAAAAGAGTACTACATAATAACTCAGCATGGAGGTATGAGTGCCCACTCATGGGAGGGCTATACCCGTCTGGGCCATTGGTAAGTATAAAAAATACACAAATTACTTTAAATTTATCATATTTTTATACTATAAACCAATGGTCCAGACTAACTGAATCGTAAAAAGGCGGAGGGCCTAGGACTTCAGAATTAGTAGACCAACATAGTTCCAAGCCTGTAATCCAAGGTGAAAGGAAATTAAATTTAAAAGGAATTACATGTATGTCTCTCTATACAGTAACAGAGAAGACATATCATAAATAAGGAGCCAAATTCAAGTAATTCCGTATTCTTAGCATGAAGACTATACTAATTGGATGTAACAAGTTCCCAATTTTTAAGGCCAGTCTGGACTAAGCTCCCAAAATTAGGATGGCGTATTTGAGAATGAGAGGTTATCCCTCACAAACATACGCCATATACAATAAAACACAAGCTGTATCCAGGATATAATCTACAGACCACACAGCTTCACTCATAGTTACACACTTATCAAGCCAGAGGAGAGGTAAAAAATCTCCCCCCCCCCCCCACCCCCCCTTTTTGAAGGAATCAGTAAAAGCAGTACCAAATAACAATTTTTATTCGTTGAACAGGCACCCAGGTATTAAATATTATTAATAAATTGGTGCTTAATGCCACTTCAGAAGCTAAGGTATTCATGGCGATCCCGGTAATTAATATCGCCCGCTTGTAACGTATACCGGAGTCGGCATACGTAGATAGGTCGAAAACCGGTGATATAATATATAACATAAACATGTCCAATAGAATCACAATGGATGATCTCTGGAGAGTAAACACACTACCGAGGTAACCCACAGGTGACCCCATTCAGGTGTACAATAAATTCCAATAAATAACACCCCCAGACATGTTCTATCTGATATCTATGCTCCCAGAAACGTGCAAATGTTAAAAAATTTATAGTAATTTATATATTTTTTATACTTACCAATGACCCAGACATAGCTGGTGCTAACTCTTAAAATTCTAGGGCCAAACACAAATTTTGCCCCCCCAATCCCCAAAATTTGCATCTAAAACCAAAAGAAATCATGTCCTGAAGGTCCTCCATACTTTGCCCTCACTGCGCATGCGCAGTGTCAAGGACGTCCCGAAATTGGCGCCAATTATCATTCTTACAAGCAGTGCCTGGTCAGCGCAATGTACTCAGCGGGGAGGTATGAGTTCCCAACTCCTAGGAGGGCCATCCCCGTCTGGGTCATTGGTAAGTATAAAAAATATATAAATTACTATAAATTTTTTAACATTTTTATACTGTACCAATGACCCAGACATAGCTGAATAGTAAAAAGGCTGGAGGGCCTAGGACATAGAGGAAAATCCAATAAGCTCAACTATATAAATAGAGTCAACCACTCGAGGAGAAAAGGAGTATTAGGCTTTACATGTATCTTTCTTATTTTATGATAAATTAGAAAGACACAACACCCTTCATAATTGAGTATAATAACATTCATGTTCTCTATTAACATCCAGTATAACCCCTTATACTAATTATTTTTAAAGTAAGCCAATAAATAAAGTTAGTCCAGAGAATTGAGACTCTTTATATTCTCTTAAAAGTGTCCGAGGATTGTATATTAACGCCCGTTTGACACAAGACATATACAAATGCTTCACACCGAGCTACACTTTAAAAATATGACATGAATGAATTTTTATCATTAATATTACACTTTAAAACCATCCCGGTAACAACTCAGAATTACTGACTCCGGAGGAGGAATCCCCTTGCTTTTCACTATAAAGCAGGTGACCTAAGGGAACACCCCCCCCCCCCCCCTTCCCCTTGCTCTGGGTCAAATAGCCCAGAGCGAAGAGGGCAGCAGGACGGAGTCACTGCCGGAACAGAAAGCCTGCATAACTATAGTTGCAACTGTTTAGTGGACGACATTCTGAGCAACAGATAACGGACCTAAACAATGCAGGTCTCCAGAAATGGACTCAATATTTCTGAGATAAAAATTCGTGAATGTGGATGGTTGAGACCAATATGCAGTCTTCATTAAATCTGTAATAGCAACACTATTTGCATAAGCCCAAGATGCAGAAAGAGCTCTTACTTCATGAGCCGAAATCTTAAGCACAGACTGCTGAGATGAAGATAGATTATCATAAGCAGTACGGATAGTTAATTGAATCCATCTACTCATCTAGCAATAGAATGGACCGAAATGTCCTTTCTATTAGGCATCAGAGACAGAAAGAAGCTTTTTCGTCCCTTTCTGATAAACTGAGATCTTTGTTTATAAATACGTAAAGCTCTTACAGGACAGAGCAAAGGCCTACGCCCGTCTGAAGACGGAAGGGCCTTAATAACAATAGGTTCCGGATATTTATTAGGAGCCTGATTCTTAGCTAAAAATCCAACATTAGTGGTAAAGGTAATAGTGTTCCCGACACTACGATAGTGAGAATCATCCACCGATAGTGCATGAAGCTCACTGACTCTTCTAGCAGAAGAGAAAGCTAAGAGAAATGCTGTCTTAAAAGACAAGAATTTGAAATCTACTGTCCCAAGAGGCTCAAATGGCTTTTCTTTCAGTTTAAGAAGAACCCAAGCTAAATTCCATTTAGGAATTAATCTAAGAGTTCTGGGTCTATTTATCGAGAAGTTTCTAACTAATTTAGATAAAGAGACATTAGATCCAATTTGTAAACTATCATGGTGTGCATAGGTATCAGATAACATAGACCTATAACCTTTAATAGTAACAGGCTGCAGTTTGATCTCGTCAAACAAGTATACTAGAAAGTTTGCAATGTCTGGTATGGAGGGATCAAAAATATCAACAGAATGATCCCTACACCAACGACGAAAGACCTTCCACTTAGCCGCATAGTTTAGCGAAGAGGAGGTCCTCCTACAGCAAGAAGGACCGCACAACGGAAATACGTGAAGGTTGAGACTCTGCGGATTGTGATGAAGTTGACGCGATTTCCCCTGCGAAAGAAGATCCTCTCGTGGAGGAAGTTTTCGCGGTAAGTCCCACAGCAGACACCTGAGTAGATTTATCCACGGTCTCTGTGGAGACAGAGATGCTACCAACAGAATTTTGCATTGAGATAGTTTTATCTTTAGCAATATTTGCTGAATTAACGGCGCTGGAGGATACGCATATTCTATCATTCCGTCCCACGAGATCGATAGAGCATCTACTGCATAAGCTCGGGGATCCGGACATGGTGACACATACGTCTGCAACTGATTGTTGAGATGTGTCGCAAATAAGTCTATCATTGGCCGTTCCCATTGGTAGCAAATCTGATTGAATACTTGTTTGTTGAGAGTCCATTCTGACGGCAACAAGCGACCCTTCCGTGAAAGGGAGTCTGCTAAAACATTCAGACGACCCGGAATATGACGGACCGAAAGTAGAACTTGGTGTTCTAAAACAAACAGAAGGATTCTTTCCGTTAAATTGAATAATGGAACGGAATGAGTGCCTCCCTGGTTCCGGAGATATGCCACTACTGTCGTATTGTCGGACAGGATTTGGAAATGTGCTTTCTGAATAATGTTCATCCAATAACGTAGTGTAAGCCAAACTGACATCATTTCCTTGATGTTTATGTGCTTGCTTAGAAATTGCGAATCCAAAAGACCCTGGCACTTTGAATCCGTTGGGGTCAATGTTGCACCCCAACCTGTTTGACTGGCGTCCGTCATAATCGTAAAACCCGGATCCGGCAACTGCAGTGGAACTCCCTGAGTTAACCACTGAATGTTTGCCCAAGTCTGAATCTCTTGTTTCACTTGATTTGACAAGAGAACGTCTATATCGAGCGAATGAATCTTCACACTCCAATTCTGAGTCAAGAAAATTTGGAGAGGACGAGTGCGCAACCGCCCCATCGGAATGAGATCCGCAGCGGCTCCGCACAGACCTATCAGTCTCATGAACTCCCTCGCTGTGACTTTGTCTGAGTGAAGACAATAGCGAGCGTAACAACTGATTAACTTCGCTCTGGTTAACGGCAGACGAACGAGATTGTTGTGCGTCTCGAAGCTCATTCCCAGATGAGTGAATGACTTGGACGGCACCAGATCCGACTTCTCCTCGTTTATAATAAAACCGAGACGCCGGAGTAATGGAAGCAGATTATGCACATCGTTCTGAAGCGTTAACTCGTTGCCGTACCTCAGAAGAATGTCGTCCAGGTAGGCCGACGTTACCGCAGACGAATGAGCTCAGAAATGTATCATTACCGAGTTCATTATTCGAGTGAAAGCCCAGGGTGCTAGGTTCAATCCGAAGCACATCGCCCGGAATTGATATACAACTCCTAGGACTGCGAAGCGTAGATACTTTCTGAATGTCGGATGTATCATGACGTGAAAGTACGCATCTTTGAGATCTATGCTTGTAGCATAGTCGTTCACCCGAATACTCGCTCTGACCGATCGAATTGTCTCCATATAGAACTTCGGAGCGACGATCAGCTTGTTTATCCAGCTCAGATCTATGACTGGACGGAACGAGCCATCTGGTTTCGGAACCAGAAACAGATGGCTGTAGAAACCCGGTGATTCCTGGTCTTCTACGACCTCTACCGCGTTCTTCACCAGAAGAGACTGCACTTCCGATAAAAGAGCATCTCTTTTCTGCAGATTTGACGGAAGCTGAGTCCATCTTGGACTTCGAGTTAATGGAGGTTTTCGTTTGAAGGATATTCTTAGTCCTTCCGAAATTACCCCTCGGACCCAGGGGTTGTCCGTAATCGACGCCCACTCGTCTGTAAAACTCGATAACCTTCCGCCCACCGGAACACGATAGAGGTTCAAACCATCACCTCCTGGACCTGCGAGGCCTGCGGAAGGAGAAACGTCCTCCACGACCCGCACCTCGACCCGTCGACCTCGGGACGTCAGACCGGTTGTCTCGGCCCGAATAACGTCCCGTACGTGAGTCGCTGTCTTGACGGTCTCTAGAATAAGACCTAGAGGACAAATAAGAACCTCTATAGGAACTTCTCTTGGGCATACTTGTCCCAGAAGTGCCTGTCTTACTCTTATCTGCTGTATCCGACTTTTTGGAAGCGGATTTAAAAAGCAGAGAATCTGAAGCTTTCTTAGTTATCTTATCATAGATTGCTGAAAGCTTGCCGTCGAAGAGAAGCTCTCCGGAGACCGAAGCGACTCTGAGAGAGTTCTTCACCTTACTATCCACACGCGTGGATGTAGCTAGGGCTGCGTCATGTCTAACCAACTCCAGGTTTGCCACTGAAAGGGCGGAGTTATACGTGGAATAAGCTACTGCCCTTGAAAGAAGTCTTAATGAGGATTGTATATCCTGGAATTCTTTCCCTTGAAGATGCAATGATAGCGCCTTAGTAAGGTGGTCTGCGTATGATAAAGCGTCTAAGCTTGCTCTGTTAGACGTTATTGCCGTTTCCAACGTCGCGGTTGGAATAGACATAGACAACGGTAACGACAATTCCAAGTCTTCCGCCTCGTCGTCTAGACGCAGAGGAACTCTCGGTATGCCCTGTCCTGCCATTTCGAATTTATTCCTTGAATTGATGAAAGGCAGACTGAGAGCATTAGCGGACAAGAAACCAGCTTTGCCTGTTTTGGAAGCAAGCTTAAAGATAGCGTCGTTCAATAATTCAAATGTTCTTGAGACATTATTGGACTGTGTCGGAAACTCAGGGACGATGTCTCTGAACCGCTCAAAAAATTCTGTGTCCAATGATGCTATCAGTCTCTAATCCGGCATCGCAGCTGTCTGGCCCGACGGAACAACTTGTGGCAGGTAATGCCGGATGAAATCTACGGCAGCTTTATGTTGTTCCAAAAGGGATAGCTCCAAATCCTCGGTATCCCTTACGCCATCCTCTCGGACCTCATGATGTTCTCGGTCGTCCGTACCCGATGCTTCGGCGGAGCGTACCGACCCAGCGTCGTCGGATAATTCTTGATCCGACGTAGGTTCCATCGTTTGCTGGGATGCTGCGATAATTTATGCTATTTGGGATAGCACATCCGTCACCGAGGTCTGTGGAGTAGCGGTCTTACGCTGCTTAGCCACTGGAAGCTCCGTGTAAACTGACTCCTGCATATTTCTCTTATGCGAACGTCCAGAGTCTACAGGCCTCTTATCCCTGGCTACCGGATGGCGTGACCTGGTCACCATGGAATCCGTGAATGGCGAAGCTGGCTGGATATCCTCGGTCACGTAGCCAAGGTGCGGTCGTGTGCGCTGCTGAGAGGATGAGGAAGCCTTTTGGACAGTCTCTCCGGACTGTCTATATAACGGAGCGTCCCGAGCGTTGGACGTATGCTCCGAATGCTACACATTTTGTACCACAACATCTGGTCCCAGATGTTGTTGTACGAGAGAGGGGCCTCTCTCGCTCGCAGCCCGGATGGACCTGGACGAGCTAGGAACCGAACTACTAGGCTTCCTCCGTTCTCTCCTCTTATCCGCCGTCACTGGGTGTGCACCTCGAATATTTATAGTGCTCGCATCACCCAAATCTCCTTCCTGGACCGCAATGGACGAACCCGGCTGCCGAACCATTCGATGAATGGACGCTACACCGGGCGAGCTAGTGGACGTCAACGCCGTCGATCCTACTAGGGACCTCAATTGGCGTATCTCCATGAGCACTTTTGCCGCTAGCTCTTCATTTAATTGTGACGACGGAGGCACACTATTGGAAGACATCACGGAAACATCACCCTGTTCTTGTTCCTCTGAAATAGAGACTGATAAACTAGAGTGACCCTGCGGAGAAAGGACCACCATGGCCCTTTCCCCGCAAACAACATACCGTGACACATGTTTCCAATGTTTGTCATCCCAATATTCACATACTGAACAGGAGTTAGTGTGAGTACACTGACTATAATTAATACAATGATCATGAAAGTCAGAGGAAGATTTCCTCTTATTACAATTTGAACAATATCCTTTCATAGTGAAAAGAATACAAAAAGCCCTAGTACTCGCACGAACCCCTGAAAACAAAGATACATAATAACATGATCCATTAACATAGAAAAAATAATTGAAATCAAAAAGAAATTTTGAAAAAATATTTTTTCAGCAAAGCCCAAGTTTCTGAAAAGTAACGTTGAGCCCCAATGGATCCCAAGCCTAAGTGTGGACAAAAATTTCAAACATATTTTAAAAAATTAATGCAACACTTATGAATAATAATAATGTATCTTGTAATGACTTAAACTAGTACAAAGACAAAAAATCCCCCTCACACAGAGACTGTTGCCAATGTAAACAAGCAGTGTATAAACACCAGAAACATGACTCCAGGTACTGATAACCCTGGCCCGAAATCAGTTACCAATAATACACTATCTGATGCAAAACAGAGACTTCCAGGGAAGAAACTGCAGAACATCAGATGGTAGATGCAGAACACTACGCCTAAACACCCATGGGTGAGAACGAAAACATGGGGAAAAGAACAGAATTCATTCTGTTACCTAGCTAAATCTCCCAAGCAATTTTAGTAATAATATTACTCAAAAATATGCCAAAAGCATGGGAGAATAGCAAGGGGGGAATTAAAGGAAAAGGAGAGAGGAAACACTGAACAAGCAGTGAAACTTAATAGCAAGAATGACAACAACAGGCCCATGCCTCGAAAATAGGCAACTTAACATAATTTCACTAAAAAATTTTAAGTTACAGCCCTGAATATTTTCTGTCACTCATTTTTCCTCTCCTCCATCTATATCCACTTTATATCCACCATTTCTCCAATATTTATGTGTCTGGCATCATTTAAACTGAGATTTACAAGCACAAATATCAGTCAGATGTGAACTGATGAAGGGCCAAACAAAGATTGATAATTGGCGCCAATTTCGGGACGTCCTTGACACTGCGCATGCGCAGTGAGGGCAAAGTATGGAGGACCTTCAGGACATGATTTCTTTTGGTTTTAGATGCAAATTTTGGGGATTGGGGGGGCAAAATTTGTGTTTGGCCCTAGAATTTTAAGAGTTAGCACCAGCTATGTCTGGGTCATTGGTACAGTATAAAAATATACGGGAGTGTAAAGACAAGTTGTATTCGATTGGGTACCGAAATTAATAGAAACCTGGATTTAGAAATGGATCGAGCTATGATTAACAGACTCGTCCAGTTCTCGTGAAGTTGATAATCCTCTCTAAACTGGCAAGCAACAGAGGTCATGTCAATCACCTGTACGATTTACGATGCTTACAGGAGGAGAAACTATGTCCTCCACGCGAAGAAGCCCGTCTCGTCGACCTCAATCGTTCCCTTCAATAAAAGAGCCTTTACCGCCACCAGAAGCGACTCTTTGAAAGGAACTTCCGTGATTAACACCCAGTTTCTCGTGAAGATGATAACCTTCCGTTAATAGTCAGCCTAGGGGTGACTGATCCATAGCCTTGATCAAACCTATACCCTTTCCCGAGTCGCTATAATGATGACTTCCAGAGTAAATATAAGAGGGTTATTATACCCTCGCGAGACATTCTCATGATGCTTACTTAGCGAGGAACCACGTCCTCATATTTCTTTCCATTGGGACATTGAGCCATAGCTCTGGTAAGGTGATCTGCTTAGGACATTGCACCCAGAATTGCTCTTTTCAATGAAATAGCATATTCCATTATTTCCGAGCATATATTAAATGATGCAGGTAGGGACATATTTTCATCCCCGGCCTGCTCATATAAACATGGACTTATTCAGATGGATCAATATTCTTAAGAGCTTAAGACTTTTCATGGTCTTCTGTGAGTGATGGAGACTCACACTCCGTATCCCTCTCACCATCCAAATGTCCCATCCGCAAATATGGTCAACTCCATTTGACTAAACGGATGACTGGACCAACGCAGCACCGACTGACAGCTCACCATCGGAGTCTTTAAATGGTAGTACTAGTCTCAAACGACTAGCTATCAACCCGAACTTGTGAAGTCAGATGGCTAGTCTGTGGTCAAAGCATTCCATTAATGAAGCAAGGAAAGAAGCCATAGCAGCCACCAAATCTGGCTGCAGTGTGGAAGAAGCATCCCAAACCGCAAGTGTGAACGGGTGTCCCAACTCACTAAAGTTTCTCGCACCAAAAACAGTCGACCCCGACTGCTGATGGAAAGGAGAAGGTTCTCCCGCTCGCAGTCTGCTCCAGACCTCGCCGAGCGTTCTGTTAGAAACTTTTAGGAATCTATCCCTTATCGTGCATATCCATGGAAGAAGAGAAATCCGTAACCACAGGCGACCCCAGCTAAGTGCGGGAGAAGCATCCCGACTCGTCACATAGGATGGATGCTCCTCCTCATTGAAGTTTCTTACAACACAAAACAGTCGTCCCCGACTGTTAACAGGACGAAAAATGCTCTGCACTCTCGATCTGTCCCCAGATCTCGTAGAGTATTCTGCTTAGAAACTTCTAGGCTTAATCCTCTTTTGTGCACTTCCATGTAAGTAGAAGAAGCCATAACTGCTGCCGGCCCCGGCTGCAGTGTGGAAGGAACGTTTCATTGCGTGTTCCGACTTAATATGGTTTCTCACAACGGACACAGTCGGCCCCGACTGTTAACAGGACAGAGAGGGTTATCCAAACGGAGAACTGACCCCAGATCTAGATGAGCGTCCCGTAGAGAAACTTCAGGCTTCTACTACATGCACAATTGACCAGACCGAACCCAGCACCGTCCGACAGCTCAACACTGGAGTCTGCGGGAGGCTGCTCTTGCATTAGCTGGGATGCTGCTAATAGTTGCGCAACTGTGACAGCAAGTCCATTCCCGAGGCTTGAGGAGCAGCGGTCTTCTGTTTTTTCCACCGCTTGCTGCTCCTGGGATGAAGAACCGGAGATAGATCTCTTCTCCGAGCATCCCGTTGATCGGCGCAGTTGACTGGTTATCTGAAGTCGGGTAGCTTTAATAACGTAGCGGAGAAAGCTATGACTGAAGTTGACCCCGGCTGCAGACTAGATGGAGCGTGCCGAGCGGTGGGAGGATGTATGCTCCGTCTTGTGCAAGTTTCCAACCAGAAAACTTCATTTTCGGCTTGTGAAACGTAGCGGAGGAAGCCGTGACGATATCAGTCCTCCAAACTCCACAACAAAATATATAATTAAGATACATGAATAACAGCAATCAAAATTAAATTCAACATATTTTTGGAAAATTTTTTTTTTTAAAAATGCCTAAGTTCCCAAAGGGAACATTAAGAGCCCAAGGGCATCCCGATAGAGCCTAAGTGTGGACAAAATCCAAATTTATTGAGCTACACTACCGGAATAATAATCCATGTATCCTACAGTAATTCTACAGTAACAGAATATAAAATACTACCTATATATGAGGACGTTGTCAAAGTAAACAACGTCAGTGAAAAAAACGGAAACAAGACATCAGGCACACAAAAAAAGGCCCAAAGTCAGAAACCAATTTAAATTCTACCAGATGCAAAACTAGATCTTCCCAAGAAATTTAATAAAAAATTTCAATAAAAAATAGCCAAAAAGCTTAACAGTTTAACAGGAAGGGTTCATGGAAGGATAGGGAAGGAATACTTAAACAGTGGAATAATCATTATCAAAAATGTAAAGTATTGTCAAGATCGGTTCATAAATACAGCCTCTAGCCTGAGCCGTATGGAAGTTGTGAACAAACAAGAGGCCCCACGGGGCCTGAAGCGCTCATCTTGTACAGAACACAATTTGAACAGAGTCCAAGAATGAGTCTACATTAAGCAAGCCATCTCCATAGGCTACACTGTCAATCCTTGAGTCCCTCAGGAGTGACAAAAATAATCTGGGCATCATGCCTTTTCTTCAGTTGATCATAAGTAAAATGTAGAGCTCCCCTATGAAGCCCCTTGATACAACCTACATGGATTAATCTTAGTACCTCTAGAGGGTACTGAATTATTTATTTATATTTATTTATTTATTGATGTTTAAGGTCACATATTTATGCACAATGGCTAATCGTGACCGTGACAGTTTTACGGGTGGAGGAAGCCGGAGTACCCGGAGAGAACCACCGAGCAACGACGAGCAGCTGTCAGCTCTCCAACATCGTAACTCTGAACTCTGCACCGCAGCACAGGCAGGGTTAGATTGGTTGAAGACATGCGCACCATCGACGTGCAGTACGCCTCAGTACACAGCATCATTGTGCCCCCATGTAGGCAATAGGGATGAAGTGTCTTGCCCAAGGACACAACGCGGTTGCCGCAGGTGGGATTCGAACCGAGGACCTCTCGGCTTGCAGCCTGCACCTCTACCAACTGAGCCACCGCGCCCCCAAAGAAGGTACTGAATACAAAATTTTTAATTCTTCAGCAAAATGGCCAATTCCGGCTCCCATAGAGAACCCAAATATTAACCCAGGCTCTTGATTTGAACACAGTTAAATCTGACTTCCCTAGAGATGTTGTGTACCGAATATGAAAGCATTCTGACTGTTGGATCTGAAGAAGAGAAATTGTAAAGAAATTTCTTCGAATTGCACTAAGTTCAAATTTGGGCTACCATAGCGAGCCCAAATATTGACCTATGGATCCGATTTGAACAAACTTGAATCTGACCCCCCTAGAGATGTTGTATACCAAATGTGAAAGCATTCTGACAAGTGAATCTGAAGAAGAAGATTTTTGAAGAAATTCCCTCATATTGTACTAAGTTAAATTTCATGTTCCCATATGGAGCCCAAATATTAACCTAGGCACTCGAATTGAACAACCTGGAATCTGACCCCCCTAGAGATGTTGTATACCAAATATAAAAGCATTCTGACTGGTGGATCTGAAGAAGAAGATTTTTAAAGAAATTTTCTCATATTGCACTAAGTAAAAATTTGGGCTACCATAGTGAGCCCAAATATATACCTAGGAATTTGATTTGAACAAACTTGAATCTGACCCCCATAGAGATGTTGCATACCAAATATAAAAGCATTCTGACAGATGGATCTGAAGAAGAAGATTTTTTTAAATTACCCTCCATACTGAACAAAGATAAAATTTGGGCTTCCGTAGGAAGCCCAAATATTAACCTAGGGACTTGGTTTGAACAATCTAGAATCTGACCCTCATAACAATGATGTATACCAAATATTAAAAGATTCTGACTGGTGGTTCTGAAGAAGAAGATTTTTAAAGAATATTCCCTATATTACCCTATGTTAAAACTTCGGGCTCCTGTAGAGAGCCCAAATATGAACCAATGAGCTTTATTTCTACAAACTTTTATCTAACCCCCCTATGAATACCGTATACCAAATATCAAAAGATTCTGATGATTGGTTCTGGAGAAAATATTTTTTAAAATTTTTGCAAATATGCTGACTCAGCATTTTTTCGATGCCCATTACAGAACACCCTAACATAACCGATGGCAATTTTTTTTTACCATTCAATTCTACTGGTCGTAAGGATACTTCATACCAAATAAAAGCTCTCTGTTCCGTGGGGTTTGGGAAATATGGGCTTTTGAAAATATTTCTATTTTTAGCTCCCAGGGTTCCCATGGGGATGCGGGAATTTTTTTTTTTGCATGGGTCAAGTACTTATGACCCAATACTACCACAAACCAAATTTGGTTCATACTGGACCATCGGTTCAGAAAATAGAAATTTTGGGCGGGGCCAAAAATCTTACCCCTCCTATTACAAAGCCAAATATTACTTTACGAACTTCGTTTGAACAAACTTGATTCTACACCTCATATGGAAGCTCCATAGCAAATATCAAGTCATTGTACACACTGGTTCTTGAGAAGAAGATTTTTAAAATATTTTGGAGCAGTTTCCCCCACTCCCTCCCTAAGGGGCTGGGCATGCTGAGTTGAACAAAAATGAAATGCCCCTTTGGGACCATCACTCACACAAACTTTTACTTGAATTGGCCCAGTGGCTTTGGAGGAGAAGACCAAAACATGGTGTTGACGGACGCCGGACGCCGGACGACAGACGACGGAAGGGACGCGATTAGATTAGCTCAGCTTGACTTTGTCAAGATGAGCTAAAAACTGACTGGACCTAATTTTGGTACAAAATGGCCACTGGCAGCCATCTTGAATTTTGGACTGCACCCAGACACACTCGTTTTTGTCCCAAGGAGATAACAAAGGTACCTAAGAAGTTTCGTGCAGATCGGTTCATAAATACAGACTCTAGCCCGAGCCGTATTGACATGTGCACTTACTGTGTATAAGTAGCACTGAATAAATCAAAGTTCATCTAATTTACATAATTTCTGCACGAGAAAAAAACCTGTATTATATGTGATGTTTTCCATGTTACTAAACATTCATACAAAAATTTATTCAAATCAGAACACTTTCATACAGAAGTTCTGTACAAAAACTGATTGCACTTAATTTTGGTACAAAATGGCTGCTGGTGGCCATCTTGAATTTCAGACCACACCCAAAACCACTCGTTCTCGTCCCACGGCGATAACAAAGGTACTCAAGAAGTTTCGTAAAGATCGGTTCATAAATACGACCTCTAGCACGAGCCGTATTGGCATTTGCAGTTACAGTGCAGAAAGTAACACTAAATAGATCAAAGTTAGTCTAATTGACATAATTTATGCACGAGAAAAAAAAAGTATCATATGTGATGTATCCCATGGTACTAAACATTCACACAAAAAATTATTCAAATCAGAGCTTTCATATGGAAGTTCTGTGCAAAAATCTGATGGCACCTAATTTTGTACAAAATGGCTGCCAGCTGCCATCTTGAATTTCAGACCGGACCCCAAAACACTCGTTCTCGTCCCACGGTTATAACAAAGGTACCCAAGAAGTTTTGTAAAGATCAGTTCATAAATACAGCCTCTAGCCCAAGCCGTATTCACATTTGCACTTACAGTGCAGAAAGTAACACTAAATACATCAAAGTTAGTCTAATTTGCATAATTTACACATGAGAAAAAAACCTGTATTATATGTGATGTATCCCGTGGTACTAAACATTCACACAAAAAATTATTCAAATTAGAGGTTTCATATGGAAGTTCTGCGCAAAAATCTGATTGCACCTAATTTTGTACAAAATGGCTGGCAGCGACCAACTTGAATTTCGGACTGGACCCCAAAACACTCGTTCACGTCCCACGGTGATAACAAAGGTACCCAAAAGTTTCATAAAAATTGGTTGATAAATACAGCCTCTAGCCCGAGCCGTATTGAATTGTTGATGGACAGACGGACGACTGACCATGGCATTAGCTCAAATTTGAATTACGTCAAAGTTGATCTAAAAAGGATATTTTAAAGCACAGATGTCAGTTCATTGTTGCTGACTTTGGGGTTAAACAAAGAATGATGTTTCCACCAATTCCGGTCACTTCCTAACGGCTGCGCATGCGTGGAGAGTAAAAATATGGAGGTCCAGATAGGACTTTTAATTTTCGGTTTTGCAAGCAAATTTTGGGGATTGGGGAGTTCAAAATTTGTGTTTGGCCCTCGATAACTTTGAGTTTGCACCAGCTAGTCTGGGCAATTGGTTTATATACTACTCAAAGTTTGTTCAGCACCAAGTACATCCAACTACCTGTTTTACATTTTAGTTGAAATATTGTTATGAAAAGTGTATATACTTTTTATTTAATTATATCTTTAATTATTTAAGTGCAGAAATTAAGATTTTATTTGTGTTTGACATTATTTTTTACCTATTGAATACGACAACCATGGAAACTTAAAAACTTTATAGTAATTTATATATTTTTATACTTACCAATGACCCAGACTAAGCTGGTGCTAACTCTAAAATATTTAGGGCCAAACGCAAATTTTACCCCCCAATCCCCAAAATTTGCATCTAAAACCGAAAATTACATGTCCTATATAGTCCTCCATACTTTTACTCCACTGCGCATGCGCAGTGTCAAGGAGGTCTCAAAACTGCTGCCAAAAGTCATTCTTACAACCAGTGCCTGGTAAGTGTTATGTACGCAGCGGGGAGGCAAGAGTTCCCAACTCCTGGGAGGGCCATCCCCGTCTGGGTCATTGGTAAGTATAAAAAATATATAAATTACTATAAATTTTTCAACATTTTTATACTGTACCAATGACCCAGACTTAGCTGAATAGTAAAAAGGTTGGAGGGCCTAGGACATAAGGAAAATCCAATAGACTCAATTACCTATAACAAACCTATCCCCTCAATGAGAAAAGGAGAGATAGGCTAAATGAATCTTTCTTATTTGCATCAAAAAAGAGAGATACAACACCAATCTGTAATTGAGCACAATAACATCTAGTATAACCCTTTATACTAATATTTTTTAAAGGAAAGCCAATAAATACAGGAGTCTAGCGAAATGAGACTCTATATACTCATTTAAAAGTGTTCGAAGAATGTATATTAACGCCCAATTAATCACGTGATATATACAGATACTTCACACAAATCAACACTTAAAAAATATTACACAGGTGAGTAGTAAACATAAGCTTTACCCTTTAAAATCATCTCGGAACCGACTCGGAATAACTGACTCCAAGGGAGGTATTCCCTTGCTTTACACTATAAAGCAGGTGACCCAAGGGAACACCCCCCCCCTCCCCTTCCCCTTGATCAAATACTCCAGAACAAAGAGGGTAGCAGGACAAAGTCATTGCCGGAACCGAAAGCCTATACACATATAGTTGCCACTGTTTAGTAGATGACATTCTAAGTAAAAAATAACGGACCTAAACAATGTAGATCTGCAGAAAGGACTCAATATTCTCAAATACAAAATCGTGAAAATGGAGGGCTAAGACCAATATGTAGCCCTCATTAGATCTGTAATATTAACATTATTAGCATAAGCCTATGATGTAGAAGACCTCTTACTTCATGAGCTTAAAACCAATGCACAGACTGCTGAATGAAGATATAATCATTAGCAGAACTGATAGTAGATTGAATCCCTCTGACCATAGAATGGACCGTAATGTGGAGGAAGCTTCCACGGCATGTCCCACAACAAACGCCTGAGTAAATTAATCCTCAGTCTTTGTGGATATAGAGAAGCTACCAACAGAATTTGCACTGAAATAATTACATTGAGAAAAATCTGCTAAATCAACGGCACTGGAAGATATGTATAACTTATTATTCCGTTTCACAAGATCGATAGAGCGTTACTGCAAATGCTCGAAAATCCAAACATTGTGACACATACATCTGCAAATGATTGTTGAGATGCGTCGTGAAAAAGTTGATCATTGGCCGCTCTCCTTGGTAGCAATCTGATTGAATACTGGTTTGTTGAAAGTCCATTCTGGTGGCAACAAACGGCCCCTCCGTGAAGGAAGTCCGCTAATACATTCAGACGACCCGGAATATGACCGACGAATAGAAGAACTTGATGTTCTAGTACCAACCGAAAGATTCCTTTCGTTAACATGAATAAGAGGATGGAATGAGAGCCTCCATAATTCAGAAAAGATGCTAATACCGTTGAGTTGTCGGACAGAATTAGCATATGAGCATTCTGAATAACGTTCATCAATAACATAGCGCAAGCCAAAATGTCATCACTCTTGATGTTTGTGTGCTTGATAAGAAACTACGGAAACAAAAGACCCTAGCACTTCAAATCCGTTGGGTTTAATGAAACTACCCAAAGTGTTTGACTTACATCCGTCAAAACTGTAAAACTCGGATCTGGTAATTGCAGTGGAACTACTTGAGTTAAGCACTGAAAACTTGCCCAAGTCTGAATCTCTTATTCACTTGATTTGACAAGAAGATGTCCGTATCGAGCAAAATAATCTTCACCCTCCAATTCTGAATTAAAAGAAATTTGGAGAGGACAAATGCATAACTGCTCCACTGGAATAAAATCACGGCACTTCTGCACAACGTATCAGACACATGAGATCTCTCGCTGAGACCTTGTCTGAGCGAAGACAATAGCGAGTATAACAACTGATTAATTTCGCTCTGGTTAACGGCAGACGAAAAAGAATGTTATGCGCCTCGAAGCTCATCCCCGGTGGGTAAATGACTTGGATGAAACGAGATCCGACTTCTCCTTGTTTACTTATGAAACCGAGACGTCGGATCAATAGAAGCAGAATCTGCACATCGTTCTGCACTCTGGTTTACGGCAGGCAAACAAGAATGTTATGTGTCGCGAAGCTCATCCCCCGGTGGGTAAATGACTTGGATGAAACCAGATCCAACTTCTCCTCGTTTACTTATGAAACCGAGCCGTCGGATCAATAGAAGCAGAATCTGCACATCGTTCTGAAGTGTTAACTCGTTGCCACACCTCTGAAGAATGTCGTCCAGGTAAGCCGACGTTACCGCAGACGAATGAGCTCGGAAATGAGTCATTACTGAATTTGTTATTCGAGTGAAAGCCCAGGAACTAAATTCAGACCGAAACACATTGGTCGGTGCTGAAACACAATTCCTATGATAAAGAAGCAAAGATACTTTCTGAATGCCTGATGTACCATGACGTGAAAGTATGCAACTAGAAATCTATGCATGTAGCATAGTCGTACACCCGAATACTCGCTCTGACCGATCAGATGGACTCCATATAGAAACTTGGAGCCACGATCAGCTTGTTATCCAGCTCAGAATATGAGTGGACGGAACGAGCCGTCTGGTTTTGGGACCAGAAAAGGATGGTTGTAGAAGCCTGGAAATTCCTGGATTTCTACGATCTCTATCGCGATCATTCCAGAAGAGACTGGACTTCTGATGGAGGCAAGCGTCTATTCTACTGACTGACAGAAGCTGAGTCCAACTTGGACTCCGAGTTAACAGAGGATTTCGTTTGAGGAACAATTTAATCCTTCCGAAATCACCCCTTGAATCCAAGGGACGTCCTTAATCTAATCCCAAATCATTGAGAAACTCGACAGTCTTCCGCTCACTAGTACACAATAGAGGTTAAAACCATTACCTCCTGGTCCTGCGAGGCTTGCAGAAGGAGAAGCCATGTCCTCCACAGCCCGCACCTCGCCTCGTCGACCTAGGGGCGTCTGACCGGATGACTCGGTCAGAATTACGGCCCCTATCTGAGTCGCTACCCTGACGGTCTCTAGAATAAGACCTAGAGGATGCATAGGAACCTCTATTGGAACTTCCCTTGGACGTATTCATCCCAGAAGTGCCTGTCCTACTCTTCTCTGCTGAATCCAACTATATGGAAGCGAATTTAATAGCAGAGAGTCTAAAGCTTTCTTAGTTAACTGATCATAAACTGCGGAAAGCTTGCTGTCGAAGAAAACTCTCCTGAGAGAGTTTTTTCACCTTACTATCTACACGCGTGGATGTAGCCAGGGCCATGTCACGTCTAACCAACTCCATATTGCCACTAAAGGACGGAGTTTTATGTGAGGCCCTTGAAAGAACTCTTAAGGAGGTTGTACATCCTAGAATTCTTTTCCCTTTGAGACGTAATGATAATGTTCTGGTAAGGTGATCTGCGTACGATGATGCGTCTAAGCTGTCCCTGCTAGACGATATTGTTATTTCCAACATCGTGGTTGGAATAGACATAGACGACAGTAAAACAATACTAGTTCCTGAACTGGTCGTCTGGACGCAGAGAACTCTCAGAATGCTCTGTCCTGCCGTTTCAAAATATTCAATGAAATGATGAAAGGCAGATGTAGAGCATATTGCCGATAAGAAACCTGACCTGCCCATTTAGGTAGCAAGTTATATAAATATAGCGTCATTCAACAGATCAAATGTCCGTGAAACATAACTGGACTATGTCGGAACTGAGGGATGATGTCCCTAAACTGATTAAGAATTCTATATCCAGTGGCGCTATCTGTTTCTTATCTGGCCACGCAGCATTTTGGTCCGGAGGAACAACGTCCGATGATAATGCCAGATGCACTCTACAGCAATTATGTTGTTCCGAAAAGGGAAAATACAACTCATCCGTATCCCTTTCACCATCCTGTCGGACCACTTGAAATTCTTGGTCGTCTGTGCCAGAACCTGCAGCGGAATGTACCAACCCAGCTTCATCGGATAATTCCTGATCTGACAGAGTTACTGTCAGTTCCTGGGACGCTGCGATAATTTGTGGTATCTGCGATAGCATATCCGCAACAGAGGCTGTGGAGCTGTGGTCTTATAGGATTTAGCCACTGGAAGCTCCTTGGACGTTTACTCCTGCATACCTCTAATATGCGAACATCCGGAGAATGAAGGCCTCGTATCCTTGGCTACCGGATGGCGTGACCTGGTTGCCCTAGAATCCCTGATCGGTGATGTTGGTTGAATATCACAGGTCACATAGCTAAGGTGCGGTCGCGTGTGCTGCCGTCAGGATGAGGAAGCTGAAAGAGCAATCTCTCCGGACTGTCTATGTAACGGAGCGTCCCGAGCAGTAGACGTACACTCCGACTGAGGAACGTTTTGTACCACAACATCTGAGCCCAGATGTTGTAATACGAGAGAGGGACCGCTCTCGCTCACAGCTCGGATGGACCTGGACGAACTAGAAACCGCACTAATAGGCTTCCTCCATACCATCCTCGTATCCGTCATCACTGGGTGTGCACATTGTATTTTATAGTGCTCACAACACCCAAATCTCCTTCCTGGACCACAACGGACGAATCCGGGTGCTGAGCCATTCGGTGAATAGTCGCGACACTGGGCGAGCTAGCGGATGCCAACGCCATCGATAGTACTAGGGAACTCCAGGCAATTGACGTATCTACATGAGCACTTTTGCCACTAACTCTTCATTTGACTGTGACAACGGAAGCACACTTTACGAAGACATCATGGTAACATCACCTTGTTTATGTTACTCAATGAGACCTGTGGAGCCGCGGTCCTACATGAATTATCCACTGGAAGCTCCCAGGACGTTCATTCCTGCATTCATATAATATGCAAACGTCCCCAATGGAAAGGTCTCGTATCCTTGGCTAGCAGATGGAGTGACCTGGTCGACGTGTATTCCTTGGTTGGCGAAGAAGAGCACCAGGGACGTTCAATCCTGCATTTATATAATATGCGAACGTCTCCTGGAAATCTGTAGTCACATAGCCAAGGTGCGGTCGTGTGTGTTGACGAGGATGAGGAAGCCAATATAACAGCCGCATCGGACTGTCATGCAACGGAGCGTCCCAAACAGGAGGAGTGGACGTAAGCTCTGGCTAATCGAACAACATACAACAACATCGCAGCACAGATGTTGATGCAAGAGAGAGGGGGCCTCTCTCACTCACAGTCCGGGGGACCTGGACGAGCTAGCCATCGGACTGACAGGCTTCCTCCGTACTATCCTCGGATCCGTCATTGCTGGGTGTGCACATCTGAAGTTTTATAGTGCTCGCATCACCCAATCTGCTTCCCTGGACCACAATGGACTAACCCGGGTGCTGAGCCATTCTTCCCTGGTGAATGGTCGCGGCCCTGGGCTGACTAGCGGATGACAATGCCTTTGATAGAACTAGCTAACTCCCAGCAATTGTCGTAATACCTTGAGCACTTCCTGCTAGCCCTAATATTGCAACGACGGAGACACAGTTATTGAAGACATCACGGAAACATCACTCGGAGTTCTGAAAAAGAAACTGATAATATATAGTGATCGTACGGAGAGAGGACCGTAATGAACCTATCACCGCAACAAAATACCGTGACACACGTCTCCAACGTTGTCATATCAATCAACACACACAGAGCAAGATACCATTAATATGAGACTACATTGACTATAAGAAACACAATGAACTCATGAATTAGAGGAAGATATCCTCGCATTACGATTGAAGAATATTTTTTCAACCAGAAAAAAATATACACCGTCATATTATTCGCACTAACTCTTGAAATGAATATACATATTATAATTCATTATAACATTTTAAAGAAAATAATTTTCAAAAAAAAAATATTTTTGAAAAAATTTTCAGAAGAGCCCAAGTTCCCAATGGGAACCCTGAGCCCCAAAAAGCCTAAGTGTGGACAAAAATTTTAAATCATTTTGAAAAAATTAATGTAACACTTACGGACAATATTAACGTATCTTGCTATGAACTAAATTAAGCAGAAGACAAGTAATCATTGTCAGAAGTAACAGTTGTCAACACAAGCAAAAGTGTCAACAACGCGGAAACATGACTCCAGGCACTAAAACAAACATGGCCCGAAATCAGTTACCAATTAGAACACTATCTGATGCAAAACAGATGCTTCCAGAAAAGAAACTGTAGAATATCAGATGATAGATGCAGACCAAAATGCCTAAATACCCCTAGGGTGAGGACGTAAACATGGGGAAAAAACAGAAAATAATTCTGTTTCCAAGCCAAAACTTCCAAGAAAAAGTAATAAACATTACAAAAAATAAACCAAAAGCATGGGAGAATAGCTAGGGGGAGTAAAGGAAATGGAGAGAGGAAACACTGATTAAACAATGGAAAATTCATAGCAAGAATGACCACAATAAGGTCATGCCACGAAAATAGGTAACATGTAATAATTTCTTAAAAATAATAAGTTACAGCCCTGAACATTTGTTTCCACTGTTTTTTCCTCTCCATGTTCTATTTCCACCATATATCCACCATTTCTCTCATAATTATGCGTCTGGCATCCTTAAAACTGAGATTTACAAGCACAAATAACAGTGAAGTGTAACAGTATTGAGGGCCAAACAAAGAATGACTTTTGGCGGCAGTTTCGAGACCTCCTTGACACTGCGCATGCGCAGTGGAGTAAAAGTATGGAAAACCATATAGGACATGTAATTTTCGGTTTTAGATGCAAATTTTGGGGATTGGGGGGTAAAATTTGCGTTTGGCACTAAATATTTTAGAGTTAGCACCAGCTAAGTCTGGGTCATTGGTACAGTATAAAAATATGAAAAAATTTATAGTAATTTATATATTTTTTATACTTACCAATGACCCAGACTTAGCTGGTGCTAACCCAAAAATATCTAGGGCCAAACACAAATTTTGCCCCCCAAAATTTGCATGCAAAACCGAAAATTAGAAGTCCTATCTGGCCCTCCATATATTTTACCCTCAGCGCATGCGCCGATGCCAGGAAAACATCGAATCTGGCGCCAATAAATCATTCTTTGTAAAAAAAAAAAAAATTATAATAATTCAGTGGGGACGTACTCATGGGAGGGCCATTCCCATCTGGGTCATTGGTAAGTATAAAAAATATATAAATTACTATAAATTTTTTCATATTTTTATACTGTAACCAATGACACAGACTTAGCTGAATTGTAACAAGAGGGATGTTACATCCCAACGCTCACCTACATTCGCACTTGATAATGTCGTTCCAATGTAACATGCCTAATATTTAGTTAATATAAATCATTAACTAGGCATCAAATAATTAATGTGGTTTATGTGATGGCTTTGGAAAGTCTATATTTCTGCATTTATTATATATCAATTCAACATAGAATCATTGGATATAAAAGCATTTTTTTCTTTTAGAAATGTTTATGATTAAGAATATGAATCGTGAGGCCAGATATTAAATCATAAATAAGAATTAGGAAAGGCTTTCATAAATCACTGAAATTGTAATTGAAGTACATTCATTGGTTAAAGAGGAGTTGCAGAAAAACATTCATTCAAGAAAGTGACTATAAGTCCCAACAAAAATACATCACATCAACAACTAAAATAAGCCTTAATGTTACTAGTAACAAGTATGAGAAAGTATTAAAAAAAAAAAGTTGAAAAAAATTTTTTTACAAAAAGTGAATATAAGTCCCAAAAATCCCCCTCACCTTAACACAAACTTTTAGAACTTAAAATTGAGTAAGTCAGACAAAAACGTGAACATTGTGACTGAAAAAAAGAAAAGAAATCAGTTAAATTTCTGCATACAGTAGGGTTAATACCTACAGTTGTTATTGAAATGAGAAAATAAACTGTAATGAGAGATGAAGGCACCACAATCTGCACAAAAGCTGACTTTAACACAAATTCTTACAACACCTAAACGCTAATTCTTACGACAAGTTTTGGCAGAAAATCAGCCTCAAATTCCTCAAATATGCATGTAATGAGGGTTAAATATTACTGCAATGGAGTTCAGTAACCCAAGCGTAGAATATTAATCGCCTGGAAAGACACATAGAAACACAACTCACCTAAACACAAAGTTTACAAAGTTTTACAACTTAAAATTTACTAAGTCCGAGAAAAACATGAAAATTTTGACTGAAAAAAAAGAAAATTTCCGTTAAATTTCCGCATACAGTAGGGTTAATACCTACAGTTGTTATTGAAATATGAAAATCAACAGTAATGAGAAGCTAAAGCAGCACAATCTGCACAAAAGCTGACTTTAACGCAAATTCTTACAACACCTAAACGCAAATTCTTACAACAACTTTTGGCAGAAAATTTTAGGTGAAATTTGGAAAAAAGTTGTAGTATCAGGGTTAAATACTGTTCTGATGGTCCCCTACAACCTACATATGCAATATCAAAGGCCTGAGCCCACTGATCTTTGAGAACTCAGCTTAACACCTCACCTTAACACAAACTTTTAGAACTTAAAATTTACTAAGTCCGAGAAAAACATGAAAATTTTGACTGAAAAAAAAGAAAATTTCCATTAAATTTCTGCATACAGTCGGGTTAATACCTACAGTTGTTATTGAAATATGAAAATCAACAGTAATGAGAAGTTAAAGCACCACAATTTGCACAAAAGCGGACTTTAACGCAAATTCTTACAACACCTAAACGCTAATTCTTACAACAAGTTTTGGCAGAAAATCAGTCTCAAATTCCTCAAATATGCATGTAATGAGGGTTAAATATTAAAGGCAATGGAGTTCAGTAACCCAAGTGTAGAATATTAATCACCTGAAAAGACACATAGAAACACAAATCACTTAAACACAAAGTTTTACAACTTAAAATTTACTAAGTCCGAGAAAAACATGAAAATTTTGAGTGAAAAAAAAGAAAATTTTCGTTAAATTTCTGCATACAGTAGGGTTAATACCTACAGTTGTTATTGAAATATGAAAATCAACAGTAATGAGAAGTTAAACCAGCACAATTTGCACAAAAGCTGACTTTAACACAAATTCTTACAACACCTAAACGCAAATTCATACAACTTTTGGCAGAAAATTTTAGCTGAAATTTGGAAAAAAGTCGTAGTTTCAGGGTTAAATACTGTTCTAATAGTCCCCTACAACCTACATATGCAATATCAAGGGCCTGAGCCCACTGATGCTTGAGAAATTCACCTTAACATTAAATCTTACAATATTGGACACGCCGGACGCCGACGCTGACGCCCGAGGTTATCACAATAGCTCACCACATCTTACAGATGTAGGTGAGCTAAAAAGGCAGAGGGCCTAGAACTTCCGAAATAGTAGATCAACATAGATCAAATCCTTCAATCCATGATGAAGAAATTGGAATTTACATGTATGTCTCTTAATACCATAATAGAAGAGACATATCCTAATATGGATCCCAATTATGTAAATCCTAAATCTAAGCATGAAAACATGTTAATAAGGATGTAACAAATAAACAATTTTAAAGACTAGTCTGGACTAGGCCCTAAAAATTAGAATGGCATATTGAGAATGAGAGAAAATTGCCCATAAACTTACGCCACACAATAATACTGCAGCTGATCACCGAACATAGTACGGACAAAACAGCTTCCATAATAGTTACGTACCCCATAAGACAGAGAAGTGGACAAAATGACCCCCCCTTTTTTGAACACATCTTCAAAAGAAAGAGGGGAGAGCTCTGGAATCAATAAGCAGAACCCAGAAACGGTATAAATAAATATCGATCAGGCACTCAAAAATTAATTCATGAATAATAGTGTTTAACGCTACTTCACAAGCCAAGGCTATAGCGATGATTTTGGTAAATAACATTATCTGCTACAAAATATGCACTGCAGACACTGTATACAGGTATGACGAAACCAGTGAAAAATAAAATATAACATGTACATACAAAAGCGAGATAAGATGAATAATCTCTGCAGAGAAAACACGCTTCAAGATCATTCACAGGAGGCCTCTGTAATATTAAATCCGGTAAAAACACTCTCCAATTTGTACTATTTGGTATCTACAACTATAAACACATGAGAATATGCGATTTGAGAACCGACAAAATAGAGACCAGGATCTAGAAATGGAGGTAGGTATGATTAACCGGCTCCAACACAGACCGCCCTCGAAATATATAATAATTTCAAGGTCCACCAAAGAGGTAGCATAATCACACATTACACGAGTGCATAAAAATCCAGCCTGTAACCATCTAAAAACCACTAAATGGCTATGCTGTAACCTATGAGCTCAAATAGTGGCCATTATGATGATAAAATAAGTGCCTGTATATTACAAATCAGAAAATAAACACCAGAAACAAATGCAACAGAACTGCATATATGCCTATGAGGGCGCCATCCAACACGACCCAAACGTAAAGTATGTATGTATAAAAAAAAATATGCGCAACAGTGTGAGTGTGTGTGTGTGTGTGTGTGGGGGGGGGGGGGGGGGGGGGGGGGGGGGGGGAGATTCAAATATATGCCGAAACCTCCTGACCCACATTACTTAATGATTGCTGGGCCAGACAGCAATAATATAGTGACCAGACCCCATAACCTCAATGAAATCAATAGAAACAAATGAATTGAAGGACATACATATCCTATCATTCATTCCCATGAAAACGGCTGAGCGTCAAATGTATGTGCTCAAATGCCTTATACTAGCGACACAAATAATGGAAACTATTATTCCTGTGTGCCATAACTTAACTATCCTGAAGTGATCCCATATAAGATAATGTTATAGCCATACAGTTAGAATAAGCGCAAGATGTAGCCAGCGCTTACTTCATGCGCTGAAATCTTAAGCCCTGACTGCTGATTGGAAGATAAAACAACCAAAGCAGTACGAAGAGCTGACTTATTTAAATGAACATAAACGTCCCTTCTATTGGAAAATAATGACTAAAGAAGCATTACTTCTCTTCTGATAAACTCTGATCTGCGTCTATAAATACATGAACGGAAATAATTCAATGTTGTAAAGTAAACAATGAGACATCATTGAATATGTGGTTTCCAAGAACCGAGGGTCACAACATCCCTGCATAGAGAGACTCTCGGACTCAGGATTGTAACGCAATATGAACTCAAATAATTGAGAAAACTGTTAATATATGCCCAAACTTGACCTTATGTTAAAAGATTCTCTAAAACAAAACAGGTCTAGAGGGAAAAACGTCTACCACTCCAGTTAATAACTGGAGTAGACATGTGTGTAAGCGACCCATCGAAATAACATTCAAAGCCGCTCCGCACAACTCCATCCGGCGCATAAAACGTTCGCTGTTAATGCGTCAGATAACAGATAAAAGCGAGCCAAACAGCTGGCCAATTCGCTCTGTGAAACAACAGATGAACCAGCCAAATGAATAGTGGGATACGTGTATCTTATCATAAATCCCATGAGACATTTTCTAGTTCACAATACAATGATTCAAAGAACTATACTCGCTACAATTGCCGAACGTTCGCTTTTTGACTGAAAGATAATCATAAATAACCTAATTATCCACTTCCAGTCAAACTTAAAGAGTTGAGTATTGATGCTTTCTTGTAGCTTAATCCTACAATAATGAAAGCTTACCATCAAATACTTAGGTATTCCTATACCTTCGCTATGAGTCCTTATAGACTGTCTGAGTCTAGGACAACCTCTCCTACTCTTTCTGCTGGTGTTGGTCCATTGGACCCCAACTTAAAGAGTCTAGAATTGATCCTTATCATAAAGACTAGAGTTGGAAGACTAAAGTGACCTATAGCAAGTTTTCCACCTAGTCAAATGCAAAGATGAAGACACAGGGCTTCATGACATCAGAATAACTCCCACTTAACATTAGTTAAGACCGAGATATATATAATAGGCCTGGAAAGAATTTTAAAAAGTACAACCGACCACAAAATTCCTTTCCATACAGACGTTGCATCACAGTACTTAAAATTGAAGTACATAAGACCATGAGATTAAATTCGCTCTGAAAAAGAAATTATCTTCTCAATTGTGTCCGAGCGAACAGCTAAATGATGAAGGTAAGGCTACAACTAAGATGTTAGCCTGCTCAATCAGCGCAGAGAAACTCTCAACACATCTTCACCTGTTGTTTTTAAAAGTATGTGAACAAACACAAACGATTAAAAATACAGAGGAAGAAGATAAGAAACCAGATTACTTTTTCCTGCATGAAGTTAAATATGGTGTCGTCTACACACTCGAAGACCTGTGACACCCATGTAGACTTAACCGGAAAGAGATCTTATTACCCTGCTCTTTACCCGGATGAAGTCAGCATCAAGCGGTTTCTCATAATTGCTCGCAGCATTGTGATTCACTGGAACAAGTTCAAGGAAATGATAATGTATGGTATCTATATCATCCAAGAGTTGTTCCGGAAGGGAAAGTTATCCTTTCCATCATCTCGTCTAAATCAGTTAGAATGACAGTCACCACCATCTGAACAGGCAGGTGACTGGACCGATTAAGCACCATTCAACAGCTCAAGTTTTGAGACTGATGTTGAGTGCTTCTGCCTTAGCAGGAATACTGCGATTAGCTGCACAATTGCGACAGCAAGTCCGTTAAGGAGGCCTGAGGAGCAGCGGTCATGAATAGCCTGTCCGCCGGCTACTCCTAGGACAGGGTGTCCAAG
Organism: Pictodentalium vernedei; assembly: GCA_031216915.1. NCBI lineage: Eukaryota > Metazoa > Mollusca > Scaphopoda > Dentaliida > Dentaliidae > Pictodentalium > Pictodentalium vernedei. The sequence continues at coordinate 599,076,563 of CM062296.1, read as the reverse complement.
ATAGTTATTATTGCGGATGACCCGATGAATGAAGCCTCATCTCCTTGGCTACTAGATGGTGCAACTTTCTTCACGAAAGATGGACCTTTTGACGATGCAGAATGGAAATCCTGAGTCACTTAGCCAACGTGCGGTCGGGAGTGCTTGGTAGACACTAAAGAAGCAAAACTGTAGCCGACCCTGGCTAAGAATTGAACTAAGCATACCGGACAATAGCTATGTACGTGAGCTCTGACTGACACAAGGTTCTGCCAACAACACCCGGCTCCAGATGTTGTTAAAAAAGAGAGAGGGGTCTCCCTCTTGCTCGCGGTCTGGGGAGACCTGGACGAGCGTACCTCAGAACTTGCCGTCTTCTTCCTTCCATCAACACTGGGTGAACATGATTCGATTAAACAGTGCTCACTACACCCTTATTCTCTCTCGACCGCTACGGACATACCCGGCATCACACCACGAGTCTACGTGATAGATCTGCTGGATGAGCTAGCTGGAGACAAGGGACGTAAACCTCTTTTGAAGCCTAGCCCTTGTCTAATATCATTGAGCACTTTTTCCACTAGCACTGAATACAATGCATATGCGACACATCCGGAGTCATGGTCCTCGTATTCAATCTTAACCGTTTCACCGGCGTCAGGGAACTGAAATCACTCATAGGGTTTATAGCCCTGTGCAATATAAAGATCACTTTGTCCGTTATGTAGAGGAAACCATAAGACTAGCCGACCCCGGCTGCCTATTAGATGGGACGTCCCGGAGAGGAGGCATGTTCCTACCAACATCTCCCAGATGATGCTCTAAGAGAGAGAGGACTCTCTCTTACTCGCGGTCCTGGATGACCTGGACGTACCTCAGAACTTGCCGGTTTCCTCCTTCCATCGTCGCTGGGTGAGCATGGTTGCATATCATAGTGTTCGCTCCACCCTATATCATCTCCTAGCCCGGATCGTATACACCCGGTGTCACAGTTCTCAGAGGCCTGAGTAACCACTTCACCGGTCGAGCTAGCTGGCGACAACGGACTTGTGCGGTCGTGTGTGTTTTTCGAACATAGAGGAAGCTATAAGACTAGCCGACCCCGGCAGTCTATGGAAGGAGCGTCCCACGGACACAAGTTCCAACTGACACAAGTTCCTACCAACAACCTCTGACCCCAGAAGTTGTCATAAGAGAGAGGGGCCTCTCTCTTGCTCGCAATCACGGAAGACCTGGACGAGCATACTTCAGGACTTGTCTACTTCCTCCTTCACGTGCTTCCTCCTTTCCGTCGTCACAGGGTGAGCATGTTCCTATCTTTATAGTGCTCGCTACACCCTTATTCCTCTTCTCGGCCGCTACGGACATACCCGACCTCACACTACCCATATTTTATGTCGTGATAGATCTGCTGGTTGAGCTAGCTGTAGACAAGGGACATAAACTTGCTTTTGAAGCCTAGCCCTTGTCTTATATCATTGAGAACTTTTCAGCTAGCTCTTATAGTATAATGCGACGACGGAAGCACACTCCCTGACGGCGTCACGAAACCACACCATGTTCTTGTTCCTCTGTAAATAGAAACTAAAAAATTATAATGACATTTTGACGAGAGAACCAGCAGTGTCCCCTTGCCGCAATATTACCGATAGTGTCCACTCGCCTAACACAAACCATGACGCCCGTCATCCAGATTATCAAATCTGACACATGGAGTAGAATTAGTGGTAGTACATCAACTAAACTCATTACAACAACCTTGTAAATAGAGGAAAGGCTTCCTCTATTTGCCCTACTATTAGATAAATATAATTACCTAAATAATAATATATGTCATTGTACCACTACCAAATCTACATATGATATAAGATAACATTAAAATATAATCGATGAAATAAATATATCCAAAAGAAAAACTCTTTCAAAAATAAAATAAAAATTTTTGAAAAATTTTTTCTTATATAAGAGCCCAAGTTCCCAAAGGGAACGATGAGCCCAAAAAAGCCTAAGTGTGGACAAAATTATAAAAATCTGTGTAAAATTAACTACCACACTATCAGAATATTTAATGTTACTTACAACTGTCGTTCCTAAACAAAAATAGGAAACTATCTAGAGTAATGTAAATGTAAACCAAAAACCAGAATCAAGACCCCAGGCAACACGGCCCGAAGTCAGTAATCGAAACAAAACTATCCGATGTAAAGCAAGATCAGAAGAAAAAACGATACATTGGATGTATGATGCATGACCAAAACGCCCAAACACTCTAAGGGTGAGGACATAACCCTGGGGATGTATAGAATAATCTTTTGTATAATACGTTAAACTCCCAAGAAATATGATAAAAAAAATTTCATTAAAACAAGCCAAAAAGCTTGGGAACTTAACTGGGGGGATCAAGGGAAGGTAGGGGAGGAATACTAAATAAACAGTGGATAGATCATAATCAATCAGTGATAACTTCAGGCTCATGTCCCGAGATTAGGGAACATGAACTAATCTTTATAAATATTATAAAATTACAGCCCTGAACATTTCAAACAAACGTTTCTTCCTTCCTTCATCGAGTTCTGACCTTGGATCCACCAATTTAACCATTGATTTGTGTCTGGCATCATTATTGAGATTTAAAAGCACAAATGTCAGTTTTCTGTTATCTGACAAGGAAGGGCCAAACAAAGAATGATTTATTGGTGCCAGATTCGGTGACTTCTTGGCATCTGCGCATGCACGGAGGGTAAAATGTATGGAGGGCCAGATAGGACTTGTAATTTTCGGTTTTGCATGCATATTTTGGCGGGCAAAATTTGTGTTTGGCCATAGATATTTGTGGGTTAGCACCAGCTTAGTCTGGGTCATTGGTTACAGTATAAAAATATAGATATTTTTGGTAAAAGAGGTAATTTTTCAATACGCCAACAAGTTGACGGAGCGATCTGGTATGGCTTCAATATCGAGTATGAGACCCATTACTGTTAATTACAGCTTGACAATGCCTTCTCATGCCCCCAATCAGGTTCCTGGTGCTCCTTTGTGGGATGTTGTTCCATTCTTGGACCAGCATGGCACCAAGCTCCTGGACACTTCTTGGCTGGACTGGACGGGCTGAAATTGCAAGCTGCAACTCATTCCAGACATGTTCGATTGGATTGAGGTCAGGGGATCTTGCTGGCCAGTCCATACGCTCAATCCACTCCCTCTGTCGGTACTCCCTGACAGCATGGGCAACATGAGGACAGGCATTATCGTCCATCAGAATGAATCTATCACCCACTACACCTGCATACAATCTGACGTGGACATCCAGGATCTCATCAATATACCGTTGTGCAGTCAATGCACCACGTTCAAGGACACAGAGCTCTCTATGTCCATCCCAGCTGATTCCGTCCCAGACCATGATTGACCCTCCACCATAGCGGTCATGCTCAGCAATGTTGGCTGCATGGAATCGCTCTCCTGGTCTTCTCCATACCCTAGAACGCCTATCTGTGTGGTCAGGCAGTACCTTGACTCATCTGTAAAAAGGACAGGTCGCCCATCTTCTCTGGTCCATCCAACGTGGTCCATGGCCCATTCATATCATGCCTGACAGTGGTTCTGGGACAGCGGAATGCAAATACATGGTCTTCTCGATTGGAGACCACCTTCGTACAACCTTTCCAGGATAGTCTCCATCGAAACATTTACCATGGATGCATTCTGAAGGTCACTGCAAAGCTGGGTTGCTATGGCAAAGCAGTTCCTACGGGCCTGAATGATCAAAAACCGGTTTTCAGCTGCAGATGTTGCCCTGTCTCTACCACCACCATGCCGTCTTACTGGTGTGCCATACTGCTGAAATCTTGCCCAGGCTCTAGTGATCACCGTATGGTGCACACCAAGGGCTTCACCAACCTGACGATGGATAGCCCCTTGCTCCACCATCCCTACAGCCCACCACATTTCTGCTTCAGACAAATGTCTTCTTACATTTGCATTTGCCATATTTAATGATTAAATCACAAAGGTTTGTGCTGAAATGAAGACTGAATACCCTACACATGTCATGTACATGTAGACAGTACACGAAAACATCATGAAAATCAAGGGGTACACGCTTTCCATGACTGTCATGAAAAGTCTGCCTGTCAAGAAAGCTAATGTAAACACTGGGGACCATCTCAATACATTCCACAATCATATCCACCAAAAATATCGCAAATATGTCACAAGCAAATTTCACAATGATGTGTCAAATATTTGGTGCTTAGCAAACTTTGAGTAGTATAGCATAAAAATATATTAATGCATAACTGCACTAAGTTTATCAAAGGTCATTGCCAATGGCAACATTTTTTGATGGACAAGGAAGAAAATAAATATCTCCTATCTAGAGGTCACCCCAAACAAGCATAGGAGGTTTCAATGCAATCCGGTCATAAATGTTCCCTGTAGGGTGTGCCAAAGGAAAATATTAAGGTCTAACTAAACTAGGTTCAAAGGTTGTTGCCAGTCGCAACATTTTTTTATGAAAATAGAAGAAAGAGGATAGCTCCCATCTATAGGTCACCCCAAACAGGCACATCCGATCATAAATGTGCACTGCAGGGAGTGCCAAAGGGAAATATTGATGTATAACTTCACTAGGTTCATCGGCAACATTTTTTGATGGAAATCGAAGAAAATCAATAGCACCCATCTAGAGGTAACCCCAAACAAGCATAGCAAGTTTCAAACCTATCTGATCATAAAGGTGCTCCCATCTGGAGGTCACCCCAAACAAGCACATCAGGTTTCAAAGTGATCTGGTCAAAAATGTGCACTGCAGGATGTACCAAAGGGAAATACTGACGCATAACTGCACTAAGTTCATCAAAGGTCATTGCCAGCAGCAACATTTTTTGACAGAAATTGAAGAAAATCGATAGCTCCCATCCTATCAATTTCAAACCGATCTGATTATATATGCGCCCTGTAGGGCATGCCAAAGGAATAAATTGATGCCTGACTAAACTTAAGTTCAAAGGTCATTGACAGCGCAGAGATTTTTTGACGGAAATGGAAGAAAATCGATAGCTCCCATCTAGAGGTCATCCCAAACACGCATGCCAGGTTTCAAAGCAATCTGATCATAAATGTGCCCTGTAGGGTGTGCCAAAGTGAAATATTGAGGTCTGACTTAACTAAGTTCTAAGAACATTGCCAGCGGCAACATTTTTTGACGGAAATGGAAGCAAATCGATAGCTCCCATCTCAAGGTCATCCCAAACAATCATGCCAGGTTTCAAAGCTATCTGATCATTAGTGTGCCCTGTAGGGTGTGCCAAAGGGAAATATTGAGGTCTGACTTAACTAAGTTCTAAAAACGTTGCCAGCGACAACATTTTTTGACAGAAATATAAGAAAATCAATAACCCCCATCTGGAGGTCACCCCAAACAAGCATACCAAGTTTCAAAGCGATCCAGCCAAAAATGTGCACTGCAGAGTGTGTCAAATGGAAATATTGATGCATAACTGCACTAAGTTCATCGAAGGTCGTTGGCAGCGGTAACATTTTTTGATGGAAATCGAAAAAAATTGATAGCTCCCACCTAGAGGTAACCCCAAACAAGCATACCAAGTTTCAAAATGATCTGATCATAAATGTGCCCTGTCGGGCGAGCCAAAGAAATATACTGATGCCTGACTAAACCAAGTTCAATGGTTGCTGCCAGAGGCAACATGTTTTGACAGAAATGGAAGAAAATCGATAGCTCCCATCTGGAGGTCATCCCAAACAAGCATACCAGGTTTCAAAGAAATCTGATGATAAATGCACCATGCAGGGTGTGCCAAAGGGAAATACTGAGGTCTAACTAAACTAAGTTCAAAGAACGTTGCCAGCGGCAACATTTTTTGATGGAAATGAAGAAAATTGACAGCTCCCATCTAGAGGTCACCCACAAGCATACCAACTTTCAGAGCCATCTGATCATAAATGTGACCTGTGCGGTGTACCAAAGGAAATTGTGGATGTACGTACGTACGTACATACGCCAACGGACGAGAAGTGATGGCAATAGCTCAGCTCGACTTTGTCAAGTTGAATTAAAAAGCATGGGAGTTTAACAGGAGGGTTCTTGGAAGGAGAGGGAAGGAATATTTAACAAACAGTAGGTTTTTAATCATTAGCAAGAATGATGATGTTCAGGCACATATCCCAAAAATGGGAAACATGAATAATTTTACATAATTATTTTACAGCCCTGACCGTCCAAAACCACCATAGTTTTTTTCCAGCATCCTGTTACAGCCTTGAATCCACCATAACCATCATTGATTTGTGTCTGGCATCTTCAAAAAAGAGACTGAAAGCACAGATGTCAGTTCAGATGTTTACCGACTTGGGCCAAACAAAAGAATGATGCTTGGCGCCAATTTTGGTACCTTCCTGGTTACCGAGCACGTGCAGTACAGAAAAGTATGGACAACCAGATAGGACTTTTAATTTTTGGATTTGTATGCAAATTTGGGGGATTAGGGGGGTTCAAAATTTGTGTTTGGCCTGGGATAATATTGAGTTTGCACCAGCTAAGTCTGGGCCATTAGTTTTAGTATAATGAAAGTGTCAATGACACTGTAGCTTAACTTGTGTGTTGTGTTTGATGAAAAGGATAATGTTCAATGTTTATGAAAGGATTATGAAATAAGACAAGAATTGTGATAATTGGGAATATGTTCATTTCTGTTCCCTGTATGCTATGTTTATGATAAAAATAATATGAGGTGTACACTGTACTAAAGAGCTGAGGGGTGGGTTAATATGACCTCACAGTTAATGTATGTGCCCTCACAGTTAACGTATATCAACAAAAGTTATCAAGTTACAGTGAAATTATTCCAAAACGAGTCATCCTATCAACTTACATTAAAATCCCTTCATAAATATGACCTGTAGACTTTGCTAAAGGTTCTCGGACTTCGGGCCCCAGTAGCCATCAGTTTCCCAATTGCGTCCAAAGGGGACGTTCTCATCTAGACATTATATGAAGTCAACCTACCAAGTTACAATGAAATCCCTTAATAAATATGACCTGTAGACTGTGCTAAAGGTTTTTGGGCTTTGGGCTCTGGCAGTCATCATGGTTGAATGATCGCAACCAAAAGGGGACATTCTCATCTGGGCATCATCTGGAGTGATCCTACAAAGTTACAATGAAATCCCTTCATAAATATGACCTGTAGACTGTGCTCAAGGTTTTTGGGCTTCGGGCCCCTGAAGCCATCACAGTTGACCAATCACGGCCAAAAGGGGATGTCATCATCAAGGCATTATATGGAGTCAACCTAACAAGTTACAATGAAGTCCTTCCATAAATATGACCAATAGACTATGCTAAAGGTTTTGGGGTTTTGGGTTCAGGCAGCCATCAAGGCTGAATGATCGCAACCAAAAGGGGACGTTCTCATCTAGACATTATTTAGAGTCATCATACCAAGGTACAATGAAATCCCTTCATAAATATCACCAGTAGACTGTGCAAAAGATTTTCGAGCTTTCGGCCCCTGTAGCTAACACAGTTGCCTAATGGTGTCCAAAAGGGGCTGTTCTCATCTAGACATTACATGAAGTCAACCTACCAAGTTACAATGAAATCCCTTCATAAATATGACCTGTAGACTGTGCTAAAGGTTTTCAGGCTTCGGGCTCAGGCAGCCAACATGGTTGAATGATCACAACCAAAGGGGACAATCTCATCTGGGCATCATCTGGAGTGATCCTAAGAAGTTACAATGAAATCCCTTCATAAATATGACCTGTACACTGTGCTCAAGGTTTTCGGGCTTTGGGCACCAGTAGCCATCACAGTTGACCAATCACGACCAAAAGGGGATGTCATCATCTAGGCATTATATGGAGTCAACCTAACAGGTTACAATGAAATCCTTCTATAAATATAACCTTTTGCCTATGCTAAAGGTTTTTGGGCTCGGGCACCCATCAAGGCTGAATGATCACGACCAAAATGGGACGTTCTCATCTAGACATTATTTGGAGTCATCCTACCAAGTTACAATGAAATCCCTTCATAAATATGACCTGTAGACTGTGCTAAAGGTTTTCGGGCTTCGGGCACCTTTAGCCGTCACCGCTGCCCAATCATGTCCAAAGGGGGACGTTCTCATCTAGACATTATATGAAGTTAACCTACCAAGTTACAATGAAATCCCTTCATAAATATGACCTGTAGACTGGGTTAAAGGTTTTTCAGGCTTCAGGCTCGGGCAGCCATCATGGCTAAATGATCGCAACCATGGGGGACAATCTCATCTGGGCATCATCTGGAGTGATCCTAAGAAGTTACAATGAAATCCCTTCATAAATATGACCTGTAGACTGTGCTCAAGGTTTTCGGGCTTCGGGCACTTGTAGCCATCACAACTGACCAATCACGACCAAAAGGGTTTGTCATCATCTAGGAATTATATGGAGTCAATCTAACAGGTTACAATGAAATCCTTCCATAAATATGACCTTTTGCCTATGCTAAAGGTTTTTGGGCTCGGGCACCCATCAAGGCTGCATGATCGTGATCAAAAATGGGACGTTCTCATCTAGACATTATTTGGAGTCATCCTACCAAGTTACAATGAAATCCCTTCATAAATATGACCTCTAGACTGTGCTAAAGGTTTTTGGGCTTCGGGCCCCTGTAGCTGTCACAGTTGCCCAATCACGTCCAAAAGGGGACTTTCTCATCTAGACATTGTATGAAGTCAACCCACCAAGTTACAATGAAATTCCTCAATAAATATGACCTGAAGACTGTGCTAAAGGTTTTCGGGTTTTGGGCTCGGGCAGTTGTCACGGTTGGCAGATCATACCCAAATGGGGACATTCTCATCTAGACATCATAAGGAGTCATCCTACCAAGTTACAATGAAATCCCTCCACATTAAACATGTCCTGCAGACTGTGCTAAAAGTTTTTGGGTTTCGGGCTTGGGCAGCCATCACGGTTGATAGATCATGCCCAAAAGGGGACGTTCTCATCTAGGCATTATACAGAGGCATCCTACCAAGTTACAATGAAATCCCTTCATAAATACGACCTGTAGACTGTGCTAATGGTTTTCGGATTTTGGGCTCGGGCAGCCATACCAGTTGCCCGATCGCGACCAAAAGGGGATGTTCTCATCTAGACATAACCCCAAACCTGCATATGAAATTTCGTGACGATCAGACAAGAACTGCGGGGTGTTGACCGTGCTAAAGGAAAATGTGAACAGACGTCACAGACTCACAGACTAACAGACTTACGTACGCGTGATGGCAATAGCTTATCTTGACTATGTCAAGTAAAGCTAAAAATGAATATTTTTCATTAACAATGTAGATATTCAATTAATATGTTTCCACAAATCTTCCTATCAAAATGAATATTTTTCATAAACAATGTCAATATTCAATTAACATGTTTCCACTAATCTTCCCATTACATGAATATTTTTCATTAACAATGTAGATATTCAAATTACATTTTTCAACTAATCTTCCTATTAAATGAATAGTTTTCATTAAAAATGTTGATATTCAATTAACATGTTTCCACTAATCTTCCCATTAAATGAATATTCTTTATTAGAAATGTAGATATTCAATTAACATGTTTCCACTAGTCTTCCAATTAAATGAATACTTTTTATTAACAATGTGGATATTTAATTAACATGTTTCCACTCTATTTCTCCTATTTTTGAGGATGACCTATCCTGGTGGAGAGTTTGAAAATATGCCAGAAGATTCAGGGAGAATCTCTTCTCTTTCCATCACAACATAATTTGTGAAATCTTATTTGAATAATTAATTCCAATAAGGATGATGTTCTTATGAGAAAACATATACAAAGCTGAAAAAAATGACCAAAGCTCTGTTAATTTAACACTTTACCCAATGCACACGACATCAAAATTTATTTTAATTGTATTTTTTTTTTCAAATTTTTCACAAAATGTAAACAAAATAATATTACCTGACCCTCTCATTATGAGAGGGTCAGATAATATGATTTTGTTTACATTTTGTGAAAAATTTGAAAAAAGTCATTGGAACAAGCTTGACAAGCTCGTCCCAGTGACGGGCCACATGCTATATTTTAAAAAAAAAATTTTGTTTAATTTTTTTCAGATGCATAATTTGTGAATAATTAAATAAATAATAAAATAATGATTAGCCATTGTGTGCAGAAATATGTGACCTTAAACACCAATAAATAAATACATCCAGTGTTTTTGCAGTTGATTCTCGGAGTGTACTGTCTGCCTGTACTGACAGCCAAGACTTGTCTAGAAACAACTGCCAAGATACTTGGAATGCAATTTGCAAGTTTACTTGGGCCACCTGTTTTGTCACATTAAGCCTTTACCTAATGAACTGTCCACATCCACCAGTGCACTGTACATACTGAGCAGCGGAAAAAAACATTTTTTCAACAAATTTCAACAACAAAACCTTATCGTGTAACCCCTCATTGAAATGAGCTCATCAATCTTGTCCCAATGAGGGGCTATGTGATATTGTTTTGTTGAAATCTTTTTAATATTTAAAAAAATTAAAAAAGGTTATTTAAAAGAATAAATTTCGATATCATGTGTATTGGGTAAAGAATTAAAAAGAGATCAGAGTCGGAATTAGGCCTCTAACCCGTAACCCTTAAAGGCCTGGACAACTGTCCTGAATTCACACCTGACCACAACCTGTACACATGCAGTGGCTTAACAGTAATTTCTAGTCAAGTCTTGGCTGCCTTAAGAGGCAGCCAAGACTTGACTACAAATCACTGCCTCTATAATTTGTCTATTGACAGCAGAACCTACTCATGATGGCATGTTAAGGGCACCTGTTCTGAGGTCGTAAAAGTTGGAAATAGGCCTAAAGACCTATTTCCAACTTTCACGACCTCAGAACAGGAGCCCTTCACATGCCATCATGAGGAGGTCCTTTTGACAAAAGACAATTTAGGTAGGCAGCGGTTTCTCACCAAGACTTGACTAGAAATCACTGCTAAGCCACTGGACATATAGAGGCTGTGGGCTGGTGGAAATTCAGGGCACTTGTCCAGGCCCTTAAGAGTTAAGGGTAAAATGGATTATTTGAAACAGATTGAATTTATTTACTAGGGCTGGGCAGTTTTGAAATTTGCATTTTGGTTCGGTTTTGGTTTCGGTTTTGTACAAAAACTCGGTTTTCGGTTTGTTTTTTGGTTTTTCAAAATATATTGTAGAAATCCACATTTTAGAGTGTAATAAACACATAAAATCTGTCTGTATTTGTCATCCAAGTCATGAGGCTCATATAGTGTGTTGAGTCATTCGGGTTACTCAGTGTTTACCACTCTTCTCAGCTAATGGACATATTGTGTTGGGCTACTGTAGTGGGCAACAGTGGTGGAGCCATGAGGTATCTAGGGAGACCACCCCTCCCCCCCAAAATCCCACTTGCTTCTCACATCCCCAAATTTGAAAAGATTCTTTTTGATTTCCTGCCCTCAGTACAATTACAGTACCCTCAGTCCTGAGATCCCCCCCACCACCCTAAAAAAAAACAAACAAAAAAACTCTTTACCAGCATGGTTCACAGGATTTCAAACCATGGCTCCACCACTGGTGGGAGCTGCCTTGTTCTGTCAGTGAGATTTGGGGCCTTGTCAAGACAAGATGCAGAAATTCACAAGAAAAGCTACATTTTAGCAAAAATCAACATTTCCTTATTTTTTATGGAGTCTCTAAGCTCTCACCCTGGTTTTGGTGGATAATATGCAATTGTTGTGCTTATTTCGGTAATTATCACATCGCTTGAAAATAGATGTGCCCCGTGTTTCTTGATGGTTCCTGCTTCAAATGACAGTGGAATAAGAGGAACACAAATCATATTTCTTCTGATTTTGATAACTATTATTGAAGTAAGTCGTGATATACGAATCACTTTTATTGGTAACTCACTCCAATGCTTTCACAATATCTCTCCTAATTTCGATTGTAGAGATTCGTTTTTTACTTTGATTTTGCCCAAACATAGAAATTGGGCGAAATGAGCGGTGCCAGGGCGAAGATATTACCAACTTTTTACTTTGCCCTCTTGGCTGATCCCTGCTTTGATTTTATCTCCGTCAAGACAGGTGATGGATGTTTTTGAAGTGAGACTGCTGCATAATGGGATTTGAAAGAAAGTTTGCAATATTGCATCTTGGGATTTGTTGTGTTTACAAAATACACATGGTCATGGGAAAACATGTGTTGATTATAACATCTTCGTATTGGGAATGAAGTATGTGTACCTGTCAGACCTGCAGTATTACTCGATTCCTTAAAGTAAATTCAAATAGTATACAAACAAGAGGCCCCAGGGGGCCTGAGGGCGCTCACCTGATACGGTAGTCTAAATATCAAACCAGGGACTTGACTTGAATAAGCTGCATACGCCCCCTCCCAAGAAAAGCAGGGTGAAAAAAAAAAAAATTTTTTGTCTTAAAATTGACCAAAACGCAGAAAAAAAAAAAAAATTCGGATTTTGGGCCAAAATTTTCTAAGTCCCACCCAGACCCCAAATTTTCAGGGGAAATTTTTTTTTTTTTTTTTTTTTTTTTGTCTTAAAATTGAGAGAAATGCATAAAAAACAAACAAAAAAAAAATTTCCGGATTTTGGTCCAAAATTTTCTAAGTCCCACCCGGACCCAAAATTTTCAGGGGAAAAAAAAAAAATTTTTTTTTGTCTTAAAATTGACCAAAACGCAGAAAAAACAAAAAAAATTTTTTTTCGGATTTTGGTCCAAAATTTTTTAAGTCCCACCCGGACCCAAAATTTTCAGGGGAAAAATTTTTTTTTTTTTTTTTTGTCTTAAAATTGACAGAAATGCATAAAAAACAAAAAAAATTTTTTTTCGGATTTTGGTCCAAAATTTTCCAAGTCCCACCCGGACCCAAAATTTTCAGGGGAAAAAAAAATAAAATTTTTTTTGTCTTAAAATTGACAGAAATGCATAAAAAACAAAAAAAATTTTTTTTCGGATTTTGGTCCAAAATTTTCTAAGTCCGACCCGGACCCCAAATTTTCAGGGGAAAAATTTTTTTTTTTTTGTCTTAAAATTGACAGAAATGCATAAAAAACAAAAAAATTTTTTTCGGATTTTGGTCCAAAATTTTCCAAGTCCCACCCGCACCCCAAATTTTCAGGGTAAAAAAAAAGAATTGTTTTTTGTCTTAAAATTGACAGAAATGCATAAAAAACAAAAAAAAAAATTTTCGGATTTTGGTCAAAAATTTTCTAAGTCCCACCCGCACCCCAAATTTTCAAGGGAAAAATTTTTTTTTTTTTTTTTGTCTTAAAATTGACAGAAATGCATAAAAAACAAAAAAAAATTTTATTCGGATTTTGGTCCAAAATTTTCTAAGTCCCACCCACACCCCAAATTTTCAGGGGCTGGGGGGGGGGGGGGAAATTTTTGTCTTAAAATTGACAGAAATGCATAAAAAAACAAAAAAAAACTTTTTTCGGATTTTGGTCCAAAATTTCGAAGTCCGCAACGCGACCCCAAATTTTCAGCCTAAATATGAACCCAGGGATTTGGCTTCAACAAACTTCAATCTCACCCCCCTAAGGATGCTGCATACCAAATATCAAAACATTCTTATTGCTAGATCTGAAGAAGAAGATTTTTCAAAAATACTCCTCATACTGCACTAATTTAAACATTTGGGCTCCCATAGAGAGCCCAAATATCCACCCAGGCAATTCATTTCAATAAACATGTGAAACAATCTTCCAAAGATGTTATATGTGAAATTTTAAAGCTTTTCGAGCAGTGCTTTCGGAGAAAAGTAGTCTTATGTTTTTCCCATTACCCACAGTGTTAAAAAATGCTGACTCAGCACTTTTTCAAACTCCCCAAAAAGTACCCCATCATAAAACCGATGGCAATTTTTTTTTATCATTCCATTCTGTTGGTCCTAAGGAAGCTTCACAACAAATAAGAATTCTCAGTGCCGTGTAGTTTTGGAGATATGAGCATTTTCATTTTTTTCTATTTTTAGCTCCTGTGGTTCCCACGGGGCTATGGGGAAAAAAATTTCGCCATAAATTAGGTACTTATGACCCAATAAGCACTCATGTAAAATTTGGTTCAAATCGGCCTCGCGGTTTGGAAAATAGAAATTTGGGACGGGGCCAAAATTTTTGCCCCTCCTTTAACATCGTCAAATATAGCCCCTCCAACTTCTCTTGAACAAACTTGAGTCTACACCTCAAAAGGAAGCTGCATACCAAATATCAAGTCTCTGCTATTGCTGGTTCTTGAGAAGAAGATTTTTCAAGAATTGGAGCATTTTTGCCCCATCCCTCTGCTCAATGTGAGCCGAAACCTAGTTTGACAAAAAACCGGTGTCCGCAGACACAACCGCTTCTCACATGAAATTTCATTAATATGCGGCCAGTGGTTTGGGAGAAAAAGCCCAAACACCACCTTCACGACGGACGAAAAGTGATCAGAATAGCTCACCCTGACTTTCAGTCAGGTGAGCTAACAATTCCCAATAAGTTTAAAAAAATCTTTCAATAGTTACCTGCCATCCATTTAATAGGACGTGTTCTATTTTAATTTAACCATTTTATTGTTGACAAAAAACATAACTACCAATGTGCAGCGTTATCTATGAGCATGTGACTTCAGGGAACGTGCCAATAGTCGGTTAATTAACATAATTTACTCGTCATTTTTCCCATGTGAACTTTGAGGTTTTAAAACTCAATAAATTTTATGTTTACCTCCAATCTAATTTACAACGTGCCATACGCAGATGATTTTGGGTCAAAGGTAGTTTATAATACTTTTACACCATATATTGTCAGGTAACATGCAATACCTCTTTGGTTGAATATACCCAGTTCATTAAATTTACTCAATGATTCTTGAATTGCATGTGTGGATTTTTACGTAAGACTTTTTAATTTTTCATATTCCATCTGCTGGTGTTTCTGTAGATATTGTTTAAGATACAAGAATTTTGCTACCATTATTTGTGGGGGGAGGGGGGGATTTGTTGTCAGTCCTCTCGAAGTAAGCAAAAATGGCACAGCATTTACCTTTGTCCGACATTTTAGCCTTTGGCGTGTGGAAAGCAAGTGATTGAGTGGTCATAAACTTAACCAATTCTGGAAAATTTGTTGAAACCAAAAGTCGTGTTTTTTTGTTAAGGTGGCGGTTCGGTTTCGGTTTAAAAAAAAAACCGAACCAAACTGAAAAACCAATAAACCGCCCAGCCCTATTATTTACCTGCTCTAGTGTTTGACTAGGTAAATGTGATTCAACTAGATTCAGCCCATATTTTTGTTCAGCAACATTCTTCATTTCACCATATGTTTTCCAGTCATGCAAAGCAACAGTGGTCAAGTTGTAAAATGTTTTATTAAGATAATGCTCAACAAAACCTGAAAAAAAGAAAAGATGTATAGCAGGTGGACACGTTTCAATGAGTTTTGAATTAGTTACTACATGTATAACCAATCATATGCCTTGTTGATTCGAATACTTTTCAAGAATAAATTAATTATAAGTGAACAGGTGTTTTATTTTTATACATATATTTTGTCATAACACCAAACCTATCGGTTAGTTCAGTAAGTGCCATGATGTATTGTGACAGGAATGATTTTTATGTATTATAAGCAGATTATGATCATAAAATTAAAGATATTGTGATGATACGTCAGTTGATAAACCATTGATTATTGCCTATGCCGATGACGTTTTTTTAGTCATTTTTGTAGTAATTTATTGAGTAATTTTCATGGACGACTTGATGATGATCAGACATGTTAACCCTCCTAGAATGCCCAGGAAATTCCCAAGAATTCAATGTTGTTCCTAGCATCCCAGAAATATCAGTCAAAACATTTGGCAGTTTTGAAACAATTCGAAGGTCAGTTTGCAATCCGTTTCAAAACATTTATAGTCTTTGCATGACCCTGTTCAAAAGTCAATAAAATGATTGTAAAAATCATTATTAAAAGCAAAAAAAAAAATGTTTGTACCTTTTTAAAGTGTACAAGATTTGTCTTGATTAGCTGTTTACATTGTGGTTACCCAGTTTCAAACACCTGATCACCAACCCCTTCAGATGTTTGGGAAGTAAAAAAAAAAAAATTTTTTTCAACAGAGAATTCCTCTTCCAGAGTGTTCATTTATATTTTTTCTGTATTTGAATAAGGGTTTTGCTTTACAAACTGCAACACTGTGTTTGAACATTGAAAAGAAAACTTAAATCACAATTCAGTTGATGGGCACCACCATTTTTAACTTTGAATTCTGGGAGATACTGGGCAAGTTCCTTTGATTTTTTTCTGGTGACAAACATATTTCTGGGAATCAGCTCTTTCTTTCATGTAAATCTTTGAATCAAACCCAGAGTTAGGGAAGTTGAATTGATGACAACTCTGGTTTCAAAAGTTTAATGCCTCTTTTGGAAGAGTTGTTATTTTATTATTTTATTTATTATTATTTTCTTGAAAAATATTAAAATGGATAGGATCTACAGAGAAATTCATTTTGTGTCTCTTTTACATTTTTCAAAAGGTCCTCTGTTGAGTAATCTTTTTTATACTTCTGAGAATTTTCTTCAATTTTTATTTCTTTCAACTCATGCCTGCTGCAGGCACGGAGTGATTGTAAAAGTGCAAGAGAACTTTTTTTTGTTGAAGTTTGTCATCTACTTGTTTTGGACTTGAAACTGAAAAATTATGATCTTCTTACCTTAATTTAGGGTTCTATTTTTGTTCACTTTTGTGTGTGTGTGTGTGTGTGGGGAGGGGGGGGGGGGGTGTATTGGGAGAAAATTGATTACTGTTGTGATTGCAATGTTTGTGAATAGAATACAGTTTGAATAAGTCATTAGACAGGATACAGAACCAGCTGATATGAGCAGTACTGTAGCTCCAAAATAAATATTTTGATCATATTTTTATTTGGTAATACAACATATGTGAACTTAATTAATAGTTTTGAAGTATCTTCTGTGGAGAGAAGTCCTCTCAATAAGGATGATTTAGTGGTAGTCAACTTGTTGCATACAGCCTTTTCTGTCACACAAACTTTTCCCTGAAATGCATGCCATATTCCTACAAATTCTACTTTGAGTTTAATCACAAGTGTTGGTTTTAAACACTTTATTATTAATTTAAATGTGCTTGATGGGAAGGCTAATGTTGAAATTTGAGACAAGATATGTCTCATAACTGCCATTCACTGTTAGAAATATTAAGATAAGTTACATAAGAATTGTTTATTGCGGGTGGTAAATCAGTTCTCACTGTCATGACAGTGTACCATTACATTTAAATTTACTATGGTACTACTTTTCTGCAGGGCTCAAAATAAGCGGTGTTGCGTTGCTTTTTGCTATGCAAAACTTGCAAAAGGCTACACAATGTTCAATTATGTATAGCATTTTGCGATACACGATAATCAACTGCAGCCTATTAGGCTGCAGTTGATTATCTTGTATCACAAAATGTAAATGAAAATTTGCAAACAAATTTGAAAACTAGTTCACTGATGCGTTACTTCAACTTGTGGAACATTCCAGGCATAACTCAGATTAACTCTCCATCAAGCATCATTAGCAACTTCATATGTAAGATGAATTCTATTGGTTTAAATTCTTCCTGTTTTTACAACATTTTGCATAAAATATACATTAAAAATAACTTCAAGCCCATCAAATTAAAAATCCCAACTTCCATTTTGAGAACTCTATTGAACAACCAAGACACTATTTGAAAATATCCAAGTCCATGGAACTCTTAAAGGCAGTTCAGTTGAAAAAAAACGTAGTAAATGTTTCATGTGTTGCAGATCATTTGGAAATGGCCAGAAATGGATGGAAACTATTCTATCTACTTAAAAGAATTCAATACAAGACAGCATAACATAACTCTGGTATACAAAAATAGCTATGTAATTTTTACAAAATGCTATTCATTTTTTGGAAATTTGTAGCATTTTGCTACGCAAAGGAAAAAAGGTATTTTGAGCACTGCTTTTCTGGAGTTAACTGTAATCTCTAGCCATTAAATTGTAGGTCCACAAGTAGGATTATTGACAAATCATCAGTTGTTATTGGCAACTAGTCAATTGACAAATCTAACAAGAAACAAGAGGCCCCATGTGGCCTGAGGTGGTCACCTGACAAAGCTGCTTAAAGAAGGATTTAATTAGCATCTATGGCCAGTCAACACTACAGAGGACTGAAGTCATGTAACTATTCATAACTCTGTTGTCCAGTATGGTGATTTTTTTCTGCCATTGAGAAACTGCAACACAAATAATTCTCAGATTTCCAGTAATGGAAAACAGGGGAGCTCAAATATCAACCTTGGGACTTAACTTGAACAGACTTGAACTGACTAAACCCAATTATTAACCAATGGGCTTGTTTTGAACAAACTTTAATCTCACCCCTGTAAGGTTCTGTATACCATACAGTAGCATTTAAAAAATTATTCCTCATACTGGACTAAGTTAAAATTCTGGCCCCAATTGGGAGACAAAATATTAATCCAGGGACTTGGTTTGAACAAACCTGAATCTGCCTCAGCTAAGGATAGTGAATACCATATATAAAATGATACTGATTGGGAGTTTGTGAGAAGAGTTTAAAGGATACTGAACTCAAGTAAAAATTCGGACACCAATAGGGAGACCAAATACTAATTAAGGAACTTGATTTGAACAAACTTTAATCTGACACCTGTAAGGATGCTGCATCCTAAACAACAAAATGTTCTAATGGTTGGATCTGAAGAAGATGATTTTTAAAGATTATTTCCCATATTGCGCAAAATTGAAATTTGGGCTCCCACAGAGAGCCCATTTATAAACTGATGATCATGAGTTGTACAAACTTGAATCTGACCCCTGTAAGGATTCAGTATACCACATATCAAAAGATTCTGACTATTGGTTTTGGATAAAAAGAGTTTTAAAGATTATTCCTCATCTTGGACTACGTTAAAATTCGGGCTTCAATAGGGAGTCCAAATATTAACAAAGGGACTTGGTTTGAACACGCTTAGATCTGACCTCTATAAGGATGCTGTACACCAAATATCAAAAGATTCTGACAGTGGGATCTGAAGATTTTTAAACATTATTCCTCATGTTGCACTAAGTTAACATTCAGGTCCCACAGGGTGCCCAAATATTAACTGGGGGACTTGATTAGAACATATGTGAATTCAACCCTGGTAATGATGTTGTATACCAAATATTAAAAGACTATGACAGGTGGTTCTGGAGATGCAGATTCTTTAAAGAGAACTTCTCATATTGAACAAAGTTAAAATCTGGGCTCCTGTATTGAGCCCAAATATGAACCGTGGGGCTTAATTTTAACAAAATTGTATTCTGACCCTACTATGGATGCTGTATACCAAATATCAAAAGATTCTGATCATTGGTTATGGAGAAGATTTTAAATTTTTTTTTTACAAATATGCTGACTCAGCATTTTTTCAATTCCCTCTATAGTGCACTAAGACACAACTGATGGCAATATTTTTACCATCCCATTCTACTGGTCCTAAGGATGCTTCAAACCAAATAACAGATCTCTGTTCCATAGGGTTTGGGAAATATGGGCATTTGAAAATATTTCTATTTTCAGCTCCTGGGGTTCCCTTGGGGATGCAGAAAATCTTTTTTTGCATGAATCATGTACTTGTGACTCAATGGTACCACATACCAAATTGGGGTTAAACCGACTCATCGGTTCAGAAAAGATTAATTTTGGGCAGAGCCAAAAGTCTTGTCCCTCCCATTACAATGGCAAATATTGCGCCACAAACTTCATTTGAACAAACTTGATTCTACACCTCAAAAGGAAGCTCAGTACCAAACATCAAGACATGGTACCCATTGCTTCATGAGGAGATTTTTTCAAATTTGGAAGCATTTTCTCCACCCCCTCCCTATGGGGCTGGGCAAGTTAATTTAAACAAAATGCAATGTCAGAACAAACAATCAGCTCAAATTTAAACACCATGTTCAAGGATGATGAACAATGGACGGTGAATAATCACTATAGCTCACCCTGACTTTCAGTCAGGTAAGCTAAAAAGAGCAATGCTGAGTGTTGCATGTACCCTCCTGCAATATCATGGAGAACATATGCTGTTCATTGGAGTGGTGGGTGGCATTTCACATACAGAACTAATCAAAGTGTTTTCAATGAAAAATGTGTGAGTCAGTATCTAAAACACTCAAGATGGCACAAATGTCAAACATTTTTAACAGACAAACATGCAGACTAGCTCAGTTTACCTCCCCTTGCATACCCATTCAAGAGGGTGATATAAAAGAAAATGATTAAATTTTCTGCTGCCATACAATAATGAAAGTGTCAATGACACTGTAGCTCAACTTGTTAAGACATGTACATGTATAGTATGTGACACAGCAATGATAAAAATCTAGGTAATGACCTGATAAAAAAAGGTACATATAAAGTATTGTAATGGTCTGTACATAAATACTGACCGTTGCCTGTAACAAATATATAGGTAAAGTATTGTAAAGGTGGGTGACAGTCAAATGCTAGACTAGAAAAAAATCTTTGAGTCCCAGAGTGGGTCTGACTGAACCCCAAAATATTTGTTCTCAGTGATAACAAAGGCACCCCAAAACACTCATTCCTGTCCCAAGGTGAAAACAAAGGTACCCAAGAAGTTTCGTGAAGATCAGTTCACAAATATGAGCTGTGTAGAAGTTGTGACAAAAAACTGATTGGACCTAATTTCGGTACAAAATGGCCACTGGCAGCCATCTTGAATTTTGGACCGCACCCAGAAACAGTCGTTCTCGTCCCAAGGTGATAACAAAGGTACCCAAGAAGTTTTGTGAAGATCGGTTCATAAATACAGCCTCTAGCCTGAGCCGTATTGACATGTGCACTTACAGTGTATAAGTAGCACTGAATAAATCAAAGTTCATCTAATTTGCATAATTTCTGCACGAGAAAAAAACCCGTACTATATGTGATGTATTCCATGTTACTAAACATTCATACAAAAATTTATTCAAATCAGAAATTTCTTACAGTAGTTCTGTACAAAATGTACAAAAGACTGATTGCACTAATTTTGGTACAAAATGGCTGCTGGTGGCCATCTTGAATTTTGGACCACACCCAAAAACACTCGTTCTCATCCCACGGTAATAACAAAGGTACCCAAGAAGTTTCGTAAAGATCGGTTCATAAATACAGCCTCTAGCCTGAGCAGTATAGAAGTTGTGTACAAAAAACTGATTAGACCTAATTTCGGTACAAAATGGCCACTGGCAGCCATCTTGAATTTTGGACCGCACCCAGAAACACTCGTTCTCGTCCCAAGGTGATAACAAAGGTACCCAAGACGTTTCGTGCAGATCGGTTCATAAATACAGACTCTAGCCCGAGTCGTATTGACATGTGTACTTACTGTGTGTAAGTAGCACTGAAAAAATCAAAGTTCATTTAATTTGCATAATTTCTGCACGAGAAAAAACCCCATATTATATGTGATGTATCCCATGGTACTAAACATTCACACAAAAAATTATTCAAATCAGCGCTTTCATATGGAAGTTCTGTGCAAAAATCTGATTGCACCTAATTTTGTACAAAATGGCTGCCATCGGCCATCTTGAATTTCGGACCGGACCCAAAAACACTCGTTCTCGTCCCACGGTGATAACAAAGGTACCCAAGGAGTTTCGTAAAGATCGGTTCATAAATACGGCCTCTAGCCCAAGCCGTATTGGCATTTGCACTTACAGTGCTGAAAGTAACACCAAAAAACATCAAAGTTAGTCTAATTTGCATAATTTACGCACAAGAAAAAAACCCGTATTATATGTGATGTATCCCATGGTACTAAACATTCATACAAAAAATTATTCAAATCAGAGCTTTCATATGGAAGTTCTGTACAAAAAACAGATTTCTGCATCGTCGGTACAAAATGGAGGCTGGCAGCCATCTTGAATTTCGGACCACACCCAAAAACACTCGTTCTCATCCCACGGTCACAACAAAGGTACCCAAGAAGTTTCGTAAAGATCGGTTCATAAATACGGCCTCTAGCCTGAGCCGTATCCAATTGTTGACGGACAGACGGCCAGACGGACGACGGGCCATGGCATAAGTTCAAATTTGGCTTTGCCAAAGTTGAGCTAAAAATGATGACATCAGGCATATGTCCCGAAATTGAGATACATAAAATAATTTTATAAATATTATAAAGTTACAGCCCTGAACATCCAAAACCACCGTTGAACACTTCCTTCATCCAATAACAGCCTTGTATCCACCAATTCTTGCATTGATTTGTGTCTGGCATCCTCAAAAAGGAGATTTTAAAGCACAGATGTCATTTCATTGTTGAAGACTTTAGGGCCAACAAAGAATGATGTTGGCACCAATTCTGGTCACTTCCTGACATCTGCACATGCGGGGAGAGTAAATGTATGGAGGGCTAGATAGGACTTTTAATTTTTGGTTTTGCAAGCAAATTTGGGGGATTGGGGGGGGGGGGGGTTCAAAATTTGTGTTTGGCCGTTAATAACTTTGAGTTAAGCACCAGCTAGTCTGGGCCATTGGTTTACAGTGTAAAAATACAATAATGCAAAAAAGGTTCAAATCTAACAAGGGGAATAACTGTGGTAAGTATGCATGGATGAGACCCACAATATGTAGATATTCTTTCCCACATATAGACCTGACAACCAATGCTCAAGTTATGTTGGAAAATGTTCATAGGGACAATTTTGTAAGTATAACCAGGGACATAATGATACATGGACAAAACCTGCAGTATATGGATATTCTCTTCCCACATACCGGTCTCCAACATATCATATGATACCAAAATTTGACATCCGATACTTGAGTTATAATGCAAAACGGTTGTATGGACAGTTTTCTAAGTCTAACAAGGGCCATAACTCTGTTAAGAATGCTTGGTGAAAACCTGCAACATGTTCTTTCTTTCATACTTGTCTATCACCATACCACAGAACATCAAAATCCGACAATCAGTACTTGAGTTATAATGCAAAATGTTGGTGCAGAAGTATGGATGGATGGATGGATGGATGGATGGATGGATGGATGGATGGATGGATGATGGAGACTATACCAACTGAAACCTATATGCCAACTGAAACCTCCTCCAAGGTCAGGGACATAAATCATGGCATCCCTAAATGAAACAATTTTTTTCTACTATTAATGGCATGATCATTATTTCTAACATGAATGAACAATAACACTTACTTCTAATGTTTATATATTTATCAAAGAATCTAATTGGTCGAACTTTTAAAAGCTGAGAAAGATTCTTCATTCCAACTTTGAAAGGATTTCTGTCATCTAGTTTCAAATGGATGTGAATGTGTAAACGCAAATCTGTTTCAATTGCACGACACAGTGGCTGAAGTAAATTCTGAAACAATAATATATATTCAATATTTATTTGGTGCAAAGTGATACATTGATCCGTCTCACAATAAAAAAGGTGAAATATGTGGTATTCTCATTTGCAAGAAACATAACACTTCATTCTCTACCAATCGGAGATTAGTTCTTTTGATCACCCCTTCCCTCCCTGCACACACACAAATACACACACTTGAAATGACTTCAGTAACAAATACACAGAGTGAAGTGTTCTTAAATAAAATGGGGGGAACAGATATATTAAAAAGATTCAATGCAGAAGTTTCAATTTCGTATTTGGGCACATATACTATTAAAAGCACCAGCTTATTCATAATCTGAGTATAAAATAAAACAAGAGCAACGCCATGCATGGCATATGGCCCTAATGCCAAGATGGACATATTTTTAATACTTGGTATGTGCACTTGAGGGTTTTATTGTCTTTGTTTTACAGCAAAAAGAGGGGAATCTAATGCCCATGAGCAAATGCGAGACCCACATACACCTGTTACCGAAGGTTGGTGACAATTGGACCATCCACATGGGAGATGTGGAACTGTTGTCTTTGTATTAAAGTAGGGAAGTTCCCACACAGTAGCAATTGTAAGGAACACAAACAACCATGACTACAGTCCGGTGACAATGGGGAGGAGATTTAGAACAAAAACAAATGCAACATTATGGGGGATTTTCATGTACTTTCTTTGTTTAACCAAATGGATGTGAAGTCCAAAAATTCAGTGGCAATTATGGGGCCCACATACACCCATGTGTCAAGTTTCATGAAGATTGAACTATCCACATGAAAGAAGATGTGAGACAAAGAGACATGTGAACAAACCATTCTTGATTTATGGTATGAATCCAATAAGCAAGTCAAGAGAAAATAACTCTGTAAATATCATAGCAAGGGCATCTAGTATGGAAACTGTTCCCATATGATACAGTACAACCATGCAAAAAATTATTTGAATCGAACAAATTGTGGCAGAACTAGAGCATCAAACATTAGATAGACAGATTTTTTTTATAAATGCACAAATTAGTCAAAGGGAAGTAACTCTGAAAATATTCTAGCAAAGGCATCCATCTTGTCATGAAATATGTTCCCCAATTCTAAGGGAGAATGGTGTGGCAATTCCCTTCAATCTAACAAACACACAAACAGTGACACTGCTGGACAAATAAACACGATGGGCAGACATATTTTTAATAATACCCTATGTAAATCAAGAGGACGGCCACACCTCGGGGCATACCCCCACGGTGCATACCACCAAACAATGACAAGAGAAGAAATGAACCATGATACTGTGAAAGCTATTCCCATAAACAATCTTCATTCGAATTTCATAGAGATATGCAAACCCCATACCAGAGATATGAGGCAGACACAACAGACAAAAAATTATTGTCTATGTTTTACAGCAAAGTAATTGTGAAGGCCAGAAACACCTGTTACTTAAGTCTAGTGACGATCGGTCCATCCACATAAGAGATGTAGAACAAAGACATAATGCCACATGTAGAGAGGTGATTTGCATGTATTTTCTTTGTTTTACCGCAGGAATATGACTCATTTGAAAGCCTTTCCCATAAACAATCTTCATTCCAAATTTCATTGAAATCTGATAACCCAAACCTGAAATATGAGGCAAACAGACAAAAAATTGGCTATTTTACGAGGCAAACACCAAATTTTCAAAGTTAAAAAATAGGCCGATGAAATCGTCAGATGTGTATCCATACGCGCAACTAGTAGAAAGCTGTATGACAGAGGGCCACCACGGATGCTGACATTATGTACACCATACATGGTATGGGTACATATAGAAATGGATTGGAGGAGTGTCTAATTTGATGGGCAAAGGGTTAATATCTCCGGATCAAATTATCAGATTTACATAAAAAACTATACAGCACAGCACATCAGTAACCTGAATACATATATAAAGTAACATGACAATCGGATTAATATTTTTTGAGTTACCAAAGGGATTGGAGAAATTTTCAATTTGAAGGATAAAGGGTTAATATCTCAGGATCAAATTATCAGATTTACACCAAAAACTATACAGCTTGGCACATCAGTAACCTGAATACAAATATAAAGTAACTTGACAATCCAAACAATATTTTTCAAGTTATGGAATGCCAAAGGGATTGGAAGAATTTTCAATTTGAAGGATAAAGGGTTAATATCTCAGGATCAAAATAACAGATTTACACCAAAAACTATGCAGCTCGGTACATCAGTAACCTGAACACAATTATAAAGTAACTTGACAATCCAAGTAATATTTTTCAAGTTATCGAATGCCAAAGGGATTGGAGAAATTTTCAATTTGAAGGATAAAGGGTTAAAATCTCAGGATCAAATTATCAGATTTACACCAAAAACTATACAGCTCGGCACATCAGTAACCTGAACATAAATATAAAGTAACTTGACAATCCAAGCAATATTTTTCAAGTTATCGAATGCCAAAGAAATGGATACGGACGCCGGACGTTCAATTTGAAGGATAAAGGATTAATATCTCGGGATCAAAATAACAGATTTACACCAAAAACTATACAGCTCTGCACATCAGTAACCTGAACACAAATATAAAGTAACTTGACAATCCACGCAATATTTTTCAAGTTATCGAATGCCAAAGGGATTGAAGGAATTTTCAATTTGAAGGATAAAGGGTTAATATCTCGGGATCAAATCATCAGATTTACTCCAAAAACTATACAGCTCGGCAAATCAGTAACCTGAACACAAATATAAAGTAACTAGACAATCCAAGCAATATTTTTCAAGTTATCGAATGCCAAAGGGATTGGAGGAATTTTCAATTTGAAGGATAAAGGTTTAATATCTTGGGATCAAATCATCAGATTTACACCAAAAACTATACAGCTCGGCACATCAGTAACCTGAACACAAATATAAAGTAACTTGACAATCCAAGCAATATTTTTCAAGTTATCGAATGACAAAGAAATGGATACGGACACCGGACGGACAGATGGATGGACAGATGGACGGACAAAGGATGGACGAACGACGGATGGCCACCCCGGATGCCGGCATTATGTGTACCATACATAGTATGGATACACATAAAAAGGGGATAAGTCTAAAAAGTGAAAAGTAAGAAATATTATTAGAGACTCACTTGAAAGCCTTTCACATAAACCATTTTCATTCGAAATTTCATTGAGATTCAATAACCTAAACCTGAGATACAAGGTGAACAGACAAAAAATACCTTATTTTGGTATATTCAAAGGGCTATAACTCACAGAGACAAGAATCCCCAAGGGGCTTTAATTGCTCACCTGACAGGTTATTCCAAGAAGTATTTTGGATCACATTCAGCTAATCATGGCTCATCAACACTTCAGAGGAATGAAGTCATGAAATTATTAAAGGGGTCCTTTTTATTCTACATAAATTCACTCTAATTCCTTCAAAACACATTTTGTAGTAATTTTTTTTCTCCGCTTAATTGACTCCCGGGGTGAGGAGTGGGGTTGGTGGTCATAGGAGTATTTTTTTTTTGGGGGGGGGGGGGGGGGGGTGCATAAAATCACTCTAAAGTTTCAAAATATACTTTGCAGCCAAACATTTTGTTAAATCTAACTAAGTTAAGTTTGTGAGGAGAAGTCGATAATGTAAAGTTAACGCCAGACGATGGATGGACGGCATATGGAAAGTGATTAGTAAAGCTCCCCTTGATACATCCATATCAAATTTCATCGAAATCTGAGCAGTAATGTTGAAATTATAACATGAACAGACATCTGAGTGTGGACAGACGTACAGATGGATGCACAGACACACAGACGGATGCAATCCAGCATACTCCACTTTTTGAAAAAAAAAGTGGGGGTATAATAACTGTGCAAATTTAAGTGAGGACATTAATTCTACCACCGCATCTGTTCCCTATGTTAAGATACAAGCAAGCCCAAAATATATAATTTGAATCCAACAAATGAAGGCAGAGATAGAGCAACAAATATGTTGGATGGACATATTTTTAGCAAGGTGGATAGATACATTTTTAACAAGATGGATGGACACGTTTTTTAATAATCACCTATGTGAAACAAGGAAATATAACTCTGTAAATATTAGAAGTGGGGCCATATATTTTAATCCAACCACTAGTGGTAGAGCTATAGACCACCTCAGGAGGGGGGATAATAAACTAATTTGATATTTGTAATAACTTACCTCATGAAGTTGGTCAGTTATCTCTCTATCAAATCTATTCTTCAGTTCATCAGGAGAGGTCAAATGTCTCACAACTTGCATAGGTCGAACACAATCCCTCAAAGCACCAAATAAGTACTGTAATGATAAATGCTGCCTCTGAATATGCTTTTCAGTGCCACAACAGTCTTAGATTGACCAGTGAGACTAAGCTTATACATAGAGGGAATCTAGGGTGTTTGTATGGAAACCAACAATTTTCTCATGAGTGGACACAATAAATTTGTATTTTCACGAGCAGCTCTGCTGCGAGTGGAAAAAACATAATTTTTCGGGTCCTTGATCCTGAATGTGAATGCTGTGTAGGATATACAAGAGATCAATACTTTGCTGCATCTGTTAACCATTAAGTTCCCATACAGCCACAAACAGCCCCTTTTTTATTTAATGCTCAGGCATCAATTCACGCTGAAAAATTAAGTCATATTCCCCTGTCGGTCGGCAAAACGAAATATCAAAATGATATTTAGAAATCGATATTTCATCGTAGGTTCGGATGACGAATCACATGTACTTTAAACGAGTCAGCACATCAGTAATGAATTCCAGAGTCCCAAATACAAACAAATTCGAATAATTGATAGTGACAGTGACTAAATCAATTCATTAAATCAGTGGTTTCAAAGTTTGACTTTCTCATTCACCTTCCAGCGAAAAGCCGAAATCACTTTCAAATTTCTTCAGTTCAACTTCACACGTCTTCAGTGCATTGAGTTCAAAAAAAATAAAATGACGTGTCTTGTTACTGAAAATAAGAAAGTGGTGTTTTTTGTTATTGTTCTATTTCTTCGAAACACATTGCGATTATTTCAATTCGCCAGCCTTGGTAAATCGTAAAGTTAGGGGAGAAATAAGACGGGACTACTTTTTGTGCGGATATTCACACATTCCAATGGTTGGAGTTTGGTTGTTGTAATTTTTGTATGGACGCCGGTTCGGCACATAAATTTTGCGCCTTAATGGCAAATAAAGGCCACAAATTGGAGAGTTTGTAGTCGTAGAGCATTAAATAAAAAGAAAATTCACGAAAATTTGATGAATACCGAAAATATCTCGTTCGTGGCTACAAGAAATATGAGGATCTTCACTCGCGACTGCGTCGCTCGTGAAGATCCTCATATTTCTTTGTAGCCACTCACGAGATATTTTCGGTATTCATCAAATTTTCGTGAATATCCTCTATATATTGCTTCCTTGAGAATTCTACTAGTAGGATGCATTTATGTTATTATACTTCCTTGAGAACTCTACTCCAGTTAAAACTAGATGTCTTGTCATGAACTTTGCGCTTATCTAGGCTTAATTGTGTGTATGAATTGTGCACAATTGCCATATCGAATGGCATCCAAAGAACGGCAGGTTCTCCTGGTTACTCATAGCAAACACAGGCAATGTTTCTGCCAATGGACCTCCAGGTTACCCTGAGGTCCATTGGCTGAAACATTGCTTGTGCACAGGCCATATGTACAGAATTTGATAGCCTTACTATGGTCATAAGGCTTAGATTAACGTGCAGATCGACGTGCTATTTGTGTGCCATGACAAGACTTCTAGTTTTAACTGTAGTAGGATGCATTTATGCTGACAGTGTTTTTACATCAGTGTGATGTAGAAACACTGTTAAGTCATCTGCAGCTGTGTATGTGTATATATGGTAGTTATTAACATAATATCTGAGGACATAAGGGTTAAATAGCCTGCATAACCGGGGAATAGTCAGACATCGATCAGTTGATTATTTGTCATCTAAGACTCCACAATGGCTTTATCGAAGAGGTTTATAATTTTTCTGAAGAATGAATAATAATATAAGAAGGTAATGTTTTTATGTGAATACCAACAATTATTTCAAGAGTGGGCATGAGAAATGATGTATTTCCACTTGTGGAAAATCCATGCATGGAAATACCATTTCATGTACCCACTCAAGTTCTCTCGCATTTCATAGACAATGTTCACAAATGGGTAGAAAGTGTTTTAGAAGAAGAATTTACTGAGAATTTAGACACAACAAAACAATGAAAGATCAAGAGTTCATGTCCAACAATCTGAATAAATTGATATGATGTTCTGATGTAAAAATGTCATGCTGCCATGAAACCGATTCTCTTATCTCCTAGTTGGGTGACATCAAGTTTTATCTTACAACAATAACGTATTTTCCCCAATACAATAAAAAATGTTTGAGACAAAATAAAAATCTGTACTGAGGGTAGCAACCACACATGGAATCAGATGTTTTTTACCTACGGTTTACACTCACTGAAAACTGATAATGGAGGCCACCGTTTTTGATAACAGTAATTAAATGATAAATAAATCACCAACTCAACAAAATAAATTAGACAAGAACATTTTTTGCCATGATGGCATTTTTACAGAGTCCTACCATGCATTAATCCTGAAAAATAAAACGCATTTGAAACAGTACTATAATTTCAGCAGTTTTAGTACAAGTAGAACACTGACTGGGGATTACATTATGCATAGCTCAAGAACGCAATATCGTGATGTCATGATCTTCATTCATACTAAAATAATCAATTCACTGATGCAGAATGATTGTCAAAATATATGCGAATAAGTCAAGAAAGGGGGAAATATTGCAGGTTAAATTGGTTATTACCTCCAAGTGGGCTTCCGAGATGGTATATTGAAGTCACGCCTTGCCTCTGGGTCATATATCAACTCATCCTAATGGACTCATCGATATATGCTCAGACAAGGTCTCAGCTTCAATACACATCTCAGAAACTCACATGGTGGTGATAACCTATATTTACCAACTTCAACATTTTCTCGATTTTACAGCTAATCAAATATTGACTTTTGACTGCCACATGCTCTCTTTTTATAACCAATGCAAACTTTACAAAAATAAAAATTGAATGGCTTATGTCTGATATTTTTTTACCCAAGTTAATAAAATTGATAAATTTGTCCCTTGAGTGCAACAAGGCTTTGCAATGCTTTAGCATTAGGGTCATAGACTATGTTTTTGACACAAAAAAATGGAAAAGTTATTCAAGAATTTGCATGCGTAGTCTGCCTTTCGCATTAGGTAAAGAGATAATAAAACAAATCACTATTGGAAAAGTTGATTCAAATTACAATGGAGCTCTGGTTGAAGTATTTACTTTTCTGGTTCTAGCAGTAAGAGATTTTCTATCCTGGGCAGGAATATCAAACAGCAACATGCACAGAGTTAATGGAATAACTAATTGCATGAAAGATTATGTTTGGAATTCAAAATTTGTTTATCAATAAAATTAATGTTTCTGTAACAATTTATTGGAGTGTACCTAAGTGCACTATCCTGTAAATCATCACAAAACTAATTTGTATGAAGAAAATGCCATTTGGTTCCAAATGAATCTGTAACCCATCCTAAGAATACAAAGCCTTTAGTGTGATAACAGTGCTATCAAATGGAGCTCCAACAGTCGCTTCCACCTTTCAAGCAGTTAAGAGGCAAATCGGGCTCAGTTCCATCTGTTATATAAATGGGAAGCATGTGATTCAGTCATTCCACCATCCAATGCAGCTAAAAATTCCAGCATATGGGCTACTTTTCTTTTCCTGCTAGTTCATTTTTATGCAGTCTTGAGCACAAAAATGGCT
Source organism: Pictodentalium vernedei (assembly GCA_031216915.1). Taxonomy (NCBI): domain Eukaryota; kingdom Metazoa; phylum Mollusca; class Scaphopoda; order Dentaliida; family Dentaliidae; genus Pictodentalium; species Pictodentalium vernedei. The sequence continues at coordinate 599,045,196 of CM062296.1, read as the reverse complement.
GCATATCTCTAATACTTGGCTTAGTTTCTTGACAAAACACACTTAATTATAAATATTAAATTAGTACAATGGATTACAGAACACACTTTAAAACATGTTAACAAAATAATTTGCACAAAGCAGATTTCTTGAAAGTGTTCCACATAACAGTCCTGGAACATTACGGCTGACTTGGGAAATGAACATAATAAAGCTGATTTTTGAAAGATTAGTTCAGTTTGTGGTCCAGCATGACATACTAAAATTCCCCTTGAATCCGAGCAGAGCTTTCTTGAGAAAGTTAAAAAATTTATAGTAATTTATATATTTGTTATACTTACCAATGACCCAGACTTAGCTGGTGCTAACTCTAAAATATCTAGGGCCAAACGCAAATTTTACCCCCAATCCCCAAAATTTGCATCTAAAACCGAAAATTACATGTCCTATATGGTCCTCCATACTTTTACTCTACTGTGCATGCGCAGTGTCAAGGAGGTCTCGAAATTGGCGCAATTATCATTCTTACAACCAGTGCCTGGTAAGCATTACGTACTCAGCGGGGAGGTATGAGTTTCCAACTCATGGGAGGGCCATCCCCGTCTGGGTCGTTGGTAAGTATAAAAAATATATAAATTACTATAAATTTTTTAACATTTTTATAGTGTACCAATGACCCAGACTTAGCTGAATAGTAAAAAGGTTGGAGGGCCTAGGACATAAAGGAAAATCCAATAGACTCAATTACATATAACAGAACTATCCCCTGAAGGAGAAAATGAGAGATAGGCTTTACATGTATCTTTCTTATTTGTATCAAAAAGAAAGACACAACACCATTCTGTAATTGAGCGCAATAACATCAATGATCTCTATTAACATTCAGTATAACCCTTTATACTAAAATTTTTAAAGAAAAGCAAATAAATAAGGAAATCCCGCAAAATGAGACTCTATATACTCATATAAAAGTGTCTGAGAATTGTATAGTAATGCCCGATTAATACGTGTTATACAAATGTCTCACACCGAGCAACACTTAAAAAATATTATATAGATGAGTAAACATTAGCTTTATTTTAAAACCATCCTGGTACCGACTTGGAATTACTGACTCCAAGGGAGGTATTCCCTTTCCCTTGCTTTACACTATAAAGCAGGTGACCTAAGGGAACACCCCCCCCCCCCCCCCCCTTCCCCTTGCCCTGGATCAAATACTCCAGAGCGAAGAGGGCAGCAGGACAGAGTCACTGCCGGAACCAAAAGCCTACATATATATAGTTGCCACTGTTTAGTGGACAACATTCTGAGTGAAAAATAATGGGCCTAAACAATGCAGATCTGCAGAAAAGGACTCAATATTTCTGAGACACAAATTCGAGAAAGTGGAGGGCTAAGAACAATATGCAGCCCTCACTAGATCTGTAATAGCAACATTATTAGTGTAAGCCCATGATGTAGAAAGAACTCTTACTTCATGAGCTTAAAAACTAAAGCACAGACTGCTGATAGAAGATATTATCATAAGCAGTACTGATAGTAAATTGAATCCATCTGATCATAGAATGGACCGAAATGTGGAGGAAGCTTCCACGGCATGTCCCATAACAGACGCCTGAGTAGATTAATCCATGGTCTTTGCGGAGATAGAAATGCTACCAACAGAATTTTACATTGAGATATATAACTTGAGCAATATCTGCTGAATCAACGGCGCTGGAAGATACGCATATCCTATTATTCCGTCTCACGAGATCAATAGAGCATCTACTGCAAACGCTCGAAGATCCAAAAATTGTGACACATACTTCTGCAACTGATTGTTGAGATGCGACACGAAAAAGTCGATCATATGCCGCTCTCCTTGGTAGCAAATCTGATTGAATACTCGTTTGTTGAAAGTCCATTCTGGCGTCAACAAGAGGCCCCTCCGTGAAGGGAGTCCGCTAATACGTTCAGACGACCCGGAATATGATGGACCGATAGGAGAACTTGATGTTCTAGTACAAACAGAAAGATTCCTTCCGTTAACATGAATAACAGAATGGAATGATTGTCTCCCTAGATCCGAAAATACGCTAATACCGTCGAATTGTCGGACAGAATTAGCACATGAGCATTCTGAATAACGTTCATCCAATAACGTAGCACAAGCCAAAATGACATCATTCTTGATGTTAATGTGCTTAATTAGGAACTACGGATCTCAAAGACCCTGGGCCTTCAAATCCGTTGGGCTCAATGATACGACCCAACCTGTTTGACTGGCATACGTCAAGACTGTAAAACTCGGCAATTGCAGTGGAACTCCCTGAGTTAACCACTGAAAACCTGCCCAAGTCTGAATCTCTTAGTCACTTGATTGACAAGAAGATGTCCGTATTGAGCGAAAAAATCTTCACCCTCCAATTCTGGATCAGAAGAAATTGGAGAGGACAAGTGCATAACTGCCCCATCGGAATAAAATTGCGGCAGCTCTGCACAAACGTATCAGTCTCATGAGATCTCTCGCTAAGACCTTATCTGAGCGAAGACAATAGTGAGCATGACAACTGATTAATTTCGCTCTGGGTAACGGCAGAAAAATGAAAATGTTGTGCGTTTCGAAGCTCATCCCCTGGTGGGTGAATGACTTGGATGATACCAGATCCAACTTCTCCTCGTTTACTTATGAAACTGAGACGTCGGAGCAATAGAAGCAGATTCTGCACATGGTTCTGAAGTGTTAACTCATTGCCGTACCTCTAAAGAATGTCGTCCAGGTAGGCCGACGTTATCGCAGACGAATGAGCTCGGAAATGAGTCATTACCGAGTTTGTTATTCGAGTGAAAGCCCAGGGGGCTAGATTCAGACCGAAGCACATTGCTCGGAACTGATACACGACTTCTATGATGAAGAAGCGAAGATACTTTCTGAACGCCTGATGTACCATGACGTGAAAGTACGCAACTTGAGATCTATGCATGTAGCATAGTCGTACACCCGAATACTCGCTCTGGACTCGGATGGACTCCATACATAAACTTGGAGCCATGATCAGCTTGTTTATCCAGCTCAGAATTATAAGTGGACGAAACGAGCCGTCTGGTTTTGGAACCAGAAAAGGATGGTTGTAGAAACCTGGAAATTCCTGGATTTCTACGATCTCTATCGCGATCATTCCAGAAGAGACTGGACTTCTGATGGAAGCGAGCCTCTTTCCTGCTGACTTGATGGAAGTTGAGTCCATCTTGGACTCCGAGTTAACGGAGGTTTTCGTTTGAAGGACAATTTAGTCCTTCCGAAATCACCCCTCGAATCCAAGGGGCGTCCGTAATCTACTCCCAACTAATTGAGAAACTCGACAGTCTTCCGCTCACTAGTACACGATAGAGGTTAATACCATTACCTCCTGGTCCTGCGAGGCTTGCGGAAGGAGAAGCCATGTCCTCCACGGCCCGCACCTTGCCCCATCGACCTAGGGGCATCCGACCGGATGACTCGGCCAGTATTACGGCCCCTACCTGAGTCGCTACCCTGACGGTCTCTAGAATAAGACCTAGAGGATGCATAGGAACCTCTATAGGAACTTCCCTTGGATGTATTCGTTCCAGAAGTGCCTGTCCTACTTTTCTCTGCGGAATCCGACTATATGGAAGCTGATTTGAATAGCAGAGGGTCTGAAGCTTTCTTAGATATCTGATCATAGACTGCGGAAAGCTTGCCGTCAAAGAAAACTCTCCGGAGACCGGAGCGACTCTGTGAGAGTTTTTCACCTTACTATGCACACGCGTGGATGTAGCCAGGGCAGCATCACGTCTAACCAACTCCATATTGCCACTAAAAGGGCAGAGTTTTACGTAAGGCCCTTGAAAGAACTCTTAAGGAGGTTGTGCATCCTAGAATTCTTTTTCCTTTGAGACGTAATGAGAACGTTCTGCTAAGGTGATCTGCATACGATGATGCATCTAAGGTGACCCTGCTAGACGATATTGTCGTTTCCAACATCATGGTTGGAATTGACATAGATGACGGTATAAACAATACTAGGTCCTGACCTGGTTGTCTAGATGCAGAGAACTCTCAGAATGCTCTGTCCTGCCGTTACAAAATATTCCATAAATTGATGAAAGGCAGATGTGGAACAATTGCCAATAAGAAACCTGACCTGCCCATTTAGGTAGCAAGTTATATAAATATAGCATCATTCAACAGATCAAATGTCCGTGAGACATATCTGGACTATGTCGGAAACTGAGGGATGATGTCCCTAAACCGATAAGAATTCTGAGTTCAGTGGCGCTATCAGTCTCTTATCCGGCAACGCAGCAATTTTTGGTCTGGAGGAACAACGTCAGAAGATAATGCCGGATGCACTCTACGGCAATTATGTTGTTCCGAAAGGGAAAATACAACTCATCCGTATCCCTTTCGCCATCCTGTTGGACCACTTGCAATTCCTGGTCGTCCGTGCCTGAAGCTGCAGCGGAACAAGACAGAGTTACTGTCGGGTGCTGGGATGCTGCGATAATTTGTGCTATCTGCGATAGCACGTCCGTAACGAAGGCCTATGGAGCAGCGGTCTTACAGAATTTAGCCGCTAGAAGCTCCTTAGACATTGATTCCAGCATATTTCTAATATGCGAACGTCCGGAGTATGAAGGCCTCGTATCCTTGGCTACCAGATGGCATGACCTGGTCGCCATAGAATCCCTGGTTGGCGATGTTGGTTGAATATGACTGGTCACGTAGCCAAGGTGCGGTCGCGTGTACTGCTGTGAGGATGAGGAGCAGTCTCTCTGGACTGTCTATATAACGGAGCGGCCCAAGCAGTGGACGTATGCCCCGACTGAGGAACGTTTTGTACCACAACATCTGTGCTCAGATGTTGTAGTATGAGAGAGGGACCTCTCTCGCTCGCAGCCCGGATGGACCTGGACGAGCTAGGAACCAGACTAATAGGCTTCCTCCAAACCATCCTCATATCCGTCGTCACAGGGTGTGCACATTGTATTTTATAGTGCTCGCATCACCCTAACTTCCTTCCTGGACCGCAACGGACGAACCCGGGTGCTGAGCCATTCGGTGAATGGTCGCGACACCGGGCGAGCTAGCGGACGTCAAACCCTTCGATCGAACTAGCGAACTCCCGGGAAATTGACGTATCTGCATGAGCACTTTTGCCGCTAGCTCTTCATTTGCCTGTGACGACTGAAGCACACTTTACGAAGACATCACGGTGACAACACCTTGTTCATGTTACTCTATGAGATCTGTGGAGCCGCGGTCCTGCGTGAACAATCTGCTGTAAGCTCCCGGGACGTTCATTCCTGCATTTATATAATATGCAAACGTCCCAACTGGAAAGGTCTCGTATCCCTGGCTAGCAGATGGAGTGACCTGGTCGACGTGTATTCCTTGGTCGGCGAAGCAGGAGCACCAGGGACGTTCAATCCTGCATTTATATAATATGCGAGCATCGCCTGGAAATCTGTGGTCACATAGCCAAGGTGCGGTCGTGTGTGTTGACGAGGATGAGGAAGCCAATATAACAGCCGCGTCGGACTGTCATGCGACGGAGCGTCCCAAGCAGGAGGAGTGGGCATAAGCTCCGACTAAGTGAACAAACATACAACATCGCGACGCAGATGTTGATGCAAGAGAGAGGGGGGCCTCTTTCGCTTGCGGTCCGGGTGGACCTGGATGAGCTAGCTACCGAACTGACAGGCTTCCTCCGTCCTATCCTCTGATCCGTCGTTGCTGGGTGTGCACATCTGATGTTTTATAGTGCTCACATCACCCAATCTGTTTCCCTGGACCGCGACGGACGAACCCGGGTGCTGAGCCATTCTTTCCTGGTGAATGGTCGCAATACTGGGCGGACTAGCGGGCGATCAATGCCTTCGATCGAACTAGCGAACTCACGGAAATTGTCGTAATACCTTGAGCACTTCCTAATATTGCAACGACGGAGACACACTTGTTGAAGACATCACATAAACATCACTCTGAATGTTGAAAAAGAAACTGGTAATATAGAGTGACCCTACGGAGAGAGGACCGTAATGGACCTCTCACCACAACAAAATACCATGACACACGTCTCCAACATTGTCATATCAATCAACACACACAGAGCAAGAATTAGTGCAACTACACTGACTATAAGAAACACAATGAACCTGTGAATTAGAGAAAGATATCCTCGCATTACAATTGAAGAATTTTTTTTTTTTTTTTTAACATGAAAAAATATACACAGTCATATTACTTGCACTAACCCTTGAAATAAATATACATAATATATTATAATCCATTATAACATTTCAAAAGAAAATAATTTCCAAAAAAAAATTTTTGAAAAAATTTTCAGAAGAGCCCAAGTTCCCAATGAGAACATTGAGCCCAAATGGATCCCAAAAAAGCCTAAGTGTGGACAGAAATTTTAAAATCATTTCAAAAAATTAATGTAACACTTACGGACAATATTAATGTATCTTGCTATGAACTGAACTAAGCAGAGGACAAGTAATCACTATAAGAAGTAACCGTTGTCAACATAGACAAAAAGTGTAAACAAACCGGAAACATGACTCCAGGCACTGATAAACATGGCCCGAAATCAGTTACCAATTTAAACACTATCTGATGCAAAACAGAGACTTCCTGAGAAGAAACTGCAGAACATCAGATGGTAGATGCAAACCAAAACGCCTAACCACCCAGGGGTGAGGACGTAAACATGGGGAAAACAACAGAAAATAATTCTGTTTCCAAGCCAAAACGCCCAAGAAAATTTTACTAATAAACATTACAAAAAATAAGCCAAAAGCATGGGAGAATAGCTAGGGGGGAATAAAGGAAAGGGAGAGAGGAAACACTGATTAAACAATGGAACATTCATAGCAAGAATGACCACAACAAGGTCATGTCTCGAAAATAGGTAACATGAATAATTTCGTAAAATAATTATAGTTACAGCACCGAACATTTGTTTCCACTGATTTTTTCCTCTCCTCCTTCTATTTTCTCCTTATATCCACCATTTCTCTCATAATTATGTGTCTGGCATCCTTAAAACTGAGATTTACAAGCTCAAATAACAGTGAAGTGTAACTGTATTGAGGGCCAAACAAAGAATGATAATTGCGCCAATTTTGAGACCTCCTTGACACTGCGCATGCGCGGTGGAGTAAAAGTATGGAGGACCATATAGGACATGTAATTTTCGGTTTTAGATGCAAATTTTGGGGATTTGGGTGTAAAATTTGTGTTTGGCCCTAGATATTTTAGAGTTAGCACCAGCTAAGTCTGGGTCATTGGTACAGTATAAAAATATCCATGTTTTCTAATTTGGATGGTTGCAACCTGTGCTGTCTTTGATGGCTTATCAGGCATATTCCTCCAGGTAGGAAAGCGATAATTGAGCAATGGTGTAGCTGCCCCTGGTAGGAAATAGCTGTGCTGCCTGTGGTGGTTTTTAAGGCAATCCATTGATGTTAATGGGGCTATACATTGGTCAGCATGGATAATTCTTAATCTCATTCTATTATGAAGTAAAAGGATATATTCATTGGAAAAGGAAGTCTTTGGTTCAGAAGGTACTGATGTAAACTAAATTTACCAAACACCAACAACTCTGACAATTTGTGACATTACATCGAACCACCAAGTGCTAATTCTATCTACCTATCAAACTGGCAACGTCCAAGTTCGTAACCTGACATATAGAACCACTTTAAAACAACAGATTTCTGTAAAATTGTGTGGGGGCGCGGTGGCTCAGTTGGTAGAGGTGCAGGCTGCAAGCCGAGAGGTCCTCGGTTCGAATCCCACCTGCGGCAACCGCGTTGTGTCCTTGAGCAAGACACTTCACCCCGATTGCCTACATGGGGGCACGATGATGCTGTGTACTGAGGCGTACTGCACGTCCATGATGCGCATGTCTTCAACCAATCTAACCCTGCCTGTGCTGCGGTGCAGAGTTCAGAGTTATGATGTTGGAGAGCTGACAGCTGCTTGTCGTTGCTCGGTGGTTCTCTCTGGGTACTCCGGCTTCCTCCACCCGTAAAACTGTCACGGTCACGATTAGCCATTGTGCATAAGTATGTGCCCTTAAACACCAATAAATAAATAAATAACTGTAAAATTGTGTATCTAACTTAAAAACAATACCACCCACCAGTGGGTGCAACAGTGGCATCTTGGTGACACACCCACCTGAAAACACACAAATCATGTTTTCGTGCATCAACATTCAGTACTTGGACCACTGATACACAGACTGACCATACCCAATGACATTTCAATTCTGACATCATGTGCAAAGCTACCATAGTCTCGCATCCATTTCTCAACCATATTGATATCACTCCTGACTGACGCCTTAAGACAAGCCAGTCTGTTACTATGTCATTTACTTGTCATATTATCGTGAGCTGCTTTGTTGGCGGGGGTGGAGGGGGGGGGGGGGGCAGAGGAGACACCTGATTCACACTGCAAGGTAACTATCGGGTGTTCCTCTCCACTTGGATTAAAATGAGCATTCCTATCACCATTGACTATTTTTATATGTCAATATCTTTTTGCTTGTGACTGATAACAACAGAGATTGCTTTAGCCGGGCAGGAACTGCTGAATTTGTATTTTGTCTTCATAATTTAAAAAAAAAACAAAATATCAATCATCACAGTAGGGTGGTTGGACGGGTACATGCTTGCTTAGAGGGTCACATGAAAGTGGTTTTAGGAATGAGTGAGTAAATCTTCACAAATGTTTGTCATGTTAGGTATGCTAGCAGCATGGGATGAGTGTAGGTGCAATCTGTTTTAACTCAAGATTTTTTTGATGGATATTTTGTGGATAAAACCAATATGCGTTGGGACACAGTTTCGGAAAACTCATAACTCTACTTGAAAAATTACCATAATTTGGAAAAAAGTTAAAAAATTTATAGTAATTTATATATTTTTTATACTTACCAATGACCCAGACATAGCTGCTGGTGCTAACTCTTAAAATATAGGGCCAAACACAAATTTTGCCCCCCAATCCCCAAAATTTGCATCTAAAACTAAAGAAAACATGTCCTGAGAGGCCCTCCACACTTCGCCCCTACTGCGCATGCGCAGTGTCAAGGACGTTCCGAAATTGGCGCCATTTATCATTCTAATAACCAGTGCCTGGTAAGCGCTATGTACTCAGCGGGGAGGCAAGAGTTCCCAACTCCTGGGAGGGCCATCCCCGTCTGGGTCATTGGTAAGTATAAAAAATATATAAATTACTATAAATTTTTTAACATTTTTATACTGTACCAATGACCCAGACATAGCTGAATAGTAAAAAGGCTGGAGGGCCAAGGACATAGAGCAAAATGGAATACGCTCAATAAAATAAAATAGAGTCATCCCCTGTAGGGAAAAGAAGTAATAGGCCTTACATGTATCTTTCTTATTTATGATAAATTAGAAAGATACAACACCTTCCAAAAATTGAGCTTCATACATCCATGTACTCTATTAATATCCAATAATCCTTATACTAATAATTTTTAAAGTAAGCCAATAATAAAGTAAGTCTAGAGAATAGAGACTCTTATACTCCTAAAAGTGTGTGAGAATTGCATAATCATGTCCGTTGACATATGCAATATTCAAAAGCTATACTTTAAAAACTAAGACTTGAATGAATTTTATAAACTTAAACTTCTCACTAAACAACCATCCCAATAACAGCTCAGAATTACTAACTCCGGAGGAGGTATCCCCTTGTTTTCATAGTAAAAACAGGTGACCCAAGGGAACACCCTCCCCCCCCCCCCCCCTTTTTCTTGCCCTGGGTCAAATAGCCCAGAGCGAAGAGGGCAGCCGAACGGAGACACTGCCGAAACAGACAGCCTACCTAGCTATAGTAGCAACTGTTAAGTGAATGACATTCTGAGCAGTAGATAATAGACCTAACAATAGAGGCCTCCAGAAATGGACTCGATATTTCTGAGATAAAATTCATGAATGGATGGCTGAGCGCAATGAGCAGCCTTCAAAAATCTATAATAGCAACACTATTAATGTAAGCCCAAGAAGTAGAAGAACTCTTACTTCATGAGCCGAAATCTTAAGCACAACTGCTAAGTCAATGATATACCATAAGCAGTACCGATAGTTAATAGAATCCATTAACAATAAAATGGAGCGTAACGTCCTTCTACTAGACATCAAAGACAGAAGAAGCTTACGCCCTTGTAATAAACAGAAATCCGTTTATAAATACATAAACTGTACCCGGAAAGAGTAAAGGCCTATGCCCATACGAAGACGGAAGGACCTTAAAATAATAGGTTCCGGATAATAGGAGCCTAACTCTTATGCAACAATCCAAACTAAATAGTAACGGAAGTATTGATTCCGAAACTATGAAAGTGAAAATCATCCATCGATAGTGCATGAAACTCACTGACTCTACAGTAAAAGAGAAACCAACAGAATTACTGTCTAAAAGGTCAGAATTTGAAAACTACTGTTTCCAGAGGCTCAAATGATTACTTAGCTAAATAAGAACCTGAAGTTAAAATCCGTATAGGAATTTAATCTAAAGATTCTAAGTCTATTTATCAAAAAGTTACTAACTGACTTAGATAAAGAGACAAAAGACTCAATTGTAAACTATCGTAGAGTGCATAGGTATGAGGTAACATAAACCTATAACCTAAATAACAACAGGCTGCAGTAGATCTTGTGAAACAAGTATACTAAAAAATAGCAATGAGTAGTATGGAGGGATCAACCATATGAACATAATGATCCCTACACCACGACGGAAGAGCCTCCACTTTAGTCGCATAGAATAGCGAAGAAGAGGATCTCCTATAGTAAGAAATCGCGTCCAAAGCTCGTCCAGTACAGTGCTTACAATGCAATACGGACCACACAACGGAATACATGAAGGTTGCGACCTTGCTGGTTGTGATAAAGATGACACGATTTACCCAGTGAAAAAAGATCCTCACATAGAGGAAGATTTCACGTTAAGATCCACAGTAGACAAGAGAGTAAATTACTCATGATCTCTGTGAAGATAGAGATGCTATCAACAGAAATGTATTGTGGTTGTTTATCTTAGCAATACCTGCTAAAACAACAGCGCCGGAGGATACGCGTATCCTATCATTCCGTCCTATAGATCAATAGAGCGTTAACAGTATTAGCTCAGAGATCTGGACAAGCCAACACATACGTCTGCAATTGATTAGCAAGCTGTGTCATAAATAAAACATCATTGGGCGCTCCCATAGATAGCAAATCTGATTGAATACTTGTTTGTTGAGAGTCCATTCTGACAGCAACAAGCGACCCGTAAGAGAACGGGAGTGCGATAAAACAATCAGACGACCCAGAATATGACGGACCAAAACTGAACTTGGTGTACTATAACCAACAGACGGATTCTTTCCATTAAATTGAATAACGGAAACGAAAGAGTGCCTCCCTGGTTCCGGAGATACGGCACTACTGTCGAATTAAAGGACAGGAATTTGGGCATGCGTTTCTGAATAATGTTCATGCAATGACATAAAGCAAGCCTAAAAAACATTATTCCGCGGAAGTTAAACTGATAGCTAAAAGACTGCGGAACCCAAAGACCCTGGCACTTCGAATCCGTAGGGATCAGTATATATCCCAATCTGTTTGACTGGCAACCGTCATAACAGCCACACTGTTATGACAACTGCGGCGGCACTCTCTGAGTCAACCACCGAATGTTTGCCCCAGTCTGAATCTCTTGTAACACTAGATAGACAAGAGAATGTATAAATCAAGCAATTCATGGATTGCCGGAAAGTTGCCGTCGAAGAGAAGCTCCTCCGAGAACGAAGCGACTCTGAGAGAGTTCTTAACCTACTATCCACGCGTGGATGTAGCTAGGGCTGCATCACGTCTAACCAACTCCAATCAGCCACTGAAGGGCGGAGTTATACGTGAACAAACTACTGCCCTCAAAAGAAATTACATTGAGAATAATATCCCGTAAATCTTTTCTTGAAGACGTAATGATAACGCCTCAGTAAGGCGGATTACGTATAATAAAGCGTCTAAGTTAAGTCTACTATACATAATGTCGTTCCCAACATTGAAATTGGAAAAGACATAAACGGCGAAAAAGAATATATGCAGTCTTTAATCACACCGTCTAGACGCATATGAACTCTCGGTATGCCCTGCTCTGCCAAAATAAACTATATGTAAAAAAGATAAAATGGCAGAAATGAGCCACGCGGACAAGAAACTAAACTATCATGCTTAGTAGCAAGCTTGTATATATATATAAATATATAGCGTCGAAAAATAAAACACATGTTGTAATGACAATATTGGACTGCGTCGGTAAGTCAGGGACAAAGTCCCTGTACCGATCGAAAAATCCGAGTCCAATGACGCTGTAAGTCTCTTATCCAAGATCGCAGCAATGAAGTCCGAAAAATAATCACTGGAAGAAATGCCAGAAGATATGAAAGGCATCTTCCGATACTACTAAAGGGAAAACTCGAAATCTTTCGAATCCCTTTCGCCATCCTGTCGGACCCTATAAAGCGTTCGGTCGTCCGTAGCTTGATGCAACCGCGGACCGCACCGACCCAGCGCCGTCGGATAATTCCTGATTCGACCGAGAAACCGTCAATTGCTGGGATGCTGCGAAACAACTGTGCTAACTCGGATAGCACGTCCGTCACTGAGGCCTGAGGAGCAGCGGTCTTACGATGCATTGCCGCAGGAAGCTCCGAAATCGTTACCCCGTGCATACTTCCAATATGCGAGCGAACGGAGTGTATAGGCCTCGTGTCCTTTGGCTACCGGATGGCGCGACCTATTCGCTGTGGAATCACTGAATGCCGAAACTGATCGGATACTCGAGGTCACGTAGCCAATGTGCGGTCGTGTGCCCTGCTGTGAGGATGAGGAAGCATTAAAGACAGTCTCTCGGACTGTCAATATAACGGAGCGTCCCGAGCAACGGACATATGCTCCGAATGTAAAATATCTGAACCACAACATGCGGTCCCCTATGTTGTTGGCTTCCTCCGATCTGTCCTCAATCTGCCGTCACTGGGTGAGTACTAAAGTAATTAAAGTGCTCGCATCACCCAAATCTCCTTCCTAGACCGCAACGGACGAACCCGGCAGCCGAACCATTCGATGAATGTACGCTACACCGGGTGAGCTAGCGAATGTCACTCCATAAGCGATAGACATATTCCATGAGCACTTATTGCCGCTAACTCTTCATTAACTATGACGACAGAGGCACACTTTTGAAAGACATCTCCATAACTCTTCGAACAAGAAACCAGAAATGCTTGGATAGCAAGCATAAAATAATAATATATATAGCGTCGTTCAATAATTCGAAAGTTTGTGTGACATTATTGGACTATGTCGGAACTGAGGGACGATGTCCCTGAACCGAACCAAAAATCTAAGTCCACCGACGCTATCAGTTTCTTATCCGGCATCGCAGCATATGTTGTTCCGAAAGGGAAAGCTTGAAATCCACCGAATCCCTTTCGGTATCCCGTCGGACCGGATGAAACTTTCGGACGTCCGTACCCGCTTCCGCGGAGCGTCCCGACCCAGCATCGTCGGATAAAATATATGCGACAGATACAGTTGATGCTGGGATGCTGCGATAAACTGTGCTAATAAGGAAAGCACGTCCATTCCCGAGGCCTGTGCAGTAGCGGACTTACGATGCATTGCCGCTGGAAGCTCCGTGTACGTTGACTCCCGCATACTTCCTATGCGAACGTCCGGAGTCTGCAGGCCTCGAGTCCCCGGCTACCGACCCAGCACTGTCGGATAATTCTCGATCCGACACCGTTTCTGTCGGCTGCTGGGATGCTGCGATAAGCTGTGCTATGTGCACAAGAATGTCCGGCGTCGAGACCTGCGGAGGCGCAGTCTATCGCTGCTTCGCCGAGGGCAGCTCCGCATCAGATGGCTCCCGCATACTTTTCCTATGCGAACGTCCGGAGTCCATCGGTCTCGAATCCCTGGCTGCCGGATGGTGTGACCTGGTCGCCGAAGAATCCTTGATCGGCGAAGCTGGTAATATATCGGCGGTCACGCAGCCAAGGTGTGGTCGTGTGCGCTGACGAGAAGAGGAAGCCTTAGCAGTCTCAGCGGACTGCCTATACAACGGAGCGTCCCGAGCGACGGACGTATGCTCCGCTAACGACACATTTGTACCACAACATCTGGGGCCAGATGTTGTTGAACGAGAGAGGGGCCTCTCTCGCTTGCCGTCCGGATGGACCGGAACGAGCTATGAACCGGACTAAAAGGCTTCCTCCGTTCTCCCTCCGATCCGCCGTCACTGGGTGTGCATTAAGTTAATTTTATAGTGCTCGCATCACCCCAAAATTCCTTCTAGACCGCAACGGACGAACCCGGCTGCCGAACCATTCGGTGAATGGACGCTACACCGGGCGAGCTAGCGGACGTCAAAGGCCGTCGAACCTACTAGGGTCCTCTTAGGCAATTGGCGTATTACATGAGCACTTTTCCGCTACCCCTTCATTAATTGTGACGACGGAGGCACACTGTTGGAAGACATCACAGATACATCACCCTAATCTTGATCGTCTGAAATAGAAATTGAAAAAGTAGAGTGACCCTGCGGGGAAAGGACCGGAGTGTCCAAATCCCCAACAACATACCGTGACATACGCTTCCCATATTGTCATCGAAATCATACGATACAGAACCGGAGTTAATGCGAGTACACCGACCACATATAGAATGATAATAAGGTCAGAGGAAGACTTCCTCTTAAAACAATTGATCAATATCCTTTCAATGTGAAAAGAAAACAAGTCCTGGTACTCGCACTAACCCCTGGCAATCAAAATACATAATAATAATATGATCCATTAATATAGAAAAAATAATTGAAATCAAAATATTTTGAAAAAATATTTTTTCAGAACAGCCCAAGTTTCTGAAAAGTAACGTTGAGCCCCAATGGATCCCAAGCCTAAGTGTGGACAAAAATTTTAAAAATATTTTAAACAATTTATTCAACACTTACGAACAATAATAATGTATCTAGTTATGATTAAAATAACATAAAGATATTATTATTTAGAAATCCCCCCCTCACACAGAGGGCTGTTGTAAATGTAAACAATGAGTGTAAAAACACTAAAATAAGACTCCAGGCACCCAGGCCCGAAATCAGTTACCAAAAATACACCATCTGATGCAAAACAGAGACTTCCAGGGAAGAAACTGCAGAACATCAGATGGTAGATGCAGAACACAACGCCTAACCACCCGTAGGTGAAGACGTAAACATGGGGAAAGAACAGAATTCATTCTGTTATTCAGCTAAACTCCCAAGAAATTTTAGTAATAATAATTACAGAAATTATGCCAAAAGCATGGGAGAATAGCAAGGGGGAACTTAAAGGACAGGGAGAGAGGAAAAGCACTTGAAAAAACAGTGTAACTAAATAATCAGAATGACAACAAAATGGCTGCTGCCTTGAAAATAGGTAACTTAACATAATTTCATTAAAAAATTTTAAGTTACAGCCCTGATAATATTCTGTCACACATTCTTTTCCTCTCCTCCTTTTCTATCCTCCTTAGAATCACCATTTCACTAATATTTATGTGTCTGGCATCATTTAAACGGAGATTTAAAAGCACAAAGATCAGTCAGATGTTAACTGATGAAGGGCCAAACTTAGAATGATAAATGGCGCCAATTTCGGAACGTCCTTGACACTGCGCATGCGCAGTAGGGGCGAAGTGTGGAGGGCCTCTCAGGACATGTTTTCTTTAGTTTTAGATGCAAATTTTGGGGATTGGGGGGCAAAATTTGTGTTTGGCCCTATATTTTAAGAGTTAGCACCAGCAGCTATGTCTGGGTCATTGGTACAGTATAAAAATATGGAGTATCAACCGATTTTCAAAGATGAGCAGATCAGAACGGTACATTATCACTTGGAGTGTTACCTCATAGTGATTCTGAAGTATCCTCCATGTGATTCTGATCTGTTCCCTGGAATATGTGCTACTTTTCCACATATTGTGGATTTTTAAAATAAATTCAAGAAATTTTTCCAAAAAAGTAGAATTTCTTGGAAAAAACTACTGGCAAAAATTTAGCTTTCGCATGTTCATTTCTTCCAGAGTATAACTTTCACCTAATGTTCCTGGACTATAAGACAAATTTCAATATGAAAATACTCAAATTTATAATAATCATTCAAACCTTAATAAGTTTGTCAAAGTCTATCAAAAAGTATATATGTCCTCAGTTAACAGTCACACAAATGATTTATAAAAAAGTTGCAAGTTTTTGTTACCTCAATATATTAGAACTGCAGACACTCCATAGTGCACTGTAAACATTCAATACAAAGTTGAATTACATCATGCCATAGAGGACACATGTTTGTTTTGAATAAAATGTTGATGCTTTTCCACAATGAATTTCAAAAAATGTAAATTATTTTGAAATACCTCTTCAGAAAAATGAGTAACAGAAAACTTTCATCTGTCGTAACACAGATTTTCTGTTTAAACTTTACCTGACATGATTAGAAGACAACACTTTTAAAAAGTCTGTAATAATTAAAAAAATCAAAATTTTTGCTCTATGACCCCCTCATTAGAACGAGCTCAACAAGTTCACTACAATCAGGTGTCTAAGCTACTTTTGGGGGGGGGGGGGGGGGGGGGGGAATTGAAATAGTAAAAAAAAAGTGTGAATGGCAAGTTTTGTGAATAGCACTGGCAAATATTATTTTAATATTATTTTTTTCAACTTTTCCCCCCAAAATCATAACATGTGACCCCAGTGAGGGGGTCACATGGTTTGTTGAAATTTTTGGAAAATTTTTTTTTTCAACAGCACAATTTGTATATTGAGCGGGCAGATTCATTAGGTAGAGGGTTAAAAACTAGACATATTTTCAACAGTATTACACAAATTTGTTGTAGGATACTCACATGTATTCTGTGTGTATCTGTGATATTCTCACATAAATCAGACAAGTAAATGGGAAAAATAACTCTATGCCAATACACAAAACTGCAGTCACATGATGAACGAACCCTAAAAATGTTGGAAAAACACGATGGAGTATTACACCAAATAAATGATATGACACCTTGACAAATTTTCACATTATTCAGTTGGATACTTAAACCCTCTGCACTCTGAAGTCAAAATGGCAAAGTTTTCAACGGCAATTATTTCACATAATACAGTTTGATATTTAACCAAATATACCTTGTTTGACAGAGCTCAATGAGCTTTGTCAAACAAGATATAATTGGTTAAATTCATAATTAAGGCCCCACAAAGTAGATCTTCTGTTTCTCAGGCCATTTTTTGTAAAACTGCATGTGGGCGGGTGGTTTTTAATTTTATTTTTTATTTGTGTAATTATTTCTTTACCATCAAAAGTTCATGTTCTCAGTTTGTTTTATGTTTTAGACCTCTTAATCTACAGAATAGTATGGGTGGGTTTGTATTTTGTCCCTTGAGTGCAAAAATGCTTTGGTATGTTAAAGCATTGCAAAGTCTTCTTGCACTCAAAGGACAAATTCATCAATTTTATTTTCATCAGACATAAACCAATTAATTTTAATTTTTTTTAAGCTTGCATTGGTTATAAGAAGAGAGCGAGAGCATGTTTCCGCCAAATGGACCATGCTGGAGGGCCTGAGAAACATATTTTTTTTAGGCCTAAACAAGAGAAAAATAGAGTGACTAGAGATAAATTCTGTTGCACTACCAGAGTGCTAGGGGTTAATAGATAAGTGATTATAAAGAAAAGTATTTTCATGATTGGCAAAGTCAAAAGAGAAAATATTTTGCATTTTCACAATTTTAACAAGTGAAATGGTAACGGTATTCACTCAAAAACTGTTGTTTTTATTTTGGGGCTAGGCATCCCTTTTTAAAAAACCTTTGGAAAAAGGGTGTTCATGAACTATAGCTTGCAGTTTGAAAAGCAACAAATATTTATTTAAAGGGGTTTAAGGTCACTTTCAGCAGCTATGGCTATATCATTAGTGAAACAAATTTAAACAAGAGGCCCCAGAGGGTGCTCACCTGACATGGTAGCCTAAATATCAACCCAGAGAATTGATTTCAACAAGTTGCATCTGCTCCTCCTAAGAAAAGCTTATACCAAATATCCCCAAGATTCTGACCAGTGGATCTAAAAAAAAAAGATTTTTAAAGAATATTCCTCATATTGAACTAAGTTACAATTTGAGCTCCCACAGTGAGTCCAAATATAGACCTAGGGACATGGCTTGAACAAACTTGAATCTCACCCACCTAAGGATGCTGCATACCAAATATCAAAACATTCGGACTGCTGGATCTGAAGAAGAAGATTTTTAAAGAAAATTCATCATTTTGAACTAAGTTATCATTCGAGCTCCGAAGGTGAGCCCAAATATGGACATAGGGACATAGCTTGAACAAACTTGAATCTCACCTCCCTAAGGATGCTGCAAACCAAATATCAAAACATTCCGACTGCTGGATCTGAAGAAGAAGATTTTTAAAGAAAATTCCTCATTTTGAACTAAGTTATAATTCGGGCTACCACAGTGAGCCCAAATATGAACCCTGGGACTTGGCTTGAACAAACATGAATCTCACCCCCCTAAGCATGGTGCATACCCAATATCAAAAGATTCTGCCTGCTGGATCTTGAGAAGAAGATTTTCAAAGAAATTTGGCTGAAATGCACTAAGTTCAAATTTGGGCTCTTATACTGAGCCCAAATATAAACCCAGGGGTCCAATTTGAACAAACTTGAATCAGATCCACCCCACAATGTTGCATACCAAATTTCAAAAGATTCTGCCTGCTGGATCTGGAGAAGAAGATTTTTTAAGAAATTTGCCTGAAATGCACCAAGTTCGAATTCGGGCTTCTATAGTGAGCCCAAATAAGAATCCAGGGGGCCAATTTGAACAAACTTGAATCAGATCCACCCCACAATGATGCATACCAAATATCAAAAGATTCTGCCTGCTGGATCTGGAGAAGAAGAGTTTTGAAGAAATTTGCCTGAAATAAACTAAGTTCAAATTTGGGCTACTATACTGAGCCCAAATATAAACCCAGGGGTCCGATTTGAACAAACTTGAATCAGATCCACACGACAATGTTGCATACCAAATTTCAAAAGATTCTGCCTGCTGGATCTGGAGAAGAAGATTTTTTAAGAAATTTGCCTGAAATGCACCAAGTTCGAATTCGGGCTTCTATAGTGAGCCCAAATAAGAATCCAGGGGGCCAATTTGAACAAACTTGAATCAGATCCACCCCACAATGATGCATACCAAATATCAAAAGATTCTGCCTGCTGGATCTGGAGAAGAAGGGTTTGGAAGAAATTTGCCTGAAATAAACTAAGTTCGAATTCGAGCTTCTATCGTGAGCCCAAATATGAATCTAGGGAGCCGATTTGAACAAACTTGAATCAGATCCACCCCACAATGTTGCATACCAAATATCAAAAGATTCTGCCTGCTGGATCTGGAGAAGAAGATTTTTTAATGTTTTTCCCATTGCCTACAGTGTTAAAAAGTGCTAACTCAGCACTTTTTCAAAGTCCTGAAAAAAGTACCTTGTGATCAAACCGATATGGATTTTTTTAACCATTATATTCTACTGGATAAAAGTAAGCTTTATACAAAATAAGAATTCTCTGTGCCGTGTAGTTTTGGAGATATGGCAGTTTTAAGGTTTTTCCTATTTTTAGCTTCTGAGGTTCCCACGGGGCAATGAGAAAAAATTTTTTGCATCAATCAACTATTTATGACCCATTACCATCTCATATCAAATTTGGTTCAAAACGACCTCACGGTTCTGAAAATAGAAATTTTAGGTGTGGCCAAAATTTTTGCCCCTCCCATAACGAAGGCAAATAATGCCCGACAAACTTCTTTTGAACAAACTTGATTCTAAACCTCAAAAGGACTCTGTATACCATATATCAAGTCTATGCTACTGGTGGTTCATTAGAAGAAGATTTTCAAAAAATTTGGCCATTTTTTCCACATCCATCTGCTCAATATGAGCCAAAACCTAATTTGCATAAAAATCAAAATGCTCCTATATAACCACTACTTACATGAAATTTAATTAAAATATGGCCAGTGGTTTAGGAGAAAGAGGCTCAAACACGACCTTCACGCAGGAAGACGGACGACAGACGGATGGACGATGGACGAAGAGTGATAAGAAAAGCTCACCCTGACTTTCAGTCAGGTGAGCTAAAAATAGGCCAATGAAATCGTTAGATGTGTACCCATATGCGCAACTAGTAGAAACCTGTATGACGGAGGGCCAGCCAGGATGACGACATTATGTACACCATACATGGTATGGGTACATATAGAAATGGATTGGAGGAGTGCCTAATTTGATGGATAAAGGGTTAAAATCTCCGGATCAAATTTTTAGATTTACATAAAAAACTATACAGCACAGCACATCAGTAACCTGAATACATATATAAAGTAACCTGCTAATCGGATTAATATTTTTTGAGTTATCGCATGCCGAAGAAATGGATTGAAGGAGTTCTCAATTTGAAGGATAAAGGGTTAATATCACATGATCAAATTATCAGATTTACACCAAAAACTATACAGCTCGACACATCAGTAACCTGAACACATATATGAAGTAACATGACAATCGGATTGATATTTTTTGAGTTATCTCATGCCAAAGGGATTGTTGGAATTTTCAATTTGAAGGATAAAGGGTTAATATTTCAGGATCAAATTATCAGATTTACACCAAAAACTATACAGCTCGGCACATCAGTAACCTGAACACAAATATAAAGTAACTTGACAATCCAAGCAGTATTTTTCATGTTATCGAATGCCAAAGGGATTGGAGTAATTTTCAATTTGACGGATAAAGGGTTAATATCTCAGGATCAAAATAACAGATTTACACCAAAAACTATACAGCTCAGCACATCAGTAACCTGAACACAAATATAAAATAACTTGATAATCCAAGCAAAATTGTTCATGTTATCGAATGCAACAGGGATTGGAGGAATTTTCAATTTGAAGGATAAAGTGTTAATATCTCAGGATCAAATTATCAGATTTACACCAAAAACTATACAGCTCGGCACATCAGTAACCTGAACACAAATATAAAGTAACTTGATAATGCAAGCAATATTTTTCAAGTTATCGAATGCCAAAGGGATTGGAGGAATTTTCAATTTGAAGGATAAAGGGTTATAATATCTCAGGATCAAATTATCAGATTTACACCAAAAACTATACAGCTCGGCACATCAGTAACCTGAACACAAATATAAAGTAACTTGACAATCCAAGCAATATTTTTCAAGTTATCGAATGCCAAAGGGATTGGAGGAATTTTCAATTTGAAGGATAAAGTGTTAATATCTCAGGATCAAATTATCAGATTTACACCAAAAACTATACAGCTCGGCACTTCAGTAACCTGAACACAAATATAAAGTAACTTGACAATCCAAGCAATATTTTTCAAGTTATCGAATGCCAAAGAAATGGATACGGACACCGGATGGGCAGACGGATGGATGGACAGACAGACAAAGGATGGACGAATGGCGGATAGCCACCCCGGATGCCAGCATTATGTGTACCATACATAGTATGGGTACACATAAAAATCAATTCAGGACAATCAATCATTTATACCTATGCTGCCCACTTTATAGGACTTCCACCTAGACACTGGTTACCAGTCCTAGTTTACTGGTAAAGGAGAACTTGTTTACCACTGAAAACAAGCACTGCTCTACTTGCAGGGGTTCGTACACAGATGGAGGGGTGGGGAATCGGTGGATTTCTGTGCATTTTCTTATAATTATTACACGGTTCTTCATTTTTGAGTCTGCTTAATAATTATGCTGTCAGTGATTTTATAAGTAAAATTAATCACAAATTCTTTTAGAAACTAGCAAAGATTAATCTTTAAGGGCCAAATTCTGACTTTGATCACTTTTTCTACAACAGAATTGGTGCCCCAACATGCTGTCTCCAACCCTTGAAATTAGGAGAAATCTGCTACGGCATTAAACTGGCAATGCCAGATGATTTGCTATGGCAATGGTTATGGCAATGGCATTGCGCAGTGATGATCCGATGCCGAAGTCATGGCTGGGGGAGAGCACAATAGGGGGTGTCCCCTTCTTGTTTTGGGGGCTCCAATAGATATTTTTGAAAGTTTAGGCACAGAAAGTCTTGATCTCCTTAATTTCCAGCGTCCAAAGATCCTTTTCAGAAAGGCCGGCCAATAAGTCATTAAGTTTGTGGGTGGTTGGTTCTGACGCTTCATGCTTGGTATGAGTTTATTAATCCAACATTTTACAGAGATCGTGCAGGTTTAGAGAAATGAATAATTATACACACAAATTGTGTCACTTTCCCATTTGCAATTATTCAAGCATACTACGTTCAAATTTTGTACAAAAACAAGGGATTACAATTACCAGGTTTTGACATTTCACTGTGAAGTGGTGAGTGTGTTAAATACAAGAGGCCCCACGGGGCTTGAAGTGCTCATCTTAAACAGAACACAATATAAACAGAGTCCAAGAATGAGTACATTAAGCACGCCATCTCCGTAGGCTATACTGTCAATCCTTGAGTCCCTCAGGAGTGACAAAAATAATCCGGGCATCATGCCTTTTCTTCATTTGATCATAAAGTAAAATGTAAAGCTCCCCTATGAAGCCCCTTGATACAGTCTATCTATGAGGATTAATCTTAGTTACACACCTCTAGAGGGTACTGAATACAAAATTTTTAATTCTTCAGCAAAATGGCCAATTCCGACTCCCATAGGGAGTCCAAATATTAACCCAAGCTCTCGATTTGAACACAGTTAAATCTGACTTCCCCAGAGATGTTGTGTACCAAATATGTAAGCATTCTGACTGTTGGATCTGAAGAGAAATTTTAAAGAAATTTCTTCATGTTGCACCAATTTAAAATTTGGGCTACCAAAGCGAGCCCAAATATTAACCTATGGATCCGATTTGTACAAACTTGAATCTGACCCCCCTAGAGATGTTGTATACCAAATATGAAAGTATTCTGACTAGTAGATCTAAAGAAGAAGATTTTTGAAGAAATTCCCTCATATTGTACTAAGTTAAATTTCAGGTTCCCATATGGAGCCCAAATATTAACCCAGGCACTCGAATTGAACAAACTGGAATCTGCAACCCCACCCCCCCTCCCCCCCCCCTCCCAGAGATGTTGCATGCCAAATATGAAAGCATTCTGACTGGTGGATCTGAAGAAGAAGATTTTTTTAATTAACCCCCATATTGAACAAAGCTAAAATTTCGGCTTCTGTAGAAAGCCCAAATATTAACCTAGGGACTTGGTTTGATTAATGTTGAATCTGACCCTCATAACAATGATGTATACGAAACATTAAAAATTCGGGCTTCTGTAGTGAGCCCAAATATGAACCAATGAGCTTTATTTCAACAAACTTGTATCTGACCCCCATATGAATGCTGTGTACCAAATATCAAAAGATTCTGATGATTGGTTCTGGAGAACAAATTTTTTTAAATTTTTGCAAATATGCTGACTCAGCATTTTTTCGATGACCATTACAGAACACCCTACGATAACCGTTGGCAATTTTTTTTTACCATTCAATTCTACTGGTCCTAAGGATACTTCATACCATATAACAGCTCTCTGTTCCGTGGGGTTTGGGAAATATGGGCGTTTGAAAACATTTCTATTTTTAGCTCCCAGGGTTCCCATGGGGATGCGGAAATTTTTTTTTTTGCATGGGTCAAGTACTTATGACCCAATAATACCGCATACCAAATTTGGTTCATACCGGATCATCGGTTCAGAAAGTTAAAAAATTTATAGTAATTTATATATTTTTTATACTTACCAATGACCCAGACATAGCTGGTGCTAACTCTTAAAATATAGGGCCAAACACAAATTTTGCCCCCCAATCCCCAAAATTTGCATCTAAAACCAAAGAAAACATGTCCTGAATGGCCCTCCACACTTCACCTCTACTGCGCATGCGCAGTGTCAAGGACATTCCGAAATTGGCGCCATTAATCATTCTAATAACCAGTGCCTGGTAAGCGCTATGTACTCAGCGGGGAGGTAAGAGTTCCCAACTCCTGGGAGGGCCATCCCCGTCTGGGTCATTGGTAAGTATAAAAAATATATAAATTACTATAAAATTTTTTAACATTTTTATACTGTACCAATGACCCAGACATAGCTGAATAATAAAAAGGCTGGAGGGCCAAGGACATAGAGCAAGATGGAATACGCTCAATAATATAAAATAGAGTCATCCCCTCTAGGGAAAAAGAAGTATTAGGCCTTACATGTATCTTTCTTATTTATGATAAATTAGAAAGATACAACACCTTCCAAAATTGAGCATCATACATCCATGTACTCTATTAATATCTAGTATAATCCTTATACTAATAATTTTTAAAGTAAGCCAATAAATAAAGTAAGTCTAGAGAATAGAGACTCTTTATACTCCTTAAAAGTGTCTGAGGATTGCATAATCATGTCCGTTGACACGTGCTATATTCAAAAGCTATACTTTAAAAACTAAGACTTGAATGAATTTTTAAAACATAAACTTCTCACTAAACAACCATCCCAATAACAGCTCAGAATTACTAACTCCGGAGGAGGTATCCCCTTGTTTTCATAGTAAAACAGGTGACCCAAGGGAACACCCTCCTCCCCCCCCCCCCCCCCCTTTTCTTGCCCTGGGTCAAATAGCCCAGAGCGAAGAGGGCAGCAGAACGGAGTCGCTGCCGAAACAGACAGCCTACCTAGCTATAGTAGCAACTGTTAAGTGAATGACATTCTGAGCAGTAGATAATAGACCTAACAATAGAGGCCTCCAGAAATGGACTCAATATTTCTGAGATAAAAAATTCATGAATGTGGATGGCTGAGCGCAATGAGCAGCCTTCAAAAATCTATAATAGCGACACTATTAATGTAAGCCCAAGATGTAGAAGAACTCTTACTTCATGAGCCGAAATCTCAAACACAACTGCTGAGTCAAAGATATACCATAAGCAGTATCGATAGTTAATTGAATCCATTAGCAATAGAATGGAGCGTAACGTCCTTCTAATAGGCATCAAAGACATTAGAAGTTTACACCCGTAGTAATAAACAGATATCTGTTTATAAATACATAAACTCTAACCGGACAGAGTAAAGGCCTATGCCCGTACGAAGACGGAAGGACCTTAATAACAATAGGATCCGGATATTAGGAGCCTAACTCTTATGCAAAAATCCAACCTAAATAGTAAAGGAAGTAGTGATTCCGAAACTACGAAAGTGAAAATCATCCACCGATAGTACATGAAACTCACTGACTCTTCAGTAAAAGAGAAGCCAAGAGAATTACTGTCTAAAAGGTCAGAATTTGAAAACTACTGTTTCCAGAGGCTCAAATGATTACTTAGCTAAATAAGAACCGAAGTTAAATTCCATATAGGAATTTAATCTAATGATTCTAAGTCTATTTATCGAAAAGTTACTAACTGACTTAGATAAAGAGACATAAGACTCAATTGTAAACTATCATAGAGTGCATAGGTATGAGGTAACATAAACCTATAACCTTAATAATAACAGGCTGCAGTAGATCTTGTCAAACAAGTATACTAAAAAGTTGCAATGAGTAGTATGGAGGGATCAACAATATGAACATAGTGATCCCTACACCAACGACGGAAGAGCCTCCACTTTAGCCGCATAGAATAGCGAAGAAGAGGATCTCCTATAGTAAGAAATCGCGTCCAAAGCTCGTCCAGTACAATGCTTACAATGCAATAAGGACCACACAACGGAATACGTGAAGGTTGCGACCTTGCGGGTTGTGATAAAGATGACACGATTTTACCCAGCGAAAAAAGATCCTCTCATTGAGGAAGATTTCGCGTCAAGTCCCACAGTAGACATCAGAGTAAATTTACCCACGGTCTCTGTAAAGACAGAGATGCTATCAACAGAAATGTATTGTGGTTGTTTATCTTAGCAATACCTGCTGAAACAACAGCGCCGGAGGATACGCATATCCTATCATTCCGTCCTATTAGATCAATAGAGCGTTAACAACATTAGCTCAGAGATCTGGACAAGCAAACACATACGTCTGCAATTGATTAGCAAGCTGTGTCGTAAATAAATTATCATTGGGCGCTCCCATTGATAGCAAATCTAATTGAATACTTGTTTGTTGAGAGTCCATTCTGACGGCAACAAGCGACCCATAAGTGAACAGGAGTCCGGTAAAACAATCAGACGATCCGGAATATGACGGACCGAAACAGAACTTGGTGTACTATAACAAACAGAAGGATTCTTTCCATTAAATTGAATAACGGAAACGAATGAGTGCCTCCCTGGTTCCGGAGATATGCCACTACTGTCGAATTAACGGACAGGATTTGGACATGCGTTTCTGAATAATGTTCATCCAATGACATAAAGCAAGCCTAAAAAACCTGCGGAACCCAAAGACCCTGGCACTTCGAATCCGTTGGGATCAATATTATATCCCAACCTGTTTGACTGGCAACCGTCATAATTATAACACTCGGATCCGGCAACTGCAGTGGCACTCTCTGAGTCAACCACCGAATGTTTGCCCCAGTCTGAATCTCTTGCAACACTAGATAGACAAGAGAACGTGTAAATCGAGCAATTCATGGACTGCTGAAAAGTTGCCGTCGAAGAGAAGCTTCTCCGAGAACGAAGCGACTCTGAGAGAGTTCTTCACCTTACTATCCACGCGCGTGGATGTAGCTAGGGCTGCGTCACGTCTAACCAACTCCAATCAGCCACTGAAGGGCGGAGTTATACGTGAACAAACTACTGCTCTCAAAAGAAATCACATTGAGGATAATATCCCGTAATTCTTTTCTTGAAGACATAATGATAACACCTCAGTAAGGTGGATTACGTATGATAAAGCGTCTAAGTTAAGTCTACTAGACATCATTGTCGTTTCCAACATTGTGGTTGGAAAAGACATAGACGGCGAAAAAGAATATTTCCAGTCTTTAACCACGCCGTCTAGACGCATATGAACTCTCGGTATGCCCTGCTCTGCCAAAATAAATTATTCGTATAAATGATAAAAAGGCAGAAATGAGCATTGCGGACAAGAAACTAAACTATCATGCTTGGTAGCAGGCTTATATGCATATATAGCGTCGATAAATAATACACATGTTCTAATGACATTATTGGACTGTGTCGGTAAGTCAGGGACAATGTCCCTGAACCGATCCAAAATTCCGTGTCCAATGACGCTATAAGTCTCTTATCCAACATCGCAGCAATTGAGTCCGAAATAACAATCACTGGAAGATAATGCCAGAAGATATGAATGGCAGCTTCCGATGCTACGGACCCTATAAAGCGTTTGGTCGTCCGTACCTGATGCAACCGCGGACCGCACCGACCCAGCGCCGTCAGATAATTCCTGATTCGACTAAGAAACTGTCGATTGCTGGGATGCTGCGAAAAAACTGTGCTAACTCGGATAGCACGTCCGTCACTGAGGCCTGTGGAGAAGCGGTCCTACAATGCATTGCCGCTGGAAGCTCCGTGATCGTTACCCCGTGCATACTACTAATATGCGAGCGAACGGAGTGTATAGGCCTCGTGTCCCTAGGCTACCGGATGGCGTGACCTATTCGCCGTGGAATCACTGAATGACGAAACTGATCGAATACTCGAGGTCACGTAGCCAATGTGCGGTCGTGTGCCCTGCTGTGAGGATGAGGAAGCATTATCGACAGTCTCTCGGACTGTCAATATAACGGAGCGTCCCGACCGACAGACATATGCTCCGAATGTAAAATATCTGAACCACAACATGCGGTCCCCTATGTTGTTGGACGAGAGAGGGACCTCTCTCGCTCACAGCCCGGACGGACCTGGACAAGCCAGGAACCGGACTAACAGGCTTCCTCCGATCTGTCCTCAATTCGCCGTCACTGGGTGAGTACTAAAGTAATTATAGTGCTCGCATCACCCAAATCTCCTTCCTAGACCGCAACGGACGAACCCGGCAGCCGAAGCATTCAATGAATGTACGCAACACCGGGTGAGCTAGCGAATGTCACTCCGTCGATCCTACAAGGGACCTCTTAGGTGATAGACATATTCCATGAGCACTTATTGCCGCTAGCTCTTCATTAACTATGACAACAGAGGCACACTTTTGAAAGACATCTCCGTAACTTTGCGAACAAGAAACCCGAAATGCTTGGTAATAGCAAGCATATAATAATAATATATATATAGCGTCGTTCAATAATTCGAAAGTTTGTGTGACATTATTGGACTATGTCGGAACTGAGGGACGATGTCCCTGAACCGAACCAAAAATTTCTAAGTCCACCGACGATATCAGTTTCTTATCCGGCATCGCAGCATTCTGGTCCGACGAAAGAAGCTGTAGAAGATCAAGTCAGATGACATACACAACAGCATATGTTGTACCAAAAGGGAAAGCTCTAAATCCTCCGAATCCCTTTCGGGATCCCGTCGGACCGGATGAAATTTTCGGACGTCCGTACCCGCTTCCGCGGACTGTCCCGACCCAGCATCGTCGGATAAAAAATATGCGACAGATTCAGTTGATGCTGGGATGCTGTGATAAGCTGTGCTATTTAGGAAAGCACATCCGTTCCCGAGGCCTGTGCAGTAGCGGTCTTACGATGCATTGCCGCCGGAAGCTCCGTGTACGTTGACTCCCGCACACTTTCCTATGCGAACGTCCGGAGTCTGCAGGCCTCGTGTCCCTGGCTACCAGATGGTGTGACCTGGACGCCGATGATTCTCTGACTGGCAAAGCTGACTGGATATCCGAGGTCACGTAGCCAAGAGCGGTCGTGTGCGCTACCATGAGAATGAGGAAGCCTTATTGACAGTCTACTCCGGACTGCCTATATGTCGGAGCATCCCGAGCGACGGACGTATGCTCCGAATGCGAAACATTTTGTACCACAACATCTGGGGCCAGATGTTGTTGTACGAGAGAGGGGCCTCTCTCGCTCGTCGTCCGGATAGACCAGAACAAGCTATGAACCGGACTAAAAGGCTTCCTCCGTTCTCCCTCTAATCTGCCGTCACTGGGTGTGCATTTGGTTGATTTATAGTGCTCGCATCACCCCAAAACTCCTTCTAGACCGCAACGGACGAACCCGGCTGCCGAACCATTCGATGAATGGACGCTACACCGGGCGAGCTAGCGGACGTCAAAGGCCGTCGAACCTACTAGGGTCCTCTTAGGCAATTGGCGTATTTACATGAGCACTTTTCCGCTAGCCCTTCATTAATTGTGACGACGGAGGCACACTGTTGGAAGACATCACAGATACATCACCCTAATCTTGATCGTCTGAAATAGAAATTGATAAAGTAGAGTGACCCTGCGGGGAAAGGACCGGAGTGTCCAATTCCCCACTAACATACCGTGACATACGCTTCCCATGTTGTCATCGAAATCATACGATACAGAACAGGAGTTAATGCGAGTACACTGACCACATATAGAATGATTATAAAAGTCAGAGGAAGACTTCTTCTTATTACAATTGATCAAAATCCTTTCAATTAGAAAAGAAAACTAAGTCCTGGTACTCGCACTAACCCCTGGTAATCAAAATACATAATAATAATATGATCCATAAATATAGAAAAAATAAATGAAATCAAAATATTTTGAAAAAATATTTTTTCAGAATAGCCCAAGTTTCTGAAAAGTAACGTTGAGCCCCAATGGATCCCAAGCCTAAGTGTGGACAAAAATTTTAAAAATATTTTAAACAATTTATTCAACACTTACGAACAATAATAATGTATCTAGTTATGATTAAAATAACATCAAGATATTATTTTCAAGAAATCCCCCCCTCACACAGAGGGCTGTTGTAAATGTAAACAATGAGTGTAAAAACACTAAAATAAGACTCCAGGCACCCAGGCCCAGAATCAGTTACCAAAAATACACTATCTGATGCAAAACAGAGACTTCCAGGGAAGAAACTGCAGAACATCAGATGGTAGATGCAGAACACAACGCCTAACCACCCACAGGTGAAGACGTAAACATGGGGAAAAGAACAGAATTCATTCTGTTATTCAGCTAAAACTCCCAAGAAATTTTAGTAATAATAATTACAGAAACTATGCCAAAAGCATGGGAGAATAGCAAGAGGGGACTTAAAGGAAAGGGAGAGAGGAAAACACTGAAAAATCAGTGTAACTAAATAACCAGAATGACAACAAAATGGCTGCTGCCTCGAAAATAGGTAACTTAACATAATTTCATTAAAAAATTTTAAGTTACAGCCCTGATAATATTCTGTCACACATTTTTCCTCTCCTCCTTCTCTATCCTCCTTAGAATCACCATTTCACTAATATTTATGTGTCTGGCATCATTTAAACTGAGATTTACAAGCACAAAGATCAGTCAGATGTTAACTGATGAAGGGCCAAACTTAGAATGATTAATGGCGCCAATTTCGGAACGTCCTTGACACTGCGCATGCGCAGTAGAGGTGAAGTGTGGAAGGCCATTCAGGACATGTTTTCTTTGGTTTTAGATGCAAATTTTGGGGATTGGGGGGCAAAATTTGTGTTTGGCCCTATATTTTAAGAGTTAGCACCAGCTATGTCTGGGTCATTGGTACAGTATAAAAATATAGAAATTTTGGGCGGGGCCAGAAATCTACCCCTCCTGTTACAAAGCCAAATATTGCTTCACAAACTTCGCTTAAACAAACTTGATTCTACACTTCAAAAAGAAGCACCATAGCAAATATCAAGTCATTGCCTGGCTCCCCTTTTCTCAGACCTTGTTCGATCAAGATGATTTCCTCTTCTGTAGACTAAACTGCTAATCCCAAGATATTTTTATGACATTAACTTGTATATGAGTGGTGTGGGGTGGGGGCTAGCAGCCTTGTGTCTAACGTTCAAGTCAAGGACCTTGAGTGGAAGGTTCAATACGAGGTTGCTAGCATCCCCCACGCCCACCGCTCATGTTAATTAACGACAAGTTAATGTATTATGAATTAAGGAGATTTCAAAGAAATATCTTAGTTGCTGTGTCATATTTAATATCCACTGTCACCCCCTTCCTAATTATTCATCCAACAAGGTATTTTATGACAATAACTCGTATGAGTTGGGTGGGGATCTAGCAGCCTTGTGTCTAAACTTCCACTCCAGGACCTTGAGTGGAAGGTTGAGCACATGCCTGCTAGTGCCCCCCACCTCCTCCACAAGTTAATGTCATATGAATTACGGAGGTTTCAACAAAATATCTTAGTTGCCGAGTCATATTTAATATCCACACCACCTCCTTCCACATTATTCACATGATAAGGTTTTCATGATATAAACTTATATGAGCCGGGTGGGAGCAAGCAGGCTTGTGTCTAATCTTCCACTCAATGAGCTTGAGTGGAAGGTTAAACACAAGGCTTCTAGAACCCCCCTGCTCTTACAAGTTAATGTCATATGAAGGAGGTTTCAAATAAATATCTTAGTTGTTGTGTCATGTTTAATATCCACCGCCCTTCCCTTCCAATTTATTCATCTGACAAGGTATATTATGACATTAACCTATATGAGGTGGTGGGTGATAGGGGCGAGCAGCTTTGTATCTAAGCATCCATTCAAGCAACTTGAGTGGAAGGTTGAACACGAGGCTGTTAGCCACCCCCTTCCACTCATACCAGTTAATGTCATATGAAGGAGGTTTCAAAGAAATATCTTAGTTGCTGTGTCACATTTAATGTCCACCCCCCACCCACCCCTCCAAATAATTCATCCGAGTGAACCGATGAAGTATCACCACAAGAGTGATTAACCATTTTCAAAATTACAAAAGCTCATGTGGATCTTGTTTATCAGTGTAACTGTTTTCAAAGACTAAAAATCTGTGGTGTTTTGCTTCTTGGAAACAAATTCCTCATCAAATAAATATACAGTAGTATAGACATGGAATGACTTCAGTGCAACACCAGGCGGAACTTTTTTCATTACATTGTAAGACAAAGAGACACCGTTTATCATGGGTGTGCTTGACTGTATGACACAGAAATGTTTGCTGTTTATGAGATGACGATAACCGAAGCTGATTTCATAATGGTGAAGAGAGCTGTTTATTGTTAATGACATACACCACTCCAAACAGTCAATGAGACACCGACCCGATAATCTCATTAATCTGCTATGGCATTTAGTTGCCAAAGCCCAAAGCCCAGCAATTTTGTTGTGGCAAATGGCTACGGCATTGCTGATTGCCAAAGCGAATTTCGAAGGCTGTGTCTCAGGGTTAACTCAAGTTAAATTCAAAAATTTTTGGAAGTTGTTTTTTGGCAAGTCTTGGCTGCCTATATTGGTTATCCAAGACATGCCTAAAACAACTGCAAAGCCACTGTCAGAGTGAAGTGAAATATTTATAAAAATCTCCAGGCCCTTAAGGGTTAAATTACTTTCAATATTGATTTGGAGTACAGTAAAGCAGACCTTGTTTACAGAGCAATCAAGAACAGCATCAATACCCGGCGTTCTCCCGTGAAAGCACCTTAGTATTTCTACAAGAAAGCCCAATCACAAAAAAACCTACTTTTCTCGGAAATCACATACTGTTTCCAGTTTTCTAAGTATAGCGTGCAATGTTTGCAGTTCATCATCTTTGAAAACTTTCTGAAAGAGAAAAAAACCCACTATTATTCTCTTTTCAGAAATATTACTTTCATAGCGACATGCTCAATTCTAGAATGGATATGACCTTTTTATTCATCAAATGGAATTCTAAAAACTATCAATGAAGCCAACTAGATCATTAAGAAAATTACTCAGTAATTCTACAAGTGACATATACAAATGCTTCACACCGAGCTACACTTTAAAAATACTTCCCCCCCCCCCCCCCTTCCCTATCAATGAAGCCAACTAGATCATTAAGAAAATTACTCAGTAATTCTACAAGTGACATATACAAATGCTTCACACCGAGCTACACTTTAAAAATACTTTCCCCCCCCCCCCTTCCCCTTGCCTGGATCAAATACAGTTCCGGCAGTGATTCTGTCCTGCTGTCCGACTAGGACAGCAGGACAGAATCACTGCCGGAACAGAAAGCCTGCATAACTGCATAACTATAGTTGCAACTGTTTAGTGGATGACATTCTGTGCAACAGACCTAAACAATGCAGATCTCCAGAAATGGACTCAATATTTCTAAGATTTATTTATTTATTTATTGATGTTTAAGGTCACATATTTATGCACAATGGCTAATCATGACCGTGACAGTTTTACGGGTGGAGGAAGCCGGAGTACCCAGAGAGAACCACCGAGCAACGACGAGCAGCTGCCAGCTCCCCAACATCGTAACTGCAGCACAGGCAGGGTTAGATTGGTTGAAGACATGCGTACCATCGGCGTGCAGTACGCCTTAGTACACGGCATCATCGTGCCCCCACGCGGGCAATGGAGATGAAATGTCTTGCCCAAGGACACAACGCGGTTGCCGCAGGTGGGATTCGAACCGGGGACCTCTCGGCTTGCAGCCTGCACCTCTACCTACTGAGCCACCGCGCTCCAATATTTCTAAGATAAAAACTTGTGAAAATGGAAGGCTGAGACCAATATGCAGCCTTCATTAGATCTGTAATAGCACCACTATTAGCGTAAGCCCAAGATGTAGATAGAGCTCTTACTTCATGAGCTGAAATCTTAAGCACAGACTGCTGAGTTGAAGATAATTTAACATAAGCGGTACGGATAGTTAATTGAATCCACCTAGCAATAGAATGGACCGAAATGTGGAGGAAGCTTCCGCGGCATGTCCCACAACAGACACCTGAGTAGATTTATCCATGGTCTCTGTGGAGACAGAGCTGCTACCAACAGAATATTGAATTGAGATTGTTTTATCTTGAGCAATATCTGCTGAATCAACGGCGCTGGAGGATACGCATATTCTATCATTCCGTCCCACGAGATCGATAGAGCGTCTATTGCAAACGCTCGAGGATCCGGACATGGTGACACATACGTCTGCAACTGATTGTTGAGATGTGTCACAAATAAGTCTATCATTGGCCGCTCCCATTGGTAGCAAATCTGATTGAATACTCGTTTGTTGAGAGTCCATTCTGACGGCAACAAGCGACCACTCTGTGAAAGGGAGTCCGCTAATACATTCAGACGACACGAAATATGACGGACCGATAGGAGAACCTGATGTTCTAGTACAAACAGAAGGATTCTTTCCGTTAAATTGAATGACGGAATGGAATGAGTGCCTCCCTGGTTCCGAATATACGCTACTACCATCGTATTGTTGGACAGAATTTGCACGTGTGCATTCTGAATAACGTTCATCCAATGACGTAGCACAAGCCCAACTGACATCATTTCCTTGATGTTTATGTGCTTGATTAGGAACTGCGGATCCCAAAGACCCTGGCACTTCAAATCCGTTGGGCTCAATGTTGCGCCCCAACCTGTTTGACTGGCATCCGTCATAATCGTAAAACTCGGATCCGGCAATTGCAGTGGAACTCCCTGAGTTAACCACTGAATATCTGCCCAAGTCTGAATCTCTTGTTTCACTTGATTTGACAAGAGGATGTCCGTATCGAGCAAATGAATCTTCACCCTCCGATGCTGAGTCAGAAAGATTTGGAGAGGACGAGTGCGTAGCCGCCCCATCGGAATAAGATCCACGGCAGCTCCGCACAAACCTATCAGTCTCATGAATTCTCTCGCTGTAACTTTATCTGAGTGAAGACAATAGCGAGCATAACAACTGATTAATTTCGCGCTGGTTAACGGCCGACGAACGAAATTGTTGTGCGTCTCAAAGCTCATCCCCAGGTGGGTGAATGACTTGGACGGCACCAGATCTGACTTCTCCTCGTTTACTATGAAACCGAGACGTTGGAGCAATAGAAGCAGATTCTGCACATCGTTCTGAAGCGTTAACTCGTTGCCGTACCTCTGAAGAATGTCGTCCAGGTAGGCCAACGTTACCACAGACGAATGAGCTCAGAAATGAGTCATTACCGAGTTCATTGTTCGAGTGAAATCCCAGGGCGCTAGATTCAGCTAGGACGGCGAAGCGAAGATACTTTCTGAACGCCGGATGTACCATGACGTGAAAGTACGCATCCTTGAGATCTATGCTCGTAGCATAGTCATTCGCCTGAGTGCTCGCTCTGACCGATCAGATGGTCTCCATATAGAATTTTTGATCCACGATCAGCTTGTTTATCCATCTCAGATCTATGACTGGACGGAACGAGCCATCTGGTTTCGGAACCAGAAAAAGATGGCTGTAGAAACCTGGAGATTCCTAGTTTTCTATGACCTCTATCGCGTTCTTCTCCGGAAGAGACTGGACTTCTGATAGAAGCGAGCCTCTTTTCTGCGGATTTGACGGAAGCTGAGTCCATCTTGGACTTCGAGTTAACGGAGGTTTTCCTTTGAAGGACAGTTTTAGTCCTTCCGAAATCACCACTCGAACCCAAGAGTCGTCCATAATCGACTCCCAATTGGTTGAGAAACTCGACAGTCTTCCGCCCACTGGAACACAATAGAGGTTTATACCATCACCTCCAGGACCTGCGAGGCTTGCGGAAGGAGAAACCACATCCTCCATGGCCCGTACCTCGCCCTGTCGACCTAGGGGCGTCTGACCATTTGTCTCGGCCAGTACTACGGCCCCTACCTGAGTCGCTACCCTGACGGTTTCTAGAGTAAGACCTAGAGGACGCATAGGAACCTCTACAGGAACTTCCCTTGGACATATTCGCCCCAGAAGTGCCTGTCCTACTCTTCTTCACTGAATCCGACTTTTTTGAAGCGGATTTGAATAGCAGAGAGAGTGAAGCTTTCTTAGTTATCTAATCATAGATTGTGGAAAGCTTGCCGTTGAAAAGAAGCTCTCCGGAGACCGAAGCGACTCTGAGAGAGTTTTTCACCTTACTATCCATGCGCGTGGAAGTAGCCAGGGCTGCGTCACGTCTAACTAACTCCAGATTTGCCACTGAAAGGGCGGAGTTATACGTGGAAAATGCTATGGCCCTCGAAAGAACTCTTAAGGAGGTTTGTACATCCTGGAATTCTTTTCCATGGAGACTTAATGATAACGCTCTGGTAAGGTGATCTGCGTACGATAATGCGTCAAAGCTAGCCCTGTTAGACGGTATTGTCATTTCCAACGTCGTGGTTGGAATTGACATAGACGACGGTATAGACAATTCAAGGTCTTCAGCCTGGTCGTCTAGATGCAGAGGAACTCTCGGAATGCCCTGTCCTGCCGTTTCGAATTTATTCCTTGAATTGATGAAAGGCAGATGTAGAGCATTTGCCGATAAGAAACCGGACCTGCACGTTTTGGTAGCAAGTTTATATATAGCGTCATTCAATAGTTCAAATGTCCGTGAGACATTTCTGGACTGAGTCGGAAACTCAGGGACGATGTCCCTAAACCGATTAAAGAATTCTGTGTCCAGTGGCACTATCTGTCTCTTATCCGGCAACGCAGCATTTTGGCCCGGAGGAACAACGTCAGGAAGATAATGCCGGATGAACTCTACGGCAATTTTATGTTGTTCCGAAAGGGAAAATTTCAACTCCTCCGTATCCCTTTGGCCATCCTGTCGGGCCACTTGTAATTCTTGGTCGTCTGTGCCTGAACCTGCAGCGGAACGTACCGACCCAGCTTCCTCGGATAATTTCTGATCCGATAGAGTTTCTGTCGGTCGCTGGGATGCTGCAATAATTTGTGCTATCTGCGATAGCACGTCCATAACGGAGGCCTGTGGAGATGCGTTCTTACAGGATTTAGCCGCTGGAAGTGCCTTGGACGTTGACTCCTGCATACTTCTTTTATGCGAACGTCCAGAGTATGAAGGCCTCATATCCTTGGCGACCGGATGGCATGACCTGGTCGCCGTGAATCCCTGGTCGGCGAGGTTGGCTGGATATCACTGGTCACGTAGCCAATGTGCGGTCGTGTGTGCTGCCGTGAGGATGAGGAAGCCGATAGACTAGTCTCTCCGGACTGTCTATATAACGGAGCGTTCCGAGTGGTGGACATATGCTCCGACTGAGAAACGTTTTGTACCACAACATCTGGGCCCAGATGTTGTTGTACAAGAGAGGCACCTCTCTCGCTTGCAGCCCGGATGGACCTGGACGAGCTAGGAACCAGACTAATAGGCTTCCTCCATACTATCCTCGTATCCGTCGTCACTGGGTGTGCACGCTGTATTTTTATAGTGCTCGCATCACCCAAATCTCCTTCCTGGACCGCAACGGATGCACCTGGCTGCCGAGCCATTCGATGAATGGTCGCACACCGGGCAAGCTAGTGGACGCCAAAGCCGTCAATTCTACTTGGGACCTCTTAGGCAAGTGACGTATCTGTATGAGCACTTTTGCCGCTAGCTCTTCATTTGACTGTGATGACGAAAACACACTTTTCGAAGACAACACGGAAACATCATCCTGTTGTTGTTCCTCAATGAGGCCTGTGGAGTCGCGGTCTTACGTAATTAGCCGCTGGAAGTTCCAGGGACGTTCACTCCTGGATTTATATAATATGCGAACGTCCCAACTGGAAAGTCCTCATGTCCTTGGCTAGTGGATGGAGTGACCTGGTCGGCGTTGATTCCCTGGTCGGCAAAGCAGGAGCTCCAGGGACGTTCATTCCTGCATTTATATAATATGCGAACGTCCCCTGGAAATCTGTGGTCACATAGCCAAGGTGCAGTCGTGTGCTGACGTGAGGATGAGGAAGCCAATAGAACAGCCGCGTCGGACTGTCTATGAGACGGAGCATCCTGAGCAGGAGGAGTGGACGTATGCTCCGACTAACGAACGAACATACAACAACATCGCGGTGCAGATGTTGTTGTAAGAGAGAGGGGGCCTCTCTCGCTCGCGGTCCGGATAGACCTGGATGAGCTAGCTACTGGACTCACAGGCTTCCTCTGCACTATCCTCGGATCCATCGTTGCTGGGTGTGCACGATCAATGTTTATAGTGCTCTCATCACCCAAACTGCTTCCCTGGACTGCAATGGACGAACCCGGCTGCCGAGCCATTTGATGAATGGTCGCTACACCGGACGGACTAGCGGACGATCAACGCCTTCAATCCTACTGGGGACCTCTTCAGCAATTGTCGTATTTCCATGAGCACTTAGCCGCTAGCCCTAATACTGCAACGACGGAGACACACTTGTTGAAGACATCACGGAAACATCACCCTGTTCTTCTGAAAAAGAGACTGATAAACTAGAGTGACCCTGCGGAGAGAGGACCGGAATGGACCCCTCACCGCTAACAATATACCATCACACACATCTCCAACAGTGTCATTCAATCAGCACACACATAGCAAGAATTAGTGCAAGCACATTGACTACAAGAAACACAATGAACATGAGAATCAGAGGAAGATTTCCTCGCATTACAATTGAACAATATTTTTCATCATGACAAAATATAAACTGTCATAGTACTCGCACTAACCCTTGAAACCAAGATACATAATATATTATAATTCATTATAACATTTCGAAAAAATAATTTCAAAAAAAAAATTTTTGAAAATTTTTTTTAGAAGAGCCGAAGTTCCTAATGGGAACAATGAGCCCAAATGGATCCCAAAAAAGCCTAAGTATGGACAAAATATTTTAAAACATTTTTAAAAATTAATGCAACACTTCTGGACAATATTAATGTATCTGGCTATGAGCAGAACTAATAGAAGACAAGTAATCACCATCAGAAGTAACCATTGTCAACATAAGCAAAAGTGAACAGAAACCGGAAACATGACTCCAGGCACTGAAACCATGGCCCAAAATCAGTAACCAGTTTAACACTATCCGATGTAAAACAGAGGCTTCCAAAGAAGAAACTGCAGTACATCAGATGGTAGATGCAGAAAACAATGCCTAAACACCCAAGGGTGAGGACGAAAACATGGGGGAAAAACAGAATAATAATTCTGTTACCAAGCCAAAACTCCCAAGAAATTTTAGTAAGAAAAAAGTTAAAAAATTTATAGTAATTTATATATTTTTTATACTTACCAATGACCCAGACTTAGCTGGTGCTAACTCCACAAAAACCAGGGCCAAACACAAATTTTGCCCCCCAATCCCCAAAATTTGCATCCAAAACAAAAAGAAATCATGTCCTAAAGGACCTCCATAGTACGACTCTACTGCGCATGCGCAGTGACGCAGTCGTCCCGAAATTGGCGCCAAATATCATTCTTACTGGCAGTGCCTGGTCAGCGCTATGTACTCAGCGGGGAGGCAAGAGTTCCCAACTCAGGGAGGGCCATCCCCGTCTGGGTCATTGGTAAGTATAAAAAATATATAAATTACTATAAATTTTTTAACATTTTTATACTGTACCAATGACCCAGACTTAGCTGAATAGTAAACAGGCTGGAGGGCCTAGGACATAGAGGAAAATCCAATAAGCTCAATTATAAAATAAAGAGGTAACCCCTTAAGGAGAAAAGGAGTATTAGGCTTTACATGTATCTTTCTTATTTAATATTTAAATTAGAAAGATACACTACCCTTAATAATTGAGCACAATAACATTCATGTTCTCTATTAACATCCAGTATAACCTTTATACTAATTATTTTTAAAGCAAGCCAATAAATAAAGTAGTCCAGAGAATTGAGACTCTTTATAATCATTTAAAAGTGTCCGAGTATTGTATATTAAAGCCCGTTTGACACTTGACATATACAAATGCTTCACACCGAGCTACACTTTAAAAATAAGACATGAATGAAATTAAACATTAATATTACACTTTAAAACCATCCCGGAAGCGACTCAGAAATACTGTCTTGGAGGAGGCATTCCCTTGCTTTTCACTATAAAGCAGGTGACCTAAGGGAACACCCGCCCCCCCCCCCCCCCCTTCCCCTTGCCCTGGGTCAAATAGCCCAGAGCGAAGAGGGCAGCCGGACGGAGTCACTGCCGGAACAGAAAGCCTGCATAACTATAGTTGCAACTGTTTAGTGGACGACATTCTGAGCAACAGATAACGGACCTAAACAATGCAGGTCTCCAGAAATGGACTCAATATTTCTGAGATAAAAATTAGTAAATGTGGATGGCTGAGACCAATAAGCAGCCTTCATTAAATCTGTAATAGCAACACTATTAGCATAAGCCCAGGAAGTAGAAAGAGCTCTTACTTCATGAGCAGAAATCTTAAGCACAGACTGCTGAGAAGAAGATAAATCTTCATACGCAGTACGGATAGTTAACTGAATCCATCTAGCAATAGAATGGACTGAAATGTCCTTTCTATTAGGCATCAAAGACAGAAAGAAACGTTTCCGTCCCTTTCTGATGAACTGAGATCTCTGTTTATAGATACGTAGTGCTCTAACAGGACAGAGTAAAGGCCTACGCCCGTCTGAAGACGGAAGAGCCTTAATAACAATAGGTTCCGGATATTTATTAGGAGCCTGATTCTTAGCTAAAAAACCGACATTAGTAGTGAAGGTGATAGTGTTCCCAACACTACGATAATGAGAATCATCCACCGATAGTGCATGAAGCTCACTGACTCTTCTGGCAGAAGAGAAAGCTAAGAGAAAAGCTGTCTTATAAGATAAGAATTTGAAATCTACTGTCCCAAGAGGTTCAAATGGCTTTTCCTTCAATTTAAGGAGAACCCAAGCTAAATTCCACTTAGGAATTAATCTAAGAGTTCTGGGTCTATTTATCGAAAAGTTTCTAACCAATTTCGATAAAGAGACATTAGATCCAATTTGTAAACTATCATGATGTGCATAGGTATCAGATAACATAGATCTATAACCCTTTATAGTAACAGGTTGCAGTTTGATTTCGTCAAACAAGTATACTAGAAAGTTAGCAATGTCTGGTATAGAGGGATCAAATATATCAACAGAATGATCCCTACACCAACGACGGAAAACCTTCCACTTAGCCGCATAGTTTAGCGAAGAGGAGGTCCTCCTACAGTTAGAAATCGCGTCCACTGCTCGTCCTGTAAAGTGCTTGCCATGCAAGAAGGACCGCACAACGGAAAAACGTGAAGGTTGAGACCTTGCGGGTTGTGATGTAGTTGGCGCGATTTCCCCTGCCAAAGAAGATCCTCTCGTGGAGGGAGTTTCCGCGGTAGGTCCCATAACAGACACCTGAGTAGATTTATCCACGGTCTCTGTGGCGACAGAGATGCTACCAACAGAATCTTGCATTGAGATTGTTTTATCTTTAGCAATACTTGTTGAATT
Organism: Pictodentalium vernedei; assembly: GCA_031216915.1. Classification (NCBI taxonomy): domain Eukaryota; kingdom Metazoa; phylum Mollusca; class Scaphopoda; order Dentaliida; family Dentaliidae; genus Pictodentalium; species Pictodentalium vernedei. The sequence continues at coordinate 599,003,781 of CM062296.1, read as the reverse complement.
AACGGCGCTGGAGGATACGCATATCCTATCATTCCGTCCCAAGGGATCGATAGAGCGTCTACTGCAAATGCTCTTGGATCCGGACACGGGGACACATACGTCTGCAACTGATTGTTGAGATGTGTCGCAAATAAGTCTATCATTGGCCGTTCCCATTGGTAGCAAATCTGATTGAATACTTGTTTGTTGAGAGTCCACTCCGACGGCAACAAGCGACCCTTTCGTGAAAGGGAGTCTGCTAGCACATTCAGACGACCCGGTATGTGACGGACCGAAAGAAGAACGTGATGTTCCAACGCAAACAGAAGGATTCTTTCCGTTAGATTGAACAACGGAACTGAATGAGTGCCTCCCTGATTCCGTATATACGCCACTACTGTCGTATTGTCGGATAGGATTTGGACATGAGCATCGTGAATAATGTCCATCCAGTGACGTAACGCAAGCCAAATTGACATCATTTCCTTGATGTTTATGTGCTTGCACAGGAATTGCGGATCCCAAAGACCCTGGCATCTCGAATCCGTTGGGATTAATGATGCACCCCAACCTGTTTGACTGGCATCCGTCATAATGGTAAAACTCGGATCCGGCAACTGCAGCGGAACTCCTTGAGTTAACCACTGAATGTTTGCCCAAGTCTGAATCTCTTGTTTCACTTGATCTGACAAGAGAACGTCTACATCGAGCGAATGAATTTTCACACTCCAATTCTGAGTCAGGAAAATTTGAAGAGGCCGTGTGCGTAGCCGTCCCATCGGAATGAGATCCGCGGCGGCTCCGCACAGACCTATCAGTCTCATAAATTCTCTCGCTGTGACTTTGTCTGTATTTAGACAATAGCGAGCGTAACAACTGACTAATTTCGCTCTGGTTAACGGCAGACGAACGAGATTGTTGTGCGTCTCGAAGCTCATTCCCAGATGAGTGAATGACTTGGACGGCACCAGATCCGACTTCTCCTCGTTTACTATGAAACCGAGACGTCGGAGCAATAGAAGAAGATTCTGAACATCGTTCTGAAGCGTTAACTCGTTGCCGTACCTCTGAAGAATGTCGTCCAGGTAGGCCGACGTTACCGCAGACGAATGAGCTCGGAAGTAGATCATTACCGAGTTCATTACCCGAGTGAAAGCCCAGGGTGCTAGATTCAATCCGAAGCACATGGCCCGGAACTGATACACCACTCCTAGGACTGCGAAGCGTAGATACTTTCGGAATGTCGGATGTACCATGACGTGAAAGTACGCATCTTTGAGATCTATGCTCGTTGCATAATCGTTCACCCGAATACTCGCTCTGACCGATCGAATCGTCTCCATATAAAACTTCGGAGCGACGATCAGCTTGTTTATCCAGCTCAAATCTATGACTGGACGGAACGAGCCGTCTGGTTTCGGAACCAGAAACAGATGGCTGTAGAATCCCAGCGATTCCTGGTTTTCTACGACCTCTACCGCGTTCTTCATTAAAAGAAACTGCACCTCTGATAGCAGAGCGTCTCTTTTCTGAGGGTTTGACGGAAGATGAGTCCACTTTGGACTTCGAGTTAATGGAGGCTTTCGTTTGAAGGATATCTTTAGACCTTCCGAAGTCACTCCTCTCACCCACGGGTCGTCCGTAATCGACGCCCACTCTTGAGAAAAACTCGACAACCTTCCGCCAACCGGAACACGATAGAGGTACCTCCTGGATCTGCGAGGCCTGCGGTAGGAGAAACCACATCTTCCACGACCCGCACCTCGCCTCGTCGACCTCGGGGCGTCCGACCGATTGTCCCGGCCTGAAGGACGTCCCGAACGAGAGTCGCTATCCTGACGGTCTCTCGAATAAGAGCTAGAGGACGCACCGGAACCTCTATAGGAACCTCTCTTGGGCGGATAAGACCCAGAAGTGCCCGCCTTATTCGTGTCTGCTGTATCCGACCTTTTAGGAGCGGATCTAAACAACAGAGAATCACTAGCTTTCTTTTTAATATTATCATAAATAGCGGAAAGCTTGCCGTCAAAGAGAAGATCTCCTGAGACCGAAGCGACTCTAAGAGAGTTCTTCACCTTAGAATCCACTAGTGTGGATGTAGACAGGGCTGCGTCACGTCTAACCAACTCCAGATTTGCCACTGAAAGGGCGGAGTTACACGTGGAATAAGCTACTGCCCTTGAAAGAAGTCTTAAGGAGGATTGTATATCCTGAAACTCTTCCCCTTGAAGACGCAGTGATAACGCCTTCGTAAGGTGATCTGCGTAAGATAAGGCATCTAAATTGGCTCTGTTAGACGCAATAGCTGTTTCCAACACTGCGGTTGGAATAGAAGCTGACGACGGTAATGATAGCTCTAAGTCTTCCGCCTCGTCGTCCATACGCAGAGGAACTCTCGGTATACCCTGACCTGCCGTGTCGAATTTATTCCTTGCATTAATGAAAGGCAGGTTGAGAGTATTTGCGGACAAGAAGCCTGCTTTCCCCGTCCTGGAAGCAAGTTTAAAAATAGCGTCGTTCAATAATTCAAATGTTCTTGCAACATTATTGGACTGCGACGGAAACTCGGGAGCGATGTCCCTGAACCACTCGAAAAAATCAGAGTCCAATGACGCTATAATTCTCCTGTCCGGAAGCGCAGCAGTCTGGCCCGACGGAACAACTTGAGGAAGAAAGTGCCGGATGAAGTCCACGGCAGCTTTGTGTTGTTCCGAAAGGGATAGCTCCAATTCATCCGTATCCCTTTCACCATCCGGTCGGACCTCCCGATGTTCCCGGTCGTCCGCCCCCGATGCTTCGGCGGAGCGTACCGACCCAGCGTCGTCGGATAATTCTCGATCCGACACCGTCTCTGTCGGCTGCTGGGATGCTGCGATAAGCTGTGCTATCTGCACTAGAATGTCCGACGTCGAGACCTGCGGAGGAGCGGTCTTTCGCTGCTTTGCCGAGGGCAGCTCCGCATCAGATGGCTCCCGCATACTTTTCCTATGCGAACGTCCGGAGTCCATCGGTCTCGAATCCCTGGCTGCCGGATGGTGTGACCTGGTCGCCGAAGAATCCTTCATCGGCGAAGCTGGCAAAATATCGGAGGTCACGCAGCCAAGGTGCGGTCGTGTGCGCCGGCGAGAAGAGGAAGCCTTAACAGTCTCTGCGGACTGCTTATACAACGGAGCGTCCCGAGCGACGGACGTATGCTCCGCTAAAGACACATTTTGTACCACAACATCTGGTCCCAGATGTTGTTGTACGAGAGAGGGGCCTCTCTCGCTCGCAGGCCGGCTGGACCTGGACGAGCTAGGAACCGGACTAAAAGGCTTCCTCCGTTCTCGTTCACTATCCGCCGTCACTGGGTGTGCATCTATTATTTTTATAGTGCTCGCATCACCCAAAATTTCCTCTTGGACCGCATCGGACGAACCCGGCTGCCGAACCATTCGGTGAATGGACGCTACACCGGGCGAGCTAGCGGACGACATTTGTCTAATCTCCATGAGCACTTTTGCCGCTAGCTCTGTATTTAATTGTGACGACGGACGCACACTTGAAGAAGATAACATGGAAACATCACCCTGTTCTGGTTCCTCTGAAATAGAAACTGAGAGAGTAGAGTGACCTTGTGGAGAAAGAGCCGGCATCGCTCTTTCTCCAGAAACAACATATCGTGACACACGTTTCCAATGTTTCTCATCCCAATGTTCACATACAGGACAGGGATTAATGCGAGAACACTGACTACAATTAATGCAATAATCATGAAAGTCAGAGGAAGATTTCTTCCTATTACAATTTGAACAAGTTCCCTTCATTGTGAAAGAACAACAATAAGTCCTAGTTACTCGCAAAAACCCCTGACACAAAGATACATAATAACATGATCCATTAATAAATGAAAAAACAATTGCAAAACAAAATAATTTTGAAAAAATATTTTTTCAGAGAAGCCCAAGTTGCTGAAAAGTAACGTTGAGCCCCGATGGATCCGATGGCAAAGTGTGGTAAAAAATTTTAAAATTATATAAAATAATTAATGAGACACTTTCGGATAATATAAATGTATCTTATAATGAGATAAACTACCTCAAAGGCAAACAGCCCCCCTCAAAAAAGGCTGTTGCCAATGAAAACAAACAGTGTAAACACAGAAGAAAACATGACTCCAGGCACTGAAAAAACTGGCCCGGAATCAGTCATCAATTACACTCTATCTGATGCAAAACAGAGACTCCCAGGGGAGAATCTGCAGAACATCAGATGGAAGATGCAGAACACAAACGTTATACACCCATGGGTGAAAACGTAACTATGGGGAAAATAACAGAAAACATTCTGTAACCAAGCAACTCTCCCAGGGAATTTTTAGAAATGAAACTTCTCAAAAATATGCCAAAAGCATGGGAGAATTGCAAGGGGGGACTTTAGAAGGTTAGGGGAGAGGAAACACTGAATAAGCAGTGCAACAATTAGCAAGAATGACAACAAGAGGCGTTTGCCTCGAAAATAGGCAACTTAACATAATTTCAACAAAAAATTTTAAGTACAGCCCTGATTATTTTTTGCCACTTCTTTTTTCCTCTCCTCCTTCTATCCTCCTTAGAATCACATTTTCTCCAAGAATTACGTGTCTGGCATCCTTTAAACTGAGATTTACAAGCACAAAGATCAGTGAGATGTTGACTGATGAAGGGCCAAACAGAGAATGATATTTGGCGCCAATTTCGGGACGACTGCGTCACTGCGCATGCGCAGTAGAGTCGTACTATGGAGGTCCTTTAGGACATGATTTCTTTTTGTTTTGGATGCAAATTTTGGGGATTGGGGGGCAAAATTTGTGTTTGGCCCTGGTTTTTGTGGAGTTAGCACCAGCTAAGTCTGGGTCATTGGTACAGTATAAAAATATTCCAAAATTATGCCAAAAGCATGGGAGAATAGCAAGGGGGTTATTAAGGAAAGGGAGAGAGGAAACACTGAACAAACAATGGTAAGTTCATAGCCAGAATAACATAAGGCTCATGCCACGAAATTAGGGAACATGAATTAATTTCATAAAAAAAAATTATAAGTTACAGCCCTGAACACATTCTGCAACTGTTTCTTCCTCTCATCCTTATTTCATCCTTAGATCCACCATTTCTTTCCAAATTATGTGTCTGGCATCATTTAAACTGAGATTTACAAGCACAAATATCAGTGACATGTTACTAATTTTAGGGCCAAACAAAGAATGATAATTGCACCAATTTCGAGACCTCCTTGACACTGCGCATGCGCAGTGGATAAAAGTATGCAGGACCATATAGGACATGTAATTTTCGTTTTTTGATGCAACTTTTGGGGATTGGGGGGCAAAATTTGTGTTTGGCCCCAGATATTTGAGAGTTAGCACCAGCTAAGTCTGGGTCATTGGTATAGTATAAAAATATTACCCTGGCAATCACACAATACCCCTTGCTTGTAGGCCTATTTGGCCTCAGTATATTCAATATACAGGCATTTAACAGGGTTCGTACACATTTTTAAACAAATTCCATGACTTTTCCAAAATTTTCTACCCAATTTCCATGACCTTCCCCTCTTTAGTATGACCACCATGCTCTCTTTTGGGGGATTTTTAGTCCCGATTTTTCGGGTAGATGGCGTACTGCATTATCATCATGACAAATTTCCATGACTTTTCTAGACTAAAACAATAAAAACCCCATTTTTCCAAAACTTCCAGGCCTGGAAAAATATTTTCATTTCACATGACTTTTCTAGGATTCCACGACCCATATGAACCCCGATTTAATCAATACACCTGGAACTTAATCAAGCACACCCTGAAATGTTTCTTGAAAGTGAAGTTGCTGTTACTGATTATTATGTTTTAATGATTGCTATATCTTGCAGTACATTTCATCTAGAGAAACATGTTTCTGGTTGATAGTGTACCCCAAACACATCCCCTCGCATGCTTCCCATGAACATCACAAAAACACTATCATCCACATGCAATATCTGGGTATAAAACAATTTTATCAATAAATGTTGACAAGGCAAGGAGGAGACTGTCAGAGGCACTAAGATGGCAAATTGTTAGCATGCATGCAACAGGCATGTCATTCAAAAAGCTACTGGAAGGCAACTTGGCTATAGTCATTCTGTCATCAGCAGACCTGTCTGAAAACATCAACAAACCAACGATGTTAAGAACCAACCAGGGTCTGGACAACCCCAAAAGACCTCTCCTCAGGAAGATTGGAGTCTGGCACGCCTTGTTAGGCATGAACACTTTTCTTCAAGTGGGGTTTTGAAATGCCTTTGGATCCCCAACAGGCATTTGTGCAACAGAACTGCCAGAAACCGTCACAAAGCACTGGGTATGAGGTCCAAAAGGGTCATCAAGTGTCCAGCTCTGTCTGATCAGCATCAAAGATGACGTTTGGAGTGGTGTATGGCATGACAACATTGGAATCTCAGGACGTGGAGGAGAGTCCATTGGTCAGGTGAGAGTACGTTCCTGCTTCAAATCACAGATGGTCGCATGAGAGTGTGGAGGCATAGAAATACTGCTTACATGCCCAGGAACATCAGACCTACTGTTCCTTATGGTGGAGGATCAGTAATGATCTGGGGATGCCTCTCTCATGATTGTAAACTTGATGTGGTGACTGTACGTGGGAATCTCATTTTGAAAATCACCTGTGGCTACTCGCCCTGTATTCATGAATGACAATGTAGGGCCAAATCATTCCCATGCCGTGGGAGCATTCCTTCAGAACAATAAGAACAACGCTATTACAACACAACCTTGGCCTACAATGAGCCCCAATTTGAATCCCTAAGAAGACATCTGGGACTTTCTTGGATGCTGTGTGCAAGCAATGGATCCGTGCAGAATTTGGCCAATTTGGAAGCTGCCTTGCATGAGGAGTGGCAGCTGTCATTGAGCTCTGTCAAATGACTGAATTAGTTATTCTCAGTACTGTTATGGACAAAATTTGCAACTTGAAATTTTGATATTTTGACATCAGTGTGCAGAGGATTAGGCAAAACTGCTGTGAAGCAGCCATGGCCTGATTTTATAAAAAAAAAAACCAAAACCAAAAAACAAAACCATCAATTTAGTACACTAGGAGTTAATGATACATCGTTTGTCAACATTTCCCTCGAGCCAAAATTAATACATACCGGAGCGAAAGAGGAAAAAAAAACATGTGTCAAATTAATCTCAAGTCCAAACTTTCTATCTCAGAACAAGTGTTTTACTGTAAAATCTTGAATGATTAAGACTTGCAAAATGTTCAAATTCCCTAGGTAGTGGTTTTTAGTCAAGTCTTACAAGCCAATACAGGCAGTCGAGACTTGATTGGAAATCACTGTCATGCTAATCAACTTACAGTTTGTGATGTAAGAGAAAACTGAAAAACTGTTTGGACTAAGGGATTTTTATAAATGAAAGTGTCAATGACAGTGCAGCTCAATTTGTCCAAGAAGGGAAAGATCCAGTAATGCCAAGTCATTCACTCAAGTTTCTACAGAAAAGACATCATACCAAACTGACACTGTAGCTCAACTTGTGTAAGACATGTACATGTATAGTATGTGACACAGCAATGATACACATCTAGGTAATAACCTGATAACAAAGGAACATGTAAAGTATTGTAAAGGTCTGTACATAAATACTGACCGTAGCCTGTAACAAATGTACAGGTAAAGTATTGTAAAGGTGGGTGACAGTTAGATGCAAAACTAGAAAAGAAATCTTCATGGGGTTAATGTTACAATGGGGATCCTTGTATGGTGCACCATAAGCCAAATGTGAGCAATTGTTTGGGCCTGTTTGATTCAAACCCTTCTAAGGTTGATTCATATTAATTAAAAAATATTTGTCAAGTCCTTCTTAAAATATAGGTATTTGAATTTTTTATCTTTAGCTCATAAGGTTCCCACGAGTGAGGTTTTATTTTTCTCGTTGGAAACAGAAAGTTAAAAAATTTATAGTAATTTATATATTTTTTATACTTACCAATGACCCAGACATAGCTGGTGCTAACTCTTAAAATATAGGGCCAAACACAAATTTTGCCCCCCAATCCCCAAAATTTGCATCTAAAACTAAAGAAAACATGTCCTGAAAGGCCCTCCACACTTCGCCCCTACTGCGCATGCGCAGTGTCAAGGACGTTCCGAAATTGGCGCCATTTATCATTCTAATAACCAGTGCCTGGTAAGCGCTATGTACTCAGCGGGGAGGCAAGAGTTCCCAACTCCTGGGAGGGCCATCCCCGTCTGGGTCATTGGTAAGTATAAAAAATATATAAATTACTATAAATTTTTTAACATTTTTATACTGTACCAATGACCCAGACATAGCTGAATAGTAAAAAGGCTGGAGGGCCAAGGACATAGAGCAAAATGGAATACGCTCAATAAAATAAAATAGAGTCATCCCCTGTAGGGGAAAGAAGTAATAGGCCTTACATGTATCTTTCTTATTTATGATAAATTAGAAAGATACAACACCTTCCAAAAATTGAGCTTCATACATCCATGTACTCTATTAATATCCAATAATCCTTATACTAATAATTTTTAAAGTAAGCCAATAATAAAGTAAGTCTAGAGAATAGAGACTCTTATACTCCTAAAAGTGTGTGAGAATTGCATAATCATGTCCGTTGACATATGCAATATTCAAAAGCTATACTTTAAAAACTAAGACTTGAATGAATTTTATAAACTTAAACTTCTCACTAAACAAACATCCCAATAACAGCTCAGAATTACTAACTCCGGAGGAAGTATCCCCTTGTTTTCATAGTAAAAAACAGGTGACCCAAGGGAACACCCTCCCCCCCCCCCCTTTTTCTTGCCCTGGGTCAAATAGCCCAGAGCGAAGAGGGCAGCCGAACGGAGACACTGCCGAAACAGACAGCCTACCTAGCTATAGTAGCAACTGTTAAGTGAATGACATTCTGAGCAGTAGAGAATAGACCTAACAATAGAGGCCTCCAGAAATGGACTCGATATTTCTGAGATAAAATTCATGAATGGATGGCTGAGCGCAATGAGCAGCCTTCAAAAATCTATAATAGCAACACTATTAATGTAAGCCCAAGAAGTAGAAGAACTCTTACTTCATGAGCCGAAATCTTAAGCACAACTGCTAAGCCAATGATATACCATAAGCAGTACGCTAGTTAATAGAATCCATTAACAATAAAATGGAGCGTAACATCCTTCTACTAGACATCAAAGATAGAAGAAGCTTACGCCCTTGTAATAAACAGATATCTGTTTATAAATACATAAACTGTACCCGGAAAGAGTAAAGGCCTATGCCCATACGAAGACGGAAGGACCTTAAAATAATAGGTTCCGGATAATAGGAGCCTAACTCTTATGCAAAAATCCAACCTAAATAGTAACGGAAGTATTGATTCCGAAACTATGAAAGTGAAAATCATCCATCGATAGTGCATGAAACTCACTGACTCTACAGTAAAAGAGAAACCAACAGAATTACTGTCTAAAAGGTCAGAATTTGAAAACTACTGTTTCCAGAGGCTCAAATGATTACTTAGCTAAATAAGAACCGAAGTTAAAATCCGTATAGGAATTTAATCTAAAGATTCTAAGTCTATTTATCAAAAAGTTACTAACTGACTTAGATAAAGAGACAAAAGACTCAAATGTAAACTATCGTAGAGTGCATAAGTATGAGGTAACATAAACCTATAACCTAAATAACAACAGGCTGCAGTAGATCTTGTGAAACAAGTATACTAAAAAATAGCAATGAGTAGTATGGAGGGATCAACCATATGAACATAATGATCCCTACACCACGACGGAAGAGCCTCCACTTTAGTCGCATAGAATAGCGAAGAAGAGGATCTCCTATAGTAAGAAATCGCGTCCAAAGCTCGTCCAGTACAGTGCTTACAATGCAATATGGACCACACAACGGAATACATGAAGGTTGCGACCTTGCTGGTTGTGATAAAGATGACACGATTTACCCAGTGAAAAAAGATCCTCACATAGAGGAAGATTTCACGTTAAGATCCACAGTAGACAAGAGAGTAAATTACTCATGATCTCTGTGAAGATAGAGATGCTATCAACAGAAATGTATTGTGGTTGTTTATCTTAGCAATACCTGCTAAAACAACAGCGCCGGAGGATAGCGTATCCTATCATTCCGTCCTATAGATCAATAGAGCGTTAACAGTATTAGCTCAGAGATCTGGACAAGCCAACACATACGTCTGCAATTGATTAGCAAGCTGTGTCATAAATAAAACATCATTGGGCGCTCCCATAGATAGCAAATCTGATTAAATACTTGTTTGTTGAGAGTCCATTCTGACAGCAACAAGCGACCCGTAAGAGAACGGGAGTGTGATAAAACAATCAGACGACCCAGAATATGACGGACCAAAACTGAACTTGATGTAGTATAACCAACAGACGGATTCTTTCCATTAAATTGAATAACGGAAATGAAAGAGTGCCTCCCTGGTTCCGGAGATACGCCACTACTGTCGAATTAAAGGACAGGAATTTGGGCATGCGTTTCTGAATAATGTTCATGCAATGACATAAAGCAAGCCTAAAAAACATTATTCCGCGGAAGTTAAACTGATAGTTAAAAGACTGCGGAACCCAAAGACACTGGCACTTCGAATCCGTAGGGATCAGTATATATCCCAATCTGTTTGACTGGCAACCGTCATAACAGCCACACTCGGGTCCGGCAACTGCGGCGGCACTCTCTGAGTCAACCACCGAATGTTTGCCCCAGTCTGAATCTCTTGTAACACTAGATAGACAAGAGAATGTATAAATCAAGCAATTCATGGATTGCCGGAAGTTGCCGTCGAAGAGAAGCTCCTCCGAGAACGAAGCGACTCTGAGAGAGTTCTTAACCTACTATCCACGCGTGGATGTAGCTAGGGCTGCATCACGTCTAACCAACTCCAATCAGCCACTGAAGGGCGGAGTTATACGTGAACAAACTACTGCCCTCAAAAGAAATTACATTGAGAATAATATCCCGTAAATCTTTTCTTGAAGACGTAATGATAACGCCTCAGTAAGGCGGATTACGTATAATAAAGCGTCTAAGTTAAGTCTACTATACATAATGTCGTTCCCAACATTGAAATTGGAAAAGACATAACGGCGAAAAGAATATATGCAGTCTTTAATCACACCGTCTAGACGCATATGAACTCTCGGTATGCCCTGCTCTGCCAAAATAAACTATATGTAAAAAAGATAAAATGGCAGAAATGAGCCACGTGGACAAGAAACTAAACTATCATGCTTAGTAGCAGGCTTGTATATATATATAAATATATAGCGTCGAAAAATAAAACACATGTTGTAATGACAATATTGGACTGCGTCGGTAAGTCGGGGATAAAGTCCCTGTACCGATCGAAAAATCCGAGTCCAATGACGCTATAAGTCTCTTATCCAAGATCGCAGCAATGAAGTCCGAAAAATAATCACTGGAAGAAATGCCAGAAGATATGAAAGGCATCTTCCGATACTACTAAAGGGAAAACTCGAAATCTTTCGAATCCCTTTCGCCATCCTGTCGGACCCTATAAAGCGTTCGGTCGTCCGTAGCTTGATGCAACCGCGGACCGCACTGACCCAGCGCCGTCGGATAATTCCTGATTCGACCGAGAAACCGTCAATTGCTGGGATGCTGCGAAACAACTGTGCTAACTCGGATAGCACGTCCGTCACTGAGGCTTGAGGAGCAGCGGTCTTACGATGCATTGCCGCAGGAAGCTCCGAGATCGTTACCCCGTGCATACTTCCAATATGCGAGCGAACGGAGTGTATAAGCCTCGTGTCCCTTGGCTACCGGATGGCGCGACCTATTCGCTGTGGAATCACTGAATGCCGAAACTGATCGGATACCCGAGGTCACGTAGCCAATGTGCGGTCGTGTGCCCTGCTGTGAGGATGAGGAAGCATTAAAGACAGTCTCTCGGACTGTCAATATAACGGAGCGTCCCGAGCAACGGACATATGCTCCGAATGTAAAATATCTGAACCACAACATGCGGTCCCCTATGTTGTTGGCTTCCTCCGATCTGTCCTCAATCTGCCGTCACTGGGTGAGTACTAAAGTAATTAAAGTGCTCGCATCACCCAAATCTCCTTCCTAGACCGCAACGGACGAACCCGGCAGCCGAACCATTCGATGAATGTACGCTACACCGGGTGAGCTAGCGAATTTCACTCCGTAAGCGATAGACATATTCCATGAGCACTTATTGCCGCTAACTCTTCATTAACTATGACGACAGTGGCACACTTTTGAAAGACATCTCCATAACTCTTCGAACAAGAAACCAGAAATGCTTGGATAGCAAGCATAAAATAATAATATATATAGCGTCGTTCAATAATTCGAAAGTTTGTGTGACATTATTGGACTATGTCGGAACTGAGGGACGATGTCCCTGAACCGAACCAAAAATTTCTAAGTCCACCGACGCTATCAGTTTCTTATCCGGCATCGCAGCATATGTTGTTCCGAAAGGGAAAGCTTGAAATCCACCGAATCCCTTTCGGTATCCCATCGGACCGGATGAAACTTTCGGACGTCCGTACCCGCTTCCGCGGAGCGTCCCGACCCAGCATCGTCGGATAAAATATATGCGACAGATTCAGTTGATGCTGGGATGCTGCGATAAACTGTGCTATTAAGGAAAGCACATCCGTTCCCGAGGCCTGTGCAGTAGCGGACTTACGATGCATTGCCGCTGGAAGCTCCGTGTACGTTGACTCCCGCACACTTCCTATGTGAACGTCCGGAGTCTGCAGGCCTCGAGTCCCCGGCTACCGACCCAGCGCTGTCGGATAAATCTCGATCCGACACCGTTTCTGTCGGCTGCTGGGATGCTGCGATAAGCTGTGCTATGTGCACAAGAATGTCCGGCGTCGAGACCTGCGGAGGCGCAGTCTATCGCTGCTTCGCCGAGGGCAGCTCCGCATCAGATGGCTCCCGCATACTTTTCCTATGCGAACGTCCGGAGTCCATCGGTCTCGAATCCCTGGCTGCCGGATGGTGTGACCTGGTCGCCGAAGAATCCTTGATCGGCGAAGCTGGTAATATATCGGCGGTCACGCAGCCAAGGTGCGGTCGTGTGCGCTGACGAGAAGAGGAAGCCTTAGCAGTCTCAGCGGACTGCCTATACAACGGAGCGTCCCGAGCGACGGACGTATGCTCCGCTAACTACACATTTGTACCACAACATCTGGGGCCAGATGTTGTTGAACGAGAGAGGGGCCTCTCTCGCTTGCCGTCCGGATGGACCGGAACGAGCTATGAACCGGACTAAAAGGCTTCCTCCGTTCTCCCTCCGATCCGCCGTCACTGGGTGTGCATTAAGTTAATTTTATAGTGCTCGCATCACCCCAAAATTCCTTCTAGACCGCAACGGACGAACCCGGCTGCCGAACCATTCGGTGAATGGACGCTACACCGGGCGAGCTAGCGGACGTCAAAGGCCGTCGAACCTACTAGGGTCCTCTTAGGCAATTGGCGTATTACATGAGCACTTTTCCGCTAGCCCTTCATTAATTGTGACGACGGAGGCACACTGTTGGAAGACATCACAGATACATCACCCTAATCTTGATCGTCTGAAACAGAAATTGATAAAGTAGAGTGACCCTGCGGGGAAAGGACCGGAGTGTCCAAATCCCCAACAACATACCGTGACATACGCTTCCCATATTGTCATCGAAATCATACGATACAGAACAGGAGTTAATGCGAGTACACTGACCACATATAGAATGATAATAAGGTCAGAGGAAGACTTCCTCTTAAAGCAATAGATCAATATCCTTTCAATGTGAAAAGAAAACAAGTCCTGGTACTCGCACTAACCCCTGGCAATCAAAATACATAATAATAATATGATCCATTAATATAGAAAAAATAATTGAAATCAAAATATTTTGAAAAAATATTTTTTCAGAACAGCCCAAGTTTCTGAAAAGTAACGTTGAGCCCCAATGGATCCCAAGCCTAAGTGTGGACAAAAATTTTAAAAATATTTTAAACAATTTTTTTCAACACTTACGAACAATAATAATGTATCTAGTTATGATTAAAATAACATAAAGATATTATTATTTAGAAATCCCCCCCTCACACAGAGGGCTGTTGTAAATGTAAACAATGAGTGTAAAAACACTAAAATAAGACTCCAGGCACCCAGGCCCGAAATCAGTTACCAAAAATACACCATCTGATGCAAAACAGAGACTTCCAGGGAAGAAACTGCAGAACATCAGATGGTAGATGAAGAACACAACGCCTAACCACCCGTAGGTGAAGACGTAAACATGGGGAAAGAACAGAATTCATTCTGTTATACAGCTAAAACTCCCAAGAAATTTTAGTAATAATAATTACAGAAACTATGCCAAAAGCATGGGAGAATAGCAAGGGGGAACTTAAAGGACAGGGAGAGAGGAAAAACACTTGAAAAAACAGTGTAACTAAATAATCAGAATGACAACAAAATGGCTGCTGCCTTGAAAATAGGTAACTTAACATAATTTCATTAAAAAATTTTAAGTTACAGCCCTGATAATATTCTGTCACACATTCTTTTCCTCTCCTCCTTTTCTATCCTCCTTAGAATCACCATTTCACTAATATTTATGTGTCTGGCATCATTTAAACTGAGATTTACAAGCACAAAGATCAGTCAGATGTTAACTGATGAAGGGCCAAACTTAGAATGATAAATGGCGCCAATTTCGGAACGTCCTTGACACTGCGCATGCGCAGTAGGGGCGAAGTGTGGAGGGCCTTTCAGGACATGTTTTCTTTAGTTTTAGATGCAAATTTTGGGGATTGGGGGGCAAAATTTGTGTTTGGCCCTATATTTTAAGAGTTAGCACCAGCTATGTCTGGGTCATTGGTACAGTATAAAAATATCGGGTTGTGCTAATAATGTTTACCCTCCCTTAACAACACCAAATATTAACACAGGAACTTGGCTTCAACACATTTGAATATACACATCCTAGGGATGCTGAATTCAAGAAACATTATTTTGTCTGGTGTTTTTGGAAAAGATTTTTATTTATCTCCCTTTTTAAGTCCCCAAGTGGATCTGACTGAACCCAAAAATATTTGTTCTCATACCACAGTGATAACAAAGGCACCCAATAAATTTATAGCAAACATTACTGACATAAAAAATCTTCTTTATAGGTTCTGTACAAAAAATGTAATACACACAATTCCCATAAATAGGACTGCCGACAGGCATTTAGAATTTTTGGCTGAGCCCAAAAGCACTCGTTACCATCCCATGATGATAACAAATGTAGCCCTAGAAGTTCTGTACAAAAAACTGACTGCACCTAATTTCGGCCGCCAGGAGCCATCATGAATTTCGGACCGCGCCCCAAAACACTCGCTCTCATCCCATGGTGATAACAAAGGTACCCAAGGAATTTCGTTAAGAGCCGTATTGATATGTGCACTTACTGTGTGTAAGTAGCACTGAATAAATCAAAGTTCATGTAATTTGTATAATTTCTGCACGAGAAAAAAACCTGTATTATATGTGATGTATTCCATGTTACTAAACATTCATACATAAATTTATTCAAATTTCTGTACAAAAAACTGATTGCACTAATTTCGGTACAAAATGGCTGCCGGCGGCCATCTTGAATTTCGGACCGCACCCCAAAACACTCGTTCTCGTCCCACTCTGATAACAAAGGAACCCAAGAAGTTTCGTAAAGATCGGTTCATAAATACGGCCTCTACCCTGAACCATATGGAAGTTCTGTACAAAGAACTGATTGTACCTAATTTTGGTACAAAATGGCAGCCGGCAGCCATCTTGACTTTCGGACCACATCCAAAAACACTCGTTCTCGTTCCAAGGTGAAAACAAAGAACCTTCATATAGAAGTTCTGTACAAAAAAACTGATTGTACCTAATTTTGGTACAAAATGGCAGCCGGCAGCCATCTTGACTTTCGGACCACATCCAAAAACACTCGTTCTCGTTCCAAGGTGATAACAAAGGTACCCAAGAAGTTTCGTGAAGATTGGTTCATAAATGTGTACTTAATGTGTATAAGTAGCTCTGAATAAATCAAAGTTCATCTAATTTGCATAATTTCTGCACGAGAAAAAAACCTGTATTATATGTGATGTATTCCATGTTACTAAACATTCACAAAATGAAAGTGTGAATGACACTGTAGCTCAACTTGTCAAGACAAAGACATGTACATGTATAGTATGTGACACAGCAATGACAAACATCTAGGTAATGACCTGAAAACAAAGGTACATATAAAGTAATGTAACGGGCTGTACATAAATACTAACCGTTGCCTGTAACAAATGTATAGGTAAAGTATTGTAAAGGTGGGTGACAGTCAGATGCTAAACTAGAAAAGAAATCTTTGAGTCCCAGAGTGGGTCTGACTGAACCCCAAAATATTTGTTCTCATAGCACAGTGATAACAAAGGCACCCCAAAACACACTCATTCCTGTCCCAAGGTGAAAACAAAGGTACCCAAGAAGTTTCGTGAAGATCAGTTCACAAATATGAGCTGTGGAGAAGTTGTGACAAAAAACTGATTGGACCTAATTTCGGTATAAAATGGCCACTGGCAGCAATCTTGAATTTTGGACCGCACCCAGAAACACTCGTTCTCGTCCCAAGGTGATAACAAAGGTACCCAAGAAGTTTTGTGAAGATCGGTTCATAAATACAGCCTCTAGCCCGAGCCGTATTGACATGTGCACTTACAGTGTATAAGTAGCACTGAATAAATCAAAGTTCATCTAATTTGCATAATTTCTGCACAAGAAAAAAACCCGTACTATATGTGATGTATTCCATGTTACTAAACATTCATACAAAAATTTATTCAAATCAGAACTTTCATACAGAAGTTCTGTACAAAAGACTGACTGCACTAATTTTGGTACAAAATGGCTGCTGGTGGCCATCTTGAAATTCGGACCACACCCAAAAACACTCGTTCTCATCCCACGGTGATAACAAAGGTACCCAAGAAGTTTCGTATAGATCGGTTCATAAATACGGCCTCTAGCCTGAGCCGTATAGAAGTTGTGTACAAAAAACTGATTAGACCTAATTTCGGTACAAAATGGCCACTGGCAGCCATCTTGAATTTTGGACCGCACCCAGAAACACTCGTTCTCGTCCCAAGGTGATAACAAAGGTACCCAAGACGTTTCGTGAAGATCGGTTCATAAATACAGACTCTAGCCCGAGCCGTATAGACATGTGTACTTACTGTGTGTAAGTAGCATTGAAAAAATCAAAGTTCATCTAATTTGCATAATTTCTGCACGAGAAAAAAACCCGTATTATATGTGATGTATCCCATGGTACTAAACATTCACACAACAAATTATTCAAATCAGCGCTTTCATATGGAAGTTCTGTGCAAAAATCTGATTGCACCAAATTTTGTACAAAATGGCTGCTATCGGCCATCTTGAATTTCGGACCGGACACAAAAACACTCGTTCTCGTCCCACAATGATAACAAAGGTACCCAAGAGATTCGTAAAGATCGGTTCATAAATACGGCCTCTAGCCCGAGCCGTATTGGCATTTGCACTTACAGTGCTGAAAGTAACACCAAAAAACATCAAAGTTAGTCTAATTTGCATAATTTAAGCACGAGAAAAAAAAACATATTATATGTGATGTATCCCATGGTACTAAACATTCATACAAAAAATTATTCAAATCAGAGCTTTCATATGGAAGTTCTGTACAAAAAACAGATTTCTGCATCGTCGGTACAAAATGGTGGCTGGCAGCCATCTTGAATTTTGGACCGCACCCAAAAACACTCGTTCTTGTCCCACGGTCATAACAAAGGTACCCAAGAAGTTTCGTAAAGATCGGTTCATAAATACGGCCTCTAGCCCGAGCCGTATCTAATTGTTGACAGACAGGCGGACGACGGGCCATGCATAAGCTCAAATTTGGCTTCGCCAAAGTTGAGCTAAAAATCGGGTGAGGGGTGTGGACTGTTGGGTGTATTAATGGAATTATTGACAATTTATATGTCAAATCCAAGATGGATGGAGGAGGCTATCTTTTCCAACAGAATGCATAAAAATTTGATAACTCCCACCCAGACATCATACCGAAGTTACGTATAAAATTTGAAAAAGATTGGGTGAGAGGTGCGGCCTGTAGGGTCTGCTAATGGAATTGTTGACAATTCATATGCCAAATCCAAGACGGCCATTGCCAGCCATGTTTTTCAACAAAAATTCAGAAAAATTTGATAGCTCCCCTCTAGGCATTACACCAAAGCTACATATGAAATTTTGAAAAAGATGAGGTGAGGGATATGGCCTGTTGGGTGTGGTAATGGGATTGTCGACAATTTATATGCCAAATCCAAGATGGCCACTGGCAGCCATGTTTTTGAACAAAATTCAGAAAAATTTGATAGCTCTCATCTAGACATCACACAAAAGCTACACATGAAATTTGAAAAAGATTGGGTGAGACATGCGACCTGCAGGGTGTGCTATTGGAATTGTTGAAAATTCATATGCCAAATCCAAGATGGCTGCTTTATTTTTCCCATCTAGACATCACACAAAGCTATATATGAAATTCAAAAAATATCAGGTGAGAGATGCAGCCTGTAGGGTGTGATAATGTAATTGTTGACAATTTATATTCAAATCCAAGATGGCTGCTGGCGGCAATGTTTTTCAACAAAATTCAGAAATATTTGATTGCTCCCATCTAGACATCACACCAAACCTACATACAAAATTTGAAAAAGATCAGGTGAGAGATGCAGCCTGTAGGGTGTGCTATTGGAAATGCTGACAATTTATATGCCAAATCTGAGATGGCCACTGGTGGCCATGTTTTTCAACAAAATTTGGTAAAATTCGATAGTTCCCATCTAGTCATTGCCCCAAAGCCACATATCAAATTTGCACTGATCGGGTGAGAGCTACAGCCTGTTGGGTGTGCTAAAGGAATTGTTGGACAATTTGTATCCAAATTCAAGATGGTCGCTAGCAGCCTTGTTTTTCAACAAAATTCAGAATGAAAGTGTCAATGACACTGTAGCTCAATTTGTCAAGACAAAGACATGTACATGTATAGTATGTGACACAGCAATGACAAATATTTGGGTAATGACCTGATAACAAAGGTACATATAAAGTATTGTAACGGTCTGTACATAAATACTGGCCGTTGCCTGTAACAAATGTATAGGTAAAGTATTGTAAAGGTGGGTGACAGTCAGATGCTAAACTAGAAAAGAAATCTTTGAGTCCCAGAGTGGGTCTGACTGAACCCTAAAATATTTGTTCTCATAGCACAGTGATAACAAAGGCATCCCAAAACACACTCATTCCTGTCCCAAGGTGAAAACAAAGGTACCCAAGAAGTTTCATGAAGATCAGTTCACAAATATGAGCTGTGTAGAAGTTGTGACAAAAAACTGATTAGACCTAATTTCGGTACAAAATGGCCACTGGCAGCCATCTTGAATTTTGGACCGCACCCAGAAACACTCGTTCTCGTCCCAAGGTGATAACAAAGGTACTCAAGACGTTTCGTGAAGATCGGTTCATAAATACAGACTCTAGCCTGAGCCGTATTGACATGTGTACTTACTGTGTGTAAGTAGCACTGAAAAAATCAAAGTTCATCTAATTTGCATAATTTCTGCACGAGAAAAAAACCCGTATTATATGTGATGTATCCCATGGTACTAAACATTCATACAAAAATTTATTCAAATCAGAACTTTCATACAGAAGTTTTGTACAAAAGACTGATTGCACTAATTTTGGTAAAGATCGGTTCATAAATACGGCCTCTAGCCTGAGCCGCATAGAAGTTGTGTACAAAAAACTGATTAGACCTAACAAATTATTCAAATCAGCGCTTTCATATGGAAGTTCTGTGCAAAAATCTGATTGCACCAAATTTTGTACAAAATGGCTGCCATCGGCCATCTTGAATTTCGGACGGGACCCCAAAACACTCGTTCTCGTCCCACGGTGATAACAAAGGTACCCAAGGAGTTTCATAAAGATCGGTTCATAAATACGGCCTCTAGCCTGAGCCGTATTGGCATTTGCACTTACAGTGCTGAAAGTAACACCAAAAAACATTAAAGTTAGTCTAATTTGCATAATTTACGCACAAGAAAAAAAACCCGTATTATATGTGATGTATCCCATGGTACTAAACATTCATACAAAAAATTATTCAAATCAGAGCTTTCATATGGAAGTTCTGTACAAAAAACAGATTTCTGCATCGTCGGTACAAAATGGTGGCTGGCAGCCATCTTGAATTTCGGACTGCACCCAAAAACACTCGTTCTCGTCCCACGGTCATAACAAAGATACTCAAGAAGTTTTGTAAAGATCGGTTCATAAATACGGCCTCTAGCCCGAGCCGTATCCAATTGTTGACAGACAGATGGACAGACAGAAGGACAGACGGCCAGACAGACGACGGGCCATAGCATAAGCTCAAATTTGGCTTTGCCAAAGTTGAGCTAAAAATGATAAATTTCAAGTAATTTGTATATTTTTTATACTTACCAATGGCCCAGACTAGCTGGTGCTA
Source organism: Pictodentalium vernedei (assembly GCA_031216915.1). NCBI lineage: Eukaryota > Metazoa > Mollusca > Scaphopoda > Dentaliida > Dentaliidae > Pictodentalium > Pictodentalium vernedei. The sequence continues at coordinate 598,983,132 of CM062296.1, read as the reverse complement.
ACTCAAATTAATCCAGGGCCAAACACAAATTTTGTCCCCTAATCCCAAAAATTTGCAGGCAAAACCGAAAAAATTAAGTCCTAGATGATCCTTCATACTTTTGTGATCTGTGCATGCGCAGTATCCAGGAAGGTACTGAAACTGGCGCCAACCATCATGCTTTCTACAGTGCCTGCTAAATGTTATAATCAGCAGGGAGGAATGAGTGCTCACTCATGGGAGGTCCATCCCCGTCTGGGCCATTGGTAAGTATAAAAAATATACAAATTACTTTAAATTTATCATATTTTTATACCACAACCAACGGCTCAGACTAGCTGAATCGTAAAAAGGCTGGAGGGCTTAAGACTTAAAGGAAAATCAAATCTCTCAATTACTTCAATAAAGGACAGCTCCTACAGGAGAATAGGAGAAGACATAGGAATTATATATGTCCTTCTCTTTCATGATAAAAGAGAATGGCATAACACCAACAATGTAACTGAGAATTACATAATTACATAATTTCTCCATTTAATGTCAGCATAACACATTATGCTAATTCGGTGAAAGAAACCAATATATAAAGCTAGTCCAGAGAATGAGACGCTTTACACTCATTTACAAGTGACCGAGGATTGCATATTAATGCTCGTTTGACACATAACATATACAAATGCTTCACAGTGAGCTGCACTTTAAAAACAGTACATAAATGAGACATAGTTATTGCTTCACACCAAGCTACACATTAAAACTACCCAGCACAGATGCAGGACTACTGTCACTGGAGGAGGTATTCTCTTGCTTTTCACTATAAAGCCAGATAATCATAAGGGAAAAACAGCCCCCCCCCCCCCCCCCCCCCCCCCACTTCCCCTTGTTCTGAGGTAAAATTCCTCAGAATGAAGAGGGCAGCAAAACAGCATCAGTGCTCGAGCAGACTGCCTAAAGACCTTATAGATGTAACATTAATGGATAACATTCTGAGCAACAGAAAGAGGACCCAAAGATCTAAGGTCACAGGATATGGATTCGAAATTTCTCAGGTAAAACTTCCACATACACCACGGAAGAAAACCCTCCACTTCGCTGCATAATTCAACGAAGAGGAGGCCCTCCTACAGGGAGAAATTGCATCCACTGCTCGTCCTGTAAAATGTTTTCCATGCAAGAAGGACTGCACAATGAAAATATGTGAAGGTTGAGACGTTCCGGGTTGTGATGCAGCACGCGGGACTTCCCCTGATATAGAAGGTCCTCCTGTGGTGGAAACTTCCAGCGTATGTCCCATAACAGACACCTGAGAAGATTGATCCAAGGTTTCTGTTACGACAGAGGTGCTACTAGCAAGATTTTGCAGTGAGACTGTTTGATCTTTAACAGAATCTGCTGAATCAACGGAGCTGAAGGATATGCATATCCTATCATCCCTTCCCATGAGATCGACAGAGCGTCTACTGCATACGCTCGATGATTTGGGCATGGTGACATGAACGTCGACAACTGATTGTTTAGGTGTGTCACAAAAAGATCTATCATGGGACGATCCCACTGGTAGCAAATCTGCCTGAATATTCGCTTGTTGAGAGTCTACTCCACTGGCAACAGGCGACGTTTTCAAGAGATCGAGTCTGCTAATATGTTCAGACGACCCAGTATCTGATGAACTGTGAGACGAACGCGATGATTCAGAACGAATAGGAGAATCTTCTCCATTAATTCATATAACAGAATCGAGTGAGTGCCACCTTGGTTCCTGAGGTAAGCATCTACTGTTGAGTTGTCCGACAGAATTTGAACATGGACATTCGCTATTTGACGAATCCAATGTTGTAGTGCTAGCCAGATTGACATCATCTCCTTGATGTTAATGTGCTTTTGTAGGAACCGAGAGTCCCAAAGACCCTAGCACTTCAAGTCTGTGGAACTTTGGGACTTGCCCCAGCCCGTCTGACTAGCATCTGCCATAATCATAAAAACTGGTTCCGGCAGTTGAAGCGGAACTCCCTGAGTCAACCACTGAAGATCTGCCCAAATCTGAACCTTTTGTTTTACTATGTCCGTTAAAACAATCTTGGTTTCGAGCGAATGCATCTTCACACTCAAGTGCTGAGTAAAGAATATCTGGAGGGGACACGTGCGCAGGCGGCTCATCGGAATAAGATCTGCAGCCACTCCGCACAGCCCCATCAGTCGCTGTTACTGCGTCTGAGTTTAGACAAAAGCGAGCCGAAGGCCTGTGACACCTGTCTGGATTGTAGAACTTCCTCTTTCCCTGCATGAAGTCTGCGTCTAAAGACAACAGCGGTTTCTCTCTAGTTGTCGCAGCTTGCTGATCAGGTGGAACAAATTCAGGATATTATTGATGGATAAAATCCATCGCTACTATATGCTGTTCTGAAAGGGAAAGGTAATTCTCTTTCTTGTCCCTTTCACCATCTGACTGAATCAGCTGTGACGTTCGGTTCATCGCATCCACGTGTGCAGATGACTCGACCGACCCAGCACCATCCGACAGCTCACTACCGGAGTCTGTGGGAGGCTGCTCTTGCACTTGCTGGGATGCTGCGATCAGCTGCGCAATCTGCAACAGCAAGTCTGTTACCGAGGCTGGAGGAGCAGCAGTTTTCTGTTTTTTTGCCGCTTGCTGCTCCTGGGACGAAGTTCCGGAGAAGGATCTCTTCTCCGAACGTCCCGATGATCAAAGCCTCGGCTCCCTAGCTACCGGATGGTCCGTTTTCACGGGCGAAGACTGGCTCCATCTTTCACGCAGCTGGCTGGATATCTAGGATGCAGTCATGTGTGCTTTCGAATCGTAGCGGAGGAAGCTGTGACTGTAGCCAAGGCTGGCTGCAGTCGAGACGGAGCATACCGATTGGCAGGTGTGGACCTAGGCTCCGGCTGGTGCAAGTTTCTCAAAACAACATTTGGCCCCAAAAGTTGTTGGGTTAGAGAGGGACCTCTCCCACTTGCGGCCTTGTCAGACCTCACCGAGCCTCCCGAAAAGAAACTTGCTGACTTCCTCCCCATTTCTGTCATCGCTGGGTAAGCTTTTGATTTTAAGGTGTTCGCTCTACCAAAATCTACACTTCCTTCGACTGCGGCTCCCACGGACGGAGTAACTGCTTCACCAGTCGAGCTAGTTGCTCGCAAGGGATTAAGAACACCAACTAGAGGCCTTATCCCTTGCTTAATATTCATGAGCACCTTTGCAGGTAGCTCTGTTTGCTCATCAGAGCGCGACGATGATGCACACTTTTGGTGGGTGTCACAATACCATCACCATGTTCTTGTTCCTCTGAAAAAGAAACTGAAAAACTAGAATTATCTTGTGGTGAGAGTTCCGGCATAGGAATCTTACCGACAACAACGTACCGTGACACCCATATCCAACGTTTGTCATCCCAATTAACACATGTAGGCCAAGAATCCGTAGAAGTGCATTGACTACAGGCAAGGCAACAAGCATGTAAATCCGAGGAAGACTTCCTCGCCTTGCATTTAGAGCAGTGAGCTTTCACGATTCAATCAAAATACAAAGTCGATAGCACTCCTACAAACTCCACAATAAAATATATGATAAAGATACATGAATAATAGCAATCAAAACCAAATTCGAAAAATTAAATCAATAAATTTTTCTAAATTTTTTTGAAAAAGCCTAAGTTCCCAAAAGGAACATGATGAGCCCAAGGGCATCCCGATAGAGCCTAAGTGTGGACAAAATCCAAATTTTTTGGGCTACACTACTAGAATCATAATCAATGTATCCTACAATAATCCTACAGTAATATAATACTAAATACCACATAAATTTGAAGACGTTGCCAATGTAAACAATGTCAAAGGAAACAAGAGCACCGCCTAGTGGGGCAACATACGCCCGTCAAAATTGGAACATGCACAAGTTTCTCTGGGGTAAAGTTTGAAATTTTTGTTGACTCGATTATGTCTGTTCCCCCTCCAATCACTGCCCATTCCTCTGCCCTGTCTGGGGTAAAGAGTAATTCACCTGTTTCCACATTTCCATATTAAGTAATCGGAGGTCTTCACAAAATAAAACAAGAGCACCGCTGGGCATTGCATCATACGCCCGTAAACTGTTCAAATTGTACCATTTTAACACATCTGCAATTTTTTTAGAGTGCGAGAAATTTATACTGGCATATATATATATGTTACAGTCAGACTTTGAAATCAGTGATTTTGTGAAATGACTAAATTTTTCAGTCATTTGAGAAAAAGACTAACAAGTTTGAAGCCAATCGAAAAACAAATACTAAAGTTATCATCCGGAAACCAAATATTTGACGAAGAATTCTAAGTCCAACAGGGGCCATAATTCAGACAAAAATTGTTCAGACCGACCCCATATTCAAACTTGACCTGTATTTTGTTGTGATTAAACCACATACCAAGTTTGGAGCCGATCGGAAAACAAATACTAAAGTTATCATCCGGAAACCAAATATTTGACGAATTCTAAGTCCAACAGGGGCCATAATTCAGGCAAAAATTGTTCAGACCGACCCCATATTCGAACTTGACCTGTACTTTGTTGTGATTAAACCACATACCAAATTTGGAGCCGATCGGAAAACAAATACTAAAGTTATCATCCGGAAACCAAATATTTGACGAATTCTAAGTCCAACAGGGGGCATAATTCAGGCGAAAAATGTTTGGACCGACCCCATATTCGAACTTGACCTGTATTTTGTTGTGATTAAACCACATACCAAATTTGGAGCCGATCGGAAAACAAATACTAAAGTTATCATCCGGAAACCAAATATTTGACGAATTCTAAGTCCAACTGGGGACATAATTCAGGCGAAAAATGTTCGGACCGACCCCATATTCGAACTTGACCTGTATTTTGTTGTGATCAAACCACATACCACATTTGGAGCTGAATTAAACCACATACCAAGTTTGGAGCCGATCGGAAAACAAATACTAAAGTTATCATCCGGAAACCAAATATTTGACGAATTCTAAGTCCAACAGGGGCCATAATTCAGGCAAAAATTGTTCAGACCGACCCCATATTCGAACTTGACCTGTATTTTGTTGTGATTAAACCACATACCAAATTTGGAGCCGATCGGAAAACAAATACTAAAGTTATCATCCGGAAACCAAATATTTGACGAATTCTAAGTCCAACTGGGGCCATAATTCAGGCGAAAAATGTTCGGACCGACCCCATATTCGAACTTGACCTGTATTTTGTTGTGATTAAACCACATACCAAATTTGGAGCCGATCGGAAAACAAATACTAAAGTTATCATCCGGAAACCAAATATTTGACGAATTCTAAGTCCAACTGGGGACATAATTCAGGCGAAAAATGTTCGGACCGACCCCATATTCGAACTTGACCTGTATTTTGTTGTGATTAAACCACATACCACATTTGGAGCCGAATTAAACCACATTCCAAGTTTGGAGCCGATCGGAAAACAAATACTAAAGTTATCATCCGGAAACCAAATATTTGACGCATTCTAAGTCCAACAGGGGCCATAATTCAGGCAAAAATTGTTCAGACCGACCCCATATTCGAACTTGACCTGTATTTTGTTGTGATTAAACCACATACCAAATTTGGAGCCGATAGGAAAACAAATACTAAAGTTATCATCCGGAAACCAAATATTTGACGAATTCTAAGTCCAACAGGGGCCATAATTCAGGCGAAAAATGTTCGGACCGACCTCATATTCGAACTTGACCTGTATTTTGTTGTGATTAAACCACATACCAAATTTGGAGCCGATCGGAAAACAAATACTAAAGTTATCATCCGGAAACCAAATATTTGACGAATTCTAAGTCCAACTGGGGCCATAATTCAGGCGAAAAATGTTCGGACCTACCCCATATTCGAACTTGACCTGTATTTTGTTGTGATTAAACCACATACCACATTTGGAGCTGATCAGAAAATAAATACTAAAGTTATCATCCGGAAACCAAATATTTGACGAATTCTAAGTCCAACTGGGGCCATAATTCAGGCGAAAAATGTTCTGACCGACCCCATATTCGAACTTGCCCTGTATTTTGTTGTGATTAAACCACATACCACATTTGGAGCCGATCGGAAAACAAATACTAAAGTTATTGTTCGGAAACCAAACGGACGGACGGACGGACAGATGGACGGACAACGCCATACTATAATACGTCCCGTTTTTCAAACGGGCGTATAACTAGAGACTCAAGAGAGCCTAAAACGTTCACCTGGACCAAGTTGTCCTAAACTGTAAGGGTTATGGGTATGGAGAAAATGTAATCTGAATGAACCATATGACAGATTCGCCTGAAATTTTTTTGTCCAATTGTTTCAACTGCTCAGAAGAAAGCTTCATACCAAATACAAAATCTCTAGTCCGTACAGTTTGGGAAATATTGGACATTTCATTTTTTTCTATTTTTAGCGCCAGGTGTTCCCACGGGGAACAGCGTATGAATGAAGTACTTAGGGTCAACTAATGCCACATATAAAATTTGGTTCAAATCGCTCCAATGGTTTTTGAAATAGAAATTTTCAGGGAAGCTCAAAAGTGAGTCCATTCCCTGGAGAGCCCAAATATGGACCTATCAACTTTCTTTGAACAACTTTTAATCTTGAACACCAGAGGAAGTTTCATCCCAAATATCAAAGCATTCCAACTTGTGGTTCATGAGAAGATGATTTTTAATGAATTTCATGATATTTGGGCAATAAGCCCAAGCCCAAAAAGGGCAGAGACCCCATTTGAACAAAACTAAAACAGAATACCCCCAAGATGATGTGGCCCATATATGTTTCAATTTGGACCATTGGTTTGTGAAAAGATATTTTTAAAAAGGTAAACATGTAATCTTTTTCCCACTGACTTCAGTGTTAAAAAATGCCAAGTCATCATATTTTCATAACACCAAAAACAGACCATATGACAGATTTGCCAGCAATTTTTTTTGTCCAATTGTTTCAACTGCTCAGAAGAAAGCTTCATACCAAATACAAAATCTCTAGTCTGTGCAGTTTGGGAAATATTGGACTTTTCATTTTTGTTCTATTTTTAGCTGCAGGGTTTCCCATGGGAAACCGCAAAAAATTGGGGGGGGGGCATTAATTAAGTACTTAGGATCAACTAATGCCACATATAAAATTTGGTTCAAATCGCTCCATTGGTTTTTGAAATAGAAATTTTCAGGGAAGCTCAAAAGTGAGTCCATTCCCTGGAGAGCCCAAATATGGACCTATCAACTTTCTTTGAACAACTTTTAATCTTGAACACCAGAGGAAGTTTCATCCCAAATATCAAAGCATTCCAACTTGTGGTTCATGAGAAGATGATTTTTAATGAATTTCATGATATTTGGGCAATAAGCCCAAGCCCAAAAAGGGCAGAGACCCCATTTGAACAAAACTAAAACAGAATACCCCCAAGATGATGTGGCCCATATATGTTTCAATTTGGACCATTGGTTTGTGAAAAGATATTTTTAAAAAGGTAAACATGTAATCTTTTTCCCACTGACTTCAGTGTTAAAAAATGCCAAGTCATCATATTTTCATAACACCAAAAACAGACCATATGACAGATTCGCCAGCAATTTTTTTTGTCCAATTGTTTCAACTGCTCAGAAGAAAGCTTCATACCAAATACAAAATCTCTAGTCTGTGCAGTTTGGGAAATATTGGACTTTTCATTTTTGTTCTATTTTTAGCTGCAGGGTTTCCCATGGGAAACCGCAAAAAATTGGGGGGGGGGGGGGGGGGGGGCATTAATTAAGTACTTAGGATCAACTAATGCCACATATAAAATTTGGTTCAAATCGCTCCATTGGTTCTTGAAATAAAAATAAATTTTCAGGGGAGTTCAAAAGTGAGCCCATCCCCTGGAGAGCCCAAATATAGACCTATCAACTTTCTTTGAACAACTTTTAATCTTGAACACCAGAGGAAGTTTCATACCAAATACCAAAGCATTCCCACTTGTGGTTTATAAGAAGATTTTTAAAGAATTTCATCATATTTGGGCATACGACCCAGCCCAAAAAGAGCGGAGACCCCATTTGAACAAAACTAAAACAGAATACCCCAAGATGGTGTGGCCCATATATGTTTCAATTTGGGCCATTGGTTTGTGAGGAGAAGATTGTTTTGTAAAAGTTAAAGTACAATGGACGACGGACGCCAATGATGGCAATAGCTAAAAAGATTTAAAAGCACAGATGTCAGTCCATTGTTACTGACTTTGGGGCCAAACAAAGAATGATGGTTTGTGCAAATTTTGGTACCTTCCTGGATACTGTGCATGCTCAGATCACAAAAGTATGGAAGACCATCGTGGACTTATTTTTTCGGTTTTGCATGCAAATTTTTGGGATTGGGTTTGGCCCTGGATTAATTTGAGTTAGCACCAGCTAGTCTGGGCCATTGGTTGTGGTATAAAAATATTATAAATTTAAAGTAATTTGTATATTTTTAATACTTACCAATGGCCCAGACTAAGCTGGTGCAACCTCAATATTATCAAGGGCCAAACACATATTTTGAACCCCCCCCAATCCCCAAAATTTGCATACAATACCGAAAATTAAAAGTCCTATCTGGCCCTCCATACTTTTAGTACTTGCACATGCGCAGTATCCAGAAAAAGACCAGAATTGGTACCAAGCATCATTCTTCCTAGTTGTGCCTACTAATGTTATAACTCAGCAGGGAGGTATGAGTGCCCACTCATGGGAGGGCCATCCCCGTCTGGGCCATTGGCAAGCATTAAAAATATACAAATTACTTTAAATTTATCATATTTTTATACTAGAACCAATGGCCCAGACTAAGCTGAATCATAAAAAGGCAGGAGGGTCTAGGACTTGAAGGAATAGCAGACTAAAATGCAGCTCCTTAGCCTGCATTGGGACTCCCAAGGTGAATAGGAGATTAAATTTTTGAGGACTTACATATATGCCTCTCTATACAACAATAGAGAAGGACATACCACCAAAATAAGGAGGAATATCCAAGTAATTCCCTATTACTTAGCATAAATGATTATGCTAATTGGGTGTAACAATCCCCCAATTTTAAGGCTAGTCCAGAATAAGAACCTTAAAATTAGGAAAAGCGTGTCCAAGAGTTGGAGACTAACACCCACAGACACACGCTGTATACAATGCAACAAGCTGTACATAAAATATCTGTATTATCTATAGACAATAACAGCTTCACCCATAGTTACACACTTACTAAAAGACCAGAAGAGATAAAAAGAAATCACCCCACACTCTTTTTTGAAGGAATTAATCTTCAAAACAAAGAGGGAAGCGGCCTGGAATCAGTGAAAAAGCAGTACTGAATAATATATATTCGCCTAAAAGGCTCCTGGTTATTTATTTATTTGTTGGGGCTTAATGCCACATCAGCAGCTAAGGCTATATCATGGCGTTACCGATTATTAAAATCACAAGCTACTAAATGTATGCCGCATCCGGAATATGTAGATAGGTCGATAACCAGTGATATTAATATGTTCAGCCTTAAACTTGACCAATTGAATCCCAATGGAAAGTTATCTGATCGAACTTATACGCTTCTGTGTCAACCCACAGGCGACCACATTCTGGTGTACAAGTACATCCCAATAATGAACTTCCAAAATGTAACTGATCAATCTACCAGAATGAGACAGAAGAATTCCCCTTGTGTACCGCTTCCGGTTGAAGACTGGATTCAGAATCTGGAATGGGATATGATTAAACAACCTGTCACGGGCAGTCCCCAAATAAATCATTGTTCCCTAGGTCCGTTAAAACCAATGACTGTTCAGAGAAAGAATATACCACTATATATGAAGCCAAAAATAGAGAACGTATGCATAGTCAGCCTGAAGGAAACTCCATAACTGATCCAACTAGCCCAAATTTCTCATAAGCTCAATACTAACGCAGAGCAAAAATTTAAGAGAATCTATTTAATAATGCGTCTGCCTAATGATAAATACATATTATGCATGCAATCAACAGAATCCTGCATGTACCCTCGCCTGAATACAGCCTGTATCAATTGCGTGACCAAGCAATACAAAATATAACCAGGAAACTGAAGGAATAAAGCTACGTTAATGCGATTTAACCTGAGGAATAGACTCATACATTCTAACAAAAGCAGACAACTCTGAGCGAAACTTCTCAGAGTGGAGTATATTATTTATTTATTTATTTATTTATTTATTTATTTATTGGTGTTTAAGGTCACATATTTCTGCACAATGGCTAACCATGACCGTGACAGTTTTACAGGTGGAGGAAGCCGGAGTACCCAGAGAGAACCACTGAGCAACCGCGAGCAACTGTCAGCTGCCCAACATACCAACTCCACACAAGCAGGGTTAGCAGTGGTTGAAGACAGGTGCACCATTGATGTGCAGTACACCTTAGTACACAACGTCACCATGCCCCCACGTGGGCAATGGGGGTGAAGTGTCTTGCTCAAAGACACAACGCGGTTGCCGCAGGTGGGATTCGAACTCAGAGTGGAGTAATTGCCATATTTGGAGAATGTTGTCCAGATAACCAACATGCCTGCCACACAGGTACATGAAGGCTAGCAATATCAACCAAATGTATTCATGAAAGAATTCGGAATCCAGAAATAGTTACTGTTAAGAAATCATATGCTCATATACAACTTATGAACTAACAACAGGAAGCAAACCAACCAAAAGTGGATGTGCCCCTGAAATCGCCGTAAGACCACAACCCACCCGCCAATAGAAAAACAATGAAAGACATGAATATAATTGAATGCACATGAGGCTTACAGGAAGAAAACTACGTCCTGCTCTGTAATCGCCTCTTAACATATTGGCGTGGGGGTTGGGATGGGGACGAATAAATCATATCGACCCCTCCCCCCTGCATTACCTGAATCGCCAGATAAGTAAGGCCGGAGCAGTTATATTAAAGCTGGGAACTGCAACAAATTCCTTTTTCACCACAGGAAAAGGAGACCTCATGGTACATTCCAAATACTATACTGCTGCTGCTATTCTGAATAAAGAGTAACACAGCTAAAAAGCTTATAGTTAGTCAAAACATACATGACCAATTTAACCCGGTGCGACTCGTAATGCTTTAGTATTAGTTACCTAGAATAGTATAAAACTGTAGGGCTCCCTCACGTCTGACCAACTCCATAATGCCACTAAGGATGGAGGGGGACATGATGAACATGGCACTATTGCAAGGAATATACCCGCTGATATAGCGTCGACATATCCCTTGAAAACAAGACAGTATGCCATGGCGCCAAACGATACACCATATAGACATAATATCCAATTCTCTGAGTGGAAATATTATCCACAACAACAGATTGCATTAAAAATGAAGCTGGCGATGAAAAACTAAGTTCCGGCACCCGATCATAAAAACCTAGATGAACTCCTTGCGCATTGTTCCGATTATAGCAGGAAATATATTCCTGAAAAAGGAGTTAACTACAGGCATTCGAAAGAATGTTCATTAATCTCACTAGGTTAATATGGCATCATCAATAGGGCTAAAAGCCTGACAACTAACACAAAACAATACCGTTAAGGAGAGAACAACCTCTTCTCTTGTAACAGTAACTTGTCCGATAGGACAGTGGTCTCAGCCTAGCTGAAGCAGCTAAAAGTCTTCCTACTGAAGAAGACAATTATATGGCTTTTAACTGCGGGCATAGAAGCTCACTGGAGGAGACTTACAATGCTAGCCGCTAATGATGGGGGAAAAACACTGCTCATAATTCAATTTCAGCCTAGCTAACGTAGCTAGAAGTCTTCATTTCCATGAAGACAGATATCTAGGTGTAATTTTTTACCTTAGAAAGCTCACTAAACGGAGACTTACAATGTTAGTCACTCAAGTTAAGGGAAAAAAGGGCTGTACTTGATTCTAATAAGGCATCAACAAAAGGACTTGATTCTAATAAGGCATCAACAAAAGGACTAAAAGTCTCAGACACCCAAGAATACAACACCGAGAAGGAAACAACATACTATTTCCTTTTAACAGTCCTAATTCCAAAGAGAGAGTAGTCTCAGCTTAGCTAACGCAGCTTATCAGTCTTCATCTTCGTGAAGACAGATATCTGTGTCACCTGTGGCCTTGGAAAGCTCACTAAACGGAAACTTATGACGTTAGCCACAATGTATAAGAAAATACCGCTGTAAAATATATAAGGCCACTATGACGTTAGCTGCTAATGGTATATTATAAACAGACTGTTCTTAATTCACATAAGACATACTAAGGCGACAACAATAGGACTAAATGCCTGTGACACCTAGGAATACCACACTGAGAAGGAAAGAACGTAATCTTTCCTTCTAGCGGCCTTATTCCAAAAATATAGTAGTCTCAGCATAGCTAACACAGCCTAAAAGTCATAAATCGGTGAAGACAGATATTTGTGTGTTACCCTGCAGCCTTAAACAGCTCACAAAACAGAGACTTACAGCGTTAGCCGCTAATGTATAAGAAAACACCGCTCCAACAGTGCATAAGGCTACTATGGCATCAACAGTACAACTAAATGCGTCTTGACGCCTAAGAATACAACACCGAGAAGGAAAAAACGTACTTATTCCTTCTAACGGCTGTATTCCAAACAAGACAGCTGTCACAGTCCAACTATGAGCTATTGATCTTCTATTCTTAAAGAATAGATCATTGTCTTTCTTATACTATTGCTAGGCCAAGGGAGGCATTGTTAAGTGGACCAAAGGCCTTTAACACCTGAGCAGAAAGATCTGGGAAGGAAAGATCTTCATCTTTCCTTCGCCCAGTACCTTAAGATTTTTTTTGCCTAGCAAACGCAGACTTTTGTTCAGATGGAACAAGATTAGAAAGAACTAATGAATAAAATTCATACTCTTATATGCCGTTCCGTGAGGGATGGAGAATCAACCTCCGTAGCCCTCTCACCATTTGAATGTTCCATCTGAAAAACATGGTCAACACCATCCAAATGTACAGATGACTGGACCAACCTAGCACCGTCCGACAGCTCACTACCGGAGACTGTTGACGTCTGAATCTGCGACTACTGGGATGTTGCGATAAGCCAGATCTTTCAACGCATGTCCCGTATAAAAATGCCTCGGACCACTATCTGCAGGTTAATCCGACTTCGGTGGCGATGCCTGGGAACGCTCTGTGGAACAGCATGAACATGCGAAGTTGGACAGCTAGTCTGCGGTCTAACGCTTCATCGATGAAGCAGAAGAAAAAGACATAGCTGCAACCGGCCCCAGCAGCAGTGTGGAAGGAGCATCCCAGACTGCAAGAGTGAATGGACGACCTAACTCACTAAAGTTTTCTCGAAGCAGAAACATTCGACCCTGAATGCTGATGGAACGGAAAGGGTTCTCCAGCTCGCGATTTGAGTCCAGACCTCGACGAGTATTCTGTTTAGAAACTTGTAGGCTTCTACACCTTAGCATGCTTTTCCATGGAAGAAGAAGAAGCCGTAACAACAGCAGTCCCTGGCTGAAGTGGGGAAGAAGCATCCCAACTTGCACATTTTCGATGAGAGCTCCCACTCATTGAAGTTCTCACGACAAAAAACAGTCAACCCCGACTGCTAACGGGACGGAGAATGCTCCCCAACTCGTGATCTGGACCCAGACCTTGCCGAGTATCCCGTTGAGAACATTGTAGGCTAATCCCCTTTGCATGCACTTCCATGTAAGAAGAAGCCATAACTGCAGCCGACCTTGGCTGCTGTGTGGAAGGAACATCCCGACGTGTGTTCCGACTCATTATAGTTTCTCGAAATGGAAACAGTCGATCTGGCCCCAGATCTAACTGAGCATCCTTTTGTCGTCGCTGGGTGACCTTTATTTTATGAGGTGCTCGCTCAACACACATTCATTTATACTACCTGGCGTCCCGGCTCCCATATAGGGACGACCGCTTCACCAGTCGAGCTAGCAGCATACAGAGGATTAAGTGAACTAACTAGACCTCAGATGCCTGCTAAATATCATGAGCACCTTGGCAGCTAGCTCTGTTTACCCATCAGAGAGGGTCTCATCAGAGTGCGATGACGACAGCACATAATGGACATGTGTCAAAGTTCCATCACCAGGTTCTTATTCCTCTGAAAAAGAAACTCAAAGACTACTGTTAGCCTGTGGTGAAAGCTCTGACATTGGAACTTCACCGCCCACCACACAGGTCGACACCCGTTTCCAATGATCGCATCCCATAGTACAAGTACTGAAGGAGTGCCGCGACTACTGGCAAACAACAAGCATTTAAATCTGAGGCTTCCTGGACTTACACTAAGTACCAATTATTATAATAGACACAATAATAATGAAGCCAATATCAAAAGTCCGCTGCACTCTCAATAATAATACAGGATAAACATCACAAGGATACATAACATAGACAATCAAAAAAATTTTGAATTAAATTTTAAAAAAATTTTCGAACAAATTTTGAATAAAGCCCAAGTACCCCAAGGGTACCTCATGACCCAAGGGCATCCCGATAGAGCCTAAGTGTGGACAAGCACTACCTAATTAAAGCTAAACTCTAAAGAATAAGATATAATATGTATCCTAAGAGAAAAAACAATGATTGTTTTCAACTAAACACTGAATTAATACATATCCAAAACGGTATTGAACAGACAACAACATCAAGAGGAAAAACTGGAAACTAACCAACAACAGGCACAACAGACGCCCAAAGTCAGTAACTGATCAACAACCACCTGATGCAAAGCTAGATCTTCAAAAGAAGAAAAAACAATGCATCTGGTAGAAGATGCAAGAAACCAAAACGTCCTGAACAGTAACGAACAGGACGTAAACACAGGGGATAAACGGAATGCCTATTCCGTAAAACAAGTTAAACTCCCAAGAATTTTAATTAATGTGTCAATGACACTGTAGCTCAACTTGACAAACTTGAACTTGGTAAGTTATAAATGAAATGGCAAAATTGAAGATCATTGGTACCAATGTTATTTTTTTGCCAGTGGCAACATTTTTTGACAGAAACCCGAAGAAAATTGATAGCTCCCATCTAGAGGCCTCCCCAAACAAGCATGTCAGGTTTCAAAGCAATCCGATCTTTGAGTCAGAAGACTCATTGAGTCTTCTGACTAAACTAAGTTCTAAGAATGTTGGCCGCGGCAACATTTTTTGACAGAAATTGAAGAAAATCGATAACTCCCATCTAGAGGTCTCCCCAAACAAGCATACAAGGTTTCAAAGCAATCTGATCATAAATGTGTCCTGTAGGGTGTGCCAAGGGGAAATATTGAGGTCTGACTAAACTAAGTTCTACGAATATTGGCAGTGGCAACATTTTTTGCCAAAAATTGAAGAAAATTGATAGCTCCCATCTAGAGGTCATCCTAAATAAGCGTACCAGGTCTCAAAGCAATCAAATCATAAATGTGCCCTGTAGGGTGTGCCAAAAGGAAATATTGTGGTTTGACTAAACTAAGTTCTAAAAACGTTGGCCGCGGCAACATTTTTTGACAGAAATTGAAGAAAATCGATAGCTCCCATCTAGAGGTCACCCCAAACAAGCATACCAAGTTTCAAAGTAATCTGATCATAAATGCGACCTGTGAGGTGTGCCAAAGGAAATTGTGGACGTACGTACGTACGCCAACGGACGAGAAGTGATGGCAATAGCTCAGCTTGACTTTGTCAAGTTGAGCTAATAAAAAATTCTCATTAAAAAGGCCGAAAAGAGCTTGAGAGTATAACAGGAGGGTTCAGGAGAGAGAAGGGAAGTAATACTAACAAAACAACAGTGTAGTCATATTATAATGATGACGTTCATAAGCATATACCGAAATTGGAAAACATGAATAATTTTACATAAAAATTATAAAGTTACAGCCCTGAACATCCAAAACCACCGTTATTCACTTCCAACATCCTGCTATACTGTTGATTCCATGAAAACAATCATTGATTTGTGTCTGGCATCTTCAAAAATGAGAATTTATTGCACAGATGTCAGTTCAAATGTTTACTGACTTCGGCCAAACAAGGAAATGATGCTTGCCGCCAATTTTGGTCTCTTCCTGGGTACTGCGCATGCACAAGTACTAAAAGTATGGAGGGACAGATAAGACTTTTAATTTTCGGTAATGTATGCAAATTTTGGGAATTGGTGGTTTGAAATTTGTGTTTGGCCCTTGATAATATTGAGGTTGCACCAGGGCCATTGGTTCTAATATAAAAATATTCAATAGCTCCCATCTAGACATCACACCAAAGCTACATAAGAAATTTGAAAAAGATTGGATGAGAGGTGCGGCCTGTAGGATGTGCTAATGGAATTGTTGAGAATTTATATGTCAAATCTAAGATGGTCACTGGTAGCCATGCTTTTAACAAAATTCAGAAACATTTGATAGCTCCCATCTAGACATTGCCCTAAGGCTACATATGAAATTTGGGACTGATCGGGTGAGAGCTATGGCTTGTAGGGTGTGCTAAAGGAATTTTGGACGGACAGATGTTCGGATGTACGGACAGACTTACGGATGTACGTACAGACGGCAGATCACAACCCATCTCAATAGCTCATAATTCACATTGTCAAGTTGAGCTAAAAATGAATTCAGCACTCATACAGTTCGTGAAAAATGATAAAGTTTAAGTAATTTGTATATTTTTTATACTTACCAATGGCCCAGACTAGCTGGTGCTAACTCCAAAATTAATCCAGGGTCAAACACAAATTTTGCCCCCCAATCCCCAAAATTTGCATGCAAAACCGAAATGAAAGTGTCAATTACACTGTAGCTCAACTTGTTAAGACATGTACATGTATAGTATGTGACACAGCAATGACAAACATCTAGGTAATGACCTGATAACAAAGGTACATATAAAGTATTGTAACGGTCTGTACATAAATACTGGCCGTTGCCTGTAACAAATGTATAGGTAAAGTATTGTAAAGGTGGGTGACAGTCAGATGCTAAACTAGAAAACAAATTTTTGAGTCCCAGAGTGGGTCTGACTGAACCCCAAAATATTTGTTCTCATAGCACAGTGATAACAAAGGCACCCCAAAACACACTCATTCCTGTCCCAAGGTGAAAACAAAGGTACCCAAGAAGTTTCGTGAAGATCAGTTCATAAATACGAGCTGTATAGAAGTTGTGATAAAAAACTGATTGGACCTAATTTTGGTACAAAATGGCCTCTGGCAGCCATCTTGAATTTTGGACCGCACCCAAAAACACTTGTTCTCGTACCAAGGTGGTAACAAAGGTACCCAAGAAGTTTCGTGAAGATCGGTTGATAAATACAGCCTCTAGCTCGAGTCGTATTGACATGTGCACTTACAGTGTATAAGTAGCACTGAATAAATCAAAGTTCATCTAATTTGCATAATTTCTGCACGAGAAAAAAACCCGTACTATATGTGATGTATTCCATGTTACTAAACATTCATACAAAAATTTATTCAAATCAGAACTTTCATACAGAAGTTTTGTACAAAAGACTGATTGCACTAATTTTGGTAAAGATCGGTTCATAAATACGGCCTCTAGCCTGAGCCGCATAGAAGTTGTGTACAAAAAACTGATTAGACCTAATTTCGGTACAAAATGGCCACTGGCAGCCATCTTGAATTTTGGACCGCACCCAGAAACACTCGTTCTCGTCCCAAGGTGATAACAAAGGTACCCAAGACGTTTCATGAAGATCGGTTCATAAATACAGACTCTAGCTCGAGACGTATTGACATGTGTACTTACTGTGTGTAAGTAGCACTGAAAAAATCAAAGTTCATCTAGTTTGCATAATTTCTGCACGAGAAAAAAACCCATATTATATGTGATGAATCCCATGGTAATAAACATTCACACAAAAAATTATTCAAATCAGCGCTTTCATATGGAAGTTCTGTGCAAAAATCTGATTGCACCTAATTTTGTAAAAAATGGCTGCCATCGGCCATCTTGAATTTCGGACCAGACCCAAAAACACTCGTTCTCATCCCACGGTGATACCAAAGGTATCCAAGAATTTTCGTAAAGATCGGTTCATAAATACGGCCTCTAGCCCGAGCCGTATTGGCATTTGCACTTACAGTGCTGAAAGTAACAACTAAATGCCTCAAAGTTAGTCTAATTTGCATAATTTATGCACGAGAAAAAAAAAACGTATTATATGTGATGTATCCCAGGGTACTAAACATTCATACAAAAAATTATTCAAATCAGCGCTTTCATGTGGAAGTTCTGCGCAAAAATCTGATTGCACCTAATTTTGTACAAAATGGCTGCCAGCGGCCAACCTGAATTTCGGATCGGACCCAAAAACACTCGATTTCGTCCCACGGTCATAACAAAGGTACCCAAGAAGTTTCGTAAAGAACGGTTCATAAATACGGCCTCTAGCCCGAGCCATATTGAATTGTTGGCGGACAGACGGACAGCTGGCCATGGCATAAGTTCAAATTTGGCTTCGCCAAAGTTGAGCTAAAAATCAAGTCCTATCTGGTCCTCCATACTTTTGAAATCTGTGCATGCGGAGTATCCAGAAAGGTACCGAAATTGGTGCCAACCATCATTCTTTCCACAGATTGCCTGTTAAATGTTATAAACAGCTGGGCGGTATGAGTGGCGGCCACTCATGGGAGGGCCGTACCCGTCTGGGCCATTGGTAAGTATAAAAAATATATAAATTACTTAAAATTTATCATATTTTTATACAACAACCAATGGCCCAGACTAGCTGAATCGTAAAAAGGCTGGAGGGCCTAGGACTTGAAGGAAAATCCAATCTCTCAATTACTTCAGTAAAGGATAGCTCCTACAGAATAGGCGATGATAGGAATTATATATGTCTTTCTCCTTTACGAGAAAAGAGAAAGGCATAACACCAACGATGTAACTGAGAATTACATAATATATAATTTCTCCATTTAATGCCAGCATAACCCATTATGCTAATTCGGTGAAGGAAAACCAATATATAAAGATAGTCCAGAGAATAAGACTCTTTATACTCATTTAAAAATGTCCGAGGATTGTATATTAACACTCGTTTGACACGTGACATATACAAATGCTTCACAGTGAGCAACACTTTAAAAACCGCACATACATGAGACATAGTTATTGCTTCACACCGAGCTACACATTAAAACCATCCCAGCACCGACTCAGGACTACAGACACCTGGGGAGGTCTTCCCTTGCTTTTCACTATAAAGCCAGATGATCATAAGGGAAACCCCCCCCCCCCCCCCTTCCCCTTGTTCTGAGGTAAATATCCTCAGAACGAAGAGGGCAGCGGAACAGCTTCAATGCTGGAACGGACTGCCTAAAAACCTATAGATGTAACATAATGGACAACATTCTGAGCAACAGAAAGAGGACCCAAAGATCTAAGGTCACCAGAGATGGACTCTAAATTTCTCGGGTAAAACTCAGTAAATGAAGGGGGCTGTGTCAGTACACAGCCTTCATGAGATCAGTAATTGCTATACTGTCGGAAAAAGCCCAAGAATTGGACAGTGCTCTAACCTCATGCGCTGATATCTTATTAACAGAACGCTGATCCAAAGATAGATTTTCATAGGCAATGCATATTGTCAACTGAATCCATCTTTGCGACGACATGAACAGAAATATCCTTTCTGTTAGGAATCAATGAAAGAAAGAAAGGTTTTCTTCCTTTTCTAACAAAATCTTATCGATGTTTATAAATGCACATAGCTCTGACTGGACACAGCAAAGGTCCCACTGGTAGCAAATCAGTCTGAATATTTGCTTGTTGAGAGTCCATTCCGATGGCAACAGGCGACCTTTCCGAGAGAGTGAGTCTGCTAGTACGTTCAGATGACCCGGTATATGACGGACAGAGAGATGAACGCCATGATTCATGACGTATAGGAGAGTCCTCTCCGTTAATTTGCATAATGGAATTGAATGAGTGCCGCCTTGGTTCCTGAGGTATGCAACTAATATCGAATTGTCCAACAGAATTTGAACGTGGACGTTCGCTATTAGGCAAATCCAATGTTGAAGTGCTAGCCATACTGACATCATCTCTTTGATGTTTATGTGCTATTCTAGGAACCAAGAGTCCCAAAGACCCTGACACTTCAAGTCTGCTGTACTTAGGGTCGCGCCCCAGCCGTCTGACTCACATCCGTCATAATCGTGAAAGCCGGATCCGGTGGAACTCCCTGAGTTAACCACTGAAGATCTGCCTAAATCTGAACCTTTTTGTTTTACTAGGTCCGTTAAACCAATACTAGTTTCGAGCGAATGTGTCTTCACACTCCAGTTCTGAGTGAAGAATATCTAGAGGGGACACGTGCGCAGGCGGCCCATCGGAATAAGATCTGCAGCCGCTCTGCACAGTCCCATCAGTTGCATGAATTCCCTCACTGTTAATGCGTCTCAGTGTAGACAAAAGTGAGCATTACAACTGACTAATTTCGCTTTGGGTAACGGCAGACGAACCAGATTGTTGTGGGTCTCGAAGCTCATTCCCAAGTGAGTGAACGACTTGGACGGAGCTAGATCCGACTTTTTCTCATTTACGATGAAACCGAGACATCGTAGTAATAGAAGCAGACTCTGAACATCGTTCTGAAGAAATATAGAACCTTAGTGAGCATGCTCACATACCCCATGCACCCTAATATTTCAAGCTCTAATCATTTTTTAAAAATAAACATAGATTCTAGGAATACTGCAGAAAACAGTGTTCTGTAGTGTCAATGGTATTGAAAGAATTCAAGCAGAGAAAAAGCCCGGAAAACGGTAATTTTGATGAACTTTTCAAAGTCTATGGGGCTGTAATTTTGGTAAAAATCAGTGGAGCGGAACAAAACCCAAACTTGTTCTGTAGGCCACCATGTTAGACTAACATATCAAAAATCAGCTCAATATCTGGAAGCGTGTAGGAAAAAAGTCCTGAAAAGTGTAATTTTGATAAACTTTTCAAAGTTCAAGGGCCGTAATTTTGATAAAAATCAGTGGAGCAAGACAAAATGCAAAACTTGATCTGTAGGCCACAATGTCAGACTAACATACCAAACATCAGCTCAATATCTGGAAGCGTGTAGAAAAAAAGTCCGGAAAACTGTAATTTTAATGCATTTTTCAGAGTTCAAGGGTCGTAATTTCGGTAAAAATCAGTGGAGCGGAACAAAACGCAAACTTGTTCTGTAGGCCACCATGTTAGACTAACATACCAAAAATCATCTCAATATCTGGAAGCATGTAGGAAAAAAGTCTGCAAAACTGTAATTTTGATGAACTTTTCAAAGTTCAAGGGCTGTAATTTCGGTAAAAATCAGTGGAGCGGAACAAAATGCAAACTTGATCTGTAGGCCACCATGTTAGACTAACATACCCAAAAACAGCTCAATATCTGAAAGCGTGTAGAAAAAAAGTTCGGAAAACTGTAATTTTGATGAACTTTTCAAAGTTCAAGGGCCGTAATTTCTGTAAAAATCAGTGGAGCAGAACAAAATGCAAACTTGATCTGTAGGCTACCATGTTAGACTAAAATACCAAAAATCAGCTCAATATCTGGAAGCGTGTAGAAAAAAAGTCTGGAAAACTGTAATTTTGATGAATTTTTCAGAGTCCAAGGGCCGTAATTTCAGTAAAAATCAGTGGAGCGGAAAAAAATGCAAACTTGATCTGTAGGTCACCATGTTAGACTCACATACCAAAAATCAGCTCAATATCTGGAAGCGTGTAGAAAAAAAGTCCGGAAAACAAGTAGGACTGACGGACTGACCAGTCAAAAACATTATACCCCAGCAACTTCGTTGCGTGGGGTATAATAATTCTGCTGCCGTATCTCTGCAGAATGTCATCCAAGTAAGCTGACATTACCGCAGACGAATGAGCTCGGAAGTATGACATTACCGAGTTCATTATTCGAGTGAATGCCCAGGGAGCCAGGTTCAGACCAAAGCACATTGCTCTGAACTGATAAACCTTCCCTTGTACGGTACTTTCTGAATGCCGGATGTACCAGGACATGAAAGTATGCATCTTTTAGATCTATGCTTGCCGCATAGAATGCTTTCTCTTACCGACCAAATGGTCTCCATATAGAATTTTGAAGCCACGATAAGCTTGTTTGTCCAGCTCAAGTCTATTACTGGTCAGAACGAGCCGTCTGGCTTCGGTACGAGGAACAGATGGCTGTAAAAACCCTGAGAATCTTGACGATTCTCTGTTGCTTCCTTTAATAAAAGAGCCTGTACCTCCGCTAGGAGAGACTTTCTTTTGAAAAGATCCGACGTAAGACTTGTCCAACGCGGACATCTTGTTAGTGGGGGTTTCGCTTGGAATGATAGCCGTAGGCCATCCGAGACTACTCTTCTCACCCACTGATCTTCCATAACTGCTATCCAGTTTCTCGCAAAGTTTGATAACATTCCGCCAACTGGCAAGCATTAGAGGTCTTGAACATCACCTGTATGACCTGTGAGGCTTACGGGAGGAGAAACTACGTCCTCCCCATGAAGAACCTCGTCCCTTCGGCCTAGGGGTGTTTGACTGATAGATCCGATCAGACCTACCCCCCTGTCCCGAGTCGCTACATTGACAACCTCCAGAGTAATTGTAAGAGGGTTTCTTGTACCCTCATGAGGAGTTCCCTTTTGACGTTTTACATCTGGAATGTCCTCCTTTACTCTTGTCTGCTGAAGCGGGTTGTTGAGACGCCAACTTCAATAGCAGAGCACTTGACGCTTTCTTAGTAGCCTGTTCATAGACTAACGAAACTTGTCATCAAAAATAGTATGTCCAGAGACCGGAGCGACTAGGAGAGAGCTTTTCACCTTGTCATCTATAAGTGATGAAGGGCAGCATCATGGCTGATTAACTGATTAACTCCAGATTAGCCACCGTTAGGGCGGAGTTATATGTGGTATACATAATTGCCCTGGAAACAACTCTAAGACAGGTACGAACGTCCTCAAATTCCTTCGCGTTGAAACGCTTTGCCATAACTCTGGTAAGGTGATCTGTGTAAGACATTGCGTCCAAATTCGCTCTACTTGATGAAATTGCTGTTTCCATTGTGTCTGAGTAAATAGTGAATGATGCAGGCAAGGATACATCTAGATCCCCGGCCTGCTCATCCAAACACAGAGGAGCTCTATGAACATCTTCTCCTGCCTTTTTAAATGAACGTGGTCCAAGAAACGGTATGTTTATGGAAGATGTAGTTAAGAAACCACCTTTTTTTCCACACACTTGAGAGGTTGAATACGGTGTCGTCTACATGGCCGAAGACTAGACTGAACTGGAAAAGAAAAAACTTCTTCCTTTGTCCGTATAAAGTCTGCATCCAATGATGCCAGTGGTCTCTCTCTTGTTGTCGCAGCATTCTGATTCGTTGAAACAAATTCAGGGTAGTACTGATGGACGAAATCTATTGCAACCATGTGCTGTTCCGAAATGGAAGGGTAATCCTCTTGCTTATCCCTTTCACCATCCGAGAGAATCAGCTGCGAATCTGCATGAACAGATGACTGAACCCAACAAGCACTGTCCGACAGCTCAGGTTCTGAGTCTGAGGGAGTCTGCACCTGCACTTGATGGGATGCTGTGAACAGCTGCGCAATCTGCGACAGCAAGTCCGTCATTGAGGCCTGAGGAGCAGTGATCTTCTGTTTCTTAGCTGCTTGCTGGTCCTGGGACGATGTGTCAGAGATGGATCTCTTCTCCGAATGTCCCGATGATCGAGGCCTCGTCTCCCTAGTTACCAGATGGTCCGAGTTCACAGGCGATGAGTGGTCCCTTCTTCCCGCAGCAGGCTGGATATCCGAAGTCGGGTAGCTAGGATGCGGTCGTCTGTGCTTTATATTCAAAGCGGAAGAAGCTGTGACTGTAGCCGAGGCCGGCTGCAATCTATACAAAGCATCCCAAATGGCAGGTGTGGACGTAAGCTCCGGCCCGCGCAAGTTCTTCACCACATCATCTGGCCCCAGATGTTGCTGGGATAGAGAGGGATCTCTCCCACTCGCAGCCCTTTCAGACCTCAATGAGCTTCCCAAAACACTTGCTGGCTTCTTCCCAAGTTCCGTCGTCGCTGGGTAAGCATGTTTAGATTTGCAGGTGCTCGCTCTACCCACTACACTTCCTTTGACCGCAAGAGACATACCCGGCGTCATGGCTCCCACGGATGGAGTAACTGCTTCACCGGTCGAGCTAGCTTCTGGCAAAAAATTAAAACCACTGGCCAGTGGCTTTATCCCCAGCCTAATATTCAGGAGCACCTTAGCAGCTAGCTCTGTTTGCTCATCAGAGTGCGACGACGGTAGCACACTTTTGGTAGGTGTCACATAACCATCACCATGTTCTTGTTCTCTGAAAAAGAAACTGAGAAACTTGAATGACTCTGCAGCGAGAGGACCGGCATTGGCCTCTCACCACTAACAACATATCCTGAACACCCGTGTCCAACGTTTGTCTTCTCAATCAACACATTTAGGACAAGAATTCGCGGGAGTACATCGACTACAAGCAAGGCAACAAGCATATAAATCTGAGGAAGACTTCCTCACCTTGCATTTTGAGCAATAAGCATTCATAATTAATCAAACGAAGTTGATTGAACTCCCACCAACTCCATAATAAATATATGATAAAGATACATAATAATTAACAATCAAAATACAAATCGAAAAATTAATTTCAAAAACCTTTGGAAAAAATTTTGACAGTAGCCCAAGTTCTCAAAGGGAACATGAAGAGCCCAAGGGTATTCCAATAGAGCCTAAGTGTGGACAAAATCCCAAAATTATTTCTACACTACCGGAATATTAAAACATGTATCTTACAACAATCCTACAGTAATAATAAGTAGAAACTACCTATGTTTAAAGGACGTTGCCAATGTAAACAACATCAATGAAAAAAACGGAAACAAGACCTCAGGCACTGAATAAAAAAGGCCCAACGTCACTAACAGATTTTAAAGCTACCAGATGTAAAGCAAGATCTTCAGATGAAGAAAAAATGATACATTGGATAGCAGATGCATGACCCAAACGACCCAACACCCCTAGGGTGAGGATGTAATAAACATTCTGTAATACACATTAAACTCCCAAGAAATTTAATAAAAAATGTCAATAAAAATAAGCCAAAAAGCTTGGGAGTTTAACAGGAGTGTTTCAAGGAAGGATAGGGAAGGAACATTTAACAAACAGTGGATAAATCATTAGCAAGAATGATGATGTCAGGCACATCACGAAATTGGGAAACATGAAATAATTTTGATAAAAATTATAAAGTTACATCCCTGAATGTTCCTAACCACCGTTGTTCACTTCCATCATCCAATTATGTCCTTGGATCCACCAATTTTACAATTGATTTGTGTCTGGCATCCTCAAAAATGAGATTTAAAAGCATAGATGCCAGTTGAATGTTTCTGACTTTAGGGCCAAACAAAGAATGATGGTTGGCGCCAATTTTAGTACCTTCCTGTAAACTGCGCATGCGCAGATCTCAAAAGTATGGAGGACCAGATAGGACTTGGCTTTTTCGGTTTTGCAAGCAAATTTGGGGGATTGGGGGGCAAAATTTGTGTTTGGCCCTGGATTAATTTTTGAGTTAGCACCAGCTCGTCTGAGCCATTGGTTGTTGAATAAAAATATTTAATTTCCATAATTACCTTCTTATTTCCACTTGCAAATAAGAATTTCGTCTTGATTTTAAAAAATTCCTGTAAAATTCTTGGTTTCATAACAAAAACTCGTAATAAGACCTTGGTTTGAAGGACAAATACAATTAAAGGGCCATATTAGAGAAAAACAAAATCATTTTGTAAACTGGCTTACCATTTGGGTACTGACAGACAAAGCCAGCCTGAGGATAAGTCGTCTTTCTTTTGTGCCTGAAATTATTCACACAAAAAAAAATCAAACTTGTCATCAAAAAGGAGCGTTGGTTACACAGCTTTTAAATCTAAAGTTCCCCTTGATCTGTGAGTCAGACTGTGACTTTACCTTCCATCGAACAAAAAAAGATTTTGTGCGCGACACATCATTTCCCCATAAGCAACATGGATGCCAACAAGTTTCAACAAAATCCAACTAAGCATCTCAGAGTTATGGAACGGACACAAAAATCTTCCTGACCGACAGCTGACCTTTATCTGTAACCTTGACCTCCATCGAACAAAAAAAGATTTTGTGCACGACACATCGTCTCCCCATAAGCAACATGTATGCCAAGTTTCAACAAAATCCAAGAAAGCATCTCAGAGTTATGGAACAGACACAAAAATCTTCCTGTCGGACAGACGAAAATGACAAACACTATATGGCCCCGAAAAATTTTTTCGGACACATAAAAATCCAAAAAGGTTTATCTTGGCAATGTTTATGCCATTGTTGCCTGCCTGTACAAGCAACCAACAATGATGTAGATGCCAAGTCATCTGCAGCTATGTATATGAACATGAGGTAGTATTTATCGTAAAAAATATGAGGCTTTAAGGGTTAATAAAATAGTAATAATTATAAAAAAAATCCAGCAAGAGGATCACAGATCCAGAAGTCGAGTTTTGATATTAAATTCTGAAGAAATAAGCTATTTATAGTAACAGTGACCTTGGGGCCCTTCCTATAAGCTAACCTCTGGTATAAGTTTGGTAAAGGTGGTCAAATAGAACTGAAGTTATTGCCCGGAAACCAATTTGTCACAAAATATTCTACTGATAGTAACAGGGACCTTGACCTTGGGGCCCCAGACTCCGAAATCGATAGGTGTCTTCCCTTCCTATAGGGTAACCTGTGGTATAAGTTTGGTGAAGATACATGGAATAGAACTAAAGTTATTGCCTGGAAACCAATTTGTCACAAAATATTCTATTGATAGTAACAGTGACCTTGAACTTGGAGTCCCGGATTCCGAAATCAATAGGTGTCTTCCCTTCCTATAGGGTAACCTCTGGTATAAGTTTGGTAAAGGTGCGTCAAACAGAACTAAAGTTATTGCCCGGAAACCAATTTGTCATAAAATATTCTATTTATAGTAACAGTGACCTTGGAGTCCCAGACTCAGAAATCAATAGGTGTCTTCCCTTCCTATAGGGTAACCTGTGGAATAAGTTTGGATATAGGTGCGTCAAATAGAACTAAAGATATATTGCCCAGAAACCAATTTGTCACAAAATATTCTATTTATAGTAACAGTGACCTTGACCTTGGGGCGCGAGACTCTGAAATCGATAGGTGTATTCCTTTCCTATAGGATAACCTGGTATAATTTTGGTAAAGGTGCATCAAATAGAACTAAAGTTATTGCCCGGAAACCAATTGTTTATGCCCACCGCCCACTCGCCTCTTCATCAAACTATAAGTCGAGTTTGACTTCGTCAAAACTCAACTAAAAAATATACCTTCTCATGTGAATGAGGAATCTCTGCAGAACTTCAATCCACAGGGTGTTCACATGCAAACAGAACTTGTCAGTTACACACATTAGTCAGTCATCGAATTTAAGAAAACTATTGAAAGAGTATTATTTTTTTGCAATTTAACTTATAACGGTAACCTGGAATCTATCTTGGATAAGAAAATTGTCATGAAGAGTTCATGATGCTGACATTTACCATGACAGGGCCTGCCTTAAACAGGTGACTCATCCGGGACACACTTATTTCAGTAGGTAGTAGTTAAGTGATGGGAGAGAAGAGAATACCAAGTAAATGAATGAAGGATAACATCTATATACTGGCTTCCAGTAATGTATTTTTTTCAAAATAAGGTTGCATGCACTCCGGTGTAACCAGATAACCATTTACCTACACTTTCAAAAAATTCTTAGAACTAAAAAGGTTCATTTCTTGCCTCACAAACATAGCTTATGTCACCTCAGTGCAGTGAGCCCAACAAGCTTGTCCAATGAGTGTTCCAAAGCTACGTTTTGAGGCAATAAATGAAAAAAATAATCAAATTTGAATGATGATTTTTGTGAATAGTGCTCAATATTTTGTTTTGTTCCTGTTATGTTAGGTAGAGAGCAAACAAATATGTGAAACAAGGCTGAAACCTACCTGGTCCATGGAGAGCATTTTCTCCCAACACCAATGCAGATAACACATCTAATCTTCTCTCACTGTATTTTTTATCAGATGTTATCCTTTTCTAAAATTAAAAAGAAATCACATAACTGAATGCAGAGAAACCAAAAAGTTCAGTATCTACAAAAGGCCTTAATCGCTCACCCGCCAAAGTGGTTCAAAGAAGAATTTGGGGTCACCTTCAGTTAGACATGGTTCATCAACACTACAAAGGAATAAAGTCATGAGAGGCAAATTTTATGGAAAAACACTAAGGAATGGATTTGAAAAAACCTGAACCTAATATGCCCCCCCCCCCCCCCCGCCTGCCACACCCCCACCCATAGAGCCCAAATATTAAGCCAGGGACTCAAACTGAACAAACTTGAATCTGATCCCACTTGAGATGTCATATACCAAATATCAAAGAATTCTACCTGGTGGATCTGAAGAAGGTTTTTAAAGAAATCACCGCACATTGCACTAAGTTAAACTTTGGGCTCAAATAGGAAGCCAAAATATTAACCCAGGGACCCAATTTGAACAAACTTGAATCTGACCCACCTAAAGATGTTGTATACCAAATATGAAAGGAATCTGATTGGTGGATCTGAAGAAGAAGATTTTAAAAGAAATTCCCTCATATTGCACTTACGTTAAAATTCAGGCTCCCATAGGTAGCCCAAATTAATAACCCAGAGACCAGATTTGAACAAACTTGAGTCTTACCCTCCAAGAGATGTTGTATACCAAATATGAAAGGATTCTGACTGGTGGATCTAAAGAAGATTTTGAAAGAAATTTCCTTGTATTGCACTAAGTTAAAATTTCAGCTCCCATAGGGAGCCCAAATATCAACCCAGGGACTAGGATTGAACAAACTTGAATCTATCCCCCCTAGAGATGTTGTGTACCAAATATGAAATCATTCTGACTATAGGGTCTGAAGAAGATTTTAAAAACAAGTCGGAACCGAACCCAAAATATTCAGGCTATAATTTCTTATTTTTTTTTTTGATCTCAAAATTGAACAAAACACATAAAAAATCCCAAATTTTTTTCTCCAAATTTTGGTCCAAAATTTCCAAGTCAGAACCCTACAAAATTTTCAGGCTAAATTTTTTTTTTTTTTCTTCTCAAAATTGAACAAAACGCATAAAAAAACAAAAAATTTTTTTTCCAATTTTGGTCCAAAATTTCGGAGTCAGAACCGGACACAAAATGTTCAGGCTAAATTTTTTTTTTTTGTCTCATAATTGAACAAAACACAGAGAAATTTTTTTTTCGTCCGAACTAGACCCAAAATTTTCAACCCAAGGACCCAATTTGAACAAACTTGAATCTGACCCCTCTAGAGATGATGTATACCAACCAAATATGAGAGGATTCTGACTGGTGAATCTGAAGAAGAAGATTTTTAAACAAATTTCCTCAAATTGCACAAAGTTAAAATTTGGGCTCCAATAGAGGGCCCAAATACTAACTCAGGGACCTGATTTGAACAAATTTGAATCTGATTCTTTTTAAAGAATATTCCACGTATTGCACAAAGCTAAAATTTGGACTCCCACAGGAAGCCCAACATGAAAGGATTCTGACTGGTGGATCTGAAGAAGAAGGTTTTTAAACAAATTTCCTCATATTTCACTAAGTTAAAATTTGGCCTCATACAGGGAGCCCAATTATTAACCCTGGGACTCGACTTGAACAAACTTGAATCTGACACCCCCCACCCCCACCCCCCTCCCCTATAGACGTTTATATCAAACATGAAAGAATTCTGACTGGTGGATCTGAAGAAGAAGATTTTTAAACAAATTTCCTCAAATTGCACAAAGTTAAAATTTGGGCTCCAATAGAGGGCCCAAATACTAACTCAGGGACCTGATTTGAACAAATTTGAATCTGACCCCCCCCCCCCCCCCCCCCCCCCCCCCCCCCCTAGAGATGTTGTATACCAAATATCAAAAGATTTCAACTGGAGGATCTGAAGAAGATTTTTAAAGAATATTCTACATATTGCACTAAGTTAAAATTCGGGCTCCAATAGAGAGCCTATATTTTAACCCAGGGACTCAATTTGAAAAAACTTGAATCTGACCCCCTAAAGATGTTGTATAACAAATATGAAAAGATTCTTCTAACTGGTGAATCTGAAGAAGAAGATTTTTTTTCATTTTTGAAAAAATTTATGGGTGCTATTAGAGTTATGCCTCTTGTGGTGCCCTCTGTGGGCGCGGCAAGTTTATTTGAACAAACTTGAATTGACATATGATAGGGAACATGCACACCAAATTTGGTTCAATTTGATCCAGTAGTTTGTGAGGAGAAGTCGATAATGTAAAGTTCAAGACAGACGACGACGGCGGACGGCAAGTGATAAGTTAAGGTCCCTTTGGTGAGCTAAAAAATGATGGGGAAAATGAAATAACAATAAGGCCTCACAAAGTAGATCTTCTGTTTCTCAGGCCATTTTTTGTAAAATTGCATGCCGGCGAGCGTTTTTTAATTTTATTTTTTATTTTTGTTATTATTTCTTTACCATGACAAAGTTGGTTTTTCTTGGTTTGTTTTATGTTTTAGGCCTCATAATCTACAGAATAGCATTGGTAGTGGTATATTACATCCCTTGAGTGCAAGAAGGCTTTGCAATGCATTGCAAAGCCTTCTTGCTCTCAAGGGACAATTTTATTAACTTGGGTAAAATATCTGACATAAACCATTTGATTTTGATTTTTTAAAGTTTGGATTGGTTATAAAAGAGAGCATGCGGCAGCAAAAAGGACCATGCGGGAGGGCCTGAGAAACAGATTTTTATTTTTTTTTAGGCCTAATCGGACTTTCTTGAATTTATCAGAAAATCGATGGGAACTTTTTAATTTATGGAAAATGATTTCAGGGGCATCATCCCATTTCCAAAATGACTGACAGGTAACAGTTGAAATATTTTGGTTGACTAACAAAGTTATCCATCCTTTGCTTCCAAATTATTTTTTGTGACCTGACATTAGATTGCACTCGAGCTTATAATGTACATTTTGGAAAAAAAACAACATTTGATTACAAAAAGACATATGATCACGAAATGATGTATGGAAAGACAGAAGACCAAATAAACTAACACTAGCACTTCTTGAGCTTTACAGCTTCCAGTTGCATTTAAAAAAAATTTAATGTATTGCATTAAGCAATTTCAACAGTTTGTAAGATGAAGAATTAAATTATATTAGGCCTAAAAAAAAGTTAAAAATCTGTTTCTCAGGTCCTCCTGCAGGGTCCTTTTAGCTGCTGCATGCTCTCTTTTTATAACCAATGCAAACTTGAAAAAAAATTAAATGGTTTATGTCTGGTACTTTACCCAAGTTAATAAAATTGATAGTTTCAACCCTTGGGTGCAAGAAGGCTTTGCAATGCTTCAGCATTGCAAAGCCGTCTTGCACTCATGATAACAAAAATAAAAAATAAAATAAACAATTGCACACCCACATGTAAGTTTACAAAAAATGGTCCAAGAAAAGGTAGATGTACTTTGTGGGGCCTTACAGTTGTTTATTTTGTTCAGACAACTTTTAGATGAAAAATACATTATCCGTCCCTCCATCTGACCTTTAATTCTTAACCTGTCACGTGTTTTCTTGAATTACTGAAAAATCAAGCCATGGATGCTTGCCAGCAGCCATTACTTGATTTGATGAAAATATGAAAAGTGTCTGCATCAAAAACACTGAAAAAAGACTATTCCTATTTATTGCCTTCATTTTGTAAACAACAGCCAGGATTAAACCTCAACGAGGAAACAGAATATTTCAGAAC
The DNA here is from genome assembly GCA_031216915.1 of Pictodentalium vernedei. NCBI lineage: Eukaryota > Metazoa > Mollusca > Scaphopoda > Dentaliida > Dentaliidae > Pictodentalium > Pictodentalium vernedei. Next base: position 598,951,236 of record CM062296.1, on the reverse strand, counting down.
TACCAGAAAAATTAGCCCATAGCAGGTAAAGTGTTAACTCTAAGTGCTGCTACAATGATAAAAACTTAATATTATTTGAATGTGCTTCACATTCAGCTATAAACAATATTTTGCTTATGTGAATTTTTCAATTTGTAATTAATATAGTTCCATTAGAACTGCTCTTTTAAATTTTTGCAAAACAAGTTCTTATGAAGAAACTCTGGCTATCAAAAGGTACTGATGCACTGGGCAGGGAATTCTATTTCCAATTTGCTGTGTTTACCCACAAAGGCCTGTACAAGTTTTGAGAATGACTACCACACAACCTGCAAATCTACAGGCATGGCAATGGGTTCTATTGAAGATTTGGATAGAAATGCGGCCAAAACTTGACTACACGCAATCGTAAGTTTTGTCTTTGCTTTATCTATTGGTCAAAAAACTTCCCAATTATTGCATGTGCATGTATGTTCTCAGGTCAAAGAGTTTACTTGATTCAGAATTAGTTTTTCAAGGGTTAACATACAGTACCCCAATAATATTTTCTTCAGCAATACCATGCTGCCTGTGCAGGATCACAAATTCAAGTAATTTGATCCTGATTGATACAGTTCTCTTATTACTAGCAAGGAAAATTTTGTTCCTAATTAAAGGAAGCCAACAAGAGAGATCAATAATTCTATCCTGATTGACAATCCAAAAATTGAATCGCATTATGTGTAGTATTCGATTCAATAACATACTAGCCCTTTGCAAATTGTGATTTTTTCCCATAATGCCTGATAAGGCAACTAGAAATTTAATCAATATTGTTTGACAGAGCTGACTGAGAGCTGCCAAGCAAGATTAAATTGGTTTAATTTCAAGATGCATTATGGGTAAAATTTGCTGCTTAAAATGTCTTTATTTTAACATTTTGAAGAGGGTTGACTCCTTGCATGCTGCTGGCTGATATTCCTGCCCAGGGACACAATTTGAACAAACTTGAATCTGACCCCCAAGATATGTTGTATTCCAAATATAAAAGGATTCTGATTGGTGAAACTAAAGAAGATTTTAAAAGAAATTTTCTCCTATTACACCAAGTTCAACTCTGGGCTCCAATAAAGAGCCCAAATATCAACCCAGGGATCTGATTTGAACAAACTTGAATCTACCCATGAAGAAGAAGACAAGTTCCCAAAAGTTAACAAACAACGGATGCCAAGTGATGGCAATAGCTCACACTGACTTTACAATATATTTTAGTTATTATAGATCAAAAACAAGAGCTAAGATTGGAAAGTTGATAAAGCATTATTAGTTTTCATTGCGCGAGTAAACACAATGGCATTTGATGAAGTAGAAGCTGATACACTGTGGAGAAACAGCTTTCACGTCATTAAAACATCATGGATTGGGAGGAGTTATCACACCACCAATCCAGGTGTGTATTATGAACATGTGTTAGAATAGGAGGGAGGTAATTTATTTTTACACACTTGTAACAACAGATCATGATGAAGATGAAAAATGTCAAACCTGAAATTTAGATCAGTTGTTGGTGAGAAAAAGTTCAATAATTTAATAATGTTACCCCTATTATCCAGTGGAAGAATGTCTCACTCTCCCCTACCTCAACACCCTCAAATACAACACCACAAACTTGTGTACTTGATGTGTGACAAACATAAAAGTATTTGAAGCAGTGGTTTAGGCAAAGAGTTTTTAATTTTTTTCCTTTTCCCACTATGTTAAAAAGCCCCATGATACCCTTAAATATGATCACAGAAACTTGTTTTGAATAAACTTGTAAATCATTCTTATAAAGTTGTAAAACTTGGGGCACCAGGAGCCAATACTATAAAAGTTTTACAATTGTATTTCCTTGAATTGTATTTTCTACCTATTAATATAATTGACGAAAATGAATCATTAACATTTCAACCCATTTAAAGTTATAACTAGAAAATACAATTCTAGAAAGTTAAAAAATTTATAGTAATTTCTATATTTTTTATACTTACCAATGACCCAGACATAGCTGGTGCTAACTCTTAAAATATAGGGCCAAACACAAATTTTGCCCCCCAATCCCCAAAATTTGCATCTAAAACCAAAGAAAACATGTCCTGAAAGGCCCTCCACACTTCGCCCCTACTGCGCATGCGCAGTGTCAAGGACGTTCCAAAATTGGCGCCATTAATCATTCTAATAACCAGTGCCTGGTAAGCGCTATGTACTCAGCGGGGAGGCAAGAGTTCCCAACTCCTGGGAGGGCCATCCCCGTCTGGGTCATTGGTAAGTATAAAAAATATAGAAATTACTATAAATTTTTTAACATTTTTATACTGTACCAATGACCCAGACATAGCTGAATAGTAAAAAGGCTGGAGGGCCAAGGACATAGAGCAAAATGGAATATGCTCAATAAAATAAAATAGAGTCATCCCCTGTAGGGAAAAAGAAGTAATAGGCCTTACATGTATCTTTCTTATTTATGATAAATTACAAAGATACAACACCTTCCAAAATTGAGCTTCATACATCCATGTACTCTATTAATATCCAATATAATCCTTATACTAATAATTTTTAAAGTAAGCCAATAAATAAAGTAAGTCTAGAGAATAGAGACTCTTATACTCCTAAAAGTGTCTGAGGATTGCATAATCATGTCCGTTGACATATGCAATATTCAAAAGCTATACTTTAAAAACTAAGACTTGAATGAATTTTAAAAACCTAAACTTCTCACTAAACAACCATCCCAATAACAGCTCAGAATTACTAACTCCGGAGGAGGTATCCCCTTGTTTTCATAGTAAAACAGGTGACCCAAGGGAACACCCTCCCCCCCCCCCCCTTTTTCTTGCCCTGGGTCAAATAGCCCAGAGCGAAGAGGGCAGCAGAACGGAGACACTGCCGAAACAGACAGCCTACCTAGCTATAGTAGCAACTGTTAAGTGAATGACATTCTGAGCAGTAGATAATAGACCTAACAATAGAGGCCTCCAGAAATGGACTCGATATTTCTGAGATAAAATTCATGAATGTGGATGGCTGAGCGCAATGAGCGGCCTTCAAAAATCTATAATAGCGACACTATTAATGTAAGCCCAAGAAGTAGAAGAACTCTTACTTCATGAGCCGAAATCTTAAGCACAACTGCTAAGTCAATGATATACCATAAGCAGTACCGATAGTTAATAGAATCCATTAACAATAAAATGAAGCGTAATGTCCTTCTACTAGGCATCAAAGACAGAAGAAGCTTACGCCCATAGTAATAAACACATATCTGTTTATAAATACATAAACTGTACCCGGAAAGAGTAAAGGCCTATGCCCATACGAAGACGGAAGGACCTTAAAATAATAGGTTCCGGATAATAGGAGCCTAACTCTTATGCAAAAATCCAACCTAAATAGTAACGGAAGTAGTGATTCCGAAACTACGAAAGTGAAAATCATCCATCGATAGTGCATGAAACTCACTGACTCTACAGTAAAAGAGAAACCAACAGAATTACTGTCTAAAAGGCCAGAATTTGAAAACTACTGTTTCCAGAGGCTCAAATGATTACTTAGCTAAATAAGAACCGAAGTTAAAATCCATATAGGAATTTAATCTAAAGATTCTAAGTCTATTTATCAAAAAGTTACTAACTGACTTAGATAAAGAGACAAAAGACTCAATTGTAAACTATCGTAGAGTGCATAGGTATGAGGTAACATAAACCTATAACCTAAATAATAACAGGCTGCAGTAGATCTTGTGAAACAAGTATACTAAAAAATTGCAATGAGCAGTATGGAGGGATCAACAATATGAACATAATGATCCCTACACCAACGACGGAAGAGCCTCCACTTTAGCCGCATAGAATAGCGAAGAAGAGGATCTCCTATAGTAAGAAATCGCGTCCAAAGCTCGTCCAGTACAGTGCTTACAATGCAATATGGACCACACAACGGAATACATGAAGGTTGCGACCTTGCGGGTTGTGATAAAGATGACACGATTTACCCAGTGAAAAAAGATCCTCACATAGAGGAAGATTTCACGTTAAGACCCACAGTAGACAAGAGAGTAAATTACCCATGATCTCTGTGAAGATAGAGATGCTATCAACAGAAATGTATTGTGGTTGTTTATCTTAGCAATACCTGCTGAAACAACAGCGCCGGAGGATACGCGTATCCTATCATTCCGTCCTATAGATCAATAGAGCGTTAACAACATTAGCTGAAAGATCTGGACAAGCCAACACATACGTCTGCAATTGATTAGCAAGCTGTGTCGTAAATAAATCATCATTGGGCGCTCCCATAGATAGCAAATCTGATTGAATACTTGTTTGTTGAGAGTCCATTCTGACAGCAACAAGCGACCTGTAAGAGAACGGGAGTCTGGTAAAACAATCAGACGACCTGGAATATGACGGACCAAAACAGAACTTGGTGTACTATAACCAACAGACGGATTCTTTCCATTAAATTGAATAACGGAAACGAAAGAGTGCCTCCCTGGTTCCGGAGATACGCCACTACTGTCGAATTAAAGGACAGGATTTGGGCATGCGTTTCTGAATAATGTTCATGCAATGACATAAAGCAAGCCTAAAAAACATTATTCCGCGGAAGAAAACTGATGGCTAAGAGACTGCGGAACCCAAAGACCCTGGCACTTCGAATCCGTAGGGATCAGTATTATATCCCAATCTGTTTGACTGGCAACCGTCATAACAGCCACACTCGGGTCCGGCAACTGCGGTGGCACTCTCTGAGTCAACCACCGAATGTTTGCCCCAGTCTGAATCTCTTGTAACACTAGATAGACAAGAGAACGTGTAAATCGAGCAATTCATGGATTGCCGAAAAGTTGCCGTCGAAGAGAAGCTCCTCCGAGAACGAAGCGACTCTGAGAGAGTTCTTAACCTTACTATCCACGCGTGTGGATGTAGCTAGGGCTGCGTCACGTCTAACCAACTCCAATCAGCCACTGAAGGGCGGAGTTATAAAGGGAACAAACTACTGCCCTCAAAAGAAATTACATTGAGAATAATATCCCGTAAATCTTTTCTTGAAGACGTAATGATAACGCCTCAGTAAGGCGGATTACGTATGATAAAGCATCTAAGTTAAGTCTACTATACATCATGTCGTTTCCAACATTGAAATTGGAAAAGACATAAACGGCGAAAAAGAATATATGCAGTCTTTAACCACACCGTCTAGACGCATATGAACTCTCGGTATGCCCTGCTCTGCCAAAATAAACTATTCGTATAAATGATAAAATGGCAGAAATGAGCAACGCGGACAAGAAACTAAACTATCATGCTTGGTAGCAGGCTTGTATATATATATATATATAGCGTCGAAAAGTTAAAAAATTTATAGTAATTTATATATTTTTTATACTTACCAATGACCCAGACTTAGCTGGTGCTAACTCTAACAAAACCAGGGCCAAACACAAATTTTGCCCCCCAATCCCCCAAATTTGCATCCAAAACAAAAAGAAATCATGTCCTAAAGGACCTCCATACTACGCCTCTACTGCGCATGCGCAGTGACGCAGACGTCCTGAAATTGGCACCAATTATCATTCTTACTGGCAGTGCCTGGTCAGCGCTATGTACTCAGCGGGGAGGCAAGAGTTCCCAACTCCAGGGAGGGCCATCCCCGTCTGGGTCATTGGTAAGTATAAAAAATATATAAATTACTATAAATTTTTTAACATTTTTATACTGTACCAATGACCCAGACTTAGCTGAATAGTAAACAGGCTGGAGGGCCTAGGACATAGAGGAAAATCCAATAAGCTCAACTATATAGTAAAGAGGTAACCCCTTAAGGAGAAAAGGAGTATTAGGCTTTACATGTATCTTTCTTATTTAATATTAAATTAGAAAGATACACTACCCTTAATAATTGAGCACAATCACATTCATGTTCTCTATTAACATCCAGTATATCCCTTATACTAATTATATTTAAAGCAAGCCAATAAATAAAGTAGTCCAGAGAATTGAGACTCTTTATAGTCATTTAAAAGTTTCCGAGTATTGTATATTAAAGCCCATTTGACACTTGACATATACAAATGCTTCACACCGAGCTACACTTTAAAAATAAGACATAAATTAATTTTAACATTAATATTACACTTTAAAACCATCCCGGAAGCGACTCAGAAATACTGACTTGGAGGAGGCATTCCCTTGCTTTTCACTATAAAGCAGGTGACCTAAGGGAACATCCGCCCCCCCCCCCCCCCCCTCCCCTTGCCCTGGGTCAAATCACCCAGAGCGAAGAGGGCAGCCGGACGGAGTCACTGCCGGAACAGAAAACCTGCATAACTATAGTTGCAACTGTTTAGTGGACGACATTCTGAGCAACAGATAACGGACCTAAACAATGCAGGTCTCCAGAAATGGACTCAATATTTCTGAGATAAAAATTCGTAAATGTGGATGGCTGAGACCAATAAGCAGCCTTCATTAAATCTGTAATAGCAACACTATTAGCATAAGCCCAGGAAGTAGAAAGAGCTCTTACTTCATGAGCAGAAATCTTAAGCACAGACTGCTGAAAAGAAGATAAATCTTCATAAGCAGTACGGATAGTTAATTGAATCCATCTAGCAATAGAATGGACCGAAATGTCCTTTCTATTAGGCATCAAAGACAGAAAGAAACGTTTCCGTCCCTTTCTGATAAACTGAGATCTCTGTTTATAGATACGTAACGCTCTAACAGGACAGAGTAAAGGCCTACGCCCGTCTGAAGACGGAAGAGCCTTAATAACAATAGGTTCCGGATATTTATTAGGAGCCTGATTCTTAGCAAAAAAACCCACATTAGTAGTGAAGGTGATAGTGTTCCCAACACTACGATAGTGAGAATCATCCACCGACAGTGCATGAAGCTCACTGACTCTTCTAGCAGAAGAGAAAGCTAAGAGAAAAGCTGTCTTATAAGATAAGAATTTGAAATCTACTGTCCCAAGAGGTTCAAATGGCTTTTCCTTTAATTTAAGAAGAACCCAAGCTAAATTCCACTTAGGAATTAATCTAAGAGTTCTGGGTCTATTTATCGAAAAGTTTCTAACCAACTTAGATAAAGAGACATTAGATCCAATTTGTAAACTATCATGATGTGCATAGGTATCAGATAACATAGATCTATAACCCTTTATAGTAACAGGCTGCAGTTTGATTTCGTCAAACAAGTATACTAGAAAGTTTGCAATGTCTGGTATAGAGGGATCGAATATATCTACAGAATGATCCCTACACCAACGACGAAAAACCTTCCACTTAGCCGCATAGTTTAGCGAAGAGGAGGTCCTCCTACAGTTAGAAATCACGTCCACTGCTCGTCCTGTAAAGTATTTGCCATGCAAGAAGGACCGCACAACGGAAAAACGTGAAGGTTGAGACCTTGCGGGTTGTGATGGAGTTGGCGCGATTTCCCCTGCGAAAGAAGATCCTCCCGTGGAGGAAGCTTTCGCAGTAGGTCCCACAACAGACACCTGAGTAGATTTATCCACGGTCTCTGTGGCGACAGAGATGCTACCAACAGAATCTTGCATTGAGATTGTTTTATCTTTAGCAATACTTGTTGAATTGTTTTATCTTTAGCAATACTTGTTGAATTAACGGCGCTGGAGGATACGCATATCCTATCATTCCGTCCCAAGGGATCGACAGAGCGTCTACTGCAAATGCTCTTGGATCCGGACACGGAGACACATACGTCTGCAACTGATTGTTGAGATGTGTCGCAAATAAGTCTATCATTGGCCGTTCCCATTGGTAGCAAATCTGATTGAATACTTGTTTGTTGAGAGTCCACTCCGACGGCAACAAGCGACCCTTTCGTGAAAGGGAGTCTGCTAGCACATTCAGACGACCCGGTATGTGACGGACCGAAAGAAGAACGTGATGTTCTAGCGCAAACAGAAGGATTCTTTCCGTTAGATTGAACAACGGAACTGAATGAGTGCCTCCCTGATTCCGTACATACGCCACTACTGTCGTATTGTCGGATAGGATTTGGACATGAGCATTGTGAATAATGTCCATCCAGTGACGTAATGCAAGCCAAATTGACATCATTTCCTTGATGTTTATGTGCTTGCACAGGAATTGCGGATCCCAAAGACCCTGGCATCTCGAATCCGTTGGGATCAATGATGCACCCCAACCTGTTTGACTGGCATCCGTCATAATGGTAAAACTCGGATCCGGCAACTGCAGCGGAACTCCCTGAGTTAACCACTGAATGTTTGCCCAAGTCTGAATCTCTTGTTTCACTTGATCTGACAAGAGAACGTCTACATCGAGCGAATGAATTTTCACACTCCAATTCTGAGTCAAGAAAATTTGAAGAGGACGTGTGCGTAACCGCCCCATCGGAATGAGATCCGCGGCGGCTCCGCACAGACCTATCAGTCTCATAAATTCTCTCACCGTGACTTTGTCTGCGTGCAGACAATAGCGAGCATAACAACTGACTAATTTCGCTCTGGTTAACGGCAGATGAATGAGATTGTTGTGCGTCTCGAAGCTCATTCCCAGATGAGTGAATGACTTGGACGGCACCAGATCCGACTTCTCCTCGTTTACTATAAAAACGAGACGTCGGAGCAATAGAAGAAGATTCTGAACATCGTTCTGAAGCGTTAACTCGTTGCCGTACCTCTGAAGAATGTCGTCCAGGTAGGCCGACGTTACCGCAGACGAATGAGCTCGGAAATAGATCATTACCGAGTTCATTACCCGAGTGAAAGCCCAGGGTGCTAGATTCAATCCGAAGCACATCGCCCAGAATTGATACACCACTCCTAGGACTGCGAAGCATAGGTACTTTCAGAATGTCGGATGTACCATGACGTGAAAGTACGCATCTTTGAGATCTATGCTCGTTGCATAATCGTTCACTCATATACTCGCTCTGACCGATCGAATCGTCTCCATATAAAACTTCGGAGTGACGATCAGCTTGTTTACCCAGCTCAAATCTATGACTGGACGGAACAAGCCGTCTGGTTTCGGAACCAGAAACAGATGGCTGTAGAATCCCGGAGATTCCTGGTTTTCTACGACCTCTACCGCTTTCTTCATTAAAAGAGACTGCACCTCTGATAACAGAGCGTCTCTTTTCTGCGGATTTGACAGAAGATGAGTCCACTTTGGACTTCGAGTTAATGGAGGCTTTCGTTTGAAGGATATCTTTAGACCTTCCGAAGTCACTCCTCTCACCCAAGGGTCGTCCGTAATCGACGCCCATTCTTGTGAAAAACTCGACAACCTTCCGCCAACCGGTACGCGATAGAGGTTTAAGCCATCACCTCCTGGACCTGCGAGGCCTGCGGTAGGAGAAACCACGTCCTCCATGGCCCGCACCTCGCCCCGTCGACCTCGGGGCGCCCGACCGATTGTCCCGGCCTGAAGAACGTCCCGAACGAGAGTCGCTACCCTGACGGTCTATCGAGTAAGACCAAGAGGACGCACCGGAACCTCTATAGGAACCTCTCTTGGGCGCATTAGACCCAGAAGTGCCGGTCTTATTCGTGTCTGCTGTATCCGACTTCTTAGGAGCAGATTTGAACAACAGAGAATCCTTAGCTTTCTTTGTAATTTTATCATAAATAGCAGAAAGCTTGCCGTCAAAGAGAAGTTCTCCTGAGACCGAAGCGACTCTAAGAGAGTTCTTCACCATAGTATCCACTAGTGTGGATGTAGCTAGGGCTGCGTCACGTCTAACCAACTCCAGATTTGCCACTGAAAGGGCGGAGTTACACGTGGAATAAGCTACTGCCCTTGAAAGAAGTCTTAAAGAGGATTGTATATCCTGAAACTCTTTCCCCTGAAGGTGCAGTGATAACGCCTTAGTAAGGTGATCTGCGTAAGATAAGGCATCTAAATTGGCTCTGTTAGACGCAATAGCTGTTTCCAACACCGCAGTTGGAATAGAAGCCGACGACGGTAATGATAGCTCTAAGTCTTCCGCCTCGTCGTCCATATGCAGAGGAACTCTCGGTATACCCTGTCCTGCCGTATCGAATTTATTCCTTGCATTAATGAAAGGCAGGTTGAGAGTATTAGCGGACAAGAAACCTGCTTTCCCCATCCTGGAAGCAAGTTTAAATATAGCGTCGTTCAATAATTCAAATGTTCTTGCAACATTATTGGACTGCGACGGAAACTCGGGAGCGATGTCCCTAAACCGCTCAAAAAATTCAGAGTCCAATGACGCTATAATTCTCTTGTCCGGAACCGCAGCAGTCTGGCCCGACGGAACAACTTGAGGGAGAAAGTGCCGGATGAAGTCCACGGCAGCTTTATGTTGTTCCGAAAGGGATAGCTCCAAGTCATCCGTATCCCTTTCACCATCCGGTCGGACCTCATGATGTTCCCGGTCGTCCGCCCCCGATGCTTCGGCGGAGCGTACCGACCCAGCGCCGTCGGATAATTCTCGATCCGACACCGTTTCTGTCGGCTGCTGGGATGCTGCGATAAGCTGTGCTATCTGCACAAGAATGTCCGGCGTCGAGACCTGCGGAGGCGCCGTCCTTCGCTGCTTCGCCGAGGGCAGCTCCGCATCAGATGGCTCCCGCATACTTTTCCTATGCGAACGTCCGGAGTCCATCGGTCTCGAATCCCTGGCTGCCGGATGGTGTGACCTGGTCGCCGAAGAATCCTTGATCGGCGAAGCTGGTAATATATCGGCGGTCACGCAGCCAAGGTGCGGTCGTGTGCGCTGACAAGAAGAGGAAGCCTTAACAGTCTCCACGGACTGCTTATACAACGGAGCGTCCCGAGCGATGGACGTATGCTCCGCTAAAGACACATTTTGTACCACAACATCTGGTCCCAGATGTTGTTGTACGAGAGAAGGGCCTCTCTCGCTCGCGGCCCGACTGGACCTGGACGAGCTAGGAACCGGACTCAAAGGCTTCCTCCGTTCTCGCTCACTATCCGCCGTCACTGGGTGTGCATCTATTATGTTTATAGTGCTCGCATCACCCAAAATTTCCTCCTGGACCACATCGGACGTACCCGGCTGCCGAAACCATTCGGTGAATGGACGCTACACCGGGCGAGCTAGCGGACGACATTTGTCTAATCTCCATGAGCACTTTTGCCGCTAGCTCTGAATTCATTTGTGACGACGAACGCACACTTGTAGAAGATAACATGGAAACATCACCCTGTTCTGGTTCCTCTGAAATAGAAACTGAGAGAGTAGAGTGACCTTGCGGAGAAAGAGCCGGCATAGCCCTTTCTCCAGAAACAACATATCGTGACACACGTTTCCAATGTTTCTCATCCCAATATTCACATATAGGACAGGGATTAATGCGAGAACACTGACTACAATTAATACAATGATCATGAAAGTCAGAGGAAGATTTCTTCCTATTACAATTTGAACAATGTCCCTTCATTGTGAAAGAACAACAATAAGTCCTAGTTACTCGCAAAAACCCCTGACACAAAGATACATAATAACATGATCCATTAATAAATGAAAAAACAATTGCAAATCAAAATAATTTTGAAAAAATATTTTTTCAGCGAAGCCCAAGTTGCTGAAAAGTAACGTTGAGCCCCGATGGATCCGATGGCAAAGTGTGGTCAAAAATTTTAAATTTATATTAAATAATTAATGAGACACTTACGGATAATATAAATGTATCTTATAGTGAGATAAACTACAGCAAAAGGCAAACAGCCCCCCTCAAAAAAGGCTGTTGCCAATGTAAACAAACAGTGTAAAAACACCAGAAAACATGACTCCAGGCACTGAAAAAACTGGCCCGGAATCAGTCATCAAATTACACTCTATCTGATGCAAAACAGAGACTCCCAGGGAAGAATCTGCAGAACATCAGATGGAAGATGCAGAACACAAACGTTATACACCCATGGGTGAAAACGTAACTATGGGGAAATAACAGAAAACATTCTGTAACCAAGCAACTCTCCCAGGAAATTTTAGAAATGAACTTTCTCAAAAATATGCCAAAAGCATGGGAGAATTGCAAGGGGGGACTTTAGAAGGCTAGGGGAGAGGAAACACTGAATAAGCAGTGCAACATTTAGCAAGAATGACAACAAGAGGCCCATGCCTCGAAAATAGGCAACTTAACATAATTTCATCAAAAAATTTTAAGTACAGCCCTGATTATTTTTTGTTACTTCTTTTTCCTCTCCTCCTTCTATCCTCCTTAGAATCACATTTTCTCCAAAAATTACGTGTCTGGCATCCTTTCAACTGAGATTTACAAGCACAAAGATCAGTGAGATGTTGACTGATGAAGGGCCAAACAGAGAATGATAATTGGCGCCAATTTCGGGACGTCTGCGTCACTGCGCATGCGCAGTAGAGGCGTAGTATGGAGGTCCTTTAGGACATGATTTCTTTTTGTTTTGGATGCAAATTTTGGGGATTGGGGGGCAAAATTTGTGTTTGGCCCTGGTTTTGTTAGAGTTAGCACCAGCTAAGTCTGGGTCATTGGTACAGTATAAAAATATAAAACACATGTTGTAATGACAATATTGGACTGCGTCGGTAAGTCAGGGACAATGTCCCTGAACCGATCGAAAAATCCGAGTCCAATGACGCTATAAGTCTCTTATCCAAGATCGCTGCAATGAAGTCTGAAATAACAATCACTGGAAGATAATGCCAGAAGATATGAAAGGCAGCTTCCGATACTACTAAAGGGAAAACTCGAAATCTTTCGAATCCCTTTCGCCATCCTGTCGGACCCTATAAAGCGTTCGGTCGTCCGTACCTGATGCAACCGTGGACCGCACCGACCCAGCGCCGTCGGATAATTCCTGATTCGACCGAGAAACTGTCAATTGCTGGGATGCTGCGAAACAACTGTGCTAACTCGGATAGCACGTCCGTCACTGAGGCCTGAGGAGAAGCGGTCTTACGATGCATTGCCGCTGGAAGTTCCGTGATCGTTACCCCGTGCATACTACCAATATGCGAGCGAACGGAGTGTATAGGCCTCGTGTCCCTTGGCTACCGGATGGCGCGACCTATTCGCCGTGGAATCACTGAATGACGAAACTGATCGGATACTCGAGGTCACATAGCCAATGTGCGGTCGTGTGCCCTGCTGTGAGGATGAGGAAGCATTAAGGACAGTCTCTCGGAGTGTCAATATAACGGAGCGTACCGACCGACGGACATATGCTCCGAATGTAAAATATCTGAACCACAACATGCGGTCCCCTATGTTGTTGGACGAGAGAGGGACCTCTCTCGCTCAGAGCCCGGACGGACCTGGACAAGCCAGGAACCGGACTAACAGGCTTCCTCTGATCTGTCCTCAATCTGCCGTCACTGGGTGAGTACTAAAGTAATTAAAGTGCTTGCATCACCCAAATCTCCTTCCTAGACTGCAACGGACGAACCCTGCAGCCGAACCATTCGATGAATGTACGCTACACCGGGTGAGCTAGCGAATGTCACTCCGTAGGCGATAGACATATTCCATGAGCACTTATTGCCGCTAGCTCTTCATTAACTATGACGACAGAGGCACACTTTTGAAAGACATCTCCGTAACTCTGCGAACAAGAAACCAGAAATGCTTGGTTAAAGCAAGCATAAAATAATAATATATATAGCGTCGTTCAATAATTCGAAAGTTTGTGTGACATTATTGGACTATGTCGGAACTGAGGGACGATGTCCCTGAACCGAACCAAAAATTTCTAAGTCCACCGACGCTATCAGTTTCTTATCCGGCATCGCAGCATTCTGGTCCGACGAAAGAAGCTGTAGAAGACCAAGTCAGATGACATACACAACAGCATATGTTGTTCCGAAAGGGAAAGCTCCAAATCCTCCAAATCCCTTTCGGTATCCCGTCGGACCAGATGAAACTTTCGGACGTCCGTACCCGCTTCCGCGGAGCGTCCCGACCCAGCATCGTCGGATAAAATATATGCGACAGATTCAGTTGATGCTGGGATGCTGCGATAAACTGTGCTATTAAGGAAAGCACGTCCGTTCCCGAGGCCTGTGCAGTAGCGGTCTTACGATGCATTGCCGCCGGAAGCTCCGTGTACGTTGACTCCCGCACACTTCCTATGCGAACGTCCGGAGTCTGCAGGCCTCGTGTCCCTGGTTACCGGATGGTGTGACCTGGTCGCCGAAGAATCCTTGATCGGCGAAGCTGGTAATATATCGGCGGTCACGCAGCCAAGGTGCGGTCGTGTGCGCTGACGAGAAGAGGAAGCCTTAGCAGTCTCCGCGGACTGCCAGATGTTCTTGAATGAGAGAGGGGCCTCTCTCGCTTGCCGTCCGGATGGACCGGAACGAGCTATGAACCGGACTAAAAGGCTTCCTCCGTTCTCCCTCCGATCCGCCGTCACTGGGTGTGCATTAGGTTAATTTATAGTGCTCGCATCACCCCAAAATTCCTTCTAGACCGCAACGGACGAACCCGGCTGCCGAACCATTCAGTGAATGGACGCTACACCGGGCGAGCTAGCGGACGTCAAAGGCCGTCGAACCTACTAGGGTCCTCTTAGGCAATTGGCGTATTTACATGAGCACTTTTCCGCTAGCCCTTCATTAATTGTGACGACGGAGGCACACTGTTGGAAGACATCACAGATACATCACCCTAATCTTGATCGTCTGAAATAGAAATTGATAAAGTAGAGTGACCCTGCGGGGAAAGGACCGGAGTGTCCAAATCCCCAATAACATACCGTGACATACGCTTCCCATATTGTCATCGAAATCATACGATACAGAACAGGAGTTAATGCGAGTACACTGACCACATATAGAATGATTATAAAGTCAGAGGAAGACTTCCTCTTAATACAATTGATCAATATCCTTTCAATGTGAAAAGAAAACAAGTCCTGGTACTCGCACTAACCCCTGGCAATCAAAATACATAATAATAATATGATCCATTAATATAGAAAAAATAATTGAAATCAAAATATTTTGAAAAAATATTTTTTCAGAACAGCCCAAGTTTCTGAAAAGTAACGTTGAGCCCCAATGGATCCCAAGCCTAAGTGTGGACAAAAATTTTAAAAATAGTTTAAACAATTTATTCAACACTTACGAACAATAATAATGTATCTAGTTATGATTAAAATAACATCAAGATATTATTTTCAAGAAATCCCCCCCTCACACAGAGGGCTGTTGTAAATGTAAACAATGAGTGTAAAAACACTAAAATAAGACTCCAGGCACCCAGGCCCGAAATCAGTTACCAAAAATACACTATCTGATGCAAAACAGAGACTTCCAGGGAAGAAACTGCAGAACATCAGATGGTAGATGCAGAACACAACGCCTAGGTGAAGACGTAAACATGGGGAAAAGAACAGAATTCATTCTGTTATTCAGCTAAAACTCCCAAGAAAATTTAGTAATAATAATTACAAAAACTATGCCAAAAGCATGGGAGAATAGCAAGGGGGGACTTAAAGGACAGGGAGAGAGGAAAACACTTAAAAAACAGTGTAACTAAATAATCAGAATGACAACAAAATGGCTGCTGCCTCGAAAATAGGTAACTTAACATAATTTCATTAAAAAATTTTAAGTTACAGCTCTGATAATATTCTGTCACACATTTTTTTCCTCTCCTCCTTCTCTATCCTCCTTAGAATCACCATTTCACTAATATTTATGTGTCTGGCATCATTTAAACTGAGATTTATAAGAACAAAGATCAGTCAGATGTTAACTGATGAAGGGCCAAACTTAGAATGATTAATGGCGCCAATTTCGGAACGTCCTTGACACTGCGCATGCGCAGTAGGGGCGAAGTGTGGAGGGCCTTTCAGGACATGTTTTCTTTGGTTTTAGATGCAAATTTTGGGGATTGGGGGGCAAAATTTATGTTTGGCCCTATATTTTAAGAGTTAGCACCAGCTATGTCTGGGTCATTGGTACAGTATAAAAATATACAATTGTAAAAGTTTTATAGTATTGACTCCTGGACAAAACTTGTAAATCATCCTTAGTAACATGTTGTATATCTAACCTGGAAGTATTTAAGTAATGGTTTGGAGAAAGAGATTTTGAAAATGTTTTTTCCATTATTCACAGTGACACCTTAAATTTGATCACAGGGACGTTGGATTTGAAAAAAAAAAATGTATATCATACTTATAAAGATTTTATATATCAAACAAGAAAGTTTTTGGAACGGTGGTTTGGGAGAAGATTTTTATATTTCTTTCCCCTTTACTCACACTGTTAAAATCATAAGGCCCGATGGCATCCCTAGATTGATTTGAACTGACTTGTAATCATACTTACACAGATGGTATATCATTGTGTGAGAACCCAAAGGTTCTGTCTTCTACTGGAAGATAGAAACTTATGGTTCTCACTTGACGATATGTTAAACAAGGAAGAATTTGGACTAGTGATTTGTGAGAAGATTTTTCAACTATTTTTTTCCTTTCTCCTCAGGGTTATAAATAGGGACACTCATTTTGGGCCCATAATAAAACCGATCCAGATTTTTTTTTTACCAGTTTCAGTATAATCCCACTTAGGATGCTCCATACCAAATACCAATAACGCATTCGATGTAGAAAAAAATTACTTGGAAATTTAATTCTATTTTTAGCCTCTATGGGTCTCCACAGGCCCACAGATCCATTTTTAGCAGAAATATAGAACCTAGCACCAATTCGCAATGTGCGACAAATTTACATTAAATGGACTCAGGTTTCCAAAAATGTAAAATTTAAGCAGGACAAAAAATTTTCCCCCACATTTTATTACAGGTGATATTACCCAACCCCTTCTCCAAACTCTGTTTTAACAAACTTCATTCTACACCTCAAATGCAAGCTCAATACCACATATCAAGTCATCACATGAAAAGGTTCATGGGAAGAACATTTTTCAATGATGGCGAGGATGGCATATGCCACACTTCTGTGATCATTTGCATGAAATTTTACTGAAATCAGGCTAGAGGTTTGGGAGGTGAAGACTCAAACACCACCTTTATAATGGATGATGATTGATAAAGAAGGATGTACAAGTGCTGACATTCAGTCAGGTGTACTAAAAAATAAAAGAAATGTCTGTCTTAAAACAGGAAAAGGTCAACAAATGTACTTTAAACAACTTTACCTCCTGAACTCTGCATTCTAGAATGGGAGGGTGTGTTTTGTTGGGTTTCGCATCACAATATATGATACATTATTGGTCAGCCTTGACCATGACACACTATCATAACACTGATTCACATTTTTCAGTGCAAGATCAATCACTTTCTTCTCAAAGTTTTAGCAAGAAACATTCCTGAAAACAACAAGTCTGGAAACAACTACAGTGGAGCCTACTTAATTGGATATCTCTCTAATTGAACAACCTGGTCAATTGCAAGTATCTTTCAGACACCAAACCATTTACCATACCTTTAGTACAAATTTAACCATTTAACTGCAAACATGTTAGAGTAATCTCTCGTTAATTGAATACAAATCTTCCAATCTATCAAAGATTTATTCTGAAGACTAACGAGTTCACCTTTGTGTACAGAACTATCTGGCCTAAATACATCCAATACAGGCATTTAACCCTTTATCTAAGACGAAAAGCAGACGACACTTGCAAACAAAATTCTTGAATAACTAAATATTTTCATTTTTTACATCAAACACACAGCTTATGACCCTGCATTGGAACAAGCTAGTTGAGCTCATTCCAATGAGGGGTCATAAGCTATGTTTTTGAGAAATAAAATGAAACCAGAGGCTCAAGTGAGCCTAAAATGCTCACCTGGCTCAAATTGTCAAAAGAGATGAGTGTATCAGTGAGTGATCAGCAGCAAGAGCAATTTTTTGATTTGCTATGACACAACCAAAGGCAACTTTTTTTGGCCATTCATTTCTGCTGGTCCTAGGAAAGCTCCCTAGCAAGCTCTGTTCTGTGAAGTATTAAAAAACAACAACCGAATAAAATTTTTGTTTAGTTTTCAACTACTGTGGTTCTCTCTGCCCCCCCCCCCCCCCCCACCCCAAAAAAAGGAAATTTAAAAAAAAAGACAAGAAAAAACAAGCGACTCGATTTGAACAAACTTGAACTTGACACTCCTAGAGATGTTACATATCAAATATGAAAGGATTCTCACTGGTGGACCTGAAGAAGTAGAATTTTCAAGAAATTTTCTAATATTTATACTAAGTTAAACTTTAGGCTTAAAAAAATAGCCAAAATATTAACCCATGGACCTGATTTGAACAACCTTTAATCTAACCCTCCCAGAGGTGTTGTACACCAAATATCAAAAGAATCTGACTGCTGGATCTGAAGGAGATGATTTTAAACGATAATTCCCCATATTGCACTAAGAAGATATTTGGGCTCCCTTGGGGAACTCAAATATTAACCCAGGAACTTGATTTGGACAAATTTGAACCTTACACCTCTAGAGATGTCACATACCATATATGAAAGGATTCTCACTAGTGGGTCTGAAAAAGAAGATTTTTTTAAGAAGTTTTCTCATATTGCACCGAGTTAAAATCTGGGCTCCAATAAAGAGCCCAAGTATTCATCCAGGGACCCCATTCGAACAAACTTGAATCTAACCCCCCTAGAGATGCTTCATACCAAATATGAAAAGAATCTGGCTGGTGGATCTGAAGAAGAAGATTTTTAAAGATTTTTCCCCATATTGCACCAAGTTAATATTTGGGCTCCCATAGGAAGCCCAAATATTAACCCAGGGACTCAATTTGAACAAAATCCAATCTGACCCCTGTGGATATGTTGTATACAAGTATCAAAAGAATCTGACTGTTTGATCTGAAGAAGAAGATTTTTAAAGCTTATTCCCCATAGCACCCTAAGTTAATTATTTGGACTCCTGTTTTGAGCCCAAATATGAACCGAGGGGCTCGAGTTGAACACACTTGTATTTGATGATCCTATGGATGCTGTATACCAAATATCAAAAGATTCTGATCAGCGGTTCTGAAGATAAATTTTTTTTAACTTTTTGCAAATATGCTAACTCAGCATTTTTTCAAATGCTCCTACAGAACACCCTGACACAACTGATCAACTTTTTCTTTTTTTTTGAGTCCATTCTACAGGTCCTAAGGATGTTTCATACCAAATAACAGTTCTCTGTTCCATGTAGTTTGGGAAATATGGGCATTTGAATGTTTTTCTATTTTGAGCCCCTGGGGTACCCACAGGGCTATGAAAAAAAAAGATTTGGGCATCAATTTACTTTGGACACACTTATACTACATGCCAAATTTGGTTAAAATCGGCCCATCAGTTCTTGAAATAGAAATTTTGGGCAGCACCCAAAATGGGTATGTGCCCACAGAGAGCCCAACTATTGATCTACCAACTTCCCTTGAACAAACTTTAATCTTCACCACCAAAGAGTGTTCCATAACATATATGAAGGGAATCTCTCTGTTGGTTCATTCGAAGAAGATTTTTAAAGATTTTTAGGCTTTGGCATCATTGACCAAAGCCCGGTGAAGGCAGCTGCTTCATTTGAACAAAATAAAAAGAGTACACCCCAGGGATGGTTTGTGCAATATATGTTTGAATTTGGCTGAATGGCTGTGAAGAAGAAGCCAAGTTTGCAAAAGTTAATGGACGACGGATGCCAAGTGATGGCAATAGCTCACACTGACTTGCAGTCAGGTGAGCTAAAAATAATGAAAATTGAATGGTGATTTTTGTGCATAGTGCTGGCCGGTTGTGGACATTACATTGGGTAAAGGGTTAACCTATTATATCTTGTTTGACACAAGCTCTATGAGCTCTGTCAAACAAGATATAACAGAACAAATGGTCAGTTTATCACAAAAAAGCAGAAAAGTTAAAAAATTTATAGTAATTTATATATTTTTTATACTTACCAATGACCCAGACATAGCTGGTGCTAACTCTTAAAATATAGGGCCAAACACAAATTTTGCCCCCCAATCCCCAAAATTTGCATCTAAAACTAAAGAAAACATGTCCAGAGAGGCCCTCCACACCTCGCCCCCACTGCGCATGCGCAGTGTCAAGGACGTTCCGAAATTGGCGCCATTTATCATTCTAATAACCAGTGCCTGGTAAGCGCTATGTACTCAGCGGGGAGGCAAGAGTTCCCAACTCCTGGGAGGGCCATCCCCGTCTGGGTCATTGGTAAGTATAAAAAATATATAAATTACTATAAATTTTTTAACATTTTTATACTGTACCAATGACCCAGACATAGCTGAATAGTAAAAAGGCTGGAGGGCCAAGGACATAGAGCAAAATGGAATACGCTCAATAAAATAAAATAGAGTCATCCCCTGTAGGGAAAAGAAGTAATAGGCCTTACATGTATCTTTCTTATTTATGATAAATTAGAAAGATACAACACCTTCCAAAAATTGAGCTTCATACATCCATGTACTCTATTAATATCCAATAATCCTTATACTAATAATTTTTAAAGTAAGCCAATAATAAAGTAAGTCTAGAGAATAGAGACTCTTATACTCCTAAAAGTGTGTGAGAATTGCATAATCATGTCCGTTGACATATGCAATATTCAAAAGCTATACTTTAAAAACTAAGACTAGAATGAATTTTATAAACTTAAACTTCTCACTAAACAACCATCCTAAAAACAGCTCAGAATTACTAACTCCGGAGGAGGTATCCCCTTGTTTTCATAGTAAAAACAGGTGACCCAAGGGAACACCCTCCCCCCCCCCTTTTTCTTGCCCTGGGTCAAATAGCCCAGAGCGAAGAGGGCAGCCGAACGGAGACACTGCCGAAACAGACAGCCTACCTAGCTATAGTAGCAACTGTTAAGTGAATGACATTCTGAGCAGTAGATAATAGACCTAACAATAGAGGCCTCCAGAAATGGACTCGATATTTCTGAGATAAAATTCATGAATGGATGGCTGAGCGCAATGAGCAGCCTTCAAAAATCTATAATAGAACACTATTAATGTAAGCCCAAGAAGTAGAAGAACTCTTACTTCATGAGCCGAAATCTTAAGCACAACTGCTAAGCCAATGATATACCATAAGCAGTACACTAGTTAATAGAATCCATTAACAATAAAATGGAGCGTAACGTCCTTCTACTAGACATCAAAGACAGAAGAAGCTTACGCCCTTGTAATAAACAGATATCTGTTTATAAATACATAAACTGTACCCGGAAAGAGTAAAGGCCTATGCCCATACGAAGACGGAAGGACCTTAAAATAATAGGTTCCGGATAATAGGAGCCTAACTCTTATGCAACAATCCAACCTAAATAGTAACGGAAGTATTGATTCCGAAACTATGAAAGTGAAAATCATCCATCGATAGTGCATGAAACTCACTGACTCTACAGTAAAAGAGAAACCAACAGAATTACTGTCTAAAAGGTCAGAATTTGAAAACTACTGTTTCCAGAGGCTCAAATGATTACTTAGCTAAATAAGAACCTGAAGTTAAAATCCGTATAGGAATTTAATCTAAAGATTCTAAGTCTATTTATCAAAAAGTTACTAACTGACTTAGATAAAGAGACAAAAGACTCAATTGTAAACTATCGTAGAGTGCATAGGTATGAGGTAACATAAACCTATAACCTAAATAACAACAGGCTGCAGTAGATCTTGTGAAACAAGTATACTAAAAAATAGCAATGAGTAGTATGGAGGGATCAACCATATGAACATAATGATCCCTACACCACGACGGAAGAGCCTCCACTTTAGTCGCATAGAATAGCGAAGAAGAGGATCTCCTATAGTAAGAAATCGCGTCCAAAGCTCGTCCAGTACAGTGCTTACAATGCAATATGGACCACACAACGGAAAACATGAAGGTTGCGACCTTGCTGGTTGTGATAAAAATGACACGATTTACCCAGTGAAAAAAGATCCTCACATAGAGGAAGATTTCACGTTAAGATCCACAGTAGACAAGAGAGTAAATTACTCATGATCTCTGTGAAGATAGAGATGCTATCAACAGAAATATATTGTGGTTGTTTATCTTAGCAATACCTGCTAAAAACAACAGCGCCGGAGGATACGCGTATCCTATCATTCTGTCCTATAGATCAATAGAGCGTTAACAGTATTAGATCAGAGATCTGGACAAGCCAACACATACGTCTGCAATTGATTAGCCAACTGTGTCATAAATAAAACATCATTGGGCGCTCCCATAGATAGCAAATCTGATTGAATACTTGTTTGTTGAGAGTCCATTCTGACAGCAACAAGCGACCCGTAAGAGAACGGGAGTGCGATAAAACAATCAGACGACCCAGAATATGACGGACCAAAACTGAACTTGGTGTACTATAACCAACAGACGGATTCTTCCCATTAAATTGAATAACGGAAACGAAAGAGTGCCTCCCTGGTTCCGGAGATACGCCACTACTGTCGAATTAAAGGACAGGAATTTGGGCATGCGTTTCTGAATAATGTTCATGCAATGACATAAAGCAAGCCTAAAAAACATTATTCCGCGGAAGTTAACTGATAGCTAAAAGACTGCGGAACCCAAAGACCCTGGCACTTCGAATCCGTAGGGATCAGTATATATCCCAATCTGTTTGACTGGCAACCGTCATAACAGCCACACTCGGGTCCGGCAACTGCGGCGGCACTCTCTGAGTCAACCACCGAATGTTTGCCCCAGTCTGAATCTCTTGCAACACTAGATAGACAAGAGAATGTATAAATCAAGCAATTCATGGATTGCCGGAAAGTTGCCGTCGAAGAGAAGCTCCTCCGAGAACGAAGCAACTCTGAGAGAGTTCTTAACCTACTATCCACGCGTGGATGTAGCTAGGGCTGCCTCACGTCTAACCAACTCCAATCAGCCACTGAAGGGCGGAGTTATACGTGAACAAACTACTGCCCTCAAAAGAAATTACATTGAGAATAATATCCCGTAAATCTTTTCTTGAAGACGTAATGATAACGCCTCAGTAAGGCGGATTACGTATAATAAAGCGTCTAAGTTAAGTCTAATATACATAATGTCGTTCCCAACATTGAAATTGGAAAAGACATAAACGGTGAAAAAGAATATATGCAGTCTTTAATCACACCGTCTAGACGCATATGAACTCTCGGTATGCCCTGCTCTGCCAAAATAAACTATATGTAAAAAAGATAAAATGGCAGAAATGAGCTACGCGGACAAGAAACTAAACTATCATGCTTAGTAGCCGTCTTGTATATATATAAATATATAGCGTCGAAAAATAAAACACATGTTGTAATGACAATATTGGACTGCGTCGGTAAGTCAGGGACAAAGTCCCTGTACCGATCGAAAAATCCGAGTCCAATGACGCTATAAGTCTCTTATCCAAGATCGCAGCAATGAAGTCCGAAAAATAATCACTGGAAGAAATGCCAGAAGATATGAAAGGCATCTTCCGATACTACTAAAGGGAAAACTCGAAATCTTTCGAATCCCTTTCGCCATCCTGTCGGACCCTATAAAGCGTTCGGTCGTCCGTAGCTTGATGCAACCGCGGACCGCACCGACCCAGCGCCGTCGGATAATTCCTGATTCGACCGAGAAACCGTCAATTGCTGGGATGCTGCGAAACAACTGTGCTAACTCGGATAGCACGTCCGTCACTGAGGCCTGAGGAGCCGCGGTCTTACGATGCATTGCCGCAGGAAGCTCCGAGATCGTTACCCCGTGCATACTTCCAATATGCGAGCGAACGGAGTGTATAGGCCTCGTGTCCCTTGGCTACCGGATGGCGCGACCTATTCGCTGTGGAATCACTGAATGCCGAAACTGATCGGATACTCGAGGTCACGTAGCCAATGTGCGGTCGTGTGCCCTGCTGTGAGGATGAGGAAGCATTAAAGACAGTCTCTCGGACTGTCAATATAACGGAGCGTCCCGAGCAACGGACATATGCTCCGAATGTAAAATATCTGAACCACAACATGCGGTCCCCTATGTTGTTGGCTTCCTCCGATCTGTCCTCAATCTGCCGTCACTGGGTGAGTACTAAAGTAATTAAAGTGCTCGCATCACCCAAATCTCCTTCCTAGACCGCAACGGACGAACCCGGCAGCCGAACCATTCGATGAATGTACGCTACACCGGGTGAGCTAGCGAATGTCACTCCGTAAGCGAAAGACATATTCCATGAGCACTTATTGCCGCTAACTCTTCATTAACTATGACGACAGAGGCACACTTTTGAAAGACATCTCCATAACTCTTCGAACAAGAAACCAGAAATGCTTGGATAGCAAGCATAAAATAATAATATATATAGCGTCGTTCAATAATTCGAAAGTTTGTGTGACATTATTGGACTATGTCGGAACTGAGGGACGATGTCCCTGAACCGAACCAAAAATTTCTAAGTCCACCGACGCTATCAGTTTCTTATCCGGCATCGCAGCATATGTTGTTCCGAAAGGGAAAGCTTGAAATCCACCGAATCCCTTTCGGTATCCCGTCGGACCGGATGAAACTTTCGGACGTCCGTACCCGCTTCCGCGGAGCGTCCCGACCCAGCATCGTCGGATAAAATATATGCGACAGATTCAGTTGATGCTGGGATGCTGCGATAAACTGTGCTATTAAGGAAAGCACGTTCGTTCCCGAGGCCTGTGCAGTAGCGGACTTACGATGCATTGCCGCTGGAAGCTCCGTGTACGTTGACTCCCGCATACTTCCTATGCGAACGTCCGGAGTCTGCAGACCTCGAGTCCCCGGCTACCGACCCAGCGCTGTCGGATAATTCTCGATCCGACACCGTTTCTGTCGGCTGCTGGGATGCTGCGATAAGCTGTGCTATGTGCACAAGAATGTCCGGCGTCGAGACCTGCGGAGGCGCAGTCTATCGCTGCTTCGCCGAGGGCAGCTCCGCATCAGATGGCTCCCGCATACTTTTCCTATGCGAACGTCCGGAGTCCATCGGTCTCGAATCCCTGGCTGCCGGATGGTGTGACCTGGTCGCCGAAGAATCCTTGATCGGCGAAGCTGGTAATATATCGGCGGTCACGCAGCCAAGGTGCGGTCGTGTGCGCTGACGAGAAGAGGAAGCCTTAGCAGTCTCAGCGGACTGCCTATACAACGGAGCGTCCCGAGCGACGGACGTATGCTCCGCTAACGACACATTTGTACCACAACATCTGGGGCCAGATGTTGTTGAACGAGAGAGGGGCCTCTCTCGCTTGCCGTCCGGATGGACCGGAACGAGCTATGAACCGGACTAAAAGGCTTCCTCCGTTCTCCCTCCGATCCGCCGTCACTGGGTGTGCATTAAGTTAATTTTATAGTGCTCGCATCACCCCAAAATTCCTTCTAGACCGCAACGGACGAACCCGGCTGCCGAACCATTCGGTGAATGGACGCTACACCGGGCGAGCTAGCGGACGTCAAAGGCCGTCGAACCTACTAGGGTCCTCTTAGGCAATTGGCGTATTACATGAGCACTTTTCCGCTAGCCCTTCATTAATTGTGACGACGGAGGCACACTGTTGGAAGACATCACAGATACATCACCCTAATCTTGATCGTCTGAAATAGAAATTGATAAAGTAGAGTGACCCTGCGGGGAAAGGACCGGAGTGTCCAAATCCCCAACAACATACCGTGACATACGCTTCCCATATAGTCATCGAAATCATACGATACAGAACCGGAGTTAATGCGAGTACACTGACCACATATAGAATGATAATAAGGTCAGAGGAAGACTTCCTCTTAAAACAATAGATCAATATCCTTTCAATGTGAAAAGAAAACAAGTCCTGGTACTCGCACTAACCCCTGGCAATCAAAATACATAATAATAATATGATCCATTAATATAGAAAAAATAATTGAAATCAAAATATTTTGAAAAAATATTTTTTCAGAACAGCCCAAGTTTCTGAAAAGTAACGTTGAGCCCCAATGGATCCCAAGCCTAAGTGTGGACAAAAATTTTAAAAATATTTTAAACAATTTATTCAACACTTACGAACAATAATAATGTATCTAGTTATGATTGAAATAACATAAAGATATTATTATTTAGAAATCCCCCCCTCACACAGAGGGCTGTTGTAAATGTAAACAATGAGTGTAAAAACACTAAAATAAGACTCCAGGCACCCAGGCCCGAAATCAGTTACCAAAAATACACCATCTGATGCAAAACAGAGACTTCCAGGGAAGAAACTGCAGAACATCAGATGGTAGATGCAGAACACAACGCCTAACCACCCGTAGGTGAAGACGTAAACATGGGGAAAGAACAGAATTCATTCTGTTATACAGCTAAACTCCCAAGAAATTTTAGTAATAATAATTACAGAAATTATGCCAAAAGCATGGGAGAATAGCAAGGGGGAACTTAAAGGACAGGGAGAGAGGAAAAACACTTGTAAAAACAGTGTAACTAAATAATCAGAATGACAACAAAATGGCTGCTGCCTTGAAAATAGGTAACTTAACATAATTTCATTAAAAAATTTTAAGTTACAGCCCTGATAATATTCTGTCACACATTCTTTTCCTCTCCTCCTTTTCTATCCTCCTTAGAATCACCATTTCACTAATATTTATTTGTCTGGCATCATTTAAACTGAGATTTAAAAGCACAAAGATCAGTCAGATGTTAACTGATGAAGGGCCAAACTTAGAATGATAAATGGCGCCAATTTCGGAACGTCCTTGACACTGCGCATGCGCAGTGGGGGCGAGGTGTGGAGGGCCTCTCTGGACATGTTTTCTTTAGTTTTAGATGCAAATTTTGGGGATTGGGGGGCAAAATTTGTGTTTGGCCCTATATTTTAAGAGTTAGCACCAGCTATGTCTGGGTCATTGGTACAGTATAAAAATATTAGAGGATTTCTGTTAAATAAATACTCCTATTAACTGAATATGTTTCACAGGCAAAGTGGCAATTTTATTAAGCTTCCACTGTATATGTAGAGGTATTCATTATAAAGCATATTCTGGATATCCTGGGGATTGCCAAACACTATCTATTTTTAGTTTGTCACGACTTTCTGTAAAGTATTGTTAAGTTAACTAAGGGAACCATTGGCACCTAAGTTAACTGACAACACTTTACAGAAGTCTGCAAAGTATTATTAAGTGTTACTCAAATTGTTCAGAACTGGCACTGACCTGTGATATGCTGTACAACCTCAATGAGGCAAATCTGCAGTGACCTCTAAAATTGTTTAGACTTGATTAGACAAGATGTAAACACGTGTCAGCCCATCACGGCAAAAGGGAGTAAAACAATGACCACTGAAATATGGAAAAAGGAACACAACCCTCATTCCTATTGGCTTTAGAATTATGTTTTAAGTTCCTCTTTAACCAGTAGAGTGGTAAATTATTTTTGGATGTCAAAATATGTTCATATGTTTTTGTCTTCTTACATTTTGTGGGAGAGTGCCTTGAGGCACTCTCCCATATATTGTAACAAAACTAATTCATACAGACAAAGTAATTTCACCTTGAAAGTTAATATATCCGAAGTATATGAAGACTTTTGATTGATATACCTACACTTCTGAGTAAAGCCCAAATATGGGCTTCCAGCACTCTTCCAGTTAAAACTGCTAATCAAATATTGATACTTGCTCAGCCATTTTACCTCAGGTGGGAAAAACTGCTAGTTGTAAAAACTTTCAGAACAAACACACCCTGAATGGACTCACAATAAAAAATACTGGCTATAGATATTGGGCAAATCCATTTGCACATGTAGAGATGTTCCATAATAATTCAGTTCTACAATCCTGTAGGGCAAAGGGATTAATTTTCTACACCCAATTCGTCCTTCTAATTTGTTGTTCACTATCTTATTTACTAAATAACTGCAATATTTTCACTCAAGTAAATATTATAAGTTATTGTGATGTACTGATGGTAACATGGTCTGAGGGTTGCAGCTCAGAGTTATATCCTCAACCATGATACATTCAAATCCCAAACCGAACTGCCACCTTAACAAAAAAAACATGATTTTCGGTTTCAACAAATTTCCCAGAATTGATAAGTTTATGACCTATCAATCACATGCGTTGGCTAAAATGTCGGGCAAAGGTAATTGCAGTGCCGTTTATGCTTACTTCAAGAGGACTAACAACAAATCCCCCAATGTAACATGTAACTTGAGCCTAAAAATAGTGGTAGAAAATTTGGGGAATACTAGCGATCTTAAACAATATCCACAGAACCGCCACCAGAAGGAATATGAAAAAATAAAAAGTCTTAAGTAAGAATCCACACATGCGAAAAAATCATAAGTGAATTTATTAAATAGGGCACAGCCTCAGGCTCACTCATATTCAATCATATTGGGATTGAAAGTTACCTGACAATATATGCGTGTGTTTTATTTAACTAACAACCTCACCCAAAACAGAGGAAAGAAATGAACATACTCTTATGTTCATGTCAACAAAAAATACATGAATATTCAAAACTAATTTACTGAGTTTGTACGAGATCACATGTCTTTCTGACCCCAGGTAATATTCATGACCTGAGGTCATGAATGAGAATTGTGGGATATTGTTGATATTACTCTTCAAAGAAAATAAGTATGTGGTTCTTTATTTGTTTTGGATGTTAGACAAACAATAAAACCCAATTTTATTCCACAAAAGTTATTCAGTGTTTTATTGATTATAAATAGGTAAGTCTCAACTGTTTATTGGAAAAAATAAGAAAATAAATTATTGAATTATTTGAACACTCATAACTGCATCCAAACCGCAATCATCTGCCAACTTCGTTCTGTTATTCTTCCCAGTAAACTTTCTGAACGTAATTTCAGGAGCATAAACGTATGAAAATAAAAAACATTCGGGCGGTGTTTAAATATGGGGTGGGTGGGGATGAAAATGTAGCATATTTTTTATTATGGCCTTAGCTGAGAAAAGTGGTTGAGCACTGAGTAACCCTGGTGACTCAACACCACGTTGCAGAAGCCTCATGACTTGGATGAAAAATACAGATACATTTTATGTTTACATTACACAATGTGGATTTCTACAATATATTTTGAAAAACTGAAAACTGAACCAAAAACAAAGTTTTTTAACAAAACTGAAACCAAACAAAAATGCAAATTTAAAAACCACTCAGCCCTATCAGAAGGCAAGGATTTTAGTCTTATTGGAATATTTATGTTTTCTGGGTTCGAAATGTTGAGACAAACTGTTTGTTAAGGAGTCAGCATATCACAGTCTTCAAGAGCAGCAAAGAACTAGTTGGAAACTATAAGACAATCTTTTTGAATTCCACGTAAAAAAAAACAAAAAAACACATGCAAAACAATGTATGAATTCAAAGCTTGAAAGTTGGAATCTTACTTTAGCTGATTCTATGGAATTAATGAGTAAAAAACTCAAGTGCTGTAAAATATGATTGACAGATTCAGCTATAAGCATGCTTCTCCTATGGAATGTGTGTTCGATCGCCTGGAAAAAATGAAAGAAGATAATTTTTTTATAAAGATATGGTGTAAAAACATTAGGTGTCCACAGCAGACCTGTTAACTCTCCTGGTTTCACCGTGAGTCTCCCGGTTGGAGACACCAACTCACGCTCTCATGGTCACATCCTATTTTCTCCCGATTTGACACTTTTCAAAAATAGTTGTCCTGTTCTATTTTGAAAATTAAACAAGTTGCATTGTATGCCAAATATATTCTCATACTGCCGTGGTTACGTGAAATCAAAATTATATAAACTCAAAGTATAAATTAAATAAAAACATAATCTCTCAAGTATAATTAACTTCAGCTGACCCTTTATATATACTATTGCTATGGTTCATACCAAATTAATCCGTTTTGTGTAAACAAGAGGCCCCAAGGGGTCTTAATCGCTCACCGAGCAAAGTGATTCAAACAAAGTGGTTCAAAGAAGTATTTGGGGTCACATTCAGTTAGACATGGTTCATCAACACTACAAAGGAATGAAGTCATGAGACAAATTTTATGGAACTAGGGACATGGCTTGAACAAACTTGAATCTTACCTCCCTAAGGATGCGGCATACCAAATATCAAAAGCATTCATCTGCTGGATCTGAAGCAGATGAATGCTTTTGATATTTGGTATGCCACCCCCCCCCCCCCCCCCCCCCCCCCCCCCCCCCCCTAAGGATGCTGCATACCAAATATCAAAACATTCCAACTGCTGGATCTGAAGAAGAAGATTTTTAAAGAAAATTCCTCATTTTGAACTAAGTTATCATTCGGGCTCCCACAGTGAGCCCAATATGGACCTAGGGGCATGGTTTGAACAAACTTGGATCTCACCCCCTAAAGATGCTGCATACCAAATATCAAAACATTCTGACTGCTGGATCTGAAGAAGAGGATTTTTAAAGAAAATTCCTCATTTTGAACTAAGTTATAATTCGGGCTACCACAGTGAGCCCAAATATAAACCCAGGGACTTGGCTTGAACAAACTTGAATTTCACCCCCCTAAGCATGCTCCATACCCAATATCAAAAGATTCTGCCTGCTGGATCTTGAGAAGAAGATTTTTAAAGAAATTGCCTGAAAAGCACTAAGTTCAAATTTGGGCTCCTATACTGAGCCCAAATATAAACCCAGGGGGGGCGATTTGAACAAACTTGAATCAGATCCACCCCACAATGTTGCATACCAAATATCAAAAGATTCTGCCTGCTGGATCTGAAGAAGAAGATTTTTGAAGAAATTTGCCTCAAATGCACTAAGTTCGAATTCAAGTTTTTATAGTGAGCCCAAATATGAATCCAGGGGGCCGATTTGAACAAACTTGAATCAGATCCACCCCACAATGTTGCATACCAAATATCAAAAGATTCTGCCTGCTGGATGTTGAGAAGAAGATTTTTTTTTAAATTTGCCTGAAATGCACTTAGTTCGAATTCGGGCTTCTATACTGAGCCCAAATATGAATCCAGGGGGCCGATTTGAACAAACTTGAATCAGAACCATACCAAGATGCTGCATACCAAGTATCAAAAGATTCTGCCCACTGGTTCTGGAGAAGAAGATTTTTAATAATTTTTCTATAATTCATACGGTGCTATCAGAGTTATGCCCCATACAGAGCCCCCAAGGGACGTGGTTATTTCATTTGAACAAACATGAATTGCCATATAGTAATGAACATCCACATGAAGTTTTGTGAAAATCGGACAAGTGGTTTCAGAGGAGAAGTCATTTGAAAAATGTTCCCGACGACGGACGACCAGTGATAAGTTAAGCTCCCTTCGGTGAGCTAAAAAAAATATAATTGAAGAAAGTTTGTTGAAAACTGAAAAAAATCTAATGTGAGATGTCACAGGAATTAAGTTACCTCCCCTTACTTATATACAAACAGATTCAGAACAATCATCATGTCCAGGCTCCAGCAGGCTCCAGCGGTGTATTTTGTCTTCATTTTGAACCAACAGGATTATTTTGTTTGGTTTTTTTTCCAAATGGGAGTTATGAATACTGAGGGCACCTTCTCTAATGTGAGTAATACAAAACACAGTTCAAATATTTTTTTTAATAAAAAACGAAAACGAAATTACCACAATCACACACAACTTCATTGTACCGGCAACAACAGGTGTTTTTTTTAAACAAAACGATATGTATTGTTTGCGTTGAGTAAATTTTTATTGTACAATAAAACCTGTCAAAAGATAGTAAGAAAGAATATTTTCTCACTAAAAATGTACAGACTGAACAAAGAATTTACATGAATAAATGGCATGAATGAAGAAGGAATGCTTGTGTTGGTTCTTGAACGTTTTGGTCCTGGGGCGTTTCGGCCCAAGATGTTTCAGCCTCCATGTTTTGAAGCACCGGGATGGGCTTGCATGAGCAAGGAAAAATGGCCGGATGGAGGGGGGAGGGGAGGGGTATTTGGGAGGGGTAGATAGGCATCCACTCACATAAAATTTGTGTGTGTTGGGGGGGGGGGGACATTGTCCCTGAGGGGTGGGGCTTGGACCAGTGATATCCATATTTGTATGCTTTTACTGACAAATACCATTAAAAGTGTTAAAATAAATTATTAAAATGAAATATATAATGCATTTGGGTTGGGGGGGGGGGGGGCCCGGGTGGGACTGTGGGAGGCACAACAAGAAAAATATTAATGTATTGGCCACGCACAAAAATCTCACTGACAAGCATCCAAATCTCACTGAGAGCTCATCAAAATCTCACTGACAGTCACCTTCAGAGGTTTACAAGTCTGGTCCACAGACAACTTTGAAAGATATTTAGAGGTTATTACATACAAAGGTCAAAGGCTGATGTGAAGTAACCAAGGGCTGATATTACAGCCTATATGAAATTAACTAAGTAATAACCTCTTTATAGATTAACAAAACAAATAATTTCAAAAATTCTCAGATCTGTTAAAAGTTTCTCATTCATTATTACAAAGTTCAAAGTTTCCGCTTCACCTACTCAAATTTCACCTATCCAAACATCTTGGCTTCCCTTGTTGAGAAGCCACAACATTCGGACAGCTGAACAACCTCTTCTCCCACTTCGATGAATCTCCACTTACGACTCTGAACTATAGTTTGCAACAAATTTTCTGTACAGCTCTCTTCATTCTTCTCTTCATCACCTATTCATTACTTATTGCCATCATTAATTTGTTATCATACAAAACTCTGCTTCAAACCAATCCAAAAATTTTCCAGATTGCGTTCGATGAATACACTGTGAACATTTCGATGTAAACAAATTGGCTGTGCCTGGCAATACATCAAAGGGGACAACTCTAGCTTAGTTCATACCAGCCAAGATTAGAGTCATATCAGCAATGCCTGAAGTCATATCAGCTGAGTTTGATAATGGGTAATTCTGGGAAAGAAAAACATATCTAATAAATAAAAATTATATTAAAACTTCCCAAAACTTTCAAATTGTGCAGATGCCAAAAGGAATGAGCATTAAGTTTATAATCTCTGATAAAAGAACAGGTTGAGACACAAAGCCTCTTGCTGTATACATCCTAGTAAGTTACAAGGAAATCCCTTCATAAATACAACCTGTAGACTGTGCTAATTTTTTTCGTGTTTTGGGCTCGGGCAGCCATCATGGCTGAATGGTCACGACAAAAAGGGGACGTTCTCGTCTAGGCATTATCTGGAGTCATCCTACCAAGTTACAATGAAATCCCTTCATAAATATGACCTGTAGACTGTGCTAAAGGTTTTCGTGCTTCAGGCCCCTGCAGCTGTGAAAGTTGACCAATCACGACCAAAAGGGGACGTTCTTACATAGACATTATATATAGTCATCCTGCCAAGGTACAATGAAATCCCTTCATAAATATGACCTGTATACTGTGCTAAAGGTTTTCTGGTTTTGGGCTCGGGCACTCATCATGGATGAATGATCGCGACCAAAAGGGGGCATTCTCATTTAGACATTATATGGAGTCAACCTACCAAGTTACAATGAAATCCCTCAATAAATACAATCTGTAGACTGTGCTAAAGGTTTTCGGGTTTTGGGCTTGGGCAGCCATCACGGTTAACAGATCGCGACCAAATGGGGAAGTTCTCATCTAGACATCATACGGAGTCAACCTTCCAAGTTACAATGAAATCCCTCATTATCAAATATGACCTGTAGACTGTGCTAAAAGTTTTTGGGTTTCGGGCTTGGGCAGCCGTCATGGTTGACAGATCATGACCACAAGGGGACGTCTCATCTAAATATTATACAGAGGCATCCTACCAAGTTACAATGAAATCCCTTCATAAATACGACCTGTAGACTGTGCTAAAGGTTTTCGGGTTTTGGGCTCGGGCAGCCATCACGGTTGACCGATCGCGACCAAAAAGGGACGTTCTCATGTAGATATGATCTCCCGGGTCGCAAGGGATTTGTAAATCCCACATCGTCCCTGCGCGCCTTCGGCGCGCTAAAACCTTTCATTCATTCAGATATGATCTCAAACCTGCATATGGAATTTTGTGATGATCGGAGAACTACGGGGTGTAGCCTGTGCTAAAGAAAAATGTGAACAGACTCACAGACTTCCGCATGCGTGATGGTAATAGCAATGGACAAAGTCAAGTTAAGCTAAAAATCAAAATGTAAGCTACAAATGTTTCCCATAATGTAACTAGGAATTTAACAATTCAATGTTATCTGACAGAGATCATTTGCTCTGTCAAACAAGATTGGATTGGTTAAATTCCCAGTTGCATCATGGGGAAACATTTGCTTCTTGCAACCTCATATTTACATCAGGGTGGGGTGGGGGGGGGGGGGGCTTTAACTCTTAACCTGCTATACATTTTCCAGCATATACCCTATCAATGAGTAAATTTTTGAAAATTGCATATTGTGATATGTGTATACTGTATGTGATTATTTTTCAGGCTTTTGATTAATATGCTTCATTTTTTCACCATAACTATTGTAAAATATATTTAACCCTTTACCCAACGAATCGCCCGCATCCGCCCGCGTAATATTGAAATTCAGCAGTTGAAAAAATATTATTTTTCAAAAAATTTCAACAAAACCATATCATGTGACCCCTCATTGGAACGAGCTCGACGAGCTCGTTCCAACGAGGGGTCACATGATATGGTTTTGTAGAATTTTTTTGAAAAATTTGAAAAAAATGAAAGTGTCAATGACACTGTAGCTCAACTTGTCAAGACAAAGACATGCACATGTATAGTATGTGACACAGCAATGACAAACATCTAGGTAATGACCTGATAACAAAGGTACATATAAAGTATTGTAACGGTCTGTACATAAATACTGACCGTTACCTGTAACAAATGTATAGGTAAAGTATTGTAAAGGTGGGTGACAGTCAGATGCTAAACTAGAAAAAAATCTTTGAGTCCCAGAGTGGGTCTGACTGAACCCCAAAATATTTGTTCTCATAGCACAGTGATAACAAAGGCACCCCAAAACACACTCATTCCTGTCCCAAGGTGAAAACAAAGGTACCCAAGAAGTTTCGTGAAGATCAGTTCACAAATATGAGCTGTGTAGAAGTTGTGACAAAAAACTGATTGGACCTAATTTCGGTACAAAATGGCCACTGGCAGCCATCTTGAATTCTGGACTGCACCCAGAAACACTCGTTCTCGTCCCAAGGAGATAACAAAGGTACCCAAGAAGTTTTGTGAAGATCGGTTCATAAATACAGCCTCTAGCCCGAGCCATATTGACATGTGCACTTACAGTGTATAAGTAGCACTGAATAAATCAAAGTTCATCTAATTTGCATAATTTCTGCACGAGAAAAAAACCCGTACTATATGTGATGTATTCCATGTTACTAAACATTCATACAAAAATATATTCAAATCAGAATTTTCATACAGAAGTTCTGCACAAAAGACTGATTGCACTAATTTTGGTACAAAATGGCTGCTGATGGCCATCTTGAATTTTGGACCACACCCAAAAACACTCGTTCTCATTCCATGGTGATAAGAAAGGTACCCAAGAAGTTTTGTAAAGATCGGTTCATAAATACGGCCTCTAGCCTGAGCCGTATATAGAAGTTGTGTACAAAAAACTGATTAGACCTAATTTCAGTACAAAATGGCCACTGGCAGCCATCTTGAATTTTGGACCGCACCCAGAAACACTCGTTCTCGTCCCAAGGTGATAACAAAGGTACCCAAGACGTTTTGTGAAGATCGGTTCATAAATACAGACTCTAGCCCGAGCCGTATTGACATGTGTACTTACTGTGTGTAAGTAGCACTGAAAAAATCAAAGTTCATCTAATTTGCATAATTTCTGCACGAGAAAAAAACCCGTATTATATGTGATGTATCCCATGGTACTAAACATTCACACAAAAAATAATTCAAATCAGCGCTTTCATATGGAAGTTCTGTGCAAAAATCTGATTGCACCAAATTTTGTACAAAATGGCTGCCATATGCCATCTTGAATTTCGGACCGGACCCAAAAACACTCGTTCTCGTCCCACGGTGATAACAAAGGTACCCAAGGAATTTCGTAAAGATCAGTTCATAAATACGGCCTCTAGCCCGAGCCGTATTGGCATTTGCACTTACAGTGCTGAAAGTAACACCAAAAAACATCAAAGTTAGTCTAATTTGCATAATTTACACACGAGAAAAAAACCCGCATTATATGTAATGTATCCCATGGTACTAAACATTCATACAAAAAATTATTCAAATCACAGCTTTCATATGGAAGTTCTGTACAAAAAACAGATTTCTGCATCGTCGGTACAAAATGGCGGCTGGCAGCCATCTTGAATTTCGGACCAAACCCCAAAACACTCGTTCTCGTCCCACTGTCATAACAAAGGTACCCAAGAAGTTTCGTAAAGATCGGTTCATAAATACGGCCTCTAGCCTGAGCCATAGCAGCTTGGCACTTACAGCTCTGAAAGTAACACTAAATAAATCAAAGTCAGTCTAATTTGCATAATTTACGCACGAGAAAAAAACCCGTATTATATGTGATGTATCCCATGGTACTAAACATTTATACAAAACTTTATTCAAATCAGAACTTTCATACAGAAGTTCTGTACAAAAAACTGATTTTTGCATCATCGGTACAAAATGGCCGTTGGCAGCCACCTTGAATTTCGGACCACACCTAAAAACACTCATTCCCGTCCCAGGGTCATAACAAAGGTACACAAGAAGTTTCGTAAAGATCGGTTCATAAATACGACCTCTAGCCCGAGCCATAGCCAATTGTTGACAGACGGACAGACGGACAGATGGACAGACGGACGACGGACGACGGGCCATGACAATAGCTCAAATTTGACTTCGTCAAAGTTGAGCTAATGATATTTAAAATAATAAATTTTGATATCGTCTGCGTTGGGTAAAGGGTTATTCTCCACAATATATATTAGCGTAATAATCTGTAATAAATGAAAAAAAAATTGCGACATTGACGCCGTAGCTGCGACGGGTGGTACAATCTGCAAGTCCAAAAATGGCCATGGCCTAGACATGAATGAGATACACTTGCATATCAAATATGAAGTCATTCCACCAGGTAGTTTGAAAGTTATTCTTTTAGAAACTCGTTAGTCACAAAATTCTAAGTTCATCAAGGGCCATAACTCCAAGAAAAATATTTGGAACAACACATGCATTGAACAGTGGCTAGACATCAATAAGATACACTTACATGCCAAATATAAAGTCATTCCATCAAGTATTTCAAAAGTTATTGAGTTTTGAAACTCGTTGGTCAAGACAAACTCGTTGGTCACAGACAGACCGACATTGCCACTTATAGAGCTGCTAGTCGCAGCTAAAAATTGAATATTTATTAACATATTGATCATTATATTTGCATTTCATTAAAATGCTCAAAAATTGACTTTTCATTGAATAATAAACAACAACCTTTTTTAATTCTACTGTCTGTTTCTTATTTCCCCTTATTTATGCATGAATCTCTTTTGATCACTTCAGCTTATAGTCAAGGAGGGAGTGAAATCTTTTGATATAAAAGTGTGGGCACATTGGAAGGTCACATTCGTCACACTTATTTGGAGTTTAATGATGTTGGCAATTTCTGTCGGAACATGAAATACAGTCTGGAGCAGACTTCCTTCCGTCTGATGTCATTTTGTTTTTTGATGAAATAAAGTGCCTTTCCTGTTTTCTAAAGGGTGGGTCTGCTGCAGGTTTCTTGAATAACATTTTTTGTGTTTTGTCACTGAAAGTTAGCAAGTAGACCACAGATAATGTCTAATTGAAACCTCTCTGATTTCAAACACAGCCATTTTTTTAAAAATAATTTCTGCATGGTTATAACAGATTTCTATCAGATTACAAATCACCAGTTTCTTCCACCATTTCAAACTTTTACGCACATTTTGGGAATGAGAAATTAGTTGGTGGGAGAGACCAAAACCAGCCATGTGCCTTGTGTAAAGTTCAATTGCTTGCAGCTTTTCAACCTCCCTTCTGAAATTTTCATGGAATTTTGATCCCCCAGTTTCAGTAAAAGTAGAAGAATTATGCACAGTTGAAGGCAAGTTACCTTGTCTTTTGTCTGTCCAAGAGATGTCCAATAATTTAGCATCTCTTTCCAAAATGAGGGGAGGGGGGGGAAGTGTTATCCACTTTATCTTTGTGAAGTTTGATGACCTTCAGAATTTCCTGTTAGTTACTGTGTCCAAAAAACTATTTTACATGTGTAGTCGACCATGAGTTTTAAATCACAGAGGTTTATTTTGCGGCAAAACATAAACTTTTTCCAATTGATATCAAACATACTGATCCAAGTTTAAAAACTGTTCCAGTTTTGGTTAAGACATGGCTTTTTCACAACACTGTCAACCATGAAATATGAGCAATATTGACCTTTTTTTGTACCATGATGCACTGCCATTCCTAGTTTGTTAATCCTGGTGAAAAAATGTTGGGAAGAGCTGGTTAGACTCTATGTTTAGAGATTTCTCTTGAAAGAAAAAAAATGTCAATAGTAAACAAAAAATAAGGTTTAATTTTTTTTAACCCTCCACCCAATGAATCTGCCCGCATAATTTACAAATTGAGCAGTTGAAAATTTTTCGCATTTCCTCAAAACCATATCATGTGACTCCTCATAGGAACAAGCTCATTGTGCTAGTTTCATCGAGGGGTTACATGATATGGTTTTGTTGAAATCATTTTTCAAATATAAACTAGATGTGTCAGTATGACATGAATGCTGCTCCCAGCGAGCAAAAAACGTCTGGAAAACTGATTCTCCGAGTTTTCACATCATAAACTAAGTTCAAGGTCAATAACTCTGTGAAAAATAATTCGACTGGGATCAAACTCAAACTTCTTTTGTGTGTACCCCATGACAAAGCCAAATACCAGAAATCATCCAATTATCTCAATGTATGGTGAAAAAAGCCTGGAAAAATGTACCTTCCGAATGAGGGATCGACAAGGGTAATACATGTACTATATGCCCCAGGCCAATTTATGGTGGGAGCATAAAAAAACTAATTCTGACATTGTGTACTTTAGGTAAAGGTTCAATGTGCTACAATATGTTACACAAGTTTTCTCATAGCCACAGATGATTTCACTCTGGTTTCCAATCTCAAAATGCAGATTTTCTTTTTCTTAGACCCCACAAAGTAAATATTCTGTTTCTCAGGCCATTTTTTGTAAAACTGCATGTGGGCGGGCGATTTTTTATTTTATTTTTTATGTAATTATTTCTTTGCCATCAAAAGTTCATGTTCTGGGTTTGTTTTATGTTTTAAGCCTCATAATCTACAGAATAGCATGGGTGGTGGTGTATTTTATCCTTTGAGTGC
The DNA here is from genome assembly GCA_031216915.1 of Pictodentalium vernedei. Lineage (NCBI taxonomy): Eukaryota > Metazoa > Mollusca > Scaphopoda > Dentaliida > Dentaliidae > Pictodentalium > Pictodentalium vernedei. Next base: position 598,911,937 of record CM062296.1, on the reverse strand, counting down.
AAGAAGGCTTTGCAATGCTAAAGCATGCAAAGCACTCACAGGACAAATTTATCAATTTTATTAACTTGGATAAATATCAAACATAAACCATTAAATTTTTATTTTTTTAAGAGAGCATGCAGGAGGGTCTCAGAAACAGATTTTTAATTTTTCTAGGCCTTATATGCTTGATTCATTTATTTCCTTTAAATCAAAACTTTTTGAACAGAAACAAGAAGAAAAATGCTACATGTTGTAACACAAGTTACAAGGAAATATAACTAAATATTAATCTGATTGATTGACAGTGAAAAACATTTTACAGCATTTTCATGTTATTCATAATTATAGGAAGTATATAATAGAACTATTGATGCTTTGACTGGATTTCTACTTTATGAACTCACAAAACTGGAGTTGTATGAAAAGTTTGTTGAAATTACAGTTCCTCACTAACCTTCAATAGCTCAATTAGCTTACAAAGAGAAAGCACTGCTGTTTTCGTCATTGGTTTCTGTAATGACACATGTAAATTCATCATCGTTCTTACCAAATGACTCAAAGAATATGCATGGTGGAGACCCTGCAAAAAAAAGAAGAAAAGAATTAAGTGAACATATTTTCCCTTTAAATCTCTGTTGAAAGGAAGTTTCAATGGGAATACAAGGAAATCAATCAACAGTTTTTTCCCCAAACAGATTTTACAACAGTGGAGCCCACTTAATTGGATATCTCTTAATTGTATATCCCTGTTAATTGAATATAATTTTCAAACACAAAACCATTTACCATACCCTCAGAACAAATTTGATCTGTTAATTGCATATGGGTTGTAGAGTAAACTCCTGTTAATTGAATATAAATTTTTGTAATATGTCAAAAACATTACTGTGACATGCACCAAATACCCCTCATTTATCAACCTTTTTGGCTTCACTACGTCCAATACAGGCATTTATTCTATTATATCTTGTTTGACAGAGCTCTTTTCTCGTAATCTTTTTGGATAGTATAAAGTTAAGCATTTTTTTATCAATCATGTCACACTGCAAAGTTTTGTGGACTTAGTTCAAATTCTGTATTTTTTATGTCTCTTAGTGGGGGTAACTTGAAAGATATAAGAATGTTACCAAAAAATCTTACTTATAGATGAAATGAGGAAATAGCAAATTTCAAAAATTTAGTTAAATGAATGTACAATTTACTTCACAAACACCGTCATTAAATCATACATGGGAATTTTATCCCAATTTATTCCAAATTATCACAACTTATTTAAACCAGTATTTCGTCTGTATCTGCAATGAAAGTGTCAATGACACTGTAACTTAACTTGTGTGTTGTATTTGATGAAAACGATAATGTTCAATGTTTATGAAAGGATTATGAAATAAGACAAGAATTGTGATAATTGGGAATATGTTCATTTCTGTTCCCTGTGTGCTATGTTTTTGATAAAAATAATATGAGGTGTACACTGTACTAAAGAGCTGAGGGGTGGGTTAATATGACCTCACAGTTAATGTATGTGGCCCTCACAGTTAACGTATATTAACGAAAGTTACCAAGTTACAGTGAAATTATTCCAAAACGAGTCATCCCATCAAGTTACATTGAAATCCCTTCATAAATATGGCCTGTAGACTGTGCTAAAGGTTTTCGGGCTTCAGGCCCCTGTAGCCGTCAGTTTCTCAATTGCGTCCAAAGGAGACGTTCTCATCTAGACATTATATGAAGTCAACCTACCAAGTTACAATAAAATCCCTTCATAAATATGACCTGTAGACTGTGCTAAAGGTTTTTGGGCTTTCGGCTCGGGCAGCCATCATGGTTAAATGATCGCAACCAAAAGGGGACATTCTCATCTGGGCATCATCTAGAGTGATCCTACAAAGTTACAATGAAATTCCTTCATAAATATAACCTGTAGACTGTGCTCAAGGTTTTTGGGCTTCAGGCCCCTGAAGCCGTCTCAGTTGACCAATCACGACCAAAAGGGGATGTCATCATCTAGGCATTATATGGAGTCAAACTAACAGGTTACAATGAAATCCTTCCATAAATATGACCTATAGACTATGCTAAAGGTTTTGGGGTCTTGGGCTCGGGCAGCCATCAAAGCTGAATGATCGCAACCAAAAGGGGACGTTCTCATCTAGACATTATTTGGAGTCATCCTACCAAGCTACAATGAAATCCCTTCATAAATATGTCCAGTAGACTGTCCTAAAGGTTTTTGGGCTTCGGGCCCCTGTAGCCGTCACAGTTGCCCAATCGTATCCAAAAGGGGACGTTCTCATCTAGACATTATATGAAGTCAACCTACCAAGTTACAATGAAATCCTTTCATAAATATGACCTGTAGACTGTGCTAAAGGTATTCGGGCTTCGGGCTTGGGCAGCCATAATGGTTGAATGATCACGACCAAAAGAGGACATTCTCATCTGGGCATCATCTGGAGTGATCCTACGAAGTTACAATGAAATCCCTTCATAAATATGACCTGTAGATGGTGCTCAAGATTTTCGGGCTTCGGGCACCTGTAGCCATCACAGTTGGCCAATCACGACCAAAAGAGGATGTCATCATCTAGGCATTCTATGGAGTCAACCTAACAGGTTACAATGAAATCCTTCCATAAATATGACCTATAGACTATGTTAAAGGTCTTTGGGCTCGGGCAGCCATAAAGGCTGAATGATCACGACCAAAAGGGGACTTTCTCATCTAGACATTATTTGGAGTCATCCTACCAAGTTACAATGAAATCCCTTCATAAATATGACCTGCAGACTGTGCTAAAGGTTTTTGGGCTTTGGGCCCCTGTAGCCGTCACAGTTGCCCAATCACGTACAAAAGGGGACCTTCTCATCCAGACAATATATGAAGTCAACCCACCAAGTTACAATGAAATTCCTCAATAAATATGACCTGTAGACTGTGCTAAAGGTTTTCGGGTTTGGGGTTCGGGCAGTCATCACGGTTGGCAGATCATGCCCAAATGGGGAAATTCTCATCTAGACATCATAAGGAGTCATCCTACCAAGTTACAATGAAATCCCACCATATTAAACATGACCTGCAGACTGTGCTAAAAGTTTTTGGGTTTCGGGCTTGGGCAGCCATCACAGTTGACGGATGATGCCCAAAAGGGACATTCTCATCTAGGCATTATACAGAGGCATCCTACCAAGTTACAATGAAATCCCTTCATAAATACAACCTGTAGACTGTGCTAATGGTTTTCGGGTTTTGGGCTCGGGCAGCCATACCGGTTGTCCGATCGCGACCAAAAGGGGACGTTCTCATCTAGACATGACCCCAAACCTGCATATGAAATTTCGTGACGATCAGACAAGAACTGCGGGGAGTAGCCCGTGCTAAAGGAAAATGTGAACAGACTCACAGACTAACAGACAAACAGACTTCAGCATGTGTGATGGCAATAGCTTATCTTGACTATGTCAAGTTAAGCTAAAAATTAAAGAATGTATTCATAAAAGTGTTTTCTCGCCCACTTCAACAGCAAATAACTAATACTCCATGATTTGCCAATGACAACTACTATTATTTTAATCTCATGTAATGATTAGGGACCTGCGAATTGCCGATTTTGATTGAATCGAATTGATGAAAACAAATAAATTTCGAACTGAACTTCAAATCAAATCACAGTTAATGGTGGATACATCACCAAAAGAAATGTTTTTTTTCATAAAATAATAACCCTGATTATTAGAAGACACACAGTTATGTAGAGTGCATTTTTCACCTCACCACTTCCCACACTATACATTGAGATATAAACCAATACACTAGTTATTGATTGAAACTATTCAAATTGTTGACTTTGTAGCTTTGAAACTGCAGCAATAAACATTTTTAAACGAACCTGGCTGATAGGGCTGATATCTCACGTTTAACACATTTTCTTGGCAAAAACTTATTTCAAATTGGATCAAACTCCATTCAATCATGAAGCCATTTGTTTTACATAACAATGCGAAATCACTAAAACAAAATGATAATTCAATGCCAAATGGAGTCTAATTAAAGACTGCTCTACTTCTGTTTATATAATAATCAAGGCTATTTTTTTTAGAAAACCGTTGCTGTTGACGATGTATCCAGTAACTGTGATTGAACAGAACAATACTCAATATAAAATAATGTGATCATGTTGTGGAACAAATCATTTATTGAAGTTGAACAGCTGAATAACTTTTCAAAGTTCAAAACTTTTTTTATAAATGGTCACTTGTCATAATGCACAATAAGTTGAAATGAACAGTTGTGGCTGTAATAGTGTTTGTACAGTTGTACAGTTGTAGCTACATCATTACAAACACTGTTACTGCTACAAGTCAGTTACGTTTCTACTCAGAACAATACTGAATATAAAATAATGTGATCAATTACAATCTGTAAACATTCATGGTTATGGCTGAAGTATATTCAAATTTCCAATCTCGAAATGAATTGAATTGAATATTGACTTTCGAATTGACTTTTGAATGGAATTTTTGCAAGAGCCTAGTAAAGATGTATATTTGATATACAATTGCTCCCAATGAATATCCTGTGTCTTAACTAGAAATATTTCAGTTAACTTGGAAAAAGCGTTTCCTGTAAATTCATCACTTTATACTGAAGTATAGAGTTCAAGTTCAGAAGAATCTGATGTGTTAAACAAAAGTGGAAAGTAATGATGTTACTTGTAAACTTATTATAATAAAGTTGTGACACCTTGCTGGGTGTGTGCTCCAAAGTTATCTACATGTAAGTTTTCCTCTTTGAAATTCTATTTCAGAACACCAGACTCTGTAAAGCATTTTTCACAATTTAATACTTCCGACAGTTCAAACAGTACAGCAATAATTTGTTTCATGAGGGCAGGTGTAACATTTCATGGGTTAGGAAGATGCTATTTTGCTACCGCAAATATCGTCATAGATGGTGGTGGTTGGTGGTAATGTTTGAGAAGTTACCTCAAAATCAGTTCATAAATGTAGGAGGAGTTGTGCACAGAAGATTTTGGGATGCAAGGGGAGATAACACATTTAAAATTGTAGCAGATTGAAAATTTGGTAATATATGTTCCCTTGCCAATGGGCATGTTTCATCAAAATGTAATAAATGTAAAGCCGTTCACACAAGAATTTCATACAGTGATCTGTATTCAATGTTCTAAGTAAAAGGGGAGATAATTAAGTTGAAAGTACCACAGGTTGAAAATTTGGAAATATGTGCATGCTCACTTATTAGTGGTCAGGCTTCAAACATTTCAGCAATTTTGGTTCATTAATTTAGGAGGAGCTGAGCACACAAGAAATTTGGTTGCAAGGGGAGATAACCAGGATAAAATCACTACAGATTGAAAATAATGAGAGAATATGTGCATGTTCACTTGTTAGTGGTCATATCTGAGAAATTTGGTTCATAAATGTAGGAGTTGTGCACACAAGAATTTCGGATGTACATACGAACAAACAGGTTGACTAGCTGTAGAGCCCCCATTTCAGTTGGGGTATAATTATGCTGACCATTTAAACAGTAGGTTTAAAGGGCCTATCATCCTGTCAAGTAGAACTTATGTACAGCAGTAAAATAGTGGAGTGGAAAGCGGAACCCTGAGAATAACCTTTGATCCCAACTTCCTCACTTTGAGGAAACTCCCATTGGAATTGTTATGCTATCTTCAACTAATATTCATACTACAGTTAATACTATCAATAAAAACTTACAAACACCTTTAAGTGCTTGCAAATTGCTAGTGCGGAAATTACAATAAAATTCTATTCCATAATTTCCAGTTCCACCTACACTGCCACAGACATTGTTCAATTGTTGTCAACATAACAGGGTTTAAAAAGTTATTATCAGTGAACAATACCTTTTCTGAGGTTTCTGATGGTTAACATTCAAAAAGTGCACCTATATCTTCCACAAGCTCCGGTCAATCCTTCGGCTTCAAATCTGTGGAGAGCCTGCAAAATCACTCCAGTGATAAACAAATTTGTCACAAGGTCACCCCAGACTTTATCCTCCAGCACAGGTTTTGCATTTGACAGCATAGTTTTAAAAAACAATAATCCTCCTATAAACATGAATATGACACACAACATACAGTCCTACATGTCTAAAATGCTGCAAAGTATATTCTGTGAGAATAAGAATTATATGATAGACATTGGAATGCTGAAAGTTAAAAAATTTATAGTAATTTATATATTTTTTATACTTACCAATGACCCAGACTTAGCTGGTGCTAACTCCACAAAAACCAGGGCCAAACACAAATTTTGCCCCCCAATCCCCAAAATTTGCATCCAAAACAAAAAGAAATCATGTCCTAAAGGACCTCCATAGTACGACTCTACTGCGCATGCGCAGTGACGCAGTCGTCCCGAAATTAGCGCCAAATATCATTCTTACTGGCAGTGCCTGGTCAGCGCTATGTACTCAGCGGGGAGGCAAGAGTTCCCAACTCAGGGAGGGCCATCCCCGTCTGGGTCATTGGTAAGTATAAAAAATATATAAATTACTATAAATTTTTTAACATTTTTATACTGTATCAATGACCCAGACTTAGCTGAATAGTAAACAGGCTGGAGGGCCTAGGACATAGAGGAAAATCCAATAAGTTCAATTATAAAATAAAGAGGTAACCCCTTAAGGAGAAAAGGAGTATTAGGCTTTACATGTATCTTTCTTATTTAATATTTAAATTAGAAAGATACACTACCCTTAATAATTGAGCACAATAACATTCATGTTCTCTATTAACATCCAGTATAACCTTTATACTAATTATTTTTAAAGCAAGCCAATAAATAAAGTAGTCCAGAGAATTGAGACTCTTTATAATCATTTAAAAGTGTCCGAGTATTGTATATTAAAGCCCGTTTGACACTTGACATATACAAATGCTTCACACCGAGCTACACTTTAAAAATAAGACATGAATGAAATTAAACATTAATATTACACTTTAAAACCATCCCGGAAGCGACTCAGAAATACTGTCTTGGAGGAGGCATTCCCTTGCTTTTCACTATAAAGCAGGTGACCTAAGGGAACACCCGCCCCCCCCCCTTCCCCTTGCCCTGGGTCAAATAGCCCAGAGCGAAGAGGGCAGCCGGACGGAGTCACTGCCGGAACAGAAAGCCTGCATAACTATAGTTGCAACTGTTTAGTGGACGACATTCTGAGCAACAGATAACGGACCTAAACAATGCAGGTCTCCAGAAATGGACTCAATATTTCTGAGATAAAAATTAGTAAATGTGGATGGCTGAGACCAATAAGCAGCCTTCATTAAATCTGTAATAGCAACACTATTAGCATAAGCCCAGGAAGTAGAAAGAGCTCTTACTTCATGAGCAGAAATCTTAAGCACAGACTGCTGAGAAGAAGATAAATCTTCATACGCAGTACGGATAGTTAACTGAATCCATCTAGCAATAGAATGGACTGAAATGTCCTTTCTATTAGGCATCAAAGACAGAAAGAAACGTTTCCGTCCCTTTCTGATGAACTGAGATCTCTGTTTATAGATACGTAGTGCTCTAACAGGACAGAGTAAAGGCCTACGCCCGTCTGAAGACGGAAGAGCCTTAATAACAATAGGTTCCGGATATTTATTAGGAGCCTGATTCTTAGCTAAAAAACCGACATTAGTAGTGAAGGTGATAGTGTTCCCAACACTACGATAATGAGAATCATCCACCGATAGTGCATGAAGCTCACTGACTCTTCTGGCAGAAGAGAAAGCTAAGAGAAAAGCTGTCTTATAAGATAAGAATTTGAAATCTACTGTCCCAAGAGGTTCAAATGGCTTTTCCTTCAATTTAAGGAGAACCCAAGCTAAATTCCACTTAGGAATTAATCTAAGAGTTCTGGGTCTATTTATCGAAAAGTTTCTAACCAATTTCGATAAAGAGACATTAGATCCAATTTGTAAACTATCATGATGTGCATAGGTATCAGATAACATAGATCTATAACCCTTTATAGTAACAGGTTGCAGTTTGATTTCGTCAAACAAGTATACTAGAAAGTTAGCAATGTCTGGTATAGAGGGATCAAATATATCAACAGAATGATCCCTACACCAACGACGGAAAACCTTCCACTTAGCCGCATAGTTTAGCGAAGAGGAGGTCCTCCTACAGTTAGAAATCGCGTCCACTGCTCGTCCTGTAAAGTGCTTGCCATGCAAGAAGGACCGCACAACGGAAAAACGTGAAGGTTGAGACCTTGCGGGTTGTGATGTAGTTGGCGCGATTTCCCCTGCCAAAGAAGATCCTCTCGTGGAGGGAGCTTCCGCGGTAGGTCCCATAACAGACACCTGAGTAGATTTATCCACGGTCTCTGTGGCGACAGAGATGCTACCAACAGAATCTTGCATTGAGATTGTTTTATCTTTAGCAATACTTGTTGAATTAACGGCGCTGGAGGATACGCATATCCTATCATTCCGTCCCAAGGGATCGATAGAGCGTCTACTGCAAATGCTCTTGGATCCGGACACGGGGACACATACGTCTGCAACTGATTGTTGAGATGTGTCGCAAATAAGTCTATCATTGGCCGTTCCCATTGGTAGCAAATCTGATTGAATACTTGTTTGTTGAGAGTCCACTCCGACGGCAACAAGCGACCCTTTCGTGAAAGGGAGTCTGCTAGCACATTCAGACGACCCGGTATGTGACGGACCGAAAGAAGAACGTGATGTTCCAACGCAAACAGAAGGATTCTTTCCGTTAGATTGAACAACGGAACTGAATGAGCGCCTCCCTGATTCCGTATATACGCCACTACTGTCGTATTGTCGGATAGGATTTGGACATGAGCATCGTGAATAATGTCCATCCAGTGACGTAACGCAAGCCAAATTGACATCATTTCCTTGATGTTTATGTGCTTGCACAGGAATTGCGGATCCCAAAGACCCTGGCATCTCGAATCCGTTGGGATTAATGATGCACCCCAACCTGTTTGACTGGCATCCGTCATAATGGTAAAACTCGGATCCGGCAACTGCAGCGGAACTCCTTGAGTTAACCACTGAATGTTTGCCCAAGTCTGAATCTCTTGTTTCACTTGATCTGACAAGAGAACGTCTACATCGAGCGAATGAATTTTCACACTCCAATTCTGAGTCAGGAAAATTTGAAGAGGCCGTGTGCGTAGCCGTCCCATCGGAATGAGATCCGCGGCGGCTCCGCACAGACCTATCAGTCTCATAAATTCTCTCGCTGTGACTTTGTCTGTATTTAGACAATAGCGAGCGTAACAACTGACTAATTTCGCTCTGGTTAACGGCAGACGAACGAGATTGTTGTGCGTCTCGAAGCTCATTCCCAGATGAGTGAATGACTTGGACGGCACCAGATCCGACTTCTCCTCGTTTACTATGAAACCGAGACGTCGGAGCAATAGAAGAAGATTCTGAACATCGTTCTGAAGCGTTAACTCGTTGCCGTACCTCTGAAGAATGTCGTCCAGGTAGGCCGACGTTACCGCAGACGAATGAGCTCGGAAGTAGATCATTACCGAGTTCATTACCCGAGTGAAAGCCCAGGGTGCTAGATTCAATCCGAAGCACATGGCCCGGAACTGATACACCACTCCTAGGACTGCGAAGCGTAGATACTTTCGTAATGTCGGATGTACCATGACGTGAAAGTACGCATCTTTGAGATCTATGCTCGTTGCATAATCGTTCACCCGAATACTCGCTCTGACCGATCGAATCGTCTCCATATAAAACTTCGGAGCGACGATCAGCTTGTTTATCCAGCTCAAATCTATGACTGGACCGAACGAGCCGTCTGGTTTCGGAACCAGAAACAGATGGCTGTAGAATCCCAGCGATTCCTGGTTTTCTACGACCTCTACCGCGTTCTTCATTAAAAGAGACTGCACCTCTGATAGCAGAGCGTCTCTTTTCTGAGGGTTTGACGGAAGATGAGTCCACTTTGGACTTCGAGTTAATGGAGGCTTTCGTTTGAAGGATATCTTTAGACCTTCCGAAGTCACTCCTCTCACCCACGGGTCGTCCGTAATCGACGCCCACTCTTGAGAAAAACTCGACAACCTTCCGCCAACCGGAACGCGATAGAGGTTTGAGCCATCACCTCCTGGATCTGCGAGGCCTGCGGTAGGAGAAACCACGTCTTCCACGACCCGCACCTCGCCTCGTCGACCTCGGGGCGTCCGACCGATTGTCCCGGCCTGAAGGACGTCCCGAACGAGAGTCGCTATCCTGACGGTCTCTCGAATAAGAGCTAGAGGACGCACCGGAACCTCTATAGGAACCTCTCTTGGGCGGATAAGACCCAGAAGTGCCCGCCTTATTCGTGTCTGCTGTATCCGACCTTTTAGGAGCGGATCTAAACAACAGAGAATCACTAGCTTTCTTTTTAATATTATCATAAATAGCGGAAAGCTTGCCGTCAAAGAGAAGATCTCCTGAGACCGAAGCGACTCTAAGAGAGTTCTTCACCTTAGAATCCACTAGTGTGGATGTAGACAGGGCTGCGTCACGTCTAACCAACTCCAGATTTGCCACTGAAAGGGCGGAGTTACACGTGGAATAAGCTACTGCCCTTGAAAGAAGTCTTAAGGAGGATTGTATATCCTGAAACTCTTCCCCTTGAAGACGCAGTGATAACGCCTTCGTAAGGTGATCTGCGTAAGATAAGGCATCTAAATTGGCTCTGTTAGACGCAATAGCTGTTTCCAACACTGCGGTTGGAATAGAAGCTGACGACGGTAATGATAGCTCTAAGTCTTCCGCCTCGTCGTCCATATGCAGAGGAACTCTCGGAATACCCTGACCTGCCGTGTCGAATTTATTCCTTGCATTAATGAAAGGCAGGTTGAGAGTATTTGCGGACAAGAAGCCTGCTTTCCCCGTCCTGGAAGCAAGTTTAAAAATAGCGTCGTTCAATAATTCAAATGTTCTTGCAACATTATTGGACTGCGACGGAAACTCGGGAGCGATGTCCCTGAACCGCTCGAAAAAATCAGAGTCCAATGACGCTATAATTCTCCTGTCCGGAAGTGCAGCAGTCTGGCCCGACGGAACAACTTGAGGAAGAAAGTGCCGGATGAAGTCCACGGCAGCTTTGTGTTGTTCCGAAAGGGATAGCTCCAATTCATCCGTATCCCTTTCACCATCCGGTCGGACCTCCCGATGTTCCCGGTCGTCCGCCCCCGATGCTTCGGCGGAGCGTACCGACCCAGCGCCGTCGGATAATTCTCGATCCGACACCGTCTCTGTCGGCTGCTGGGATGCTGCGATAAGCTGTGCTATCTGCACTAGAATGTCCGACGTCGAGACCTGCGGAGGAGCGGTCTTTCGCTGCTTTGCCGAGGGCAGCTCCGCATCAGATGGCTCCCGCATACTTTTCCTATGCGAACGTCCGGAGTCCATCGGTCTCGAATCCCTGGCTGCCGGATGGTGTGACCTGGTCGCCGAAGAATCCTTCATCGGCGAAGCTGGCAAAATATCGGAGGTCACACAGCCAAGGTGCGGTCGTGTGCGCCGGCGAGAAGAGGAAGCCTTAACAGTCTCTGCGGACTGCTTATACAACGGAGCGTCCCGAGCGACGGACGTATGCTCCGCTAAAGACACATTTTGTACCACAACATCTGGTCCCAGATGTTGTTGTACGAGAGAGGGGCCTCTCTCGCTCGCGGCCCGGCTGGACCTGGACGAGCTAGGAACCGGACTAAAAGGCTTCCTCCGTTCTCGTTCACTATCCGCCGTCACTAGGTGTGCATCTATTATTTTTATAGTGCTCGCATCACCCAAAATTTCCTCTTGGACCGCATCGGACGAACCCGGCTGCCGAACCATTCGGTGAATGGACGCTACACCGGGCGAGCTAGCGGACGACATTTGTCTAATCTCCATGAGCACTTTTGCCGCTAGCTCTGTATTTAATTGTGACGACGGACGCACACTTGAAGAAGATAACATGGAAACATCACCCTGTTCTGGTTCCTCTGAAATAGAAACTGAGAGAGTAGAGTGACCTTGTGGAGAAAGAGCCGGCATCGCTCTTTCTCCAGAAACAACATATCGTGACACACGTTTCCAATGTTTCTCATCCCAATGTTCACATACAGGACAGGGATTAATGCGAGAACACTGACTACAATTAATGCAATAATCATGAAAGTCAGAGGAAGATTTCTTCCTATTACAATTTGAACAAGTTCCCTTCATTGTGAAAGAACAACAATAAGTCCTAGTTACTCGCAAAAACCCCTGACACAAAGATACATAATAACATGATCCATTAATAAATGAAAAAACAATTGCAAAACAAAATAATTTTGAAAAAATATTTTTTCAGAGAAGCCCAAGTTGCTGAAAAGTAACGTTGAGCCCCGATGGATCCGATGGCAAAGTGTGGTCAAAAATTTTAAAATTATATAAAATAATTAATGAGACACTTTCGGATAATATAAATGTATCTTATAATGAGATAAACTACCTCAAAGGCAAACAGCCCCCCTCAAAAAAGGCTGTTGCCAATGAAAACAAACAGTGTAAACACAGAAGAAAACATGACTCCAGGCACTGAAAAAACTGGCCCGGAATCAGTCATCAATTACACTCTATCTGATGAAAAACAGAGACTCCCAGGGGAGAATCTGCAGAACATCAGATGGAAGATGCAGAACACAAACGTTATACACCCATGGGTGAAAACGTAACTATGGGGAAAATAACAGAAAACATTCTGTAACCAAGCAACTCTCCCAGGGAATTTTTAGAAATGAAACTTCTCAAAAATATGCCAAAAGCATGGGAGAATTGCAAGGGGGGACTTTAGAAGGTTAGGGGAGAGGAAACACTGAATAAGCAGTGCAACAATTAGCAAGAATGACAACAAGAGGCGTTTGCCTCGAAAATAGGCAACTTAACATAATTTCAACAAAAAATTTTAAGTACAGCCCTGATTATTTTTTGCCACTTCTTTTTTCCTCTCCTCCTTCTATCCTCCTTAGAATCACATTTTCTCCAAGAATTACGTGTCTGGCATCCTTTAAACTGAGATTTACAAGCACAAAGATCAGTGAGATGTTGACTGATGAAGGGCCAAACAGAGAATGATATTTGGCGCCAATTTCGGGACGACTGCGTCACTGCGCATGCGCAGTAGAGTCGTACTATGGAGGTCCTTTAGGACATGATTTCTTTTTGTTTTGGATGCAAATTTTGGGGATTGGGGGGCAAAATTTGTGTTTGGCCCTGGTTTTTGTGGAGTTAGCACCAGCTAAGTCTGGGTCATTGGTACAGTATAAAAATATATATTTATTCAAATTCACTCAAGTAACAAACTTTTTGAGGAGTGAGGCCTATTTTCATAAATAGACTATAGACTATTTTTAGTCCCATGATCGCATTTGTTGTTCGTCTTTTCATGGAATCCTTTCAGTGTATGTTGAATTAAATTGACTTCATGGAGGGTAAATCTGAATTCTGGAGAAAAAACAATTAATTCCTAATTTTCTTCACTGATGGATGTGAAAACTGACTGTAGTTCATCAATGTATTTGTCTTCTCGCTATTTAGAACATGTACACATTGTTTGTGTTTGCACAGATTGATAGATTGCAGATTTGAAGCTATGTTCAGGACTTCAGCCTTTGAAGCTACATTTGGGATAGTTTATTGTACTTATTGAAATACGCATTATTTCTGCAGTAGGAAAGTGGGGTGGGGGGGGGGGGGGGAGCAAAATCGTTATCTTGGGCAATATCCAAGTACATGGAGATTTAATACCTGGTTGTTGTTTTAAACCCTACAGCTTTCTGCATCAGGATTTAAAATAATACCTGGATGTCCTTTTTCAAACCCTTTGGCCTTCAGCCTTAGGGTTTAAAATGTTTATATTAGATGCACTGAAAGCAGAAGAATTTATGAAAATAGGGAAATCATTAGCTGTTATGAGTAATTCTCAACAGTTTACCGGATTATTATTCAATCAGCAGGAGTATTGAAGATATGGTAAATGGTTTGGTGTTTGGAAGTTATATTTGATTAACAGGATTATTTAATTTAGAGATATCAAAGTAAGTTGGCTCCATGGTACTACTAGTACTCAACTTCAGGGATTTCCATGGGAAATAAATGAATATTATTATTTCGTGCTGTGATGTATTTTAATATCCGGCCATAAACTTTGATATTTTTGGCTGATGAAATAATGCTGTGACACACAGCTAGAAAGGTCTCACAGAGCTCTGTCAAACAAGAATTAGTGAATTATATTCTTAATTCTTCAATTTCAATTGAAAAATATTTTTCTGATAGAAGCAAAATTTTTATTTTATTTCCATATATTTAAAAAATTCAAAAAATGATATTGAATGAACCGGGATTCCATCAACAATGACCATATCATTTTATATTAAATTTGTATTGAGTGTATGGTAAATGGAACAGTGGCAGAAAAAACAATCCACTTACGAGGGACATTCTATTAATCAGTTAACTGGGGTGCACTGTAACAAACTGGGTACATCCTCTTGACAATCCAGATTCAAGTCAGTTGTCAATCACATGGACTCTAGAATTATTCTAAACACAAACTTACCTGGATAAAAAGAGTACATCTATTGTTTAAATCTTCCATTAATGAATTTCCTCTTGATAAGTTTGATTCCATTTTCACCATCCAAGCAGCTACTGTAGTCTGATATAATTGTAAGTCCCTAAAAAACAAACAAGAAAATATCAGCAGAAATGATGGATGCTACCCGAATATTAACTAAAAAGAGCTGGCATGACATTGACAGTTAATAGTTCAATGGAGAGAAAATCTATGAGACAAGCGTAACTGTCAGATTTTCAGTGCGAACTGATTGTACACAAGCCTGCAAATAGTTTTTTGTTTTGGTGTTTGTCATGATGATAAGCACAAAGATATGACATGACTTTGAGTTATGAGCAACAAGTGTGTGAAGTATGAACAAGATTTGTCCACTGAACAATTTTTTATGCCCTGAACAAAGTTAGAATGGATGAACGGTCAGTGACCTTGACAGTGGTGGACCATGTTATCCTTTGAGAGATCACAAAATTTTTTTTATTCAATTAACAGAAGTTTAAATATATGCAATGAATAGGTCAAATTTGTACTCATAGTATACCCAGGCTTGAAAATAATGAGCTTACATCATAACCCATTAACAGGTTATGCTATACAATATGCTGGTAACCAACAGAAACAAAGAGTTGTGATGCTTTCCCATCTTCTCTGTTTGTACAATGCCAACCAAACTGTTTATGCTTTAACAGACTTCCACCAAAATGAATAGCAATGACCAACACATGATCTCATGTTGGGAAGATCACGTTAGTTGTTACTATTTATTTAGGCAAAAAGTCTGTTAAAAATATAAATGGCATGCCACTCTATTCATATGTGGATACAATGAACAACCTTTGTGTCGAGTTAGTTCAGAAAGATCGGTAAAACATGTGGGATTAGGAATTTAATTTATGTTGTATTTATTTTGTTGTAACCTGTAGTGCACTGAAATATTTTACCACTGATGTTGCGCCAACGTAACCTAAATGATTGTTCTTGAGTTATTTTCAGGCCTGTGTAGTGAATGATTTGATAATTGGTAGTTACATGAAGTTAACAAAGTTATTCAATGAGAAAATATCCAGTAAAGTGGTATCCACTATAAAACCAGATTTTCAAGTTAACTGAAGACTGACAGTTAAGCAATTACTGTATAATACTAGGGAACTAGCTCAATGGACATACGCAATAATCTATGTGCAAAAATGAAGAATGATAAACCAAGTTCAAAAGAAACACGAAGATGCTCCAATTATAATAGAAAATAGAAAAGACAGGGCTTAAAATTCATGAAAGAATCAGAACCGATTCTTGAAAATGATTCTCGCAAGGAAAACAATGACATCAACTTTCAATTTTGCAAAATGTGCATTTGATTCTCATCATAGATTCTAAAAGTGTCTTAAAAGGCCTGGAGAATTCAACATATTTTTTGCTCCCTCATGAGGTAATATTTTGACTTAGTGGTGATGTTTAGTAAAGTCTTGGCTGCCTTTATGGGCAGCCAAGACTTCACTAGTAATCACTGCCAAGGAACTGAAACTTCCATCAGCAATACCACCAAAAGACTGCATGTTGGAACATGTGTTCTGCATGTACAAACAAGACAAAGAGCTCACAAAAATGAACTAGGCACTGAAGGGTTATACAGTATTAGATATATAAAGATGAGGTTTGTTTTTTATTAGGTATTATGAATTGGTTGCACTCACAAGAAGAAGAGTATAACAGTACTCTCAACTTCTAAATTTAAAACTGAAAACTGATTCTCGTGGCAGGAGTTCATGAGAATCAAAACTGATTTTTGTGAATTGAGACAAATTTTGTGGTTGAAAAGGACAAGAGGATAAGTTGCCAAAAACAGTTTTAACATTTTTTCCTGGAAACCTAAACTTTAATCATTCCATACCTGGTCACAGAGAGCAAGCCTGAAATGAAAACAATTATAGTAATTTATATATTTTTTATACTTACCAATGACCCAGACTTAGCTGGTGCTAACCCAAAAATATCTAGGGCCAAACACAAATTTTGCCCCCCAAAATTTGCATGCAAAACCGAAAATTAGAAGTCCTATCTGGCCCTCCAAACATTTTATCCTCTGCGCATGTGCAGACGCCAGGAAGTCACCGAATCTGGCGCCAATAAAATCATTCTTTGTAGAAAAAAGATTATAATAATTCAGCGGGGAGGTACGAGTGCCCAGTACTGCCCACTCATGGGAGGGCCATTCCCGTCTGGGTCATTGGTAAGTATAAAAAATATATAAATTACTATAAATTTTTTCATATTTTTATACTGTAACCAATGACCCAGACTTAGCTGAATCATAAAAAGGCAGAGGGCCTAGAACTTCCGAAATAGTAGATCAACATAGATCAAATTAGAATTTACATGTATGTCTCTTAATACCATAATAGAAGAGACATAACCTAATATGGATCCCAATAATGTAAATCCTAAATCTAAGCAAAAAATCATGTTAATTAGGATGTAACAAATAAACAATTTTAGAGACTAGTCTGGACTAGGCCCTAAAAATTATTATGGCATACTGAGAATGAGAGAAAATTTCCCATAAACCTACGTCACAGAATAATACTGCAGCTGATCGCCGAACATAGTATGGACAAGACAGCTTCTTCAATAGTTACATACCTCATAAGGCAGAGAAGTGGACAAAATGACCACCCCCCCCCCTTTTTTTTTTTGAACATATCTTCAAAAGAAAGAGGGGAGAGCACTGGAATCAATAAGCAGAACCCGGAAACGATATAAATAAATATCAATCAGGCACTCAAAAAATTAATTCATGAATAATAAATGGTGCTTAACGCCACTTCACAAGCCAAGGCTATAGCGATGATTTTGGTAAATAACATAATCCGCTATAAAATATGCACTGTAGATGCCATATACAGGTACGACGACATCAGTGAGAAATCAAATATAACATATACATACAAAAGCGGGATATGTTGAACAATCTCTGCAGAGAAAACACGCTTCAAGATCATTCACGGGAGGCCTCTGTAATATTAATCCGGTAAAAACACAATCAAACCTGTACTATTTGATATCTATAACTATAACACGTGAGAATATGCGATTTAAGAACCGACAAAATAGAGACCAGGATCTAGAAATGGAGGTAGGTATGATTAACCGGCTCCAACACAGACCGCCCTCGAAATAGAAAATAATTTCAAGGTTCACCAAAGAGATAGCGTAATCACACATTGCGCGAGTGTATAAAAATCCAGCCTATTAATCATCTAAAAACCACTAAATGGCTATGCCATAACCTATGAGCTCAAATAGCGGCCATTATGATGAAAAAATAAGTACCTGTATAGTAGAAATCAGAAATTAAATACTGGAAACAAATGCAACAGAACTGCATATATGCCTATGAGGGCGCCATCCAACACGACCCAGGCGCAGAGTATGTATGTATTAAAATATATATACGCGACAGTGAGAGTGGGGGGGGGGGGGGGGGGGGGGGGGGGGGGGGGGGGAACTCGAATATATGTCGAAACCTCCTCACCCACATTACTTAATCATTTCTGGTGCAGACAGCAATAATATAGTGACCATAAAGCTCTTTCATGTCAGAAATACTCCGTAATGCTACTGAGAGCGGAGGATGACGTGCAGAATAAAACTTCCCTCAAAGAAGAAAACCCTCTCATGGGGAAGCTTCTGGCAAATGTTCAATAGCAGACCCCATAACCTCAATGAAATCAATAGAAACAAATGAATTGAAGGATACACATATCCTATCATTCATTCCCATGAAAACGGCTGAGTGTCAATGTATGCGCTTTTGTCAAAAGACTTATACTAGCGACACAAATAATGGAAACTATTATTCCCATGCGCCGAAAACTTAACTATCCTGAAGAGATCCCACATAAGATCATGTAATAACCAAACAGTTAGAATAAGCGCAAGATATAGCCAGCGCTTACTTATGCGCTGAAATCTTAAGCATTGACTGCTAATTGGAAGATAAATAACCCAAGCAGTATGAATAGCTAACTGACTTATTTAACAATAGAATGAAATAAACGTCCCTTCTATTGAAAAATAATGACAAAAGAAGCGTTACTTCTCTTCTGATAAACTATGATGTGCGCTTATAAATACATGAACGGAAAAAAAATTCGATGATGTAATCGTAAACAATGAGACATCATTGAATATGTGATTTCCAATAACCGAGGGTCCCAAGATCCCTGCATAGAGAGACCCTAGGACTCAGGATTGTAACGCAATATATGAAATTACGTCCAAAATAATTGAGAAAATCATAATATATGCCCAAACTTGAACTTATGTTAAAAGATTCTCTAAAACAAAACAGGTCAAGAGGGAAAAAACGTCTACCATTCCAGTTAATAACTGGAGTAGACATGTGTGTAAGCGACCCATCGAAATAACATTCCAAGCCGCTCCACACAACTCCATCCGGCTCATAAAACTATCGCTGTTAATGCGTCAGATAACAGAACAGCTGGTTAATTTGCTCTGTGAAACAACAGATGAACCAGCCAAATGAATAGTGGGATACGTGTATCCCATCATAAATCCCATGAGACATTATCTAGTTCACAAAACAAGTGATCTAAAGAACTATACTCACTACAATTGCCAAACGTTCACTTTTTGACTGAAAGATAATCATAAATAACCTAATTATCCACTTCCAGTCTAAACTGGCCGGACCGAGTTCTATAAGGGCCTCAAACCACCGGCTCAGGGGAGTCTGATCAGTAACTCAGTCTGACGAGAAACCCCTATCCAAGTGGCTGTATAGACAATCCTAAAGAAATATATATAGGAGAGATACCTATACCTTTGCTATGAGCCCTTATAAGCGAATTGAGTCTCGGAAAACTCTCCTACTCTTCTGTTGGCTGTGGACGATTAGACCCCAACTTAAAGAGTCGGGTATAGATGCTTTCTTGTAGTTTAATCCTACAATAATGAAAGCTTACCATCAAAGACTTAGGTATACCTATACCTTTGCTATGAGTCCTTACAGACGATCTGAGTCTAGGACAACCTCTCGTACTCTTTCTGCTGGTGTTGGTACATTAGACCCCAACTTAAAGAGTCTAGAATTGATCCTTATCATAAAGACTAGAGTTGGAAGACTAAAGCGACCTATGGCAAGTTTTCCACCTAGTCAAATGCAAAGATGAAGACACAAGGCTTCGTTGCATCAAAATAACTCCCACTTAACATTAGTTAAGACCGAGATATAAATACTAGGTCTGGAAAGATTTTAAAAGGTACAAAAGACCACAAAATTCCTTTCCATATAGACGATGTGTCACAGTACTTAAAGTACATAAGACCATGAGACTAAATTCGGTCTTAAAAATTATCTCCTCAATTGCATCCGATCGAACAGCTAAATGATGAAGGTAAGGCTAAAACTAGGATCTTAGCCTGCTCAATCAACGCAGAGCAACTCTCCACATCTTCCCCTGTTGTTTTTAAAAGAATGTGAACAATCACAAACGATTAAAAATACAGAGGAAGAAGGTATGAAACCGAATTACTTTTTCCCGCAGGAAGTTAAATATGGTGTCGTCTACACAATCGAAGACCTGTGACACCCGTGTAGACTTAACCGGAAAGAGATCTTATTACCCTGCTCTTTACCCAGATGAAGTCAGCGTCCAACTACGCTAGCGGTTTCTCATAACTGCTTGCAGCATTTTGAATCACCAGCATCTAAACAGGCAGGTGACTGGACCAAATAAGCACCATGCAACAGCTCAAGATTTGAGACTGACAATGAGTGCTTCTGCCTTAGCAGGAATACTGTGATTAGCTGCGCAACTGCAAAGCAAGTCCGTTACAGAGGCCTGGGGAGCAGCGGTCATGAATAGCCTCTTCGCCGGCTGCTCCTAGGACAGGGAGTCCAATATAGTTATTACTGCGGATGACCCGATGAATGAAGCCTCATCTCCTTGGCTACTAGATGGTGCAACTTTCTTCACAAAAGATGGACCTTTTGACGATGCAGACTGGAAATCCAGAGTCACTTAGCCAAGGTGCGGTCGGGAGTGCTTGGTAGATGCTAAAGAAGCAAAACTGTAGCCGATGGACCTTTTGACAATGCAGACTGGAAATCCAGAGTCACTTAGCCAAGGTGCGGTCGGGAGTGCTTGGTAGATGCTAAAGAAGCAAAACTGTAGCCGTCCCCGGCTAAGAATTGAACTAAGTGTACCGGACAATAGCTATGTATGTAAGCTCTGACTGACGCAAGTTCCTACCAACAACACCCGGCTCCAGATGTTGTTGAAAGAGAGAGAAGGGTCTCCCTCTTGCTCGTGGTCCGGAGAGACCTGGACGAGCGTACCTCAGAACTTGCTGTCTTCTTCCTTCCATCAACACCGGGTGAGCATGATTCGATTAAACAGTGCTCGCTACACCCTTATTTTCTCTCGACCGCCATGGACATACCTGGCATCACATCACCCACATACGAGTGAGATCTGCCGGTTGAGGCAGCTGTACACAAGGGACGTAAATCTCTTTTGATGTCTAGCCCTTGTCTAAAATCATTCAGCACTTTTCCACTAGCTCTAAATACAATGCATATGCGAAACATCCGGAGTCAAGGTCCTAGTATCCAATCTTAACCATTTCACTGGCGACAGGGAACTGAAACCACTCATCAGGCATTATAGCCCTGTGCAATATAAAGATCACTTTGTCTGTAATGTAGAGGAAACCAGAAGACTAGCCGACCCCGGCTGCCTATTAGACGGGACGTCCCGGACAGGAGGCATGGATGTATACTCTGACTGACGCAAGTTCCTACCAACAACATCTGTCTCTCTTGCTCGCGGCCCTGGATGACCTGGACGAGCATACCTCAGAACTTGCCGGTTTGCTCCTTACGCCGTCGCTGGGTGAGCATAATTGCATATCATATTGTTCGCTCCACCCTATATGATCTCCTAGCCCGGATCGTATACACCCGGCGTAACAGTTCTCAGAGGCCTGAGTAACTACTTCACCGGTCGAGCTAACTGGCGACAACGGACTTGTGCGGTCGTGTGTGCTTTTCGAACATAGAGGAAGCTATAAGACTGGCCGACCCCGGCAGTCTATAGAAGGAGCGTCCCGTGGACGTAAGTTCCAACTGACACAAGTTCCTACCAACAACCTCTGACCACAGATGTTGTTATAAGAGAGAGGGGCCTCTCTCTTGCTCTCGATCACGGAAGACCTGGACGAGCATACCTCAGAACTTGTCTGACCGACACAAGTTCCTACCAACAACCTCTGACCCCAGATGTTGTTATAAGAGAGAGAGGCCTCTCTCTTGCTCGCGATCATGGAAGACCTGGACGAGCATACCTCAGAACTTGTCTACTTCCTCCTTCACGTGCTTCCTCCTTTCCGTTGTTGCCGGGTGAGCATGTTCGTATGTTTATAGTGTCATGTCCCGAAATTAGGGAACATGAACTAATTTTAATAAATATTATAAAATTACAGCCCTGAACGTTTCAAACCACCGTTTCTTCCTTCCTTCATCCAGTTCTGTCCTTGGATCCACCAACATAACCATTGATTTGTATCTGGCATCATTATTAATTGAGATTTAAAAGCACAAATATCAGTTTGTTGTTATCTGACAAGGGTCGAACAAAGAATGATTTTATTGGCGCCAGATTCAATGACTTCCTGGCGTCTGCGCATGTGCGGAGGGTAAAATGTATGGAGGGCCAGATAGGACTTCTAATTTTTGGTTTTGCATGCAAATTTTGGGGATTGGGGGGCAAAATTTGTGTTTGGCCCTAGATATTTTGGGGTTAGCACCAGCTAAGTCTGGGTCATTGGTTACAGTATAAAAATATAAGCAGACTGTCATCTTCAGAATGAGGACCCCCAGAGAGTGAATTTGGTGATGCTACCCTGCACAACAGGGTAGCATCACTAAATTTACCCTCTGTGAACCTCAGTCTGAATCAAGGTCTCAAACTTAAACAGCAAGAGGTACCCAGAGGATCAATTGGTACACTGTATGGGATAGCATCAGCAAATTCACCTTCTGGGGACCTCATTCTGCAAATGACAGATTGCTTATTTTCAGGCTTGACAGAGAGGGGCCATACTTATTGATGTTTAAAGTCACTTTCTGAATCTACTGCCATAATACAATGAAAAAACAAGTATAAAGTTTAGCCAATCATTTATACCTATGCTAGCCACTTTAGAGGTCTCTCTCTAAAGAGGACCAGTTACACCAATGTACAAGAACTTGTTCTTCAAGCAACCAAGCACTGTCACACACGTCAGTGTTCCTATGGAGAAGTGAGGAGTCATAAGCTGTGGTTTGAATAAAATAAGAACTTTGGAAGTTATGTTATCACATATTCATAACCAAATAGCTCATTACAGGAAATATCATTCACAACATGTCTAATATGGGAATGACATCAGAAATCAATGTCGATGTCATGAGCTGGTTTCAGAAATAGACTGGAATTAATCTTCTCATAATTCTAAACCATGGGGCCTGAAGCACTCACCTTGAACAGAACCCGAAATAAACATAGACTGGAATTAATCTTCTCATAATTCTAAACCATGGGGCCTGAAGCACTCACCTTGAACAGAACCCGAAATAAACAGAGTCCAAGAATGAATCCACATTAAGCAATCAATCTCCATAGGATACATTGTCAATCCTTGAGCCTCTCAAGAGTAACTAAACTAGTCAAAGCATCATGCCTTTTCTTCAGTTGATCATAATATAAAAAGTGGAGCTACTCTATGGAGCCCGTTGATACAACCTATGTGGATTAATCTTAGTTACACACCCCTAGAGAGTACTTAATAAAAATTTCTAATTATTTAGCTGCATGGCCAGGCACTTGATTTGAACAAACCTGAATCTCACCCCACTAGAGATGTTGTATACCAAAAATGAAAGCATTCTGACTGGTGGATCTGAAGAAGATTTTTAAAGAAATTTCCTCATATTGCAGTTAAGTTAAAAGTTGGGCTACTATAGGGAGAACAAATATTAACCCAGGGACGCAATTTGAACACACTTGAATCTGACTCCCCTAGAGATGTTGTAAACCAAATATGAAAGGATTCTGACTAGTGAATATGAAGAAGAAGATTTTTGATTAAATTTCCGAATATTGAACAAAGTTCAAATCTGGACTACCATAGCTAGCCCAAATATTAACCTAGGGACCCGATTTGAACAAATTTGAATCTGACTCCCTAGAGATGTTGTATACCAAATATGAAAGCATTCCAACTGGTGGATCAGAAGAAGATTTTTAAAGAAATTTCCTCATACTGCAGTAAGTTAAAATTAGGGCTACTATAGGGAGAACAAATATTAACCCAGGGATGCAATTTGAACACGCTTGAATCTGACTCCCCTAGAGATGTTGTAAAGCAAATATGACAGCATTCAGAATGGTGGATCTGAAGAAGAAATTTTTTTTTTAAATTTCCTCATATTGCACTAAGTTAAAATTGAGGCAACCCTAGCAGGCCCAAATATTAACCTAGGGACCTGATTTGAACAAACTTGAATCTGACCTCCCTAGAGATGTTGTATACCAAATACGAAAGCATTCTGACTGGTGGATCCGAAAAAGATTTTCAAAAATGATCTCCCATATTGCACTAATCTAAAATTTGGCTTCCACAGGATGTCCAAATATTAACCTAGACTTGATTTGAACAATCTTGAATCTGACCCTCATAACAATGATGCATACCAAATATTAAAAGATTCTGACTGGTGGTTCTGAAGAAGATTTTTAAAGATTATTCCCCATATTGCCCTAAGTTAAAAATTCGGGATCCTGCATCGAGCACAAATATCAACAAAGGGGTTTCATTTTAAAAACTTGTATCTGAACCCCCTATAGATGTCGTATACCAAATATCCAAAGATTTTGACCATTAGTTCTGGAGAAAATGTTTTAATTTTTGCAAATTCAGCATTTGTTCAATGCCCCCTACGGAACACCCTGACATAAGCGATGGCATTTTTTTTTTATCTTTCAATTCTACTGGTCCTGAGGATGCTTCATACCAAATAACAGTTCTCTGTTCTGTGTGGTTTGGAAAATATGGGCGTTTGAAAATATTTCTATTTTTAGCTCCTGGGGTTCATGTGGGGACACAGGAAATTTTTTTTTTTTTGGCATGAGTTAAGTACTTATGATCCAATAATACCATATACCAAATTTGGTTCAAATCGGACCATTGGTTCAGAAAAAAGAAATTTTGGGCAATGCCAAAAATCTTGCCTGTCTCATTACAAAGGCAAATATTGCTTCATGAACTTAGTTTGAATAAACTTGATTCTAACCTCAAAAGGAAGCTCTATACCAAATATCAAGACATTGTACCCACTGGTTCATCAGAAGAAGATTTCAAAAATATTTTGGAGCCCCCCCCCCCCACCCCCCACCCCCCACCCCCCTATGGGGCTGGGCATGTTGATCCAACCAAAAATGCACTGCCCCTTCTGCACCATCAATCACATGAACTTTCACTTGAATTGGCCCAGTGGTTTTGGAGGAGAAGACCAAAGCATGGTGTTGACAGTGACGGATGGAAAGCAATTAGATAAACTCAGCTTGTCTTCATCAAGGTGAGCAAAAAACCCTACATTTCCTGAATAACAAAACATTTTCATTTTCTGCCTCAGAATCATAGCTTATGACCCCTCAATACGATCTTGAAAGCTCATTCCAATGAGGGGTCATAAGCAATGTTTTCAAGGTAAAAATATAAAAAATAATACAATAGGTTTGGCAATTTTTGTGAATATCACTGGCCAGTTCAGTCATAATGTTATGGAAAAGGTTAAATAACACACTATGTGATAAAAAGAATTTCAAATTCATCACGATTTCACATAAATTTCTGAACCAAATTCACTAAAATTGATCTGAGCCTCGGTAAACCTTGGCTCAGGTCGATTTTAGTGATCTTGGTACAGAAATTTCATATGCAATCCCGACTCATCAGAGATCCCTCATATGAGGAGTGACAGGCAGAGTTGGACAAATTGTTAGGTAAACAGACATCACCGAAAAAATCATGTAGCCTGAACAATAAATAGTTGCTGGTGATGGGCTGATACTGATGTTACAGGAAAAGCCAAAAACCCAGGCCTGGCATTCTCAACAATCTAGGAGGGTTATTTTGTGCCAGATGTATCAAAGCACAATTTTTTTGTATGCCATTGCTCTGAGATTTAATCTGGGTCTTTCCATGTAACTTTTTCCACAGTATGAAAGCTAAAGTTTTTTTTGTCCCACATATGTTACACAACAACATTTTTCGGATGCAGTTCAAGTAGTGTATTTTCTAAGTCTTTTAGTGAGGCAAACTTCAAACAAACAAAAACTTTTACCAATAAGTCATACTAATAGAAGAAATCAACTTTGAAAAATTTATTTCATCAAACATACAATCCTTTCATAATCAACCTTATAAAATTGTACATCACAATTGTTCCCACTTTATTCTGAATTATCTCATTTGAATCAGAATTTCATCTGCAAATAATACATTTGCAAAAATAAAAAAAATGCACTCAAAAAAATTTGTGGTTTTTCTTGCTCCCTTAAATGGCAAATAATTAACAATCTGTGATTTGTCATCAACTACTACTTGTATATCAAGTAAACTGTGTATCTTTGATACACATTCGCTTCCAACCACTATCTTGCATTTTATCTTGGAAAATGAGTTTCATCTAACTCATTACTTTGAGACAGAAATTACACTGATTGTTCAAGTTGTGTAGGAGTTGACATGTGATATAACAAGAGGGATGTTACATCCCAACGCTCACCTACATTCGCGCTTGATAATGTCGTTCCAATGTAACATGCCTAATATTTAGTTAATATAAATCATTAACTAGGCATCAAATGATTAATGTGGTTTATGTAATGGCTTTGGAAAATCTATATTTCTGCATTTATTATATATCAATTCAACATAGAATCATTGGATACATCTTTTAGAAATGTTTATGATTAAGAATATGAATCGTGAGGCCAGATATTAAATCATAAATAAGAATTAGGAAAGGCTTTCATAAATCACTGAAATTTTAATTGAAGTACATTCATTGGTTAAAGAGGAGTTGCGGAAAAACATTCGTTCAAGAAAGTGACTATAAGTCCCCAAAAAATACATCACATCAACAACTAAAATAAGCCTTAATGTTACTAGTAACAAGTATGAGAAAGTATTAAATAATAAAAAAAAAAGTTAAAAAAAATTTTTTTTAAAGAAAGTGAATATAAGTCCCAAAAATCCCCGTCAAATTCCTCAAATATGCATGTAATAAGGGCGCAACGTTACCACAATGTAGTTCAGTAACCCATGCGTACAATATCAATTGCCTGGAAAGACACATAGAAACAGAACTCACCTTAACACCTCACCTTAACACAAACTTTTAGAACTTAAAATTGAGTAAGTCAGACAAAAACGTGAACATTGTGACTGAAAAAAAGAAAAGAAATCAGTTAAATTTCTGCATACAGTAGGGTTAATACCTACAGTTGTTATTAAAATATGAAAATCAACAGTAATGAGAAGTTAAAGCAGCACAATCTGCACAAAAGCTGACTTTAACGCAAATTCTTACAACACCTAAACGCAAATTCTTACAACTTTTGGCAGAAAATTTTAGGTGAAATATGGAAAAAGGTCATAGTATCAGGGTTAAATACTGTTCTGATAGTCCCCTACAACCTACATATGCAATATCAAAGGCCTGAGCCCACTGATCTTTGAGAACTCACCTTAACACCTCACCTTAAAACAAACTTTTAGAACTTGAAATTTACTAAGTCCGAGAAAAACATGGAAATTCTGACTGAAAAAAAAGAAAATTTCCGTTAAATTTCTGCATACAGTTGGGTTAATACCTACAGTTGTTATTGAAATATGAAAATCAAGAGTAATGAGAAGTTAAAGCACCACAATCTGCACAAAAGCTGACTTTAACACTAATTCTTACAACACCTAAACGCTAATTCTTACAAGTTTTGGCAGAAAATCAGCCTCAAATTCCTCAAATATGCATGTAATGAGGGTTAAATATTACTGCAATGGAGTTCAGTAACCCAAGTGTAGAATATTAATTGCTTGGAAAGACACATAGAAACACAACTCACCTAAACACAAAGTTTACAAAGTTTTACAACTTAAAATTTACTAAGTCCGAGAAAAACATGAAAATTTTGACTGAAAAAAAAAGAAAATTTTCGTTAAATTTCTGCATACAGTAGGGTTAATACCTACAGTTGTTATTGAAATATGAAAATCAACAGTAATGAGAAGTTAACCCAGCACAATCTGCACAAAATTTGGCTTTAACACAAATTCTTACAACACCTAAACGCAAATTCTTACAACAACTTTTGGCAGAAAATTTTAGCTGAAATTTGGAAAAAAGTCGTAGTTTCAGGGTTAAATACTGTTCTGATAGTCCCCTACAACCTATATATGCAATATCAAAGGCCTGAGCCCACTGATGTTTGAGAAATTCACCTTAACATTAAATCTTACAATATTGGACACACTGGATGCCGACGCCGACGCTCACGCCCGAGGTTATCACAATAGCTCACCACATCTTACAGATGTAGGTGAGCTAAAAACTGGAAATTGAGAATGTTACAAACAAACTATTTATCATAAAGCTGCATGCATTTGCAACAAAGTTATTAGCACATCTTGTGTCTTCCTTGAAATTTTTTTTTTTTTTTCACGTTAAACATATTTTTATTTGCCATAACTATTAAGCAAAAAGGGATAGGAGGACAAGTGCTTTCCACTTAGTAGAAATTGAAATTTTATTTATTTAAATTTTATTTAAGAATATCAGACTCTGTTTAATGCACTTCTGGCAGATCTAATAGTATGAAGATCATTAGTTTCATTAGTGAAGGCAGGTGAACAATATGTCATGGACTATTTGATAGCTTCAATTTTTGAAGGCAAGTGGTAGGCGGGTGATAAAATCGGCCATTTGAGCATGCCAGGCCCGATAACCAATACTTTCTACTGCAATATTGGATTGATATAGATAAATAGAAAGAAACTATGCAAGTCATGAATATCAAGTAGAGTAGTAAGGGTATGGCTATTAAAATGAAAGTGTCAATGACACTGTAGCTCAACTTGTCAAGACAAAGACATGTACATGTATAGTATGTGATACAGCAATGACTAACATCTAGGTAATGACCTGATAACAAAGGTACATATAAAGTATTGTAACGGTCTGTACATAAATACTGACTGTTGCCTGTAACAAATGTATAGGTAAAGTATTGTAAAGGTGGGTGACAGTCAGATGCTAAACTAGAAAAGAAATCTTTGAGTTCCAGAGTGGGTCTGACTGAACCCCAAAATATTTGTTCTCATAACACAGTGATAACAAAGGCACCCCAAAACACACTCGTTCCTGTCCCAAGGTGAAAACAAAGGTACCCAAGAAGTTTTGTGAAAATCAGTTCATAAATACGAGCTGTATAGAACTTGTGACAAAAAACTGATTGGACCTAATTTCAGTACAAAATGGCCACTGGCAGCTATCTTGAATTTTGGACCGTACCCAGAAACACTCATTCTCGTCCCAAGGTGATAACAAACGTACCCAAGAAGTTTTCTGAAGATCGGTTCATAAATACAGCCTCTACCCTGAGCCGTATTGACATGTGTGCTTACATTGTGTAAGTACAACTGAATAAATCAAAGTTCATCTAATTTGCATAATTTCTGCACGAAAAAAAACCCCTTACAATATGTGATGTATTCCATGTTACTAAACATTCATACAAAAATTTATTCAAATCAGAACTTTCATACAGAAGTTCTGTACAAAAGACTGATTGCACTAATTTTGGTACAAAATGGCTGCTGGTGGCCATCTTGAATTTCGGACCACACCCAAAAACACTCGCTCTCATCCCACGGTGATAACAAAGGTACCCAAGAAGTTTCGTAAAAATTGGTTCATAAATATGGCCTCTAGTCTGAGCTGTATAGAAGTTGTGTACAAAAAACTGATTAGACTTAATTTCGGTACAAAATGGCCACTGGCAGCCATCTTGAATTTTAGACCGCACCCAGAAACACTTGTTCTCATCCCAAGGTGATAACAAAGGTACCCAAGACATTTCGTGAAGATCAGTTCATAAATACAGACTCTAGTCTGAGCCGTATTGACATGTGTACTTACTGTGTGTAAGTCGCACTGAAAAAATCAAAGTTCATCTAATTTGCATAATTTCTGCACGAGAAAAAAAAACGTATTATATGTTATGTATCCCATGGTACTAAACATTCACACAAAAAATTATTCAAATCAGCGCTTTCATATGGAAGTTCTGTACAAAAATCTGATTGCACCTAATTTTGTACAAAATGCCTGCCATCGGCCATCTTGAATTTTGGACCGGACCCAAAAACACTCGTTCTCATCCCACGGTGATACCAAAGGTACCCAAGAAGTTTCGTAAAGATCGGTTCATAAATACGGCCTCTAGCCCGAGCCGTATTGGCATTTGCACTTACAGTGCTGAAAGTAACACCAAAAAACATCAAAATTAGTCTAATTTGCATAATTTACGCACGAGAAAAAAAACCCGTATTATATGTGATGTATCCCATGGTACTAAACATTCATACAAAAAATTATTCAAATCAGAGCTTTCATATGGAAGTTCTGTACAAAAAACAGATTTCTGCATCGTCGGTACAAAATGGTGGCTGGCAGCCATCTTGAATTTCGGACCGGACCCAAAAACACTCGTTCTCGTCCCATGGTCATAACAAAGGTACCCAAGAAGTTTCGTAAAGATCGGTTCATAAATACGGCCTCTAGCCCGAGCCGTATCCAATTGTTGACGTACGGACAGACGGACGACGGACAACGGGCCATGACAAAAGCTCAAATTTGGCTTCGCCAAAGTTGAGCTAAAAACATTCTTGTTTCTCAGGCACATCCCTCATCACAGAAAATCTGCCTCATCACCTTCTTTTTTCACATGGAAATCTCTTCTGACATTATTTTGCATTTGTAGGACAAATATTTAACCAATTATACCATGTTTGACAGAGATATAGGTAGTTAAATTTTCAACTACATCATGGGGAATTTTCACTGCTGAAAACATTGGTTTGCCACCTAACAGCATAAGCAGTTAAATGTCTGATTCCAACTATTTTCAGAACTGTTTTGTGAAAAAGAATTGCCTGAGAAACAAGAGATTTTTTTTTATAGGCCTATTGAGCAATATCTTTTTTCAAGCCGAACTGTTTGTTGAAATATGATAAATTTAAAGCAATTTGTATATTTTTTATACTTACCAATGGCCCAGACTTACTTAGCTGGTGCAACCTCAACATTATTAAGGGCCATACACAAATTTTGAACCCCCCAATCCCCCAAATTTGCATACAATGAAAATTAAACGTCCTATCTGGCCCTCCATACTTTTAGTACTTGCGCAGGCATGGTACCCAGGAAGAGACCGAAATTGGCGCCAACACCATTCTATGTAGATGAGCCTACTAAAGTGATAACTCAGCAGGGAGGTATGAGTGCCCACTCATGGGAGGGCCATCCCCGTCTAAGCCATTGGTAAGTATAAAAAATATACAAATTACTTTAAATTTATCATAGTTTTATACTACAACCAATGGCCCAGACTTAGCCGAATCGTAAAAAGGCGGAGGGCCTAGGACTTAAGAATTAGCAGACCAAATGCAGCTCCTAAGCCTGCATTCCAAGGTGAAAAGAAGATTAAATTTTTCAAGAAAATGTATTTCTCTCTATACAATAAGACAATAAAGTATGCCGGAGGTCGATAGGACGAAAACCGGTGATATAACGTGTACAACCTTACACTTGTCCAATTGAATCCCAATGGAAAGTATCTGTTAGAGCAAACACGCTTCTGAGGCAACCAACAGGCGACCCCGTTCAGGTATACAATTAGTTCCAATAATGAAACTCCAATTGAACCATGCAAATATACGAGAATGTGAATTCTCCTGTGTACCGTCTCTGGTAGAAAGCTGGATTCAGATCATGGAATGGGCTATGATTAACAGACCCATCACGGACCATCCCCTAAATAATTCATTGTTCCCTAGGTCTGTTACATCCAAGTCTGTTCAGAGAAAGAATATACTACTCCGAGTCAAAAAATTGAGAACGTATGCATAGATGGCCTATCGGAAATTCCATAACTGATCCAAATAGCCCCAAAATTCTCATACGCTCTATAAGCAGAGCAAGAATTTTATAGAATCTATTCAGTAATGCATCTGCCTAATAAATATACATATTATGCAGGCGACCAACAGAATCCCGCAAGTACTCGTCTTAATACAGCCTGTATCCACGGTATGACCGAGTGATACAAATGTAACCCGGAAACGTAATGAATAATACGATGTTAATGCAGTTAAACTGAGTTATAAACTCATATGTCGTAAGAAAAGGGCAGACCACTCTGAGTGAAACTTCTCAGAGTGGACTAATTGCCACATTGGAGAATGTCGACCAGATAACCGACATGTCAGCCATACAGGTACACAAAGGCTAGAAATTTATTTTTCAGGTATCATATGCTCATATATGACTTATAAACAATCAACCACAGGAAACAAACCAACTAAATAGTGGATGTGCCCATGAGGTCGCTTTTAGAACACAACCCAGCTGCCAATCGAGGAGCCATGAAAGGCATGCATATACTTGAATGCATATGAGGCTTACCAGAAGAAAACTATGTCCTGCCCTGTAATCACCTCTTAACATATTGCGTGTGTGTGTGGGGGGGGGGGGGGGGGGGGGGGGGGGTAGTCAAATTCGATAAGTAAGGCCAGCACAGTAGAATTAAGACTATACTGCTGCTGCTATTCTCAACAAGAGTAATAGTCAAAGCGATCATAATAACAGTAACCCGGTGCGACTCGTAATGCTTTTGTGTTAGTTATCAAATAGTATAGGAACTGCAGGGCTCACTCACGTCTGACCGACTACATAATGCCATTAAGGACAGTGGGGGACGTGATGACCAAATAATACACCATATAGACATAATATCCAATCTCACGAGTGGAAATATAATCCACAACAATAGATTGGACAGAAATGAAGAGAGAGACGAATACAATGTTCCAACACCCGATCATAAAAACCTAGATGAACGATCTGATATCAGGAAATATATTCCTGAGGAGTTTAGTATAGGCGTTTGAAGAAACACTCATTAATCACACTAGGTTAATATGGCATCATCAATAGGACTTATCGCCTTATATAACTAACACCAAACAATACCGGTAGGAAGAGAATAACCTCCTCTAACATAACGCTATCATGTCCGATAGAAAAATGAACTGTGACCTTGATCTTCGACCTAGTGATTCCAAAATAAATAGGGCTCTTTCTTGCACCAATGCCAACCTACCTATGAAGTTTCATGAATGTGGGTGGAACCATTGCCAAATTATCATCTGGAAATTGTTGACTATTTATTATGTTCAAGGCCAATGTGACCTTGACTTTTGACCTAGCGAGTCCAAAATAAATAGGGTTCTTCCTCTCACTGATGCCAACCTACCTATGAAGTTTCATGAAAGTGGGTCGAATCATTATAAAGTTATCATCTGGAAACCAATTGTTTTGATTTACTATGTTCAGGGTCACTGTGACATTGAACTTTGACCTAGTGAGTCCAAAATAAATAGGGTTTTCCTCTCAAGAAGGCCATCCAACATATGAAGCTTCATGAATGTGGTTTGAACCATAGTCAAGTTATTGAACCATTAGCAAGTTATCATCCGGAAATCAACTGTTTTGATTTATTACGTTCAGGGTCACTGTGACCTTGACCTTTGACCTAGCGAGTCCAAAATACATAGGATTCTTCCTCTCACAAGGGCCAACCTACATATGTAGTTTCATGAATGTGGGTTCAACCAAAGTCAAGTTATCATCCGGAAACCAATTGTTTATGATTTAGAATGTTCAAGGTCACTGTTACCTTCACCACTGACCTAGTGAGGCCAAGATACATAGGGTTCTTCCTCTCACCGAGGCCAACCTACCTACAAAGTTTCATGAATGTGGTTCGCACCATTATCAAGTTATCACACGGAAACCAGTTGTTTATGGAGCCCACCCGACTAATAAACTGCCTGTCCGCATGCAAATTTACAAAAAAATGGCTTCAGAAACAGATCTACTTTGTGGGGGCTTAAAATTAGTTTGTACAATCAGCATCGATGAATCGAAGATGAATTCTCCCCAAACCAGCATACCATTGGGGACCTTGAATTAGAAATAAAGTTATCAGTTATCTGTGATAATTTTGCCAATACCAATATCAAACCTATTTGTCAATACAATTACCTGGTTAACAACTGATTCTTCTGCTGGAGCCATGCTTGTTGTTGTTGTTGTACAGCTATTTTTGCTTTTTTATCTAAGGCTCTTTCCATGTGTGGCAGTTTCGACAGAAGAAAATTATTCGGAAACCATACAACATTCCCAAGCAAGTGAATGGCTGGTATCTGAAATGAAAATCAGTTATCCATGATTGCTTTGCATTTGTTAGCATACTAATGATGAATCAATTATCAGTGATTTATCAATAAGAGTTACAAGATTTTTTTCTGTCAAACATAGCAAAAATAAACCAATAACATAAAATAAACAGTTTACTCACCTTCTTGTACATATCCCATAATGATTTGAAAATTTTCTTGTCAATCACTCTAAATATTTGAAAATGTAAGATGTATAATCCATTTAAACCAACAAATTTATATCTCTCTTCCATTTCATGAGATTCACCTGCAATGAGCCAAAATAATAAGGGGCATTTTGAACTTCTAAAATGTTTAGCCCAACATTATTCAAAGTAAAATGGATACATACAAGCAATATTGATCAAAATCAACATACAAAACAAATTAGATACAAACACAGCAAGCACAACAAGGTTGAAGTACAAGCAACCAAACCATCCTGACATTATGGCGATTTCATCTTCCATCTCCCTATTTAACTGGTAGAGTGCTGAAAGCCCTCATATCTGGGCTTTAATCTGAATTGCAAATATCTCAAATTGAAGGCTTCATATTCTGAGGATGTGCTTCATATTGTCTTCCAAGTAGAAATACTCAGTCTGTGTGGATTAGCCTTCTAAAAACTGATGGGAGAGTGCCTATAAGCTGACAATATAGTCTGCCTCTGGAAACAAGCTTGACAGTTATGCTCTAATAAGGGACTATAAGCTATGAAATGGAAGGAAAAAAGAATTTTTGTAGTTATTTAGGAAGAAAATATGGTAATGTACTCCAATAGATGTGGTAGGTTAAGAATTAACAATTAACTCATTCCACACTGACAACCCAAAGATTTTGACATTTTGGTTCTAAGGATTTCTAAATCAGGTACATTTTGAAGGACACAATCATGGTATGGAGGAATTTAGAATGAGGGATTCTGATCCCAAGCTGGGAATTGAACCCTTGGAAACTATGTCCGGCAATCAGGAGTCCAACAGCTAAACCCACTAGAAGATTGCACCGTTCACATTCATTTATTTATTGGTGTTTAAGGTCACAAACTTATGCACAATGGCTAATCATGACCGTGCACCATTCACAAAACAACAAGGGGAAAAAAAAACAATCTCAATCGGCATTACACTTAGCCAATGTGAAACTCCTCTAGAGATCTCTTACTCCTTAAAGGCCTCAACAATTTTCCTCATTTAATGACACATCAGACAAGCTTAGCCCTGTGAATTGGCAGTGGCTTCTCAAGAAGTCTTGGCTGTTTATATACCAAGACAATAGCACAAACTTTATCCTACACAATTTGCAAATATATTTATTCAACCATTTTGGCAAGTGTACAATGTAAGTAACATGATGCAATTGTACTGAAGATATGGTAAATGGTTCATTATCAAAAACAATGCAACACAGAAAAGACTGTTCCTATTCTAGAATGGATCACAGCACAAAAACAGTTAACATTTAGCCAGTTAACATTTAGCACTCAAGAGATAAGTTCAATCTAATTTTATATTGCAGAACAAGAGCTCTAACATTTATATAAGACTTGTGAACAGGTTTTTTTGAATCTGGATAGTTGCTTCAAATCGAGTGCAATCTACTTGACTAAGCAGATAGCATGTGGTTAAAAACAACTGCTGCATCATAAATTTTCAAATTTTTATGTTCAATAAATTCCAAGTCATATCCTGGATAGCTAAGTGTTAAGAGAGTGGAAAAATAAGACATAACACAACATGTGTGGAGTATGGGGACTGGAATCAATGATCTGAGGTAGTGTTTTCCTGTACTTTATGAGTGCTGAAGATGCACATAAAATACAGGCAAAATCCAACTGAGGGTCGTTGATTCCTGTCCCCTGTACTCTACTGAGTTGTGTTCTGTATTAAAACCCTGGTTAACTGGTTGAGTGCTACATTATTTTTGATGGTCTGAATTTGTTAATTAAAATTTGTTTTATTACAACTTATTGAAGAGTGCCCACTGACACTCTTCAATAATTTGTGATAAAACAAATTTATATAAAGTATTATACAAAGTATTATTTGTGTTTCACTGAATATGAAATATCAGCAATGAAAATGCTGGCTTTTTCTGTGGTACCCTCATTTTTTTGAAAGCCCTGATAGTGGCTTCTGACACCCGTGTTGTGTCCTTGGGCAAGGCACTTAACCCTGATTGTCTACATGGGGGCATGATGATGCTGTGTACTAAGGGATACTGAGGGTCGATGGTGCACATGTCTTCAAACAATCCAATCCTGGCTGTACTGCAGTGTGGAGTTACAAGGTTGGGGAGCTGGCAGTTACTCGTCGTTGCTCGGTGGTTCTCTCTGGGTACTCCGGCTTCCTCCACCCATACAACTGTCACCACGCGATATGACCTTGGCTGTTAAAGTGTTGTTAAACCTTAATAAATAAATAAATAAATAAATAAATAAATAAATAAATAAATAAATAAATAAATAAATAAATAAATGATAGTGGCTTCTATCACTCAACCAGTTAAAGTTGAATTTAGCGAATGAAGCTGATATTTTTTAAGAAAAATATCATCTTTGGAGGTTTGATAACCTTTTTGCTTGACACTGCTGTGTGTTGATGCATTTCATTCTCACGTCATAGTCACTCACATACATAATATCCAATCAGATGTGTTCTAACAATTACGTTCTTATGCATTATCCAGATTCTGCATGTGGTGTATCTAGTGCATTTTACAATGCTCCACTAAGACTAAAATCCTCAGATTTTGATTGGACAAGAGCTTGCTTAGTCTTTTCTATGTTTGTGGCTACAGTGGCATATGTTACCGTTTGACGTCACCAAGTGAAATATTTGAAAAGATGATAACAATGAGAGGAGATTCAAAGTGCATACTGCCTATAATATCATATTTTTCGAGGTCAGTGATCATTCTATCAATGTATACTCATAACCCATTTATAAAAAGGATGAGGTTACTCTACCAGAGTTCAAACAATGAACTTGTTCATGATTTGAACTGAGCTGGAGTAACCTCAACCTTTATCTAAGTTACTGATTTTTTGTTGCCAGTGACATCGTGGGGCACACAAGATGTTTATTTACTAAATTTGTTATCATTAAAGTTGCCATGTTCATTCAAGTTGCCTTGTTCATTTCATGATGTGGGCTTGGGGCTATGGGATGAGTTTTATTGGAACATATGCCTTATTGTGATGAATTGATGGTAACATGGTCTGAAGTTTGCAGTTCAGAGCATATGTTCAACCGAGACGCGAACCTCAGACCATGTTACTCTCAACTCATCACAATAACTTATAATGACTGTATTGTATCGCATAATGTTGAATAGGCACAGCAATTGTTTTATAAATAACCTTTAAATATGCATACCAATTTTACTTTCAATGTCACTTAAATAATCCTTCATATTTATGGCAAATTCCTCAGCAAATGCACTGTTCTTGGACACATGTACTTGCGAATCATCAAATGGTTGCTCAACACAATTCTGAAAGAGGAACACACAAAAAATAATAGTTGTGATGGTAAGAATCCTGCGAATATTCACTATGCCATTAACCCTTTACCTCACATGAAAAGCAGATGACACTTGCAAAAAAAATTGTTGGGTGTCAAAAACATAGCTTATGACCCCTCATTGGAATGACTCAACTAACTCATTCCAATGAGGGGTAATAAACTATGTTTTTGATGCCAAAAATGAAAAAAATAATGAAAATTGAATGGCAATTTTTATGAATAGTGCTGGCAGGTTTGGGCCATTACGTTAGGTAAAGGGTTAAACAAATGGCTCAAGTGAACCTAAAACACCTGGATCAAGCTGTCTTCAAGGAATAAGTGTAGTAGAGTTGAGGGAACAGAAGGACGGAGGCAAAGTGAAGTGCCACCATATACATGTGTGCATAATACAAGGACTCTCACAAAAAAGGCTCTGAAAAATTATGTCTGTTTTTCAACCCCCACACCCCACTCCCAGCACAAATCCTATGATAGGCTTGAAATTGTTCTAAAAAATGACAAAAGGTCTTCCCTCTGAAAAGATGACCTAAGTTAGTTGAAATTCTTTGTTGAAATTTTCTCTTTCAAGCAGAATTCAAGTAATGTCCCCTAACACTACTGCATATCAAATTTAGTCCGAATTGGGCCACTGGTTTGGAAAATAGAAATTTTGTGCAGGGCTAAAACTACTGACCCTACCAGCATGAGCCCAAGTATTGCCTTAAAAAGTTTCTTTGATGAAACTTGAATCTTAAGCCTATAATGAAGCTGCGCACAAAATTTCAAAGCATTGTGACTGGTGGTTTGCAAGAAGATGGCTGAAGAATTTCTGGGATTTTCGGACACTGCTACCAGCATATTAGGCTCAGCTACTTCTATTGAACAAGTCCTTGGGCAAGTCACTTTATACCGGTTGCCTACATGGGGGCACGATGATGCCCTGTACTAAGGCATACAGCATGTCGATGGTACACATGTCTTCAACTGCTGTAACCATGCTTGAGCGTAGCTTGATCAGAGTTAGAATGTTGAGGAGCTCACAGATGCTCGTTGATGCTCAGTGGTTCTCTCTGGGCACTCCGGCTTCCTCCACCCG
Organism: Pictodentalium vernedei; assembly: GCA_031216915.1. Lineage (NCBI taxonomy): Eukaryota > Metazoa > Mollusca > Scaphopoda > Dentaliida > Dentaliidae > Pictodentalium > Pictodentalium vernedei. The sequence continues at coordinate 598,873,090 of CM062296.1, read as the reverse complement.
TAAAACTGTCACAGTCACGATTAGCCATTGTGCCTAAGTATGTGATCTTAAAACACCAATTAATAAATAATTCTATTGAACAAACTTGAAAGGTTACCTCCAAAGATAATTTATGCAAAGTATGGTTGGGTTTGGTCCAGTGGTTCAGAAGAAGAGAACTGATATGAAGCCACTAAAAAGGCACTTAAAAGGTAACTTAAAAAGTAAGTGCAAAATTTACTCAGTGACTGCATGTTTGGGAATCTGTTCTACTGGAGTAAAAGTGATCAAGTCAAAATCAGGCCTACAGGGTTTAATGATACTTCTAACAAGGTTTATTTCATCCAGGCAAATTTTGTGGTAAAGAAAAACAAGGCACCTGATAAGAAATGAAAGTGTCAATGACACTGTAGCTCAACTTGTCAAGACATGTACATGTATAGTATGTGACACAGCAATGACAAACATCTAGGTAATGACCTGATAACAAAGGTACATACAAAGTATTGTAACGGCCTGTACATAAATACTGACCGTAGCCTGTAACAAATGTATAGGTAAAGTATTGTAAATGTGGGTGACAGTCAGATGCTAAACTAGAAAAGAAAGCTTTGAGTCCCAGAGTGGGTCTGACTGAACCCAAAATATTTGTTCTCATAGCACAGTGTTAACAAAGGCATCCCAAAACACACTCATTCCTGTCCCAAGGTGAAAACAAAGGTTCCCAAGAAATTTCGTGAAGATCAGTTCATAAATACGAGCTGTATAGAAGTTATGACAAAAAACTGATTGGACCTAATTTCGGTACAAAATGGCCACTGGCAGCCATCTTGAATTTTGGACCGCACTCAGAAACACTCGTTCTCAGCCCACGGTGATAACAAAGGTACCCAAGAAGTTTCGTGAAGATTGGTCGATAAATACAGCCTCTAGCCTGAGCTGTATTGACATGTGCACTTGCAGTGTATCAGTAGCACTAAATAAATCAAAATTCATCTAATTTGCATAATTTCTGCATGAGAAAAAAAACCCGTTCTGTATGTGATGTATTCCATTTTACTAAACATTCATACAAAAATTTATTCAAATCAGAACTTTCATACAGAAGTTCTGTACAATAGACTGATAGCACTAATTTTGGTATAAAATGGCTGCTGGTTGCCATGTTGAGTTTTGGACCACACCCAAAAACACCCGTTCTCATCCCACGGTGATAACAAAGGTACCTAAGATGTTTCGTAAAGATCGGTTCATAAATATGGCCTCCAGCCTGAGCCATATAGAAGTTGTGTACAAAAAACTGATTAGACCTAATTTCGGTACAAAATGGCCACTGGCAGCCATCTTGAATTTTGGACCACACTCAGAAACACTCGTTCTCATCCTAAGGTGATAGCGAGGTACCCAAGAAGTTTCATGAAGATCGGTTGAAAAATACAGCCTCTAGCCCGAGCCATATTGACATGTGTACTTACTGTGTGTAAGTAGCACTGAAAAAATCAAAGTTCATCTAATTTGCATAATTTCTGTACGAGAAAAAAACCCGTATTATATGTGATGTATCCCATGGTAATAAACATTCACACAAAAAATTATTCAAATCAGAGCTTTCATGTGGATGTTCTGTGCAAAAATCTGATTGCCCCTAATTTTGAACAAAATGGCTGCCAGCGGCTATCTTGAATTTCGGACCCCACCCAAAAACACTCGTTCTCGTCCCACGGTGATACCAAAGGTACCCAAGAAGTTTCGTAAACATAGGTTCATAAATGCGGCCTCTAGCCCGAGCCATATTGGGGTTTGCACTGACAGTGCTGAAAGTAACACTAAATACATCAAAGTTAGTCTAATTTGCCTAATTTACATACGAGAAAAAAACCTGTATTTTATGTGATGTATCCCATGGTACTAAACATTCATACAAAAAATTATTCAAATCAGCGCTTTCACATGGAAGTTCTGTGCAAAAAACAGACTTCTGCATTGTCGGTACAAAATGGCAGCTGGCAGCCATCTTGAATTTCGGACCGGACCACAAAACACTCATTCTCGTCCCACGGTCATAACAAAGGTACCCAAGAAGTTTCGTAAAGATCAGTTCATAAATACGGCCTCTACCCCGAGCCGTATTGAATTGTTGACGGACAGATGGCCAGACGGTCAGACGGACGACTGGCCATGGCATAAGCTCAAATTTGGCTTTGCCAAAGTTGAGCTAAAAAACAAAAAACAGCATGTAAATGTCATGGCCCCTAACTTCTTAACTGAATACCAGCACATCATGACCATGGTTTGCAATAGTTGAAATCCTCTTAATAGCGGGGGAGGAATTCGCTAGAATTGTGCACTTGGTGATACCTTCCTGAAATTTGGCATGATGTAAGGGTAGGCATCAGAGATTTCAAAATCGATCGGCTACAAGTTGGCACCATCCTCTAGCCACCACTAGCAGCGAAATCCAAAATGGCCGCCAAGCGGATCGAAAAAAAGCTATTTTCGCCGATCGCACAACTGAAGCTCCAAACCTAACACCATACATGTGCTGTAATTGATGTGAATGATGGAGTGAAGCCCTTGGAACAAGTTGGGGGGAAGATTAATGGATAATGGGATCAGAATTTCCGTCGATGTGTGCGTCTGTGTGTCTGACTGTCAGTATGATCGTCCGTCCGTAGATAAATTAGTGTTGAATGTTTCTCGGGAATGCAATGGTCAAATGAACATGGTATGAGAGATTCCTGTCAACACATGAACAAGGGTACTCGATAGTATGCAGCAGTGGGGATACTTGGACATTTGATAATCCAATTAAAGTGACAGTCTATTCTCAACTTCCGGCATTTTCGATAGATTTATTTTCTAAGAAAATAAAACTATCAAATTTCTAGAGGAGTTCTGGTTCAATCTCAACACCATAGCGACACGTCTGCCAGCAAGGGCAGTGCTGGAATGAACTCGGGATGCATTAGTTCCCGTTGTTAATTATACAATGTTATCTTGCCAGTATAGAACATTGGCAAAATGGGACTAGAAGGGGTGAGTGTATGTTTGCAGTCATTCGAGGTACAGGAATATTTTTTGACTACAAGTAGTATTCTTCATTTTCGGCCAGTTAAGATGTGGTGTGTTCCAAGTCAGGATTAATGTTGCCGACACTTAATGCCCATCCCTCATGGTATGCTACTTTACCAGGGATATAGAGATATAGCCACCACTGGGAGCCAAAACATGACCTTTGATGTCGATGAGTGGTCGAAATGTTTTAGCGAATAACTTATCGAAATATGATCCGGTATGGCAATTTGATACCTTACGTTAGATTTATTAGATCAACTCAGGTATGGATTCATTGAGACATGAGTGCGCTACAAGATGAAGGATTTCCAAGTTGATTTGCTATGGAGTAGGAACTGACTAGTCACATGTGGCCTATGGCCAGAGAAAGACAAGGATACCATAGATGAACACACGGGTGAACGAAGGTATCAACTGTTGTACAGAGGCAAAATAGTTGGGGATATTGTATCATGCTATGCATGAATTAACACCGTCTTGTGCAGTAAATAACAGACTATTTTCCGAAATCTAAAACTGTATTCCTATACCCCGGACAATGTAGCAAGCCACATGGGATGAACATTTGTTAGCAAAATCAACTCAACTAGAAACATGACATGTGTTAACTGGCCGAAAATGGAAAAAAAAATACCAGAATAGGAGATGACTGGTCCTAACATGACAGTATACTACTCAATATTGTTACAACAGCCACCTTCACACTTACACAAAGGTGTGCACCTTAATCCAGCTTTCAAGCATTTGCAATTGCCCTTGCAGGCCTTGGCACAACTACAGTGGAGCATCAGTGCACATGCAGCACTTGCGTCTCCTAGGTGAGTCCAAAATGGGACCAGAATATTGAGACGTGGATTCCACTCCCATCCGTACTGTGATGGGTCTGGCACACATAAGTGTTTCTGCAGAGCACGATGCCAAATGAAAGATGACACAAGAATTACCCTTTTTACATGTTGATACAGAGCTGCTTTGGTGGGCGGGATGTTTTCCATAGACTTAAGGCCATGTGTGAACATATGCCGTCTCGCATCATTGACACGTGTACTGACACAACTGTTACTGTACATCTGTATGGTGAGTTTTTCGATATGCTGCATATGAGGGGAATCCTCTGAAAAGACTTGCGGATTCTCAGTCAATTCTATCATCATTTCAGTTGATGCGGGAAAATTCATCCATGCATTCCATCCTGTCTTCTTCCCAATGCCGAGCATGCTGGATGTTACATCACAACCTGTGAAGGCGTGGAAGAAAGTCAGGGCCTTACAGTAATCAGGTCCAAGTTGTGAAGCTATCTCATGAATTGGCATATCTTTATATGCCTTTCCAATTCCAAACCCAATCCACAGCTCACTGAGTCCAAGGTCACGGAATGTTGCGAAATGGTGCAAAGACAGAATGACGACATCAGAATCAACCGTGCGAAGAAAAGCTATTTTGTGACCTTGTGAGACTGCATGGTTGAGATGAAGCATCATGCGCGTGTCTGCTTCCTCGTGGTTCGATGGAGATATGTCACATAAGCTAACATCCTTATTGCATAGTACATATTCTCCTGATGTCGTTAACAACTGGTACTCGGATGTTGATGTTAATTTCAGCAGTTCAGCAGACAGGAACTTGAAAAATTCGTCTTTATTCTCACTAACTTTCAAGAATGCCTGCCAATTCTTCCCTTTAGGTAAAGGGACGTTCTCGGACACCCGTATCAACCTAACTGCTGTCTCACCGAGGCGTTTTGCTCGCGTCTGATTCTTCAAACTGCCTTCGGGGTAACAGTCATAGATCGCATCAACCCTTGTGGTGTTCGTGTTAATCAGAGATTCGATGTATGGCAATAATTGCAATCGAGCATATTCTCCAAACAGATCCGCTTTCTGTGGTTTGATTACATGGACTACAGCAGGCATATCCAAGATGACAACTGAAGCTTGTCTAGCTGCTGAATTCTTCCCTTGTGCGGGAATAGCTGGTAAACAATTGAGAATTTGAGATTTTGTCCCACTCCGTAGCTTACCTCTATCGGATAATGCTGGCGGATCACGTGCATTCTCGTGCATGAAAAACTCATCCATGTTTGAATCAGGCCGGGCTTGCAGTGAAACGAACATCTGGGTAACTATTGCGGCAGTTGCTTTACTTGACATGAGTTTGTCTCGGCCTTTGTCCAGGTTGGCTGGGGGTGGGTTAAGGAAGGTATATATATTTGCCTTGGGAATAACATCATTCAGGGGTACGGTGCATTCCACAAGCCTTTCCTTCAAGAAAGTGGAATATAAATGCTTGCCCCTTTCGGGTAATGACCGTAAACTCTTACTAACTTCGGGGTCCATATATTCACCAGTATCTAATGTCACCAGCTGACCACTAGTTTCATCATAAGGGTTGATAATGAGTCCCTGATTCACCAGATCGAGGAGAGATTTCAATTGATTCAGAAATTTTTTCTGCTCTGATACCGAACTTTCCGGGTGTTCCGTGTTATCTGATGATGTTGTGTGGAAACTTGCATATTCATACTCATCTATAACACGCAGAACTTCTGACCTTGAAAGCTCAATAACGACTTTCTCTTCAGCCTGGCCATAGAGACCTTTTGGACCACTGTCTTCTTTGAGTAGTTGGATACTATGTTCTTGGCTCTGATCTAAACCCATCATACTGAACTTCCTCTCACTACGCTGGACCACAAAATGGCCTTCCATGAATTTGTTGTGGATTGAAGGATGCCGCCTGGGTAGCTGAGACATGTCTCTCAGAAATACGGGGACCCACCGACAATAATTTGTATGTCCTAGGGCAAAAAAGTAACTGCACAACTCATCGATAGAACACAGTGTACCAGGCCAGTTACCGATTCGTTGGTTCCGAACGAATTGACAGCTTGTCAAGAGAAAGTTCCGAACGATTTCACCCCAATAGCGCGCAGTTGGAGATTGTGAAAGAATCCTCTGTTCCCACATTTCAAATGACTCATGGGGCCCAGTCTGCTGACAGTAAATCTCATAAGCATTCTTTCTGAGGATCTCAAGCCAAGCTAGAGTGAGAAGATATGCCTGTCGCGTCCTCTTGACATGTTTCCCACCAAGTAGGGATGATGCTACACCGGGTGTGAATATCTTTGCGAGGTGAAACATTCGCTCCCAACCAGAACCACCCATAAGCTTACCACCAGCTTCTTGGGTGCACATTTCAAGATGCAGGAATCCAATCATACACACCATTCGATCCTCACCTATCTCCTCTGGGAACAGCCATTGACATTTTTTCTGCCTGGCATACAACGGACAGTCACCTTCAATGACAGGTATCTGGCCGGGGTTTACGAAAGCAGTAGCTTCCCTGACCACATACATAGCATGCTTCTGCATACTGAGTGAGTCCGCTTTCTGCTCACTGAAAACAGGGAATACCCCAATAACTGCACGAGGTTTGACATTGTCTTGATCTTCATGTTTTGAAAAGAAGCCTGAAAAGGTCACAGGGACTTCATCAAGCTGCCAGCTGCCATCAACCTTCCCTTTATTGCTGATCTGTGACACATGAGACAACCAGTCATTCTCTCCCACGTTCAAATCTGCATATTCATTGGGCCGTACATTACATTCATCTGGAGATTCAAGCCTGATGTCCCCACCAAAGTCTTCAACGAAAGGAACAAATGCATAGTCGTCTGGGAGTTCAATTTGTGTGTCTTCTGGAACATCTAAACTCAGTGGTGGGGGATCAGTACCCACATTGTCCCTGCTCAGTTGACCAATGAGTGTGATGGACGTACCATGCATATCAGATCTACCAGATACATCAATGTTATCAGTGGTTCCTATCGAGAAAACATTACGTTTGCAGTTAGCTGGGACTACAACACCTTCGTTCTTGAACCGCAGTGAAACAGCTCTCGCGAAACTCCTGCGAACATCCATTACGCGATCATAAGAGACAGAGAGTCCCATTTGATGAAAATCTCTGATAAGATTTTTCATACGATCATGGGCATGCAACTTCAAACCCACATAAAGAGGCATTGGAGTTTCTCTGTCACGTCTCTGGTGAACATTTTGTGCATGTTCGGAGCGTTTCGCTGAATTGCTGATCAACATCTGTGAAATAGTACAAGCCACTCGAGTCTTGGCATTAACAGTCTCATCATCGCCTAAGTTCTGTATACTACATGTGCCCTCAAGTAGAACTCTAAGAAGAGTCAGGAGTGAGTTGGGTACAGGCTCGCTCAAGCAATAAGATGAAAATGATCCCGTGAAAGGAGCTTGAGATATGAGTATGTGTTTACGCAGAAGAAGACCCACATCAACTATCTTTTTTGCCTCTTCCTCAGACACTATACGAGTTAAAGATTCGGACAACAAGGAGCCAACTCGAAACCTACTTGAAATAAACACATCTCTACCCTGTGTGAAGGCGTCCCAGCCATCGCCCAATTTCTGCAACAAATGTTCTTTGAATCGAGTGGAATGTATTTCTTCACTAAGCCAATCAGAACCGACTTGCTTCAACCTCCGACTGTACAGATTCGTCAACAGTGACATCGACATACACTCATCACTCTCTCTCATCAAACAATCAATGGTCAAATTATATGGAAGCTCAACGCCATTATCTAGGAAGCGCGTTATGTCTTCCTCAATAGCTTTATAGGCGTCATGAAAACGAGATTCTCTATACGGACGCATCAATTTCTTGGAACTGTCTTGCTGGCAAAAGCAACAACGTTCCCAGTCAGTACTAGTCCGTACACGAAGAGGATTCTCACTCATTCTGTGAATGATTTTTGTGAACAATCGCGTTCTCGAATTAATTTCGACAGACAAATCAGAATTGCTTGCGGAATTACGCCAAACAAGAGATTGTATGGCAAAGAGACTGCTTCATAAAGAGCGTTGTTTCTCCGGGATCAGCGTCATTCAGGTTTGCCTGAATGATGCTGATCCCGGAGAAACAACGCTCTTTTCAAGTTCCAAGAAATTGATGCGTCCGTATAGAGAATCTCGTTTTATTCTACATCATCTCCCACGTCTGTTTCCAACACGTGCGTGGATCAGAGTTCACTTTCGCGCCCTTACAATCGGATGTATAGTCGGTAGACCGTCGAAAAGGAGGTTCCCTTCAGCCGCTGGCGGCCATTTTGGATTGTGCCGCTACTGGTCGCCACCGGTCGGTGTCAACTTGTAGCCGATCGTTTTTGAGAACCTCATAGCCTACACTAACAGTGTGCCAAATTTCAAGAAGGTATCACCAAGTGCACAATTCACCTGTATGTGACGAATTCCTCCCCCGCTATAAAAAGTCCACAATAAAGAAGGCAGGATTCCCAACAGAGGTTGGGGTGGCTCTAGCCTACAATGACTCCTGCCCTGGTATCACATCTGACCACTGCACATATTATTATAAAGTTAAGTTTAAACTTTTATTTTAACTTTATACCAATGCAATCCACTGTCAAGTATCCAATATTAATCCAAAATTGGGAGACTCGAAACTTTGTATGCTTTTAGATTGATGTATGTAACTGAAATCTGAAGAGCATAATTAAATACAAACTAAATACAGATTGGCTTTGCAGTTGTTTCTAGGCAAGTCTTGGCTGCCTTAGGCAGGCAAATCTACCAGTTGGTTGGAGCATCTGTTCGGTTGATGTAAAAAGTGATCAAAGTGAGAATTAGGCCCTTGAGGGTTAAAATTAAATGTGATAATTTGTACTTTTTTATGTCTTGTGGTTTAAGGTCAGGTATTTCTGCACAATGGCTAATTGGGACAGCAACATAGAGATAAACTTAAGTTTAGTCTATCAATTATACCATTGTTGCCCATTTTAGAGGACTTCCACCCCAAGCATTGGTGACTGTGTACTATTTTACCAGTAAAACAGAGCTTATTTACCACACACTTCCCACGGGAGAGTTAATTTGTATAATTATGTTTTTCCTATATATTCTGTCTGTGAAAAGTCATCAGAAATCCTATCAATACATGCTTATCATATGTAAGGAAAAAATAATGAAAGTGTCAAAGACATTGTAGTTCAACTTGACAAATAGCCCAAGAACATTAGGTTTCACTAGGGAATAAAATCGGAGAAAGCTGATTTTTTCAGGGAATGGTGAGTACATGTCACTGAACGATTAGACAAAAGTCCCCTAAAATCCCAGTTGAGCTTTTTTTTCTACAGCTTTTTTTCGAAAACGCGTTTGAAAAAAATTTTAAAAAATCGCACGAACTTTGTAACCTCGAATTGATCCAACTGTATTTTTTGTTTACGCATATTTCGAGCTACATAATGTCTAATATACATTTACCTAGAGGAAAATGTGCATTCTGTGACAATTTCTGCGAAAAATTATTGAAAATTCACAAAAAAGTATCGGATTTACGCAAAAAATGACGATTTTCCTAACGGATTTGCCCAAAGGGTCGTAGTACAGAACGGGATGTTAGTTGGACATACGATAAAAAATCCACCACCATTTGAAGACTTTTATCATTGCTTACAAAATAGACATTATGGAAGACCCCCTCTGCTTCTGGCCGAGTTCCCCTTTTGGCATAAAATTCGTCAGCATGAGAACTCAACTATTTTCGGGCTTGGGACCGAACAGACATGTCTGTGTCTGGCAGCATTAGATCAATAAATAATATTTACAGAATGTACAAAAATCAATAAATAATATTTACAGAATGTACAAATCAATCAACATGGATTAAGTTACATTGACTATTATCAACGCTATATACAGAAATGACATGACCTATATACATATTATTCATCGAACTCAGAAATTTCCGACAGGACAGTGTTTCTGTGGTTGTTACAAGAATCCGAACTGCAATTACACAAACCTGAGCAAGAGAGTCCTGCCTTCTTACACCCACACCTTTTTGTACAAGCACTCTTGCAACCACAACTGATCAGATTCAGTAGGTTATCGGGGGCACATGGCTTTGTGGCTGCAGTCGGTACAAGAAGTCCATTGTCTAACGACCACCCCCAATCCGTCGGAGGAAGCTAAGTGCCCAGCCATTGTTGGACCTGGAGATAACATCTGTAGACATGTTGTTGTGCAGCATCGCTGCTTGGGGGGAGTGAGGCTAGGTCGATGGGTTTATTCAGTTTAGATTTTGCTACATAACGCTTGTAAGTGACATATCTATATTGGTCGAGAGAGGAAACAGTTTTACTCCCGTATAAGATCAGGAGAAGTTGTTCCCTGGCAGTGGCTACTGCACTTGGTGTACTGTCATCCGCCAAAATTGTGTTGACATACTGTTGTGAGTCGCTAGTAACATCGGAGACAATTGTACTGAATACTTTCTTCTTACCAACTCGAAAGAGTGCAGAAGTAGTGTCACAACCACTTATAGAATGTGCTACAAGGAGGTTGCTTCTATGGTCACCCATTTTGGTTGCTATTTCACTAACTGAAACTAGTAAGTTTGGGGTAATGGAATACATCATGTGAATATTACATCCCGGTTGAACTCGAGAGGTAAGAATGACTAACAAGTCTGTGTCTGTTCCCACAACGACAACATTGTTGTCATCTTGAGCGATGTCAAGTGCAGTTTCGGCTATCAGTACATCAGCATCAGCCTCGGCCGGCTTGGACTGAATATTGATAGCAGATAGCTCCTGCATTAGAAGATCGATCAGTTGGGTTTTGTTCTTGGCATTTGCAAGGAAATCGGATTGGGGGGTGGTGGCTGGTAACTCGGGTGAGATATTGATATCAATGGAATACCTGTCTTTAGATCTACGGGCTTGTTCCATGCCCTTTGTCGACATTGTACAAGCATAACCATCAAAAACAACCACGATGTTCGCCCCAAAATGTCTCACTAGATAATTGGAATATGATGTACATATGTCCTTATATGACGACTGTTTAGGCCATACAACTGCCCTCAATAAAAATCCACCATCTACAACAAACAGAGAATGTTCTGGGATTTTAGTTTGCTCGGAACCGTATGTTTTGAGGATCTTACCGAGCGTGCTTTTCTGTGTCTTCCTCATTCCAGCAGAATCAAACAATGCTGGTGGTTTCGGGGCGAGTTCATATTTGAGATACTCTTCCATCTCTGCTTGTGACTGAATAACACATGTGATGCGGTTGAACAGAATTGTGGAGTCAATCACTACCTTACTTCCACGGACTTTGATGCTATTTGCCATCGATGCGAAAGACTTCACAGTGTCAACACGTCGTAGTTTGATGCTGTTGAACGTTTTGCTTACAACATTCGATACGCAACATTCACCAATTTTGCGAACTTGGTCACAGTTCACAGTTTCGTCGGCCACAAGCCCGGTCGCTATAGAGACTAATTGTAGTGGATCTCTATTCTGAAAGGGGGAATGCACTCTGAGCCAGTTCAATAATTTGGTGATATCATTGGCATCAGTCAATTGTGAACTTTGACGGAGATCCCGATGTTGTTCGCCATGACCAGTGTGAACATGAACAAAATTTTCGAGAGCATTACATATCGGAAGGCAAAGAGGTAGTCCATGTACCCATTTCGCAACAGTGCTATCGGTTATTCCCCTGCCATGTGTGAGACCACCAGGGAGCTTGAACATTCTCATTAAACACTGCTCTATGGTCTGATCAGAATATATCCCGTCCCAGAATTTATCTGAGCGCCTTATGGTAAAGTAACCTTTCTCAGTGAACAACTTCAAATCATCCTGTTGCATTATTTCTGTTAGCTCATTCATCTGCTGCAAATAGAGATGAGAACTTTTTGCGTATGCAAAATGACCACCTGCGTGAAGTACTGGAATCATATTGCGAACACAATATGTGTGGAGTTCCCAGTCGCCTGTGCGCTCTGCTCTCAAGAACAACTGGAGAAGACCTATTTGCTCGTAGTATTGTACCCAAAGCTTTCCTGTGCGTCCTACGGACGCATTCTGGAGCAGTTCGTGTAATTTTGACAGTAGATGGTTGACACTTTCTTGATTGACAGCGTCAGCTGTTGTACAGTCACCTCTGGCAAGTCCACAGAATATTTCATTGACTTCCGTGCAGTCTATGTTATCTAGTGTTCGGCTTTCTTCAAACACAAGTTTTGTAATGGCAATTTGTGTTAGCAAATGGGCACGAACTGCTCTTGAATATGCATGACCACTGATCAAATGATGGATTGACCCACCAGCATAAACAGTCCCCCAAAGTTCATCCAAGCCGCTACCAGCCATGATCAAACCAATTGCCCCTAAATATGACATAATCATATGGAAGCCGCCGAGTCTAACGAAAACTTTTGTCAACTTATCTGACGAAGACACAATCTCCACTGCTTTGATATAAAGTGGTTGGTCAAACGTCACTGGACAAACGTTCAGTCCCTGTTTCTCACATTCAGTGATTTAATCGAACATGGAAATTGAAACAATGATGCTATAATACGGTATTTGAATGAGAAAAGTCGATGCCATTTGAATTTGAGTTTAGGGGGTATGGTTAATATTTCACACGTTTCACCAGTTCATTATGGAATAAATGACTATTGTTATATATCATTATAAAGCCACTGCTTTTCTGCAATTTTTGATATATAATTTAACTCCCAAAGTAGTCGTAGATTTGATTTAATGGACGTTGTGTACCGTTGTGTGTATGAAAACAATAAATTTTTTTTCGTAATTTTGTACATTTTCGTGAATATTTCACCATTGAGTGTGAGGATTGGTACAAAGTTGGCATTTTCTGTTGGGGATATGTATTCTCAATATAATTCAGCACGATATTTATGATTCTCACCCTACTAAGGCGAATAAGAATGAGAAATATGGAGCTGGGTCGAATTTTTTTTTTTTTTTTTTTTTTTCATCAAAAAAATGCTATAACTAAAAAAGCTCAACTCGGATTCGCGGGGACTTTTCACACTTTATCCGCAATGTGTGTCCCGGAAACATATAAAAAAATCTGCTTTCTCCGATTTTTTTCCTTACTTTCTCATTTTTATGTTTAATGTGCCTGGACTAAAACTTGAACTTGGTAAGTTATAAGTGAAATGGCAAAATTGAAGATCATTGGTACCAATGTTATTTGGTGAAATTTGTGCACAATGTCAAAGAGTAATCCATACATTTTTAAATGTAAACTGTAAGACTGACTAAAGGAAGAATGCTGATACACAAATGCAGTAAGTTTATTGTAAATGGCAACTTTTTTCACAGAAACGAAAGCTAATCAACAGCTCTTATCTAAAGGTCTCGCCCAATGAGCACACCAAGTTCAAAAACAATCCTATGATAAATGTGGCCTGTAGGCCATGTCAAAGAAGAATGTTGATGCACAAATGCAATAAATTCAATGATTGTTGCTAACATCAACAGTTTTTGATGGAAATGCAAAGAAAATCGATATCTCCTATCTTTGTCATCCTGCATAAGCATACAAAGTTTCAAAACAACCTGATAATGAATGTGCCCTCTGAGGCATGCCAAAGGAAGATGTTAATGCACAAATGCACTAAGTTTGAAGGTCATTGCTTGTGGCAATGTTTTTTTTTTCTCTTTTTTATGAAAATTCATAAATATACCCTGCAGAGAGTGCAAAAGGGATAAGTTGCTACACAAATGCACCCCGAACACACATAACAAGTTTCAAAGTGATCCGATCATAAATGTGCCCTGAAGGGTGTGCCAAAGGAAATATTGAAGTCTGACTAAACTAAGTTCAAAGGCTGTTGCCAGCGGCAACAATTTTTGGACAGAAAGGTAAGAAAATCGATAACTCCCATATAGATATCACCCCACACAAGCAATCAAAGTTTCCAAGTGATCTAATTATAAATGTGCCCTACAGGGTGTGTCAAAGCGAAATATTGATGCATAACTTCACTAAGTTTTTTACTAAATTCATCAGAGGTCGTTGCCAATAGCAACTATTTTTGACAGAAATGGAAGAAAATCGATAGCTCCCATCTAGAAGTCACCCTAATTTATTTATTTATATTTATTTATTGGGGTTTAAGGTCACATATTTTTGCACAATGGCTAATCATGACCATGACAGTTTTAAGGGTGGAGGAAGCCGGAGTACCTGGAGAGAAACACCGAGCAACGGTGAGCAACTGTCAGCTCCCCAACATACTAACTCCACATAAGCAGGGTTAGCATTGGCTGAGGACAAGTGCACCATCGACGTGCAGTACGCCTTAGTACACGACGTCACCGTGCCCCCACATGGGCAATTGGGATGAAGTGTCTTGCCCAAGGACACAACGCGGTTGCCGCAGGTGGGATTCGAACCGAGGACCTCTCGGTTTGCAGCCTGCACCTCTACCTACTGAGCCATCGCACCCCCGATGTCACCCTAAACAAGCATACCAAGTTTCAAAGTGATCTGGTGAAAAATGTACACTGCAGGGTGAGCCAAAGGGAAATACTGATGCACAACTGTACTACGTTCATCGAAGATCATTGGCAGTGGCAACATTCTTTGACGGAAATCGAAGAAAATCAATAGCTCTCATCTAGAGGTAACACCAAACAAGCATACAAAGTTTCAAACCGATCTGATCATAAATGTGCCCTGCAGGGCATGCCAAAGGAATATATTGATGCCTGACTAAACTAAGTCCAAAGGTCGTTGCCAGCGGCAACAGTTTTTGATGGAAATGGAAGAAAATCAATAGCTCCCATCTAGAGGTCACCCCAAACAAGCATACCAAGTTTCAAAGCGATCCGATAATAAATGTGCCCTGCAGGGTGTGCCAAATGGAAATTTTGATGCGTGACTGCACTAAGTTCATCAAAGGTTGTTGCCAGCGGCAACATTTCTGGGCGGAAATCAAAGAAAATCGATAGCTCTCATCTAGAGGTAACCCCAAACAAGCATACCAAGTTTCTAAACGATCTGATAAAAAATGTGCCCTGTACAACGTCTCAAAGGAATATATTGATGCCTGACTAAACTAAGCTCAAAGGTCATTGCCAGCGACAACATTTTTGACGGAAATGGAAGAATATCGATAGCTCCCATCTTGAGGTCACCCCAAACAAGCATGCCAGGTTTCAAAGCAATCCGATCATAAATGTGCGCTGTAGAGTGTGCCAAAGGGAAATATTGAGGTCTGACTAAACTAAGTTCTAAGAACATTGCCAGCGGCAACAATTTTTGATGGAAATTGAAGAAAATCGATAGCTCCCATCTAGAGGTCAACCCAAACAAGCATATTAAATTTCAAAGCGATCTGATCATAAATGCGACCTGTGAGGTGTGCCAAAGGAAATTGTGGACGTACGTACACCCGGACACAAGTACGTTTATGACAGTATGTACAAAATGTATCAGTGTCTAGCTCTTGTTTCCAAAGCTATATCAACATTTTCGACAGAAATGGAAGAAAATCGATAGCTCCCATCTAGAGGTCACCCCAAACAAGCATGCCAGGTTTCAAAGCAATCCGATCATAAATGTGCCCTGTAGAGTGTGCCAAAGGAAAATATTGAGGTCTGACTAAACTAAGTTCTAAAAACATTGCCAGCGGCAACAATTTTTGATAGAAATTGAAGAAAATCGATAGCTCCCATCTAGAGGTCAACCCAAACAAGCATACCAGGTTTCAAAGCAATCTGATCATAAATGCGACCTGTGAGGTGTGCCAAAGGAAATTGTGGACGTACGTACGTACGTATGCCCAGACTTAAGTATGTACGTACGCCGACGGACGAGAAGTGATGGCAATAGCTCAGCTTGACTAAAAATTAAAAATAAAACCATCCCTCCCACACTGCATTGAAAATAAAAATTGCCTGATAAGGCCTAAAAAAATAAAAAATCTTTCTCAGGCCCTCCCGCATGGTCCTTTTGGCTGCCGCATGCTCTCTTTTTATAACCAATTTAAACTTAAAAAAAATAAAAATTAAATGGTTTATGTCTGATATTTTACCCAAGTTAAACAAATTGATGAATTTGTCCCTTGAGTGCAAGAAGTCTTTGCAATGCTTTAGCATTGCAAAGCCTTCTTGCACTCAAGGGATGAAATACACCACCACCCATCCTATTCTGTAGATTATGAGGCCTAAAACTTGAACCAAGAACATGAACTTTTGATGGCAAAAAAGTAATTACTGAAATAAAAAATAAAATAAAAAAAACGCTCGCCCACATGCAATTTCACAAATAATGGCCTGAGAAACAGAAGATCTACTTTGTGTGGCCTAATCAATTTATTATGTATGGCCTTGCTGTAATATCTGCCTTTTTAACCCTTCACATACCATAATGACCATATCTGACCAGTGCTATATCACCATTCAAATTTAATTTATTTTTAGCTCATTCCAATGTGGGATTGTAAGCTATATTTTGGAGACACATCATTACATCACCGTTTTTAATCTCAGTGTTTAAAAACTGGTTGTATCACCAGGAAAAGGTGACAGTAACTTCAAATCCCAGCTAAAATTTTGGTTGGGCCAGGCAAGCCTATTTGTAAGCACTGCTTAAAATTATTTTGAATGTGATTTTCCTAAAATCATTGTTTAAATTGCTATATAAGCATTTTATTTCAAGCTCTGCTTCTATGTTTTATTTTGTTTATTCATTCCCAAATGTCAACAAATCTTCCGAAATCAAGATTTTCAATAATGAATATTATACCACGATTGATGTGTATTCAACGTTACCCCGATACAAACCAGATGATGAGAACTGAGCTAGGTACACCACAAGACAATGAGAATTGTGCTACGTACACAACACATGGAGTCCAGACTAAGTGTGAGAATGTCATGTAAGAATTAGGGCTGCACGGTTTTTCAATAAACCGATATATACCGGTATTCAAACCAATATCGATTGAATACCGATGTAATTACAAAAATATCGGTCTATCGTCATTATTTATTTACCCACAATTTAATTTTCAAGATGACATGAGTTTTTTAAGTGTAGCCCCAAATGAATAATATTGTCCCTTTACCCAAGGAATCGTCTGTATGTGCCCACATAATATACAAATTCCCCAGTTGAAAAAATCATTTTTAAAAATTTCAACAACGCTATATCATGTAACCCCTCATTGGAACAAGCTCGTTGAGCTCGTTCCAATGAGGGGTCACATGATATTGTTTTGTAGAAGTTTTGGGGAAATCTGATAAACTGATTTTTAAAATAATAAATTTTGATATCGTCTGCGTTGGGTAAATGTTTTTCGAACTATATCATCAAGGCATGCTGACTCGTTCAGACTTTGATGCCTCAAGTCTCGATTGTGGTACCTATGTTCATATATCTGAGCAGTTTTCGATATACCGGTATATAGCGGTATGTTTTTGAATACCGATACCGGTATTCAGTTTTGAATATCAGTGTCATTCACTCAATTCACGTTTAATCATTGTATAAATACAAAACACAACTCATGCAGAGTATGGGGTACAGGGGTCAACAACCCTTGTTGGGAGTTTTTCAGGAATTTCAGGTCTGTCTTTGGTGCATGTGAAACAGAGGAAAGGCTCCAAATGAGAACGTTGATTACAGTCCCCCATACTCCACATTCATTGTATTCTGTATTATTACCACTTTATAGGGCGTTCCCTAGTACATTAACAAAGTTTAACAGGGCATTACAAGAACGTGACGCTCAACTTAAAAAATCACGTGATGTGTCAGGCCGTTAATGAGTTTAACATCTCATTAACAGCCCGACACGTCAAGTGGCTTTTGTTCCTCGCTGTCGTACACTCGAAAATGGAAACAGTTTCCAGAAATGGTTTCAACTAATAAACAATGTTATTTTTATTTAAATTATTAAATATGTAAAATGTCCAGCAAAGTTAGCCCATAAGAACAAGCAGCTGTATATAGTAAGTAAGTCTGCAGACATTTAAGCCTTTATTCCTGACTTAAAAGCTGTAAATATCGGCTCTGTTTTTAAGTTTTCTAACTTCGTTCCAAATGAAAGAGTACAGGTGCCGATCACGTGATAATCGTATGACACCAGTTGTTTGAGAACAGACGATAATCATCTGCAAAAATAGAAAATGTTAAAAGTGTCCCAATTAAGCGAATTGAATGAAGACCAATTGGTTGTTTGTAGCTGCCATATAAGGTACAGGGTCAAAACTTTCTCAGAATCGCAGTGGTAATAATAGTAATAACATGACTTTGGCGGGCCTTGTGGTTTATTAACGGCCCAACAGGTGTGAATAACAGCCCTTCAGCTTCTTAACGGACCTCAACTTCGTCTCAGGCCTTTTATAAGCTGTCGGGCTGTTATTCACACCTGTTGGGCCGTTAATAAACCACAATGCCCTCCAAAGTAATGTTATTGTTATATTAACGAGTAGAGAGCAAAATGATTTTTGGTCATTCAAATTTGTCCACGTCTCTTTGCCATGTTACAATTTATGGAAGAGTGCCAAATGGCACTCTTCCATAAATTATAACAAGGCAAATCCTTGCAGACAAAATAATTTCAGTTCAAAAATAATATGAAGCACATCCACAGAATATGAAGCCATTAAGTTGCAGCACCTGCTCTTCAGAATAAAGCCCAAATATTGGCTTTCAGTACTCTACCAGTTAATCAAAGTCATTAAACAGTTTTTTTGACAAACAAATATAACATACCTGAAATATCATTCCATCTAGAAGCTGTCCTTCAAGTGTCATCAGGAGTTTTTCAAATGGCCTGAGTTTCTCTACAGGTATGCTGAACCTCCCTGGATCATGATGTACAGATTTTAACATTCTAAAAAATAAATGTAAGACATAGTGACAAATTAATTCTCAGTCTAAAATACAGAGCTATGTTAATTCACAGCTTATAAGGTAAAAGCAGCTACTGATAACAATTCAAAACATGGCTCTTTGTACTTTTGTGTGCATATATTTATTGCTTATTAAGATTCAAGGTCATTTTCAGTATCTATGGTTAGATCACGACAGCTGGACAAGGATTCAAGTTTGGTCAATCATTTATACTTAAGTTGCCCACTTGAACTCTTTACCTCATGAATCGGTCCGTCCACATAATTTACAATTTGAGCAGTTGTAAAAAATTATTTTTCAAAAGTTTTAATAAAACCATATGATGTGACATTGCATTAGAACGGGCTTCTTGAGCCCAATCCTATGAGGGGTCACATGACATGGTTCTGTTAAAATTTTTGCCCTCAGAATTTACAATTTTACAAAATTACAACAAAACCATATAATATGACCCCTTATTGGAGCTGGTTCCAATGGGAGAGGGGGGGGGGGGGGTAGGGGGGTCATATTTTATGGTTTTACTGTAATTTTTTGCAAAGTTTGAAATTAATAATTAAAATAACTAATTTTTAAATCATGTGGGTTTGGCTGAGTGGTAAGCCCTCAATCCATCTTAATACTTTCAGAGCTTTACAATAAAAAGCGCACTCCCTTTTTCAAAGTAGGTATGTTTTAAAATGCCAATAAATTTGATTATTTCTTTGATCGTTTATTAGGTATGATTTTCTTTCTCAGAATTGCCCTTTACCAAGCTTGGAAGATGTGACTTCAAGATCAGCTGATATGACCCCGATCTCTGCCGATATGAACCAAGCTAGAGTTATCCCCTCTAGGCCAAACCAATTTGTTTCAGTTTGTTTACAGTGAAATCATTCACATTTATTCATTGAGTGCAATCAGGAAAACTGGCATAACCAAACATGATGGAGTGGTGTGAAGCCGAATTATTGTATGATGAGGAATTAATGATGGCTTCAAGTAATCGTTGGGTGGACGAAGTTAAGAAGTGAGTTGTACAGAACAATAAAACGCAAACTAAGACTGAGAATTGTAGGCAGAGATTTGTTTAAATGGAAGAAGTGGGGAAGCCGAGACAATGACTAGTTGAATTAGAAGAAGAGGAAACTTCTAACTTCGTGAAAAGATGAGAAACAATGACACTGTCAGAAACCTGTGACAGATCTGAGAACATTTTGTATTTATTTGTTTTGGTTTAATAAAGAGGTTATTACTTGGCTAGTTCCATACTAACTGAGATATCAGCCCTCAGTAGCTTCACATCAGCATATGCCCTTCGGTCTCAGGCAGATATGAAGTTATCTCTGGCTGATATCTGAGCTAATATGAAACTAAGCAAGTGATAACCTCTGATACTTCACCTGATATAACTTACAGATGACACTTTTGAATAACTAAAAAAAAAAAAAAAAACCTTTGCTGATCTCATATGGCTCTTATGAAAGGGGTTAAAGAACTCTAACCCCAGGCATTGATTACAGGGTCTGATTATAACAGTACAATAGAACTTCTTTCCCAAGCACTACTCTACTTCCAGGAGTTCCAATGCGAATATTTGTTAACTCTTAATCCGCTGATTATTTTCAGAATATTTTTCATCAACTCTAGTCATGGCTGATTTGAAGCAACCATGACTAGATTTGAAGAAAAATATATCCATATTTAACTAAAGAAATCATTGGGAAAAAAGTTCATTGAATTTACAGGGAAGAAATTTGATTATTGAGTCCAAATTATACTTATTACAATGACAAGAGAAATCCTTCCAGGGCAGGAATATCCGTCAACAGCATGCAAGGAGTTAATGAGATATTCTTGTTGTCAGTAATAATGATAATAATAACTCTTTGGCCAGCCGCTGATTTGTCGCGGTCCTCATAAGAGAAGGCCATCATTCCTCCTGCACCCCACCCCCTCTTCCCCTCCTCTCCTCCCAGCATTCAGATATAAACTGCTTAATAGTGTCCCTCACTTCCTCTTTTTCAATTTCTTCAATAAGCATTCCCACCCTCTCCCTCGTGTCCCCCTTCAGACATCTATCCTTTGTTTCTTCACCCCACTTCTGCATTATTCTTCCAGTAAATTTTATTCTATGAGGTATATACTGTGGGCATTCCAAGAGAAAATGTTCCAGGGTCTCCACCACTCCAGAGTGGCACATTTGGCATCCCTTTTCCCCATCTCTCCCAATTTTTCCCCGAAGCTCCAGTGATCTTGATCTCAGTTTGAACAGCAGTGACCCTCCAAAGGTGCCATCTAGGTACTTCTCAAAAGCTGGCTTTTCTTTATATTGTAACCCCTGCAGTGATCTTTTCACGCTAACCCCTGCTCGCCAGTTTCGATTGCAATCTTCCATGACTCTCTCTTTGACAAACCTTTTGCCTTCTTTCATTCCTACTTCTATGTTTGTGACCTCTATAGAGTAATTGTCCATTAGTTCCCTCACATGTTTTGACCACCCCGTTTCTATATTAGAATTCCAAATGGTATCGAACATCAATTTGCACCACCGGTTGTCAGGCAGGTTTCTCAAGTAGTTAAAGTAACACAGTTTTCCCAAATCTACCCTGTCCTTGATTTTCATCCACCCAAGCTCCCCCCTTACTGCTTCCAAAGCTGCAGCATTACTCGACCCTGTTATCCATCTGCCGGCATCATTCTGAGTACTTTCCAACTTCTTAATAACGGTTTGGTTTAATGGAATCACGTCCGTGCCATACGTTATACTTGGTAAACCCACCCTCTCCCACAGTGTTTTCCCCACAAAGACCTTATTGAAACTATTTTTCCCTAAAAGTTTTAGTTGGTTCAGAGTTCTTTTCCCCTTCAGAATCAGTTTGGCTGAGTAATTTCTGTACACCCCTCTTCCCGTTATATTTATGCTTACCCCTAGATACTCATACTCTCCCGTTTCTCCTACAGTGATTTGTTTGCTTTCCCCTTCGGGGATTGAGAATTCCCCCACTCTCCATCTCTTCGTCATATCCACCTTGCGTCCAACGGGTATTACCTTGCTTTTATTTTCATTTAGCTCGAGCCGCCAAGTGTTCCCATATCTACCAACAATTTCCAGCAGTTTCTCTAGCCCCTGTTCAGTTCTAGACATTAACACCATGTCGTCCGCAAAGAATAAGCCTGGTATCTTTATGTCTCCAACATTTACCCCCTCTGCACTCTGAATTAGTTCGTCCCCTAAATCTTTAACATACAATGCAAACAAAATCGGGGAAAAGATACACCCCTGCTTGAGGCCTATATCCATAGGGACTCGTTTTGTAGTGATACTCCCTAGACTGAGTTGGCTTTGCACATCTGTATACAGTGCTTTCATGATTCCCACAAAGTCACCCCCCAGTCCGATGCCCTCGAGCTTTCGCCACATACCTTCCCTCCACACTCGGTCGTACGCTTTTTTCACATCTAGAAATGCCAGAAACATCTTTTTCTTTTCAGCCTTTGTTGATTCTATCAGTTGGGTGAGTGTAAATAGGTGATCAGTGACTCTTCGTCCTTTTCTGAAACCATTTTGAATTTCTCCTAAAAAACCTTTCTCTTCAATAACTTCCTCTAGTCTACCGTATATGACCTTACAGAATACTTTTCCGATGTTACTACTAACTGATATCCCCCTATAGTTATCTAGAACTTCCTTATCCCCCTTTTTGTGTATGAACGACACCTTACTTTCCCTCCACTCTCTGGGGACCTCTTGCTTTCGCAGAGCCAGGTTGAAAAGGTTTGTCAGGACTTCAATAAGTGCCTCCCCTCCATTTTTGAGGAATTCGTTCGGAATTTCATCAGTCCCTCCCGCTTTACCACTTTTTAATTTCGAGACCACATTCCGCACTTCTTCTGCCGTTATTTCGCTACATACACGATTGGATAGGTTCTCCTCCACCAGTGTATTTCTTTTTGGTGGGGACCCACTGCCCCATCGCCTATCGTTTATCGTTTCCCAGTGCTTGACTAACTCTGAAGCGATACGGCCTTTATCTTCCGTACTTTCCCCATCCACTTTGATACTCTGCACACTACTTTTCCCCTGTTTATTTACCCAGTTCCAAAATACGTTTGAGCTCGAACCCCCCGTTTTCTTTATTGTTCTGGCAAGACTGCAATTGCGCTCCTTCCTATTATTATTCTTTATCTCATTCACCTTTCTCCGTGCCAGTTCATATTCTCCTTTCATTAGTCTCGTGTCATTGTTATCCACCCCTTTAAGCTTCCTACTTCTTCTGTAAGCAGCGCATTTTACCTTCCTTTCTTTTATAGCCTTTTTCAGTCCCTCGTTAACCCTGTATCCAAGCTCTCTCGTTGGGACCCTCACCCTTCCTATACAATCCTTCCCTGCCTCTGTTAGGCTATTTACTATGCCATCTGAAATACTCTGGACATTTGCATCCCTGGGTATACATTCAAGATTTGGTTTTAGTTTTTCCCGAAACTGCTTCCAGTTGGCTCCTTGTTTTAGTCCCCAAACTTCCTTGAAGGTATTTCTGTCTCTATTCGTCTTTTTGCCCATAATCTTAACTGTTATCAGGTTGTGATCACTGCCCAAGTCATTTTTTCCCTCGTCATCTATTTCTACACCTATAACCTCCCTCCATACGCTAATGTCAGTGAGTATATAATCAATTATTGTTTTCTTATCGTTCCTCTCCCAGGTCCATTTACCCTTACATTTCGCATCCCTGTTCAGGATCTTTAAACCAAGCTCTTTTGATAGGTCCAACATCTTCCTCCCATTCGTGTTAATTTTCCTATCACCTCCCTGTATGCCCTCCTCCTTATCCCCGATGTGCCCATTGAAGTCCCCCATTAGGACAATACTGAACCCTCTGCTTCCAAGCTCTGTGATATTTGATCTAAGAGTTGTATATATCGAATCATTCCACTCGGGCTTACTTCCCTCCACTGCTAAGTATACAACACCAACGGCAACACTCCTGCTACCTAACCTGATTTTGCCCAGACTATTTCGTTGGATACTGGAATCTGAGTCCTTGCTTCTGTGAGATCTGTAATCAATGAGGGCTGTAATTCCTCTTTAGCGTAGATGCCAACACCCCCACCCCGTTTCTGACCCTCAGTTCGCCCAGCTCCTATCCACACGCAACCCTTCATCTGATCAACCCGCTCATCCCGTTGTATCCACGTCTCACTTAGACCCATTATATCGAAGTCTCCTTCATCCATCATTGTTGATATTTCGCTTACTTTCTTGTGCAGACCCTGGATGTTGCAGTACCCAAACTTAATGAATCTTTGTTTTTTTGTCATCACTGGCACATTATTATAACCCTGGTATGTCCCTGCATTGTGCATGTTTGTTGTTCTTCCTATGTTCCCAGCATTTGTGCCCCTCTGGGTTATCGGCTGTGGTCCCCTACCCCCCTTTTCTCCAAAAAAGGCCCAGCCACCTGTATAATGTTCAACGACATATTCTTGTTGTCAGTAATAATGTTCAAAGTTCAATCAAAAGTTGGTCATGAAAAAATTGTTCTGCTACAATTTTCAAGAAACCGCTTGTAGACAAATTAAGTACTTGGCAGCTTTGTTATTTATTCATTTATTTATTGGTGTTTAAGGTAATTCTCAGCATCTATGGCCATATCATAATCACAACACAGGTATAAAGCCAAATTTAGCCAATTGTTTGGATTTTCCTGAAAGGAAAATCTATTTGTTATTGATAAGATAATTATTTTTTTTTTAACAGAACGGGAAATGAGTTTTCTCAAAAACGGTCTTTAAGATTTTTTTTTAAACTCTGCATGATCAATGACAGCCATGAGTTCTAATCAATAAAACCATTAGTATTTTGGGGAAAATGTTTCTTGTTGGGCAATAACGCCCCAAAACGCCCAAAGCTTGGTAGGCCAATATCTCATGAACGGAAAAAGCTATCGACTTAATTTTTTTACAGACTTGTCAGAATTACTCTTGTCTAAAACAAATATAATCAGCATTTTTTTCAGGTTTTTTGTTTTCTGCCAAACTTTTCTCAAAATGGAAAATTTTCTACAAAATCGGCCATTTTGGATTGAAATATCGAGATTGAAATATAATGAGCCCTCTAAAGGGATCCAAATTGAAGGTAGTAATATACCGCATTGTGAAACAAATCACTGTTACTGATTATTTGAAATCAAAATTTGCAGTAAAACCCCGCAGACATTGGAATTTGTGTTTCTTTTAAATATTTAATATTACTTAATCAGTCCTTGCGGATAGAATACCAATTCAAATGATTTGTTGTAATTTGTAATATATTCAGAAAAATATGCGCTTTTATATTATATAGGATAGGTGTTCAGTGTCATTTTACGTTTTGAGTGAAAAATCATTGAAACTTTGGGGTGTCTAATTACAGGAAATATCCTGACAATTACCTACCCACAACTACTCATTTGCTTCCTAACATTCTGACATGGAATCCAAAAGTAATACAGCACCACGAAGGCCTGGAATTAGCTGCTGCAGCCAGATTGGGGAATGGAAAACCCTGCCCCCCCCCCCCCCCTTCCCCAAATTCATTTGGCTAATAATATCTGCGGAAGTTACAGACCCAAGGCTGTGAGTGGGTGGCAGTGGCGAAATGCGCCCCCCAATGAACATCTCTGTCAGAAATTTCCACATTCTGTCGGAAAATAATTTCTGACCAGTGAGGCATAGACTTAAAGCCAGCAGCCGACAGAAGCTAACAAATTCCCGATGACCTCCTACATAACTGTTAGCATATCATGATTGTCAAAGCACTCATTATTCAAGTCAGCAGAGAGATTTCTCAACCCCAGAACAGCATCCACACCGGAAAGTGCGAGATTTAGAAATATCACACACCATTGTTAACCATTGACTAAATGCAGAAACATGACAAGCCTCAAATGAGGCATTAGGAGGCTCTAGAATTGTTCTCAGAGCCTATTATTTAAAAAATAATTGGGAAGGAGAGGACCCCCTCCAATACCCTCCTCCACCTCGGGGCTGTGCACTTTGGGTATGCCTAATATATTACGGACTTTGGGTCCAAGTTTGAATTAGCCTTAGAAATACAAAAGAACCCAACTCCCCACCCCTCTCCACCCCCACCCCCACCCCCAATTATGCGCTCGTTTTTGATTTCTGAATACTAGATTTCTTCTGCAATCATGGGGGTCTCAACATCAGCTGTCAATCATGTAGTGATTCCACCTATATGCATACGAATCAGATGCCAAAGCGTTTGGAAATCTTTGAAAGTAATTTCCATTGAAACACTTATGATAGCAGTTATTTTGGACTTCTGAATGGGAATTACAACTAACATGGATTTACTGGCAAATGTCATCCACTCGTTGACATTTAATGAGGTCGACATAGTAATAATGTGCAGTTTCGAATGGCTATGGTTGTCCCAATGTATGGAGCCTCGGAGGTCAGTGAAGAGTTTCATTAGATGCGACCTCTGGGAGGTGGCGTACTGCATAGATGTCCTGCCGACATTGCTGCTGTTTTGATTCAGTAGCTTAGCCATGGATGGGAGGGGAGGTCTGGGGACCAGGATCCATAAGAGTTTATCCTCCCACCCTCCAAAAGCAATGACCCAAAGCAATATCACACAACTTAGAGACCCCACAAATGCTCTCCAATATAGGGCTGCACACGCTACAACTGCTCAGATTCAATCTTAAGAGTACTGAACAGAGCAAAATTTTCTGTATTTCATTTACTTTTTCAAGACAAAACTAACGTCACAAAGGAAATGGACAGACAAAAATAAAAAAAAAATCTGTTTTTTTATGCGTTTTTCTCGATTTTGTGACGAAAAAGCCCAGGAACTGAAAATAGAATGCATGGAAATGTGAACAATATCCCATGAATAATAAACTAGCATTCCAAGACGTCAAACAAATCAAACTCTGCTTTCCAAGAATTGGTATGTAAACAGTATAATTCATTTTGTGTATGCTGTAATGGTACCTGTTTACAAGCTTATTAAAAAAAGTTGGCTAATATTTTTGGAATCTGTATTTACTGTGCACCGGTAAAGTGAATGGTGTGTACAAGAACTGTCAGAAATGAATAACACTGAATTGTTTTGTAATTTAGTTCTAAAGAAAACAATCAGTTGCAACAATTTCTGCAAGTTTCTTTCTTGCAAATGGTCAGTATCGATGCTCTCTTAACATTATGTACATAGCACAATTCTTGGGGGTTTCTAAGTTGCACGGAGATCATGTTCCATTGATGTTTTTCTTGAAAACATTTTCCTGACACTGAGACTCAACAATTGGGTGCCTCACTCCAAATGGTAGTGAGCAATATACAGTTACAGTGCACCTCTCATTTTCAAAATCAAAAGACTGAATTATCAGTCGCTTTATCGGATTATGAATTTGAGATGGGCATTTAAGGTTTTACAATTTAACACACCCATTCCAAATTCATATTCAATAAAGTGATTGTTACTTCAATTCCTACATGAACAACATATAATTGTCCAGCTTATTTTAATTTCTTTGGCCTTCTTTCATTAAGCTGCCATCATTAAAAATGATTAATTTTAAGTAATTTGTATATTTTTTATACTTACCAATGGCCCAGACTAGCGGGTGCTAACTGAAATTAATCCAGGGCCGAACACAAATTTTAACCCCTAATCCCCAAAATTTGCATGCAAAACTGAAAAAATTAAGTCCTAGATGGTCTGCCATACTTTTGTGATCTGAGCACACGCAGTATCCAGGAAGGTACCGAAATTGGCGACAACCATCATTCTTTCTACAGTGCCTGCTAAATGTTATAATCAGCAGGGATGAATAAGTGCCCACTCATGGGAGGGCCATCCCCATCTGGGCCATTGGTAAGTATAAAAAATATACAAATTACTTAAAATTTATCACATTTTTATACCACAACCAATAGACCAGACTAGCTGAATAGTAAAAAGGAAAATCCAATCTCTCAATTACTTCAGTAAGGGATAGCTCCTACAGGAGAATAGGAGAAGACATTGGAATTATATATGTCTTTCTCTTTTACTAGAAAAGAGAAAGGCATAACAATACCAACAATGTAATCGAGAATTACATAATTATATAATTTCTCCATTAAATGCCAACATAAACCTTTATGCTAATTCAGAGAATGAGATGCTTTATACTCATTTAAAAGTGTCTGAGGATTGTATATTAAACGCTTGTTTGACATGTAACATATACAAATGCTTCACAGTGAGCTACACCTTAAAAACAGTACATAAATGAGACATAGTCATTGCTTCACACCGAGCTACACATTAAAACTACCCAGCACGATGCAGGACTACTGTCACTGGAGGAGGTATTCCCTTGCTTTTCACTATAAAGCCAGATAATCATAAGGGAAAAAACATCCCCACCCCACCCCCACCCCCACCCCCCACCCCCCACTTCCCCTTGCTCTGAGGTAAAATTCCTCATAACGAAGAGGGCAGCGGAATGGCGTCAGTGCTCGAGCAGACTGCCTAAAGACCTTATAGTTGTAACATTAATGGACAACATTCTGAGCAACAGAAAGAGGACCCAAAGATCTAAGGTCACCGGAGATGGACTCTAAATTTCTCAGGTAAAACTTGGTAAATGAAGAGGGCTGTGTCAAGTAAGCAGCCTTCATAAGATCAGTAATGGCTATACTGTTAGAATAAGCCCAAGAGGTGGACAGTGCTCTAACCTCGTGCGCTGAAATCTTGTTGACAGAACGTCGATCTGAAGATAGATTTTCGTAGACAATACGTATTGCCAACTGAATCCATCTATCGACAGAATGAACAGAAATGTCTTTTCTGTTAGGAATCAAAGAAAAAAAGAAACATTTCCTTCCCTTTCTAATAAAATCTGATCGACGTTTATAAATGTGCATTGCTCTGACTGGACACAGCAAAGGTCTACGGTTATCCGAGGACGGTAAAGCCTTAATGACAATAGGCTCCGGCCACTTATCCGGAATTCTTAGCCAGAAACCCCACTTCAGTAGTGAGAGTAATAGTATTACCCACACTACGGTAATGAGATTCACCAACAGATAATGCATGAAGTTCACTGTCTCTTCTAGCAGACGCTAAGGCTAAGAGAAAATTTTGTAGGTCAAGAATTTGAACTCTACAACGTCTAACGGCTCAAAAGGAGCTTCTTGAAGCTTCAACAGAACCCAAGCCAAATTCCACTTAGGAATTAATCTGAGGGTTCTAGGTCTATTAAAAGAGAAATTTCTAACTAGCTTGGATAAAGAAGTATCTGATCCAATAGCCAAGTTATCATGATGAGAGTAAGTGTCCGATAATATAGACCTATAGCCCTTAATAGTGACGGGCTGCAGTTTGAGTTCGTCAAACTAGTAGACCAAGAAATTGGTAATCTGTGGAATGAACAGATCATATACGTCTACAGACTGGTCTATATATCAACGGAAGAAAATCCTCAACTTCGCTGCGTAATTCACGAAGAGGATGCTCTCCTACAGTTAAAATTGTGTCCACTGCTCATCCTGTAAACTGTTTTCCGTGCAAGGACCGCACAATGGAAATACGTGAAGGTTGAGACCTTCTGGGTTGTGATTCCCCTGATACAGAAGATCCTCTCGTGGAGGAAGCTTCCGGGGAATGTCCCATAACAGACACCTAAGAAGATTGATCCAAGGTTTCTGTGACGACAGAGGTGCTACTAGCAAGATTTTGCAGTGAGACTGTTTGATCTTTAACAGAATCTGCTGAATCAATGGAGCTGGAGGATATGCATATTCTATCATCTCGTCCCATAAGATCGACAGAGCATATACTGTGTACGCTCGATGATCTGGGCATGGCAACACAAATGCTGGTAACTGATTGTTTAGGTGTGTTGCAAAAAGATATATCATGGGACGATCCCACTGGTAGCAAATCTGCCTGAATATTCACTTGGAGAGTCCACTCCGATGGCAACAGGCGACCTTTCTGAGACAGCGAGTCTGCTAATACGTTTAGACGACCGAGTATATGACAGACAGAGAGATGAACGTGATGATTCAGAACAAATAGGAAAATCTTTTC
Source organism: Pictodentalium vernedei (assembly GCA_031216915.1). Classification (NCBI taxonomy): domain Eukaryota; kingdom Metazoa; phylum Mollusca; class Scaphopoda; order Dentaliida; family Dentaliidae; genus Pictodentalium; species Pictodentalium vernedei. The sequence continues at coordinate 598,843,219 of CM062296.1, read as the reverse complement.
CATTAATTTGCATAACGGAATCGAGTGAGTGCCACCTTGGTTCCTGAGGTAAGCAACTACTGTCGAGTTGTCAGACAGAATTTGAACATGGATATTCGCTATTTGAAGAAGCCAATGTTGCAGTGATAGCCAGATTGACATCGTCTCCTTGATGTTTATGCGTTTTTCTAGGAACCGAGAGTCCCAAATACCCTGGCCCTTCAAGTCTGTGGGACTTAGGGATGCGCCCCAGTCTGTCTGACTTGCATCCGTCATAATCGTGAAAGCCGGATCTGTCAGTTGAAGTGGAACACCTTGAGTTAACCACTGAAGATCTGCCCAGATCTGAAACTTTTGTTTTCCTAGGTCCATTAAAACAATGCTGGTTTCGAGCGAATGCGTTTTCACACTCCAGTTCTGAGTAAAGAATATCTGGAGGGGACGTGGGTGCAGGTGGCCCATCGGAATAAGATCCGCAGCCGCACCATCAGTTGCATAAACTCCCTCGCTGTTAATGCATCTGAGTTTAGACAAAAGCGAGCATAACAACTGACTAATTTCGCTCTGGGTAACAGCAGACAAACCAGATTGTTGTGAGTCTCGAAGCTCATTCCCAAGTAAATGAATGACTTGGACGGAGCTAGATCTGATTTTTTCTCATTTACGATGCAACCGAGACATCAGAACTGTAGCACACTCTGAACATCGTTCTGAAGAATAATTCTGGTGCTGTATCTCTGAAGAATGTCGTCCAAGTAAGCTGACATTACCACAGACAAATGAGCTCGGAAGTATGACATTACTGAGTTCATTATTTGAGTGAAAGCCCAAGGAGCCAGGTTCAGACCAAAGCACATTGCTCTGAACCGATAAACCTTTCCTTGCAGGGCAAACCACAGGTATTTTCTGAATTCTGTATGTACCAGGACATCAAAGTAAGCATCCTTTAGATCTATGCTTGCTGCAGTCGTCCACCCGAATGCTCGCTCTTACCGACCGAATGGTTTCCATATAGAATTTTGGAGCCACGATTAGCTTGTTTATCCAGCTCAAGTCTATTACCGGTGAAACGAGCTGTCTGGCTTCGGTACGAGGAACAGGTGACTGTAAAAACCTTGAGAATTTTGATTCTCGATGACCTCTATTACTTCCTTAAATAAAAGAGCCTGTACCTCCGCTAGGAGAGACTCTTTTTTGAAGGGATCCGCCGGAAGATTTGTCCAACGCGGACATCTTGTTAGTGGGGGTTTTGCTCGGAATGATGGCTGTAGACCTTCCAAGACTACACTTCTCACCCACTGATCTTCCGTGACTACTATCCAGTTTCTCGCTTAGTTTGATAACCTTCCACCAACTGACAAGCAATAGAGGTCTTGACCATCACCTGTGGGACTTACGAGGCTTACGGGAGGAGAAACTATGTCCTCCCCACGAAGAACCTCGTCCTGTCGGCTTAGGGGCGTCTGACCTATAATCCTGATAAGACTTACGCCCCTTTCCTGAGTCGCTGTACTGACGACCTCTAGAGTAATTATAAGAGGGTTTCTTGTACCCTCGCGAGGAGTTCCCTTTAAATGATTTAGATTTTGAATGTCCTCGCTTACCCTGGTCTGCTGAAGAGTGTTGTTGAGACACCAACTTCAAAAGCAGAGCACTGGAAGCTTTCTTGGTAGCCTGCTCATAGAATAACGAAAGCTTGTCGTCAAACAGAGTATGTCCAGAGACCGAAGCAACCCGGAGAGAGCTTTTCACCTTGTCATCTATAAGTGAGCAAACATCCTCAAACTCCTTCGCATTAAGACATTGAACCATAGCTCTGGTAAGGTGATCTGCATAGGACATCGCGTCCAGATTCACTCCATTAGATGAAATAGCACATTCCGTCACGTCCGAGCGTATGTTGAATGACGCAGGTAGGGATATATCTAAATACCGGCCTGCTCATCTAAACGCAGAGGAGCTCTCTGGATATCTTCTCCAACCATTTTAAATGAACGTGGTCCAAGGAACGGTATATTAATGGAAGATGTCGATAAGAAACCACCTTTCCTCTTAGCACTAGAGAGGTTAAATATGGCATCGTCAACATGGCCGAAGGCCTGCAACACCCGTCGAGACTGTACCAAGAAGGAAAAAACTTCCTCTTTCCTCCACACGAAGTCTGCGTCTAAAGATGACAGCGGTTTTTCCCTAGTTGTCGCAGCTTGCTGATCAGGTGGAACAAATTCAGGATAGTATTGATGGATAAATTCCATCGCTACCATATGCTGTTCCGAAAGGGAAGGGTATTCCTCTTCCTTGTCTCTTTCACCATCCGACTGAATCAGTTCTGACGTTGGTCCATCGCATCTGAGTGTGCAGATGACTGGACCGACCCAGCACCATCCGACAGCTCACTACCGGAGTCTGCGGGAGGCTGCTCTCGCACTTGCTGGGATGCTGCAATCAGCTCCGCAAGCTGCGACAGCAAGTCCATTACCGAGGCTTGAGGAGCAGAGGTTTTCTGTTTTTTAGCCGTTTGCTGCTCCTGGGGCACAGCTCCGGAGATGGATCTCTTCTCCGAACATCCTGATGATCGAAGCCTCGGTTCCATAGCTACCAGATGGTCGGACTTCATGGGTGAAGACTGGCTCCGTCTTTGTGCAGCTGGCTGGATATCCAAAATCGGGTAGCTAGGATGTGGTCGTGTGCTTTTGAATCATAGCGGAGGAAGCCGTGACTGTAGCTGGGGCCGGCTGCAGTCTAGATGGAGCATCCCGAGTGGCAGGTGTGGACGTATGCTCTGGCTCGTTCAAGTTTCTCAAAACAACATTTGGCCCCAAATGTGTTGGTTTAGAGAGGGACCACGCCCACTCGCTGCCTTGTCAGACCTCACAGAGCCTCCCAAGAAGTAACTTTCTGACTTCCTCCCTATTTCTGTCATTGCTGGGTAAGCTTTTGATTTTAAGGTGCTCGCTCTACCCAAATCTACACTTCCTTTGACCGCAACAGACTTACCTGGAGTAACCGCTTCACTGGTCGAACTAGCTGCTTGCAAGGGATTAAGAACATTAACTAGAGGCCTTATCCCTTGCTTAATATTGATGAGCACCTTTGCAGCTAGCTCTGTTTGCTCATCGGAGCACGACAACGGTAGCACACTTTTGGTGTCAGAATACCATCACCATGTTCTTGTTCCTCTGAAAAAGAAACTGAAAAACTCGAATTATCTTGCGGTGAGAGTTCTAGCATAGGAATCTCACCGCCAACAACGTACTGTGACACCCGTCTCCAACGTTTGTCATCGCAATTAACACATGTAGGACAAGAATCCACAGGAGTACATCGACTACAGGCAAGGCAACAAGCATGTAAATCCGAGGAAGACTTCCTCGCCTTGCATTTAGAGCAGTCAGCTTTCATGATTCAATCAAAATACAAAGTTGATAGCACTCCTACAAACTCCACAATAAAATATATGATAAAGATACATGAATAATTGCAATCAAAATCGAAAAATTAAATCCAAAAATTTTTCAATTCTTTTTTTAAAAAGCCTAAGTTCCCAAAGGGAACATGATGAGCCCAAGGGCATCCCAATAGAGCCTAAGTGTGGACAAAATCCAAATTTTTTGAGCTACACTACCGGAATTATAACCAATGTTTCCTACAATAATCCTACAGTATTAAATATAATACTAAATACTACATATATTTGAAGACACTGTCAATGTAAACGTCAAGGAAAAAAACAGAAACAAGACACCAGGAGCACAAAAAGGCCCAAAGTCAGTAACAGATTTTAATGATATCAGATGTAAAGCTAGATCTTCATACGAAGAAAAAACGATACATCGGATAGGAGATGCAAGTCCAATATGACTTAACACCCCTAGGGAGAGGACGAAATCATGGGGATAACAGAATAAACATTCTGAAATACACATTAAACTCCCAAGAAATTTAATAAAAAATTTCAATAAAAATAGCCAAAAAGCTTAGGAGTTTAACAGGAGGACTTCAAGGAGGGATAGTGAAGGAACACTTTACAAACAGTGGATAAATCATTAGCAAGAATGATGACGTCAGGTGTATGTCCCGAAATTGGGAAACATGAAATAATTTTTATAATTATTATGAAGTTACAGCCATGAACATTTCCAACCACCGTTGTTCACTTCCATCATCCATTTACAGCCTTGGATCCACCAATTTTCCCATTGATTTGTGTCTGGCATCCTCAAAAAAGGAGATTTAAAAGCACAGATGTCAGTTCATTGTTGCTGGCTTTAGGGCCAAACAAAGAAAGAATGATGGTTGGTGCCAATTTTGGTACCTTCCTGGATACTGCGCATGAGCTGATCACAAAAGTATGGAGGACCATCTAGGACTTAATTTTTTCGGTTTTGCATGCAAATTTTGGTGATTGGGGGGGGGCAAAATTTGTATTTGGCCCTGGATTAATTTTGAGTTAGCACCACCTAGTCTGGGCCATTGGTTGTGGTATAAACATATTTGGATCAGGGTTCTGGAAAATCACATCAAATAATACCAAGGGAAATTCAAGTGAATTTGCATCCTATATATTCAAGGCCTAGTAATATAGACGGACAAAAAATCCATCAATTTATTTGGCAAATGAAAGGCAAATGTGAGCACAAAAGTTGTTATCATTGCAACGATATACAAGATAGAGATTTTGGCCGCACAAGGGTGCATTACAACACAGGTGGCCCCATTTCCATATTGTACAGGCCTGTGTAAGGGCAATCAAAATATGCTGAGTACCACGTTCTTACATATTAGATTTAAAGTTACTGATAAAAATAAATTGTACAGTGAAAATTTCAATTCTTCTTTTTTCTCTACATGTACTTATTCAAACAAAACATTCACAGTTGTTTTCCAGCTTTACTTCAACAATCAAGAGCTTCCCCTCCAAAAAATGAGAACAGAGTGGGGAATCAATCAGAGTAAAACAAAATGGGTCGTTTCGTTTGAATACCCCAGTTTTCCCTTTTACAGCTTTCACATTTTTTTCATTGAAAAGCACCAAAGGGAAAACAAACAGTATGTCAGCAATAGGCTTTCACCCTTTACCTAACACACAAGATATCAAAATTTATTATTTTAATTCGTTTTTTTTTTAATTTTCAAACAAATTCAATGAAACCATATCATGTGAAACCTTCTTGGAACAATCACATGTGGTTTTGTGGAATGTTTTTTAAAAAAAAAAAATTTTTTTCAACTGCTAAATTTGAATATTACACAGGCAGATGCGGCCGATTCATTAGGTAAAGGGTTAAGATTATTCTTGACCATGAAGCAGTGATTATGGAGATCATGGACTTCAAAAATTAAAATTATGACACTTTCAGTGTTTAATGGCTGAGCATGAAGAAATGACAGGGGATAAAGATATCAGAATTTAGCACCTTGAGGTCCTTATCATTTGGGCAATAAACTGCTTTTTTAAAAATGGAAAATTTGCTCATCCTGAAAACAGGTGAAGCAAAAATGATAAATTTAAAGTAATTTGTTTATTTTTAATACTTACCAATGGCCCAGACTTAGCTGGTGTAAACTCAATATTATCCAGGGCCAAACACAAATTTTGAACCCCCCAATCTCCAAAATTTGCATACAAATCCAAATAATAATAATAAAGTCCTATCTGGTCCTCCATACTTTTGTGTTCTGCGCATGTGCAGTAACCAGGAAGGTACTGAAATTGAAACCAAGCATCATTCTTTCTATTTGTGCCTGCTAAATGTTATAAAACTGCGGGGAGGTATGAGTTCCCACTCATGGGAGGGCCATCCCCATCTGAGCCATTGGTAAGTACCGTATATGTCCGTGTATAAGTCGCATCTTTTTGCTTGGAAAAACGGGACCAAAATTGGGGTGCGACTTATACAAAGGTAATTATTTTTCAGCAAGTTTTCAACAGCGATATGACTGAACGGACACCAGATCAGCCCATGTCGACGGTTTGTATCCCAGCGATTCACCTGCTTTGAAAATTTGTTTATTTTATTTCACCTCTTTATTTCTTATTTCTGTGTTGTGCATTAACTTGATCACAAAATAAAATTTAAACAAAAATAAATATAAAAAAAAATAAAATAAGAATAGGAGATTATACACAATGTGTTCTTGTTGATTTTTTTTTCTCGGTGACCCGGTGAGTGGAGGGGTGGTGAAAATTTGAAACCGCATGCAATTAATTTCCTTCAAAATAATTACAGTACCCGTTCATGTCTTCAACATCTCCAGTAATAATTCACAATAGAATATTCCATGGTTGTATTTCTCAACATATTTTGGATATTGGTATGAGTTATTTACGAAATTCGCAAGGCAATCAAATTGTTTACACAGCACACCACATGCATTTTTTAAGGGGAATTCCCTTTGAAGAAGATTAACAAGAACCATGCAGTTACTTCCCTTTTACTTTACATTCACACTTTCGGGAATTTCCGTTGCATCCCGACTTCATGACCTATTTGTTCGCACGTGCAATTCGTTTAAATGGCATGGGATTAAAGCATTTTTCTTTGTAGTTTTACATTTGGATTTACCATTTGAATTCAACTTACCTCGTTCTTACCTGAACACATGCACCGGAGCATTCCTTCTTTTTCTGGCGTGAGTAATAACAAACACAGTTGACATATATCTTTTCATAAATACGATACACGAGTAATAACAAACACAGTTGACATATATCTTTTAATAAATACGACACATTGAATGTATCAATGAAGAATACAAACAAATATAATTTATATTATAAATATACTGTAATCGGTCATCAAACCTCCCTGTTCAGTCCACAAGACTTCCAGTCCTTTAGCCAAATTTACGGAATTGTTTTAACATTTTTCACCCCAAATTGGGGGTGCGACTTATACAAGGGTTATAGGCGCAGGGGGGATATTTTGTATGAAAAGTAGGGTGCGACTTATACATGGGGCGACTTATACACGGACATATACGGTATTAAAAATATACAAATTACTTTAAATTTATCATATTTTTATACTAAAAGCAATGGCCCAGTCTCGTAAAAAGGCTGGAGGGCTTAGAACTTTGAGGAAATACAATATCTCTATTACTCCAATTTAAAGAATAGCTCCTACACGAGAAACGGAGATGACAGGGGAATTACATATGTCTTTCTCTTGTTAAAAAAAAGAGAATGACATAACACCATCCATATACAGGAGTAATACACAATAAATTCTCCATTTAATGCCAGAATAACTTGTTATGCTAATTCGGTGAAGGAAACCAAGTATAAAGCTAGTCCAGAGAATGAGGCACTTTATACTCATTTAAAAGTGTCAGAGGATTGTGAAAAATGCTCGTACGACACGTGACATATACATATGCTTCACAATGAGCTACACTTTAAAAACAATACATAAATGAGACATAATTGTTGCTTCAGATCAAACCACACATTAAAACTACCCAGCACCCACGCTGGACTACTGTCACTGGAGGAGGTATTCTCTTGCTTTTCACTATAAAGGCAGATGATATTTAAGGGAAAAACCGTCCCCTCTTCCCCTCCCCTTGTTCTGAGGGAAGAATCCCCAGAACAAAGAGGGCAGCGGAATGGTGTCAGTAAGTGCTCGAGCAGATTGCCTAAGACATCTACGAGATGTAATATTGATAAACAACATTCTGTGCAACAGAAAGAGGACACAAGGATCTAAGGTCACCAAAGATAGACTATAAATTTCTAAGGTAAAACTTAGTAAATGAAGACGGTGGTATCCAGTAGGCTGCCTTCATTAAATCAGTAATGGCAATACTATTTGAACTAGAGGGGTGTCATTTGTGTGCAAAGCACACTATAGTATATCCCCGCATTCGCATTTGTGATTATTGTCGGGGCCGAATCAAAAATCCAAAACCTTTATGCACATCTACAGATGCTATTGATTAACATGAACACACTTTTAGTCTTTCGAATTGAAACCCCTAGGAGTTTTTCTCTGGAAACCATTCCTCTAACGACAAAAATGGTGCCCCTTGCACCCCTCGGGGCCAAATCAAAAATCCAAAACCTTTATGCACATCTACAGACCCTATTGATTAACATGAACACACTTTTAGTGTTTCGAATTGAAACCCCTAGGAGTTTTTCACTGGAAACCATTCCTCTAACGACAAAAGTAGTGGCCCTTGCGCCCCCGAGGTCCGAAACAAAATCCAAAACCTTTATGCACATCTACAGACCCTACTAATGAACATGAACACACTTTCAGTGTTTCGAATTGAAACTTCTAGCAGTTTTTCGCTGGAAGCCATTCTTCTAACGACAAAAATGGTGTCCCTCGCGCCCCTCGGGGCTGAATCAAAAATCCAAAACCTTTATGCACATCTACAGACCCTATGAATGAACATGAACACACTTTCAATGATTCGAATTGAAACCCCTAGGAGTTTTTCTCTGGAAACCATTCCTCTAACGACAAAAGTGGTGCCCCTTGCGCCCCTCGGGGCCGAATCAAAAATCCAAAACCTTTATTCACATCTACAGACCCTATTGATTAACATGAACACACTTTTAGTGTTTCGAATTGAAAACCCAAGGAGTTTTTTGCCGGAAACCATTCCTCTAACGACAAAAGTGGTGCCCCTTATGCCTATGAGGGCCGAATCAAAAATCCCAAACCTTTATGCACATCTACAGACCCTATGAATGAACATAAACACACTTTCAATGTTTTGAATTGAAACCCCTAGGAGTTTTTCGCTAGAAACCATTCCCGGACGTACGGACGGACGGAGACAACCAATATATCCCCGCAATTTTTCAAATGCGGGGATAATAAGCCCAAGAAGAAGATAATGCCCCTAACCTCATGTGCTGAAATCTAATTGACAGAACGTTGATCTGAAGATAGATTCTCATACACAATTCGTATTGCAAATTGAATACACCTAGACACTGCATAAACTGAAATATCCTTTCTGTTAGGCATAAGAGAAAGAAAAAATCTCTTTCTTCCCTTTCCAATAAAGCTAGATCAACGTTTATAAATGCGCATCGCTCTCACTGGACACAACAGTGGCATATAGTTGTCCGAGGAAGGTAAAGCCCTAATAATAATAGGCTCCGGACATTTATCTGGAATCTGATTCTTAGCCAAGAATCCCACTTCCGTAGTAAGAGTAATAGTATTACCCACACTACGGAAATGGGAATCTTCTACAGATAATGCATGAAGCTTGCTAACTCTTCTGGTAGAAGCAAAGGCTAGGAGAAATGCCGTTTTATAAGTCAGGAATTTAAATTTTACATCATCTAACGACTCAAAAGGAGCTTCTAGAAGCTTCAAGAGAACCCAAGCCAAATTCCATTTAGGAATTAATCTGAGGGTTCTAGGTCTATTGATAGAGAAATTTCTAACTAGCTTGGATAAAGAAGGATCTGATCCAATAGGCAAGTTATCATAATGAGCATATGTGTCTGATAGCATAGACCTATAGCCCTTAATAATAACAGGCTGCAGTTTTAATTCAAACAGGTACAATTGGACAATTGGCAATTTGAGGTATAGATGGATTATAGATATCCACTGATTGATCCGCACACCAACAAAAAAAAACTCTCCACTTCGTTGCATAATTCAATGAAGAGGAGGTCCTCCTACAGTTAGAAACGTCCACTGCTCATCCCGTAAACTGCTTTCCATGCAAGAAGAACCACACAATGGAAATATTTGAAGGTTGAGACCTTCCGGGTTGTGATGCAGTGCGTGGGACTTCCCCTGATATAGAACAGAATCTGCTGAATCAGCGGATTCGGTGGAAATGCATATCCTACTATTCCGTTCCATGAGATCGATAGAGCATCTACAGGATACGCTCTATGATCCGGACACGGCGACACGAACATTGGAAGCTGATTATTCAGGTTTGTGGCAAAGAGATCTATCATGGGATGATCCCACTGGTAGCAAATCAGCCTGAATATTATCATTTGTTGAGAGTCCACTCCGACGGCAACACGCAACCTTTCCTTGAGAGTGAGTCTGCTACTACATTCAGACGATCCGGAATATGACAGATTGAGAGATGAACGTGATGACTCAGAGCAAATAGGAGAATTTTTTTCTCCATCAATTTCGAATAGAGGAATTGAATGAGTACCGCCCTGTTTCCGGAGATATGCGACATCATCTCTTTGATGTTTATGTCCTTTTCTAGGAACCAAGGGTCCTAAAGACCGACACTTCAGTTCTACGAATCAGGGATGCACCCCAACCCATCAGACTTGTGTCCGTCATAACAGTGAAGATCGGATCCGGTACTTAAAGCGGAACTCCCTGAATCAGCTACTGGAGATCTGTCCAAATCTTAACCTTTTGTTTTACCAGGTTCGTTAAAATAATCTGGGTTTCGAGTGAATGCATCTTGACACTCCAGTTCTGAGTGAAGAAAATCTGGAGAGGACGCGTCCGTAAGCGACCTAGCGGAATCAGGTCCGCAGCTGCCCGGCACAGTCCCAGCAGTCACATAAACTTGCTCGCCGACACTGTGAGAGAGTTTAGACAAAAGCGAGCATAACAACTGACTAACTTCGCTCTGGTTACTGGCAGACAGACCAGATTGTTGTGAGTCTTGAAGCTCATTCCCAAGTGAATGAAGGACTTGGACGGAGCTAAATCCAACTTCTTTCCGTTTACAATGAAACCAAGATGTCGGAATAACATCGTTCTGAAGTGCGATTTTGTCGCCGTATCTCTGGAGAATGTTGCCCGAGTAAGCAAATGTTACTACCGCCGAAGGAGGTCAGAAGTATGACATGACTAAGTTCATTATTCGAGTGAAAGCCCAACGGGCCAGGTTCAGACCGAAGCACATCGCTCTGAACTGGTAAACCCTCTCTTGGACGGCAAAGCGCAGATACATTCTGAAAGCTAGATGAACCAAGATGTGAAAGTACACATCCTTTTGGTCTATGCTTGCTACAACATCGTTCACTCGAATGCTCGCTTTTACCGACCGAATGGTTTCCATGTAGAACCTTGGAGCTAATATTAATTTGTTTATCCAGCTCAAGTCTATCACCGGTCGGAATGTGCCGTCTGGCTTTGACACAATAAATAGGTGACTGTCAATCCTGGAGAATTTGGATTTTCCACGACCTCTATTGCTTCCGTTACTAAGTGAGATTGAACTTCTGCAAGAAGAGACTCCCTTTTTGAAGGATTCACCGGAAGATCAGTCCAAGGTGACTTCTTGTAAGTGGAGGTTTCGATCAGAATGATAGCCGAAGACCCGTTCTGACTACATTCCTTACCCACTAATCTTCCATTATCTCCATCCAGTCTCTCACGAAGTTTGATAACCTTCCGCCAACTGAAGAGCAATATAGGGTTGGACCATCACCTGTATGATTTTGGAGGCTTTCGGGAAGAGAAACTACATCCTCCCCGTGAAGCACCTCGCACCGTCGGCTTAGGGGCGCATCTGACTTAAAGTCTCTGTAAGACTTACGCCTCTTTCCAGAGTCGCTATACTGATGGTTTCCCTGAGTATCCATACGAGGGTTTCTAAGAACCCTGCAAGGATCCCCTTTTGGACAATTGCGAATTGGAGCATCCTCACCTACCACGTCCAGATGACTGCTGCTGAGAAACTGACCTCAGGAACAAAGTGCTGGTAGTTTTTTTTTGGTAGTTTCGTCTTACACAAATGATAGCTTGTCGTCAAAGAAGGTATGACCAGAAACCACAGCAACTCTGAGAGAGCTTTTCACTCTATCGTCTATTAATGATGACGATGCTAAGGCTCCATCACGTCTTATTAACTCCATATTAGCCACTGAAAGGGCGGAGTGAGAAGTGACATACATAACTGCCCTAGAAAGGCCTCTGAGTGGTGGACTGATATCGTCAAATTTTTTCCCGCTAAGACGTTGAGCCAGAGCCCTGGTGATATAGTCTGCATAGGACATTGTGTCCAGAACCGCCCAACTAGAATCAATGGAAGATTCCAACACATCGGCGCGAACACTGAATGATGCTCATCCAGACGCAGAGGAGCTCTCTGAACATATTCTTGAACTGTTTTTAAGTAACATGGTCCTGGAAACGGTATATGGATAGAAGATAAAGTTAAGAAACCGCTTTTACTTTGGGAATTCGATAGGCTGAAGATTGCAAAATCAATCTGGCCGAAGGCCTCCGATACATGTACAGATTGACCCGGGAAGGAAAGAATGCCATCTTTCCTCTGCAGGGTGTCCCTATCTAGGGACGATAACAGTTTCTGCCTAGTTGATGTAGCTTGTTGACCAGATGGAACAAGATCTGGAAAAAACTGATGAATAAAATTCATAGCTTCCATGTGTTGTTCCGAAAAGGATGGAGAATCTTACTCCAGCTCACTTTTATCATCTGACTGGTCCACTTGAGAACTGCAGTCAACACCATCTGAATGAACAGATGACTGGACAGACCCAGCACCATCTGGCAGCTCACTACCGGAGTGGACAGCCGAACCTGTGTTTGCTGGGAAACTGCGATAAGCAGCACAATCTGCGACAGCAAGTCCATAACTGCTTGCGGAGCAGCGGTCTTCTGTTTTTTCGTCGCATGCTGCTCGAGGGATGGAGATCTGTCCCCAGATCTTTTTGACGAACGTCCCGCATAATCAAGCCTTGAACCACTCGCTATCGGATGGGCCGACTTTGATGGTGAAGACTGGGAGTGTCTTTGCGAAACAGCTTGAACATCGAAGTCGGACGGCTAGTGAGCGGTCGGACTGCTAGTGAGCAGTCTAATGTGCTTTGTCGGAGCTGAGGAAGGAGCCATAACTGCTGCCAACCCCGGCTGCACTGTAGAAGGAGCATCCCGTACGGCCAGCAAGGACGTTAGCTCCGACTCAGTTAGTCTCTCGCAACAGCCACAGTCGACCTCGACTGTTGACGGGGCAGAGAAGACTCTCCCACTCATGATCTGGTCCCAGATCTCGCCGAGCGTGTCGATGAAAAACTTGCAGGCTTCTTCCCTTTCGACATCGTCGCTGGGTGAGCTTTTATTTTTAAGGTGCTCGCTCTACCCGAATCTACACTCTCCTCGACCGCTACAGATTTACCCGGTATCACGGCTCCCACTAACAGAGTAACCGCTTCACTGGTCGAGCTAGCTGCTTGTACAGGAATAAGAGGCCTTATCCCTTGTTTGATATCCATGAGCACCTTTGCAGCTAGCTCTGTTTGCTCATCTGAGCACGACGACGGCAGATCATTATGGATGGGTGTCGATATACCATCACCATGTTCTTGTTCCTCTGAAAAAGAAACTGAAAAGCTAGAATTAGCCTGTGGACAAACGCTACATAATCAAAGCTACACTACTGGAATACTAAATGAAATATATCCTACTATAATTACAATAACAGTGCTATACTAAGTACTTAAATAATACACATTAAGGTGTTATAAATTGAAAACAACTTCAACAAAAAACCAGAAACTAAACAACAGGAACAAAACAGGCCCAAAGGCAGTAACCGATTAATTACTACCTGATGCAAAGCAAGATCTCCAAAGGAAGAAAAAACAATGCATCTGGTAGAAGATGCAAGACTACAAACGTCCTAACACCCCTATGGTGGGGACGTAACCATGGGGATAAATGGAATAAACATTCCATACAACACGTTAAACTCCCAGGAAATTTAATAAAAAATTTCGATAAAAAGCCAAAATAGCATGGGAGTTTAACAGGAGGGTTCATGGAAGGGAAGGGAAGGAACATTTAACAAACAGTAGGTTTTATCATTAGCAAGAATGATGATGTTCAGGCAAAATTGGGAAACATGAATAATTTTACATAATTATTTTAAAGTTACAGCCCTGAATGTCCAAAACCTCCATAGTTTCCTTCCAGCATCCTGCTACAACATTGAATCCACCATATCCATTAATGATTTGTGTCTGGCATCCTCATTAAAGAGATTTTAAAGCACAGATGTCAGTTCAGTTGTTTATGCACTTGGGTCAAACAAATGAATGATGCTTGGCACCAATTTTGGTACCTTCCTGGTTACTGTGCATGCTAAGAACACAAAAGTATGCAGGACCAGATAGGACTTTTATTTTTGGGATTTGTTTGCAAATTTTGGGGATTGTAGGGTTCAAAATTTGTTTGGCCCTGGATAATATCGAGTTTGCACCAGATAAGTCTGGGCCATTGGTAAGTAGTATAATGAAAGTGTCAATGACACTGTAGCTGAACTTGTTTAAGACATGTACATGTATAGTATGTGACACAGCAATGACAAACATCTAGGTAATGTCCTGATAACAAAGGTACATGTAAAGTATTGTTACGGTCTGTACATAAATGCTGACCGTAGCCTGTAACAAATATATAGGTAAAGTATTGTAAAAATGGGGTGACAGTTAGATGCTAAACTAGAAAAGAAATCTTTGAGTATCAGAGTGGGTCTGACTGAACACAAAAATATTTGTTCTCATAGCACAGTGATAACAATGCACCCAAAAACATTTGTTCCTGTCACAAGGTGATAACAAAGGTACCCCAAGAAGTTTCGTGAAGATCAGTTCATAAATACAGACTCTAGCCCGAGCCGTATTGACATGTGCACTTACTGTGTATAAGTAGCACTGAACAAATCAAAGTTCATCTAATTTGCATAATTTCTGCACGAGAAAAAAACCTGTACTATATGTGATGTATTCCATGTTACTAAACATTCCTACAAAAACTTATTCAAATCAGAACTTTCATACAGAAGTTCTGTACAAAAAACTGATTGCACTAATTTGGGTACAAAAAGGCTGCTGGTGGCCATCTTGAATTTTGGACCGCACCCAAAAACATTTGTTCTCGTCCCACGGTGATAACAAAGGTATCCAAGAAGTTTCGTAAAAAACGGTTCATAAATACGGCCTCTAGCCTGAGCCGTATAGAAGTTGTGTAAAAAAACTGATTGGACCTAATTTCGGTACAAAATGGCCACTGGGAGCCGTCTTGAATTTTGAACCATACCCAGAAACGCTCGTTCTCATCCCAAGGTGATAACAAATGTACCCAAGAAGTTTTGTGAAGATTGGTTCATAAATACAGCCTCTAGCCCGAGTCATATTGAAACATGCACTTACATCGTATAAGAGCACTGAATAAATCAAAGTTCATCTAATATGCATAATTTCTGCTCGAGAAAAAAACCTGTATTATATGTGATGTATTCCATGTTACTAAACATCCATACATAAATTTATTCAAATCAGAACATTCATACAGAAGTTCTGTACAAAAAACTGATTGCACTAATTTTGGTACAAAATGGCTGCCGGCAGCCATCTTGAATATTGGACTGCATCCAAAAACATTCATTCTCGTCCCAAGGTGATAACAAAGGTACCCAAGAAGTTTCGCGAAGATCGGTTCATAAATACAGCCTCCAGCCCTAGCCGTATTGACATGTGCACTTACAGCGTATAAGTAGTACTGAATAAATCAAAGTTCATCTAATTTGCATAATTTTTGCACGAGAAAAAAACCTGTATTACATGTGATGTATTCCATGTTACTAAACATTCATACAAAAATTTATTCAAATCAGAGCTTTCATACAGAAGTTCTGTACAAAAAACTGATTGCACTAATTTTGGTACAAAATGGCTGCTGGCAGCCATCTTGAATTTTGGATTGCACCCAAAAACACTCGTTCTAGTCCCACGGTGATAACAAAGGTACCCAAGAAGTTTTGTAAAGTTCGGTTCATAAATACAGCCTCTAGCCTGAGCCGTATAGAAGTTCTGTACAAAAAACTGATTGCACTAACTAAAGTACAAAATGGCTGCTGGTGGCCATCTTGAATTTCAGACTACACCCAAAACCACTCGTTCTCGTCCCACGGAGATAACAAAGGTACCCAAGAAGTTTCATAAAGATCGGTTCATAAATACAGCCTCTAGCCCGAGCTGTATTGGCATTTGCAGTTACAGTGTTGAAAGTAACATTAAATAGATCAAAGTTAGTCTAATTGGTATAATTTATGCAAGAAAAAAAAAAAATTGTATTATAAGTGATTATCCCATGGTACTAAACATTCACACAAAAAATTATTCAAATCAGTGCTTTCATATGGAAGTTCTGCGCAAAAATCTGATTGCACCTAATTTTGTACAAAATGGCTGCCAGTGGCCATCCTGAATTTCAGACCGGATCCCAAAATACTTGTTCTCATCCCACAGTGAAAATGAAGGTACCCAAGAAGTTTCGTAAAGATCGGTTCATAAATACGGCCTTTAGCCCGAGCCGTATTGTCATTTGCACTTAGAGTGCTGAAAGTAACACTAAATAAATCAAAGTCAGTCTAATTTGCATAATTTACGCACGAGAAAAAAACCTGTATTATATGTGATGTATCCCATGGTACTAAACATTCATACAAAAGAATTATTCAAATCAGAGCTTTCATATCGAAGTTCTGCGCAAAAAATCTGATTGTACCTAATTTTGTACAAAATGGCTGCCAGCGGCCATCTTGAATTTTGGACAGGACTCAAAAACACTCGTTCTCGTCTCATGGTGATAACAAAGGTACCCAAGAAGTTCCGTAAACATCGGTTCATAAATACAGCCTCTAGCCCGAGCCGTGTGTACGGGTGGGTGTTTCATCGCCTGCCTCATCAAGTGACAGCCATGAACATCAGCATTTCAAATTACAATGAAAAGTGTGATAATCTGGCAAGTCTTACAAAACTTACAGCTGATCTGAATACAATATCTTAACTAGATGGTGCCATTTGTGTGCAAAGCACACTATAGTATATCCACGAATTTGCATTCTTGATTATTGGTTAATGCTTGATACCGACAGAAATGAAAAGGTATTACATGTATATAAAATTTCAAACCTTTATGCACATCTACAGACCCTACCTGAACATATGAACACACTTTCAATGTTTTGAATTAAACCCCAGTAGACTTTCGCAGGAAACTGTTTCTCTAGTGACAAAAGTGTTGCTATGTGTGGCACATGGTGAAACCTTTATGCACATCTAGAAACCCTACCTGAACATATGAACACACTTTCAACCTTTAAAATTAAAACCCCCCAGTTGCCTTTTGCCACAAACCGATTGACTAACGACAAAAGTGGCACGACGGGAGCAATATGGGGCTGGATAAAAAACTCAAAACCTTTATACACATCTAGAGACCCTACCTGAACATATGAACACCCTTTAAGCCGTTTGATTTAAAATCCCTAGGAGCCATTTGCTGGAAAATGATTCTCTAATAACAAAAGTGGTGCTATGGGTGCCCCACAGGGCCAAATCAAAAATCTGAAACTTTTATGCACATCTAGAGACTCTACTGGAACAGATGAACACACTTTCAACATTTCAAAGTAAAACCCTCAGGATCCTTTTACCGGAAACCGATTCTCTAATGACAAAAGTGGCACTATGGGTGCCACATAGCTCTGAATTAAAAATCTAAAACCTTTATGCGCATCTAGAGAACCTACCTGAACATATGAACACACTTTCAACTTTTCGAATTAAAACCCTTAGGAGCTTTTTGCCACAAACAGATTCTCTACCAACAAAAGTGGCACTACAGGTGGCCCATGGGGCCAAATCAAAAATCTAAAACTGTTATGCACATCAAGAGACCCTACTGGAAGATACTAACACACTTTCAACGTTTCAAATTAAAACCATTAGGAGCCTTTTGCTACAAACTGATTCTCTAATGACAAAAGTGGTGCTACGGGTGCCCCACAGGGCCGAATAAAAAACCCAAACCTTTATGAACATCTAGAGGCCCTACTAGAACATATTAACACACTTTCAACAATTTCGAATTAAAATCCCTTGGAGCCTTTTGCCACAAACCAATTCTCTCACAACAAAAGTGGTGCTCGTGTGCCCCACAGGGCAAAATAAAAAATCCAAATCCTTTATGCACATCCAGAGACCCCACTGGAACATATTAACCTTTTACCTAACCTGAAAAGCAGACGACACTTGCAAAAATAATTCTTGAAAACTAATTGTTTTCATTTTTTGTCTCAAAAACATAGGTTATGACCCCTCGTTGGAACGAGCTCGACGAGCTCGTTCCAACGAGGGGTCATAACCTATGTTTTTGAGACAAAAAATGAAAAAAATAATGAAAATTAATTGGCGATTTTTGAGAATAGCGCTGGCCGGTTTTGGCCGTTACGTTAGGTAAAGGGTTAACACACCTTCAACATTTCAAATTAAAATCCCTATGAGCCTTTTGCCACAAGCCGATTCTCTAATGACAAAAGTGGTGCTACGGGTGCCCCTAAGGGCCAAATCAAAAATCCAAAACCTTTATGCACATGTAGAGACCCTACTGGAACATATTAACACACTTTCGTTTCAAATTAAAACCGCAAAACCGCTAGGAGTCTTCACCACAAACCGATTCTTCAATGACAAAAGTGGCGCTATATGTGCCCCACGGGGCCAGATCAAAATCCCAAACCATTATGCCCATCTAGAGTCGAGACCCTACTGGAATACATTAACACACTTTCAACATTTCGAAATTAAAACCCCTAGGAGCCTTCCATTGTAAGCTGATTTTCTAACAAAAACAACAAAAGTGGTGCTATGGGCAGCACACGTGATGAAACAAAATTCCGGAACCTTTATGCACATCTACAGATGCTACCTGAACACCTCAGCATAGCTGAAATGTTTCGAATAACATACTCTTGGTGTTATGAAGTCTGGACGCACGGACCGCACAGACAAACAAGACAGACAGAGATCACCAAAATATCTCCGATGTTTTTTTAAAAATGCGGGGATAATAAAGCATTCTTTCTGTAAACATGCACAGTGTTACATTGTATTTTATTATTTTGATTTAAAATCACAAGATATGATGGAAAGCTCATAACGAGGGAAAACAAGTGCCATGACCTTTTCTTCAAAAACAATATCTCACAATTCGTCACTGTAGTCTTTAGTTTCGTTTGTTCATGAATATTAAATAAAACAGCTGTTAAGGTGTGGGCACCTGGAACCCTGTTTGGTTCTTCTTATGATAATGAGCTACTGTATTTTTAGTGTTAATCAATACACCCAGTGGTATGTTTGTGTTAGTTATTAATGTTCACATAAGCAGGCATTATTAATGTCTGAATGGATTACTGTTGAGCAGGCTTGCTTCTCTTTCTCTTTCTCCAATGTGTGTATACACATACCCCACATCTGTACCTGATGTGAAGTGATGTGTGCGTAACACAGATCTTAGAGGGTTAAGATATAAATATATTATGTTTATTTAAACTCCTTATTAATTTCAGGGATAAAAAAAAATTTATTGAGATGAAAAACCACAGGTCTCTTGGCCTATATAGTGCCACTACTTTCATAGATATAAACAGGATGAATAAAAGTCATTGAGAATATAGGAGAAATGGTTACCTTGAAATCACATTAATTTTGACCAGACTCTGATATTAAAATTGCTGGCACTACTCGTTAACCTAGGTTGAAATGAAAAATTAATCTGTTCCATAAGGTCCAGATAAAGGGACCAAAGTATTAAATGGAGAAATTGCTCTTTAAATTGTGAAATTTGCATTTAACTGAGTAAGTAGTATTTTCTGAAGCTATCAAAACTAATGAAGGCCTTTGGACAAAAGCTTTTAATACAGCAATTTCTCCGAAAAATATTAATGGTTCAGAATCTATCTTTTGCTAAAACGCAAAACAAAAATTTAATCTTCATTCGCTGATTAAATTAAAAATTATATATTTTCTTCAAACTGGATGCTCCTGTTTTCAGTTTTCCCAAAGGGGAAATGTATTAAAACATTCTGTAAACAAAAGTGACAGTGGAATGTCAAAGTATAATATCGAAGCTTTGCTGTTTGAGGCATTGACCTTGAAGATATGACCTTGGATTAAAGTCACGGCACACCTTTGAGTCATGAGCAATAATTGTATCAAGCATATGAATAAGATCTGTTAATCATACAACCCGGACAAGAACGGTATTCAAGAATCCAAGAGTTACTGCTTGTGACCTTGATGATATGACAAAATGCTAAAGATATTTATATATAATATATAATGACAAAGCTTTTGAGTGTCATATTACAATTTATGATACACTGTAAACTCCCACCTCATCCCAGAGTAGAGTGTCCTTTCTGATACCTCTGCTCCCATTGCCCTCGGATGCTTCCGGACCAGACTGCTTCTAACATAATTATGTGACTAGTGGTAGATAATTGATTTGGGGTGTTTTTCAGTGATGGTGGTGTGATGGGATTTCTTTACAAATGTAAACTATGCAGAAATTGTCAAAAATGGGGCATTCTTACCTCTTATACAATGTCCAGTGATCTCTTAATGTATTCTGATTTTCTATTATTTCATCCAATGTTATCAAAACTGCCAAAAGCTCTCCCAGATGTTCAAATACCACCTACAAAAGAAAGTACATATTCCTATACATAAAACCCGACATATAATTACGGAACATCTAATGAACATTTAGCAAAATGAGTAGAATAACAGGTGAGCATAACAGATGCTTGTGGTTAATTTGTGATAGCGACTACTGATATGAGCTTTGATAGAAACGTTAAAAACAAACAACAAACAACTAAGGGCCTTAACTCAAGTAAGAATGAAAGTGTCAATGACACTGTAGCTTAACTTGTGTGTTGTGTTTGATGAAAAGGATAATGTTCAATGTTTATGAAAGGATTATGAAATAAGACAAGAATTGTGATAATTGGGAATATGTAAATTTCTGTCCCCTGTGTGCTATGTTTATGATAAAAATAATATGACGTGTACACTGTACTAAAGAGCTGAGGGGTGGGTTAATATGACCTCACAGTTAATGTATGTGGCCCTCACAGTTAACGTATATCAACAAAAGTTACCAAGTTACAGTGAAATTATTCCAAAACGAGTCATCCTATCAAGTTACATTAAAATTCCCTCATAAATATGGCCTGTAGACTGTGCTAAAGGTTTTCGGGCTTCGGGCCCCTGTAGCCGTCAGTTTCCCAATTGCGTCCAAAGGGGACGTTCTCATCTAGACATTATATGAAGTCAATCTACCAAGTTACAATGAAATCCCTCAATAAATATGACCTGTAGACTGTGCTAAAGGTTTTTGGACTTTGGGCTCTGGCAGCCATCATGGTTGAATGATCGCAACCAAAAGGGGACATTCTCATCTGGACACTATTTGGAGTCATCCTACCAAGCTACAATGAAATCCCTTCATAATTATGACCTGTAGACTGTTCTAAAGGTTTTCAGGCTTTGGGCCCCTGAAGCATCACAGTTGCCCAATCATGTCCAAAAGGGGACGTTCTCATCTAGACGTTATATGAAGTCAACCTACCAAGTTACAATGAAATCCCTTAATAAATATGACCTGTAGACTGTGCTAAAGGTTTTCGGGCTTCGGGCTTGGGCAGCCATCATGGTTGAATGATCGCAACCAAAGGGGACAATCTCATCTGGGCATCATCTGGAGTGATCCTGCGAAGTTACAATGAAATCCCTTCATAAATATGACCTGTAGACTGTACTCAAGGTTTTCGGGCTTCGGGCACCTGTAGCCATCACAGCTGACCAATTACGACCAAAAGGGGATGTCATCATCTAGGCATTATATGGAGTCAACCTAACAGGTTACAATGAAATCCTTCTATACATATAACCTTTTGCCTATGCTAAAGGTTTTTAGGCTCGGGCACCCATCAAGGCTGAATGATCATGGCCAAAATGAGACGTTCTCGTCTAGACATTATTTGGAGTCATCCTACCAAGTTAGTTACAATGAAATCCCCTCATAAATATGACCTGAAGACTGTGCTAAAGGTTTTCGGGCTTCGGGCACTTTTAGCTGTCACAGTAGCCCAATCATGTCCAAAAGGGGACGTTCTCATCTAGACATTATATGAAGTTAACCTACCAAGCTACAGTGAAATCCCTTCATAAATATGACCTGTAGACTGTGCTAAAGGTTTGCGGGCTCGGGCAGCCATCATGGTTGAATGATCGCAACCAAAGGGGACAATCTCATCTGGGCATCATCTGGAGTGATCCTGCGAAGTTACAATGAAATCCCTTCATAAATATGACCTGTAGACTGTGCTCAAGGTTTTTGGGCTTCGGGCACCTGTAGCCATCACAGTTGACCAATCACGACCAAAAGGGGATGTCATCATCTAGGCATTATATGTAGTCAACCTAACAGGTTACAATGAAATCCTTTTATAAATATAACCTTTTGCCTATGCTAAAGGTTTTTGGGCTCGGGCACCCATCAAGGCTGAATGATCACGGCCAAAATGGGATGTTCTCATCTAGACATTATTTGGAGTCATCCTACCAAGTTACAATGAAATCCCTTCATAAATATGACCTGTAGACAGTGCAAAAGGTTTTCGGGCTTCGGGCACCTTTAGCCGTCAAAGTTGCCCAATCATGTCCAAAAGGGGACATTCTCATCTAGACATTACATGAAGTCAACCTACCAAGTTACAATGAAATCCCTTCATAAATATGACCTGTAGACTGTGCTTAAGGTTTTCGGGCTTCGGGCTCGGGCAGCCATCATGGTTGAATCATCGCAACCAAAGGGGACAATCTCATCTGGGCATCATCTGGAGTGATCCTGCGAAGTTACAATGAAATCCCTTCATAAATATGACCTGTAGACTGTGCTCAAGGTTTTCGGGCTTCGGGCACCTGTAGCCATCACAGTTGACCAATCACGACCAAAAGGGGATGTCATCATCTAGGCATTATATGGAGTCAACCTTACAGGTTACAATGAAATCCTTCTATAAATATAACCTTTTGCCTATGCTAAAGGTTTTTGGGCTCGGGCACCCATCAAGGCTGAATGATCATGGCCAAAAAGGGACGTTCTCGTCTAGACATTATTTGGAGTCATCCTACCAAGTTACAATGAAATCCCCTCATAAATATGACCTGTAGCCTGTGCTAAAGGTTTTCGGGCTTCGGGCACCTTTAGCCGTCACAGTAGCCCAATCATGTCCAAAATGGGACGTTCTCATCTAGACATTATATGAAGTTAACCTACCAAGTTACAATGAAATCCCTTCATAAATATGACCTGTAGACTGTGCTAAAGGTTTTCGGGCTTCGGGCTCGGGCAGCCATCATGGCTGAATGATTGCAAACATAGGGGACAATCTCATCTGGGCATCATCTGGAGTGATCCTGCGAAGTTACAATGAAATCCCTTCATAAATTTGACCTGTAGACTGTGCTCAAGGTTTTCGGGCTTCGGGCACTAGTAGCCATTACAACTGACCAATCACGACCAAAAGGGGATGTCATCATCTGGGCATTACATGGAGTCAACCTAACAGGTTACATTGAAATCCTTCCATAAATATGACCTTTTGCCTATGCTAAAGGTTTCTGGGCTCGGGCACCCATCAAGGCTGCATGATCGCGATCAAAATGGGACGTTCTCATCTAGATATTATTTGGAGTCATCCTACCAAGTTACAATGAAATCCCTTCATAAATATGACCTCTAGACTGTGCTAAAGGTTTTCGGGCTTTGGGCCCCTGTAGCCATCACAGTTGCCCAATCATGCCCAAAAGGTGACTTTCTCATCTAGACATTGTATGAAGTCAACCCACCAAGTTACAATGAAATTCCTCAATAAATATGACCTGTAGACTGTGGTAAAGGTTTTCGGGTTTTGGGCTCAGGCAGTCATCGCGGTTGGCAGATCATGCCCAAATGGGGAAATTCTCATCTAGACATCATAAGGAGTCATCCTACCAAGTTACAACGAAATCCCCCCACATTAAACATGACCTGCAGACTGTGCTAAAAGTTTTTGGGTTTCGGGCTTGGGCAGCCATCACGGTTGACGGATCATGACCAAAAGGGGACGTTCTCATCTACGCATTATACAGAGGCATCCTACCAAGTTACAATGAAATCCCTTCATAAATACGACCTGTAGACTGTGCTAATGGTTTTCGGGTTTTGGGCTCGGGCAGCCATACCGGTTGCCCGATCACGACCAAAATGGGACGTTCTCATCTAGACATGACCCCAAACCTGCATATGAAATTTCGTGATGATCAGACAAGAACTGCGGGGTGTAGCCCATGCTAAAGGAAAATGTGAACAGACGTCACAGACGTCACAGACTCACAGACTAACAGACTAACAGACTCACAGACTAACAGACTTCCGCACGTGTGATGGCAATAGCTTATCTTGACTATGTCAAGTTAGGCTAAAAAAATGTAATAAAGTGATTTTCGAACTAGATCAAGAAAGTATTGCAACAAGCTTACTTACTAAAACATGTTTATGGTCGTGTGGTGCAAGAATATAGGTAATATCATTTGAAACTTATTTTGAAGTATTATTGCTGAAAAAAATGTGATTATTGTTCAACATTTGTTGGGTATATGTTCTATAACATTTTCACATAGACATCAATACATTCTGTTTCTGAATTCAAGGTTTTTACTTTCAGGGACTTTTTCCAGAATTTTTAAGAACTGCACATGATATTAATCCTTGGGAAACTCCCTGAAAGAACTCTAAGGATAAGTATAAGGTACATTATTTCCTTGGATAAAAAATAGAATAACAGAATAAAAGTGCACAAATGCTAGAGCTACAAGTACACATTTCATCAAAACAAGCCAAACAATTACCTCAGTATACATTTTTTTCAGGACTTTTTCCAAAATATCTTGATTTTTTAAGAACTTTCAAGGACCAAAAATTGCAGTTTTAAAATTCAAGCACTACTCAGCATTTTCAAGCACATGTATGAATCGCAAAATGTTATCAGCTTAGAAATTACTAAACACTACAAATGAGCAGGTCTGTTTCAGACTTGAGGGTGTAGATAATTTACAACCACTATTGGTGTTTAAGGTCACATACTTTTGCACGATGGCTAATCGTGAGTGCAACATGGAGATAAAGTCAAGTCCAGTCAATTGTTTATATCCAAGTTGCCCATTTTAGAGGACTTCCACCCCAGGCATTGGTTACCGGGTCCCATTTCATCAGATTTTACCAGAAAAACAGAGCATGTTTACCACAGTAAACAAGCACTGCTCTACTTCCCAGGGTTCCCACGGGGAAAGGAGTTAAATTACTACAGCTGCACTTAACGGGATACCTCTAAACTGAATAACCTTGTTAATTAACTGGTAGAGTGCTGGAAGCCCATATCTGGGCCCTCTGAAGTGTCAGTACCAGCACTTAAAGGCTTCATATTTTGTGGATTTTGTTCATACCACCTTTGAAGTGAAATTATTTAGTCTGTTAGGATTTGCCTTGTTACAATTTATGGGAGAGTGCCTATTGGCACTCTCCCATAAATTGTAACTTGGCAAACGTATGTGAACAAATTTTGATGACCAAAAATAATTCAGCACTCTACCAGTTAAATATAACTTCCAAACACTAACCATGTAACATACATTCAGTACAAATTTGATCAGTTAATTACATATATGTTAAAGATTAAATGCCTGTTAATTGAAAAAAAAAAATCTTATATGTTGAGAAATTACCTTGATAATCACTGTAATTCCCTTGTTTAAATACCCATTTGACCTCACTACATCCAATTCCTGCATTTCATCGATTATATCTTGTTTGACAGAGCTCTATGAGCCAAGATATAATAGAATAAAAGACAGAATAAATAATAGAATAAATGCTCTGTTTATCTTCAGAATACCGGAAAGTAACTAAATCCTGAATACTCATGTTAATTGAATAATTTTCACCGGAAAAGTGTCTATTCAGTTAACAGAGTTCCACTGTACTGGAATTTCTCACTCAAATGTTAATCATTGTGTTACCTAATTATTCACTGCCCACATGGCCTTGAGATGAAATACTGTGTGTATCCATTGAAAGGAATTTGCACTTTACCTCACAAATCACTTTAACCACTCAGAGGTATACATAAATGAAAGTGATCATGGCACTGCAGCTCAACTTGTCCTAGAAGGGACTGAACTAAATAGAAAACTCCAGTTATGATAAGTCCCTCAAAAAAGTTTCTACAAAAAAATCCATCACACCAAAGCTACATATGAAACCTGAAAAAGATTGGGTGAGGGTTGTGACCTGTAAGGTGTACTAATGGAATTGTTGACAATTTATATGCCAAATCCAAGATGACTGATGATGGCCATGATTTTCAAAGAAATCCAGACAAATTTGATAGCTCCCATGTAGACATCACATCAAAGCCACATATGAAATTTGAAATGAAAGTGTCAATGACACTGTAGCTTAACTTGTGTGTTGTGTTTGATGAAAAGGATAATGTTCAATAATTATGAAAGGATTATGAAATAAGACAAGAATTGTGATAATTGGGAATATGTTCATTTCTGTTCCCTGTGTGCTATGTTTATGATAAAAATAATATGAAGTGTACACTGTACTAAAGAGCTGAGGGGTGGTTTAATATGACCTCACAGTTAATGTATGTGGCCCTCACAGTTAACGTATATCAACAAAAGTTACCAAGTTACTTTGAAATTATTCCAAAATGAGTCATCCTATCAAGTTACATTAAAATCCCCTCATAAATATGGCCTGTAGACTGTGCTAAAGGTTTTCGGGCTTCGGGCCCCTGTAGCCGACAGTTTCCCAATTGCGTCCAAAGGGGACGTTCTCATCTAGACATTATATGAAGTCAATCTACCAAGTTACAATGAAATCCCTTAATAAATATGACCTGTAGACTGTGCTAAAGGTTTTTGGGCTTTGGGCTCTGGCAGCCATCATGGTTGAATGATCGCAAACAAAAGGGGACATTCTCATCTGGACACTATTTGGAGTCATCCTACCAAACTACAATGAAATCCATTCATAATTATGACCTGTAGACTGTTCTAAAGGTTTTCGGGCTTTGGGCCCCTGAATCCGTCACAGTTGCCCAATCAAGTCCAAAAGGGGACGTTCTCATCTAGACATTATATGAAGTCAACCTACCAAGTTACAATGAAATTCCTTCATAAATATGACCTGTAGACTGTGCTAAAGGTTTTCGGGCTTCGGGCTCGGGCAGCCATCATAGTTGAATGATCGCAACCAAAGGGGACAATCTCATCTGGGCATCATCTGGAGTGATCCTGCGAAGTTACAATGAAATCCCTTCATAAATATGACCTGTAGACTGTGCTCAAGGTTTTCGGGCTTCGGGCACCTGTAGCCATCACAGTTGACCAATCACGACCAAAAGGGGATGTCATCATCTAGGCATTATATGGAGTCAACCTTACAGGTTACAATGAAATCCTTCTATAAATATAACCTTTTGCCTATGCTAAAGGTTTTTGGGCTCGGGCACCCATCAAGGCTGAATGATCATGGCCAAAATGGGACGTTCTCGTCTAGACATTATTTGGAGTCATCCTACCAATTTACAATAAAATCTCCTCATAAATTTAAATCCAAGTTACAATGAAATCCCTTAATAAATATGACCTGTAGACTGTGCTAAAGGTTTTTGGGCTTTGGGCTCTGGCAGCCATCATGGTTGAATGATCGCAAACAAAAGGGAACGTTCTCATCTAGACATTATTTGGAGTCATCCTACCAAGTTACAATGAAATCCCTTCATAAATATGACCTCTAGACTGTGCTAAAGGTTTTCGGGCTTTGGGCCCCTGTAGCCGTCACAGTTGCCCAATCATGCCCAAAATGTGACTTTCTCATCTAGACATTGTATGATGTCAACCCACCAAGTTACAATGAAATTCCTCAATAAATATGACCTGTAGACTGTGGTAAAGGTTTTCGGGTTTTGGGCTCGGGCAGTCGTCACGGTTGGCAGATCATGCCCAAATGGGGAAATTCTCATCTAGACATCATAAGGAGTCATCCTACCAAGTTACAATGAAATCCCTCCACATTAAACATGACCTGCAGACTGTGCAAAAAGTTTTTGGGTTTCGGGCTTGGGCAACCATCACGTTTGATAGATCATGCCCAAAAGAGGACGTTCTCATCTAGGCATTATACAGAGGCATCCTACCAAGTTACAATGAAATCCCTTCATAAATACGACCTGTAGACTGTGCTAATGGCTTTTGGGCTCGGGCAGCCATACCGGTTGCCCGATCGCGACCAAAAGGGGATGTTCTCATCTAGACATGACCCCAAACCTACATATGAAATTTCATGATGATCAGACAAGAACTGCAGGGTGTAGCCCGTGCTAAAGGAAAATGTGAACAGATGTCACAGACTCACAGACTAACAGACTCACAGACTAACAGACTCACAGACTCACAGACTTCCGCACGCGTGATGGCAATAGCTTATCTTGACTATGTCAAGTTAAGCTAAACAAGAGGCCCCAAGGGGCCTGAGGGCGCTCACCTGACATGGTAGCCTAAATTTATATCAACCCAGAGAATTGATTTCAACAAGTTGCATCTGCTCCTCCTAAGAAAAGCTTATACCAAATATCCAAAGATTCTGACCAGTGGATCTAAAACAAAAAAGATTTTTAAAGAATATTCCTCATATTGAACTAAGTTATAATTCAGGCTCCCACAGGGAGCCCATATATGAACCCAGGGACTTGGCTTTAACAAACTTGAATCTCACCCCCCTAAGGATGCTGCACACCAAATATCAAAACATTCCGACTGCTGGATCTGAAGAAGAAGATTTTTAAAGAAAAGTCCTCATTTTGAACTAAGTTACAATTCGAGCTCCCACAGTGAGTCCAAATATGGACCTAGGGACATGGCTGAAGAAGAAGATTTTTAAAGATAAGTCCTCATTTTGAACTAAGTTACAATTCGAGCTCCCACAGTGAGTCCAAATATGGACCTAGGGACATGGCTTGAACAAACTTGAATCTCACCCCCTAAGGATGCTGCATACCAAATATCAAAACATTCCGACTGCTGGATCTGAAGAAGATTTTTAAAGAAAATTCCTCATTTTGAACTAAGTTATAATTCGGGCTACCACAGTGAGCCCAAATATGAACCCAGGGACTTGGCTTGAACAAACTTGAATCTCACCCCCCCCTAAGCATGGTGCATACCCAATATTAGAAGATTCTGCCTGCTGGATCTTGAGAAGAAGATTTTCAAAGAAATTTGCCTGAAATGCACTAAGTTCAAATTTGGGCTCCTATTCTGAGCCCAAATATAAACCCAGGGGACCGATTTGAACAAACTTGAATCAGATCCACCCCACAATGTTGCATACCAAATATCAAAAGATTCTGCCTGCTGGATCTGGAGAAGAAGATTTTTTAAGAAATATGCCTGAATGCACTAAGTTAAAATTTGGGCTCCTATACGGAGCCCAAATATAAACCCAGGGGGCCGATTTGAACAAACTTGAATCAGATCCACCCCATAATGTTGCTTACCAAATATGAAAAGATTCTGAAGCTGGATCTGGAGAAGAAGATTTTTTAAGAAATTTGCCTGAAATGCACTAAGTTCGAATTCGAGCTTCTATAGTGAGCCCAAATATGAATCTAGGAAGCCGATTTGAACAAACTTGAATCAGATCCACCCCACAATGTTGCATACCAAATATCAAAAGATTCTGCCTGCTGGATCTGGAGAAGAAGATTTTTTAATAAATTTGCCTGAAATGCACAAAGTCCGAATTCGGGTTTCTATATTAAGCCCAAATATGAATCCAGGGGGCCGATTTGAACAAACTTGAATCAGATCCACCCCACAATGTTGCATACCAAATATCAAAAGATTCTGCCTGCTGGATCTGGAGAAGAAGATTTTTGAAGAAATTTGCCCGAAATGCACCAAGTTTGAATTCGAGCTTCTATAGTGAGCCCAAATATGAATCCAGGGGACCGATTTGAACAAACTTGAATCAGATCCACCCCACAATGTTGCATACCAAATTTTCAAAAGATTCTGCCTGCTGGATCTGGAGAAGAAGATTTTTTAAGAAATATGCCTGAAATGCACTAAGTTAAAATTTGGGCTCCTATACGGAGCCCAAATATAAACCCAGGGGGCCGATTTGAACAAACTTGAATCAGATCCACCCCACAATGTTGCTTACCAAATATGAAAAGAATCTGAAGCTGGATCTGGAGAAGAAGATTTTTGAAGAAATTTGCCCGAAATGCACTAAGTTTGAATTCGAGCTTCTATAGTGAGCCCAAATATGAATCCAGGGGGCCGATTTGAACAAACTTGAATCAGATCCACCCCACAATGTTGCATACCAAATATCAAAAGATTCTGCCTGCTGGATCTGGAGAAGAAGATTTTTTAAGAAATTTGCCTAAATGCACTAAGTTCGAAATCGGGCTCCTATACTGAGCCCAAATATTAACCCAGGGGGCCGATTTGAACAATCTTGAATCAGATCCGCCCCACAATGTTACTTACCAAATATGAAAAGATTCTGCCTGCTGGATCTGGAGAAGAAGATTTTTTAAGAAATTTGCCTGAAATGCACTAAGTTCAAATTCGGGCTTCTATAGTAAGCCCAAATATGAATCCAGGGGGCCGATTTGAACAAACTTGAATCAGATCTACCCCGCAACGTTGCATACCAAATATCAAAAGATTCTGCCTGCTGGATCTGGAGAAGAAGATTTTTTAAGAAATTTGCATGAAATGCACTAAATTCGAATTCGAGCTCCTATAGTGAGCCCAAATATGAATCTAGGGAGCCGATTTGAACAAACTTGAATCAGATCTACCCTACAATGTTGCATACCAAATATCAAAAGATTCTGCCTGCTGGATCTGGAGAAGAAGATTTTCAAAGAAATTTGCCTGAAATGCAGTAAGTTCAAATTTGGGCTCCTATACTGAGCCCAAATATAAACCCAGGGGGCCGATTTGAACAAACTTGAATCAGATCCACCCCACAATGTTGCGTACCAAATATCAAAAGATTCTGCCTGCTGGATCTGGAGAAGAAGATTTTTTAAGAAATTTGCCTGAAATGCACTAAGTTCGAAATCGGGCTCCTATACTGAGCCCAAATATGAACCCAGGGGGCTGATTTGAACAAACTTGAATCAGATCCACCCTACAATGTTGCATACCAAATATCAAAAGATTCTGCCTGCTGGATCTGGAGAAGAAGATTTTTTAATGTTTTTCCCATTGCCTACAGTGTTAAAAAGTGCTGACTCAGCACTTTTTCATAGTCCCGAAACTGTACCCTATGATAAAACCGATGGCAATTTTTTTTTACCAATCCTTTCTGTTGGTCCTAAGGAAGCTGCACACCAAATAAAAATTCTCAGTGCCATGCAGTTTTGGAGATATGGGCGTTTTAAATTTTTTCTATTTTTAGCTCCTGCGGTTCCCACGGGGCTGCGGGAAAATTTTTTTTTGCATAAATCAAGTACTCATGACCCAATAAGCCCTCACATAAAATTTGGTTCAAATCAACCTCTCGGTTTGGAAAATAGAAATTTGGGGCGGGGCAAAAAATTTTGCCCCTCCCATAACGACGCCAAGTATAGCCCCACAAACTTCTCTTGAACAAATCTGAGTCTACACCTCAAAAGGAAGCTGCACACCAAATATCAAGTCTCTGCTACTGCTGGTTCATGAGAAGAAGATTTACAAAGATTTTGGTGCCCCTTGGGGGCGTGGCACCACCCAGGAGGAGGGGCAACTTCATTTGAACAAATCTGAATTGGCATTAGGTAATAAACATTTAGCCAACATTTGAATAAAATTGGGCTAGTGGTTTAGGAGGAGAAGTCGATAATGTAAAGTTAACGCCGGACGGACGACAACGGACGACAGAAAGTGATTAGTAAAGCTCCCCTTGAGCTTCGCTCAGGTGAGCTAAAAATTGGGTGAGAGATGTGGCCTATAGGGTGTGCTAATGGAATTGTTCACAATTATATATCAAATCCAAGATGGCTGCCAGTGGCCATGTTTTTCAGCGAAATGCAGAAAAATATGAAAGCTTCCATCTAAATATAAAACCAAAACTACACACGAAATTTGAAAAAAAAAACAGGTGAGAAATGTGGCTTTTGGGTGTGCTAATGGACTTGTTGACAATTTACGTGAATAATCCAAGATGGCTGCTGGCAGCCATGTTTTTCAACAAAATTCAGACAAATTTGATAGAGCCCATCTAAACATCACACCAAAGCTAAATATAAAATTTGAAAAAGATTGGGTGAGAGATGCAGCCTGTGGGGTGTGTCATCGGAATTGTTGACAATATATGTGACAAATCTAAGATAGATGCTGGCAGCCATGTTTTTCAACAAACTTCAGAAAAATTTAATAGCTCCCATCTTGGCATTGTCCTGAAGGCACATATGATAGTTGGAACTAATCGGGTGAGAGATGCGACCTGTAGGGTGTGCCAACGGAATTATTGACAATTTATGTGCCAAATCCAAGACGACAGTTGGCAGCCACGTTTTTTTTTAAAAATACGATAGCTCCCATCCTGACATCACACCAAAGCTACATATGAAATTTGAAACTGATCAATTAAGAGATGCAGTCTGTAGGGTGTGCCAATGGAATTGTTGACAATTTATATGCCAAATCTAAGATGGCTGCTGGCGGCAATCTTTTTCAATGAAATTTAAAAAAAACTGATAGCTCCCATGTAGACATTACCCTCAAAGCCATGTATGAAATTTGAAACTGATGGGGTGAGAGCTGCAGTCTGTAGGGTGTGCTAAAGAATTGAGGATGGACAGACGGATGGATGTACAATGGATCACAACACATCCCAGTAGCTCAGGTGGGTTTTTTTTTAGCATAAACTATAAAAATAATAATAAGACTTTATACTCATTATACTTCCAGTGAATCTTATTCTGTTAGACTGATATTTTGGACATTCTAATAGAAAGTGCTCCAGGGTCTCCACTACTCCTAAATTACACATTTGGCATTCCTTTTCACTGTCTTTCCCAAATTTTCCCCTAAACTCCAATGACCACGATCTCAGTTAAAACAGTAGTGACCCCTTAAGAGTGCCATCAAGGTACTCTTCAAAACCTGGCTTCTCCTTATAGCATAGGTCACCCAAAGACCTCTTTGTTTTGACCACCCTCTCGCCAATTTTGGTTACAATCCTCCATGACTCTTCTGTTAGCGTTTTCTTTTTTTACCCTGGTTTACCCCCACTTCTAAGTCAGATATCTCAGTTGAATAGTTCTCTATCAACTCCTGCACTTGCTCAATCCACCCTGTCTCTGTATCTGAATTCCACTGAAATTTTAATGTTATTTCAGAAATATACTGCAAACATCCTCTTCAAGTCATGTAAGGTAAGTGATTATGGGTAAAAGCTACACTATTACTTCAGGTTTACTTACCTGGAAATGTACATCCAAAACACTCATCAACTTTGCACCAGATCTGAAAATATAACAGAAACTGTAAACTAACAAAAACAATATAACTTTATTGTTTATGGTCAACATGTTATTTCAGCACACTCATGAATGAAATGTACTTACTTTTGCAATACATAGAATGTCAATATTCCATGGTAAATGCAAACACCATTTTCCTAACAAAATGACCCGATCCTAGAAGCACTTTTCATAAAATACCTATTCAAAGTTTGTTTTTTCATTGCTGACCATAGCTTATAATACCTCAAAACAATAGGTTTATTGACCTCTTTACAATGAGGCCTTCCAATAAAGGTTTCTGTGAAAAACAAATCCAGAAAACTGTAGGGTTGTGTCATGTTTTTTTTATTGTTAGGAAAGATTTTTAAGATTTGTTGAGTGAGTGAAACTTCACAGTGATAAAAGACCTCTACCATCATGTCATCGATCACAAGGAGTTACATTTTGTAAAATAATTAAATCTAGGGAATTTAGTTCTCTAAAAACGGTTAGAATTCATTCAAAAATGAATACATTCAAAATTAATGGAATTAAAGTGGACTGGTCACTTTCGATGGGTGGGCAATATTTCCATGGACGCAATAATATTAGACTCCAAACACTAATTATAGGAATATTCTATCAAAATTTTAATTAATGAAGCACCGGGTGCAACCCGGTGCATCATTAATTAAACTTTTGCTGCTGATGATTTTTATTACCTGGTAAACGCATGCATGGACATCACTGCCTACACAATGATTACGACCAGTCCACTGCGACTGTAGTGTACTAAGAACTCCAATTTTGATGTGTTGAATTTTCTTGATATGGTCAGAAATAAATATTTCCGTTGTCATGTAAAATTAAGGCTTTGAAGCTGAATGGGTAAAAAATTCACCACTATGATTTTCAGATGTAAGGTATGCATAATTATCTTTAGGAATTATTAGTAGTTTTCCCTTATACTAGGCAGAATAACTTTGATCTGAGTGTCAGTGAGTTGTAGTCAGGCTAAAGAAGAACAAAACAATGCTATCAAGAGTTCATATTACAAACTGCCATATCTATCAATTAATAAGAGAAGTATGAGGGATGAATCTATGGAAAATGAAATTGGGTATTTTTCAAGAGTGAGGATCCACTATGGTCACTGGGAGTGCAGTGACTGGTTAGAGCATTGGAAATCAAACTGAAAGGCCGACGGTTTAAATCCAGACCAGCAATAACTGCGTTGTGTCCTTGGGCATAGTGTTGAAACGATTTTTCAACTAGTCAACGCCGATGCGATTAGTACTAAACAAATCTATTAACCAATTAGTGAATCACTTGTCGATTAGTCATCTGAGTGTATTCTCCAAAGCCTTGAAGTTTCCACTTTGTGTTCCTTTAAGAAATTTAATTTTATTAAAATTAATTCAGTGCTTTTGATTTGAGGTGCGCTATCGCACTCACACTTCTACATTGGAAACAAGATGCTCTCTTTTTCATGCTTCTCTACTCTAATTTTCAAGACAATAGATTAAATTACCGGGCAAAGATTCAAGTTTCCAATGCACTGATTAAAACACACAAATGAGGTGTGAACAGTATACCTGCAAACTGTTGTGTCAATTTAATTAACGCTGACAGTGGAAGTACATCTACAGAAGTTGATGCTTTTTCAACACATTCTTGTTTTGGGTAAATGTTACTGTAATAAGATTGGTCAAAAAACAAAATGTCACATAATGATATTTACTGCTGAATGAAGTTTTACAACTCGTAATAATCACACTGTTTGGTCACGTGATGTATTTAATATTCAATGAGGCTATTGTTTATAGTTTGTCTAGCTTTTCATTGGTGTTTGATTAAGTTATGCAGGTCATGGAACAATCACGTGATCAGAGTACACTTCTTCAGTGACCTGTTTTCTGATTCAAAGTTTTTTAGCACAAAGTGCAGAAATTTCTTTTTAGACCACAATATACAAGGGAATTTTGGGGGGAAAGTTAAAAAATTTATAGTAATTTATATATTTTTTATACTTACCAATGACCCAGACTTAGCTGGTGCTAACTCTAACAAAACCAGGGCCAAACACAAATTTTGCCCCCCAATCCCCAAAATTTGCATCCAAAACAAAAAGAAATCATGTCCTAAAGGACCTCCATACTACGCCTCTACTGCGCATGCGCAGCGACGCAGACGTCCCGAAATTGGCGCCAATTATCATTCTTACTGGCTGTGCCTGGTCAGCGCTATGTACTCAGAGGGGAGGCAAGAGTTCCCAACTCCAGGGAGGGCCATCCCCATCTGGGTCATTGGTAAGTATAAAAAATATATAAATTACTATAAATTTTTTAACATTTTTATACTGTACCAATGACCCAGACTTAGCTGAATAGTAAACAGGCTGGAGGGCCTAGGACATAGAGGAAAATCCAATAAGCTCAACTATATAGTAAAGAGGTAACCCCTTAAGGAGAAAAGGAGTATTAGGCTTTACATGTATCTTTCTTATTTAATATTAAATTAGAAAGATACACTACCCTTAATAATTGAGCACAATAACATTCATGTTCTCTATTAACATCCAGTATATCCCTTATACTAATTATTTTTAAAGCAAGCCAATAAATAAAGTAGTCCAGAGAATTGAGACTCTTTATAGTCATTTAAAAGTGTCCGAGTATTGTATATTAAAGCCCGTTTGACACTTGACATATACAAATGCTTCACACCGAGCTACACTTTAAAAATAAGACATGAATGAATTTTAACATTAATATTACACTTTAAAACCATCCCGGAAGCGACTCAGAAATACTGACTTGGAGGAGGCATTCCCTTGCTTTTCACTATAAAGCAGGTGACCTAAGGGAACACCCGCCCCTGCCCCCCCCCTTCCCCTTGCCCTGGGTCAAATAGCCCAGAGCGAAGAGGGCAGCCGGACAGAGTCACTGCCGGAACAGAAAGCCTGCATAACTATAGTTGCAACTGTATAGTGGACGACATTCTGAGCAACAGATAACGGACCTAAACAATGCAGGTCTCCAGAAATGGACTCAATATTTCTGAGATAAAAATTTGTAAATGTGGATGGCTGAGACCAATAAGCAGCCTTCATTAAATCTGTAATAGCAACACTATTAGCATAAGCCCAGGAAGTAGAAAGAGCTCTTACTTCATGAGCAGAAATCTTAAGCACAGACTGCTGAGAAGAAGATAAATCTTCATAAGCAGTACGGATAGTTAATTGAATCCATCTAGCAATAGAATGGACCGAAATGTCCTTTCTATTAGGCATCAAAGACAGAAAGAAACGAGTCCGTCCCTTTCTGATAAACTGAGATCTCTGTTTATAGATACGTAACGCTCTAACAGGACAGAGTAAAGGCCTACGCCCGTCTGAAGACGGAAGAGCCTTAATAACAATAGGTTCCGGATATTTATTAGGAGCCTGATTCTTAGCTAAAAAACCCACATTAGTAGTGAAGGTGATAGTGTTCCCAAC
Organism: Pictodentalium vernedei; assembly: GCA_031216915.1. Lineage (NCBI taxonomy): Eukaryota > Metazoa > Mollusca > Scaphopoda > Dentaliida > Dentaliidae > Pictodentalium > Pictodentalium vernedei. The sequence goes on along the minus strand of CM062296.1, from coordinate 598,806,336 downwards.
ACTACGATAATGAGAATCATCCACCGACAGTGCATGAAGCTCACTGACTCTTCTAGCAGAAGAGAAAGCTAAGAGAAAAGCTGTCTTATAAGATAAGAATTTGAAATCTACTGTCCCAAGAGGTTCAAATGGCTTTTCCTTCAATTTAAGAAGAACCCAAGCTAAATTCCACTTAGGAATTAATCTAAGAGTTCTGGGTCTATTTATCGAAAAGTTTCTAACCAACTTAGATAAAGAGACATTAGATCCAATTTGTAAACTATCATGATGTGCATAGGTATCAGATAACATAGATCTATAACCCTTTATAGTAACAGGCTGCAGTTTGATTTCGTCAAACAAGTATACTAGAAAGTTTGCAATGTCTGGTATAGAGGGATCGAATATATCTACAGAATGATCCCTACACCAACGACGAAAAACCTTCCACTTAGCCGCATAGTTTAGCGAAGAGGAGGTCCTCCAACAGTTAGAAATCGCGTCCACTGCTCGTCCTGTAAGGTGTTTGCCATGCACGAAGGACCGCACAACGGAAAAACGTGAAGGTTGAGACCTTGCGGGTTGTGATGGAGTTGGCGCGATTTCCCCTGCGAAAGAAGATCCTCCCGTGGAGGAAGCTTTCGCGTAGATCCCACAACAGACACCTGAGTAGATTTATCCACGGTCTCTGTGGCGACAGAGATGCTACCAACAGAATCTTGCATTGAGATTGTTTTATCTTTAGCAATACTTGTTGAATTAACGGCGCTGGAGGATACGCATATCCTATCATTCCGTCCCAAGGGATCGACAGAGCGTCTACTGCAAATGCTCTTGGATCCGGACACGGAGACACATACGTCTGCAACTGATTGTTGAGATGTGTCGCAAATCAGTCTATCATTGGCCGTTCCCATTGGTAGCAAATCTGATTGAATACTTGTTTGTTGAGAGTCCACTCCGACGGCAACAAGCGACCCTTTCGTGAAAGGGAGTCTGCTAGCACATTCAGACGACCCGGTATGTGACGGACCGAAAGAAGAACGTGATGTTCTAGCGCAAACAGAAGGATTCTTTCCGTTAGATTGAACAACGGAACTGAATGAGTGCCTCCCTGATTCCGTATATACGCCACTACTGTCGTATTGTCGGATAGGATTTGGACATGAGCATTGTGAATAATGTCCATCCAGTGACGTAACGCAAGCCAAATTCACATCATTTCCTTGATGTTTATGTGCTTGCACAGGAATTGCGGATCCCAAAGACCCTGGCATCTCGAATCCGTTGGGATTAATGATGCACCCCAACCTGTTTGACTGACATCCGTTATAATGGTAAAACTCGGATCCGGCAACTGCAGCGGAACTCCCTGAGTTAACCACTGAATGTTTGCCCAAGTCTGAATCTCTTGTTTCACTTGATCTGACAAGAGAACGTCTACATCGAGCGAATGAATTTTCACACTCCAATTCTGAGTCAAGAAAATTTGAAGTGGACGTGTGCGTAACCGCCCCATCGGAATGAGATCCGCGGCGGCTCCGCACAGACCTATCAGTCTCATAAATTCTCTCGCCGTGACTTTGTCTGCGTGCAGACAACAGCGAGCGTAACAACTGACTAATTTCGCTCTGGTTAACGGCAGACGAACGAGATTGTTGTGCGTCTCGAAGCTCATTCCCAGATGTGTGAATGACTTGGACGGCACCAGTTCCGACTTCTCCTCGTTTACTATAAAACCGAGACGTCGGAGCAATAGAAGAAGATTCTGAACATCGTTCTGAAGCGCTAACTCGTTGCCGTACCTCTGAAGAATGTCGTCCAGGTAGGCCGACGTTATCGCAGACGAATGAGCTCGGAAATAGATCATTACCGAGTTCATTACCTGAGTGAAAGCCCAGGGTGCTAGATTCAATCCGAAGCACATCGCCCGGAATTGATACATCACTCCTAGGACTGCGAAGCGTAGGTACTTTCGGAATGTCGGATGTACCATGACGTGAAAGTACGCATCTTTGAGATCTATGCTCGTTGCATAATCGTTCACCCGAATACTCGCTCTGACCGATCGAATCGTCTCCATATAAAACTTCGGAGCGACGATCAGCTTGTTTATCCAGCTCAAATCTATGACTGGACGGAACGAGCCGTCTGGTTTCGGAACCAGAAACAGATGGCTGTAGAATCCCGGAGATTCCTGGTTTTCTACGACCTCTACCGCGTTCTTCATTAAAAGAGACTGCACCTCTGATAACAGAGCATCTCTTTTCTGCGGATTTGACGGAAGATGAGTCCACTTTGGACTTCGAGTTAATGGAGGCTTTCGTTTGAAGGATATCTTTAGACCTTCCGAAGTCAGTCCTCTCACCCAAGGGTCGTCCGTAATCGACGCCCATTCTTGTGAAAAGCTCGACAACCTTCCGCCAACCGGTACGCGATAGAGGTTTAAGCCATCACCTCCTGGACCTGCGAGGCCTGCGGTAGGAGAAACCACGTCCTCCACGGCCCGCACCTCGCCCCGTCGACCTCGGGGCGTCCGACCGATTGTCCCGGCCTGAAGGACGTCCCGAACGAGAGTCGCTAACCTGACGGTCTCTCGAATAAGACCAAGAGGACGCACTGGAACCTCTATAGGAACCTCTCTTGGGCGCATTAGACCCAGAAGTGCCTGTCTTATTCGTGTCTGCTGTATCCGACTTCTTAGGAGCAGATTTGAACAACAGAGAATCCTTAGCTTTCTTTGTAATTTTATCATAAATAGCAGAAAGCTTGCCGTCAAAGAGAAGTTCTCCTGAGACCGAAGCGACTCTAAGAGAGTTCTTCACCTTAGTATCCACTAGTGTGGATGTAGCTAGGGCTGCGTCACGTCTAACCAACTCCAGATTTGCCACTGAAAGGGCGGAGTTACACGTGGAATAAGCTACTGCCCTTGAAAGAAGTCTTAAAGAGGATTGTATATCCTGAAACTCTTTCCCCTGAAGGCGCAGTGATAACGCCTTAGTAAGGTGATCTGCGTAAGATAAGGCATCTAAATTGGCTCTGTTAGACGCAATAGCTGTTTCCAACACCGCGGTTGGAATAGAAGCCGACGATGGTAATGATAGCTCTAAGTCTTCCGCCTCGTCGTCCATACGCAGAGGAACTCTCGGTATACCCTGTCCTGCCGTATCGAATTTATTCCTTGCATTAATGAAAGGCAGGTTGCGAGTATTAGCGGACAAGAAACCTGCTTTCCCCGTCCTGGAAGCAAGTTTAAATATAGCGTTGTTCAATAATTCAAATGTTCTTGCAACATTATTGGACTGCGACGGAAACTCGGGAGCGATGTCCCTGAACCGCTCAAAAAATTCAGAGTCCAATGACGCTATAATTCTCTTGTCCGGAACCGCAGCAGTCTGGCCCGACGGAACAACTTGAGGGAGAAAGTGCCGGATGAAGTCCACGGCAGCTTTATGTTGTTCCGAAAGGGATAGCTCCAAGTCATCCGTATCCCTTTCACCATCCGGTCGGACCTCATGATGTTCCCGGTCGTCCGCCCCTGATGCTTCGGCGGAGCGTACCGACCCAGCGCCGTCGGATAATTCTCGATCCGACACCGTTTCTGTCGGCTGCTGGGATGCTGCGATAAGCTGTGCTATCTGCACAAGAATGTCCGGCATCGAGACCTGCGGAGGCGCAGTCTTTCGCTGCTTCGCCGAGGGCAGCTCCGCATCAGATGGCTCCCGCATACTTTTCCTATGCGAACGTCCGGAGTCCATCGGTCTCGAATCCCTGGCTGCCGGATGGTGTGACATGGTCGCCGAAGAATCCTTGATCGGCGAAGCTGGTAATATATCGGCGGTCACGCAGCCAAGGTGCGGTCGTGTGCGCTGACGAGAAGAGGAAGCCTTAACAGTCTCCGCGGACTGCTTATACAACGGAGCGTCCCAAGCGACGGACATATGCTCCGCTAAAGACACATTTTGTACCACAACATCTGGTCCCAGATGTTGTTGTACGAGAGAGGGGCCTCTCTCGCTCGCGGCCCGGCTGGACCTGGACGAGCTAGGAACCGGACTCAAAGGCTTCCTCCGTTCTCGCTTACTATCCGCCGTCACTGGGTGTGCATCTATTATGTTTATAGTGCTCGCATCACCCAAAATTTCCTCCTGGACCGCATCGGACGAACCCGGCTGCCGAACCATTCGGTGAATGGACGCTACACCGGGCGAGCTAGCGGACGACATTTGTCTAATCTCCATGAGCACTTTTGCCGCTAGCTCTGAATTCATTTGTGACGACGGACGTACACTTGTAGAAGATAACATGGAAACATCACCCTGTTCTGGTTCCTCTGAAATAGAAACTGAGAGAGTAGAGTGACCTTGCGGAGAAAGAGCCGGCATAGCCCTTTCTCCAGAAACAACATATCGTGACACACGTTTCCAATGTTTCTCATCCCAATATTCACATATAGGACAGGGATTAATGCGAGAATACTGACTACAATTAATACAATGATCATGAAAGTCAGAGGAAGATTTCTTCCTATTACAATTTGAACAATGTCCCTTCATTGTGAAAGAACAACAATAAGTCCTAGTTACTCGCAAAAACCCTGACACAAAGATACATAATAACATGATCCATTAATAAATGAAAAAACAATTGCAAATCAAAATAATTTTGAAAAAATATTTTTTCAGCGAAGCCCAAGTTGCTGAAAAATAACGTTGAGCCCCGATGGATCCGATGGCAAAGTGTGGTCAAAAATTTTAAATTTATATTAAATAATTAATGAGACACTTACGGATAATATAAATGTATCTTAAAGTGAGATAAACTACAGCAAAGGCAAACAGCCCCCCTCAAAAAAGGCTGTTGCCAATGTAAACAAACAGTGTAAAAACACCAGAAAACATGACTCCAGGCACTGAAAAAAACTGGCCCGGAATCAGTCATCAAATTACACTCTATCTGATGCAAAACAGAGACTCCCAGGGGAGAATCTGCAGAACATCAGATGGAAGATGCAGAACACAAACGTTATACACCCATGGGTGAAAACGTAACTATGGGGAAAATAACAGAAAACATTCTGTAACCAAGCAACTCTCCCAGAAAATTTTAGAAATGAAATTTCTCAAAAATATGCCAAAAGCATGGGAGAATTGCAAGGGGGGACTTTAGAAGGCTAGGGGAGAGGAAACACTGAATAAGCAGTGCAACATTTAGCAAGAATGACAACAAGAGGCCCATGCCTCGAAAATAGGCAACTTAACATAATTTCATCAAAAAATTTTAAGTACAGCCCTGATTATTTTTTGTCACTTCTTTTTCCTCTCCTCCTTCTATCCTCCTTAGAATCACATTTTCTCCAAAAATTACGTGTCTGGCATCCTTTAAACTGAGATTTACAAGCACAAAGATCAGTGAGATGTTGACTGATGAAGGGCCAAACAGAGAATGATAATTGGCGCCAATTTCGGGACGTCTGCGTCACTGCGCATGCGCAGTAGAGGCGTGTAGTATGGAGGTCCTTTAGGACATGATTTCTTTTTGTTTTGGATGCAAATTTTGGGGATTGGGGGGCAAAATTTGTGTTTGGCCCTGGTTTTGTTAGAGTTAGCACCAGCTAAGTCTGGGTCATTGGTACAGTATAAAAATGTTCAATTTCGCTTAAAAATATTTGACAAAACAGAATTTTGGAACACCAAAGATTTATTATTAGACAAATTTATTTTTTGTGGCACCGGTTGTTTGGTCATAAGGACATGGTGACATTGGCTTCCGTAATGTTGCGCAGTCAGACCCATTAATTGTATCGTAATTTGGCTATTCAGTTAAAACCACACTTTTGTAGAATTTATTACTTAGTTTAGCATCTCATATTGCATAAATGACTAGTCAATTAATCGTCGAGTACTACACAGAAAATAGTCAATTAGTAAAAATCCAAATGGCATTAATTGTTTCAACACTACTTGGGCAAGACACTTAATCCTGATTGGCCACGTGAGGTCACAGCGGTACTGTGTACTAAGGCATACTGCCTGTTGTTGATGCACTTGTTTTCAACTGCTCGAACCCTGCTTGAGCAGAGTTAATATGTTCGAGATTCTGAGAGTTGCTTGCCACTGCATGGTGGTTCTTTGTGTACTTTGGCTTTCATTCAATACAACAGTGCGACCCAAACGTTAAAAGTGCTGTTAAAACCAACATAAAATATACAAACTATGGTCACTGAAACCTGTCAGGTTTGAGCAAACTGCCTCATAATTCAAGGGACTCAAAAGACTAGTAGTGCCTAACAATTCGTCAGAAACCACAGATCTATTAAGGTTCCAGGAATTTAGGTTCATAGAGAAGCCTTGGCAATTTGCCCTCTATTAAACCCTGTGAAACATTATTCATGAAAGATTAGTACCTAAATGTGCTCAAGATTGGATTCAGTGCTGACTGCATGGTTTGGATTATTGACAGATGGCAGGTAAGAAAAACATGATTATTCGAAGTGGTAAATTTATTCCATATTTCATTTGGTACTGATAGATGGTAGGTCAGAGAAATATAGAATATACCCATAGCAGCCTGGTGTACCAAATGTTCACCATGAGTGGTGAAGTAGTGTTAACCATGAGCCTTCGGTGCACAGTTAACACCACGAGTCGGGTCGACTGTTGCCGCTTTGAGAAACTTTAGTGAGTTGGGGTGTCCGTTCGCGCTTGTGGTCTGGGATGCTCCTTCCACACTGCAGCTGGGGGCGGTTGCAGCTGTGGCTTCTTCCTCTGCTTCATCGACGAAGCACGTTAGACTGCAGACTAGCTGTCCAACTTCAGATGTTTAGCTGTTCCACGGAGGAATTCCCAGTCTTCACCCCCGAAGTCGGATTAACCTGCAGCTAGTGGTTCAAGGCACATGCATATGGGACATGCGTCAAAAAGATCTGGAGCCAGATCTCCATCCCGTGGGCAGCATATGATGAAGAAGTGGAAAATCGCTGCTCCACAAGCCTTGTTCATAGACCTGCTGTCGCAGATTGCGCAGTTTATCGCAGCATCCCAGCAGTCTCAGGTTCACCCGACAACAGTCTCCGGTAGTGAGCTGTCAGACAGTGCTGGGTCTGTCCAGTCATCTGTTCATTCGCATGGTGTTGACCATGATTCTCAGATGGAACACTCAGATGGTGAGAGGGCTACAGAGGACGATTCTCCATCCCTTGTGGAACAACACATGAAGACTATGAATTTTATTCATCAGTTCTTCCGAATCTTGCTCCATCTGAACAAAGTCTGCATTTGCTAGGTGAAAAACAGCTTTCGTCCTTCGATAAAGGTACAGTGCGATGGAACGAGGGTCATTCTGCTCAGGTGTCGAAGGCCTTCTGTCTGCTTAATGATGCCACCCTTGGCCTAGCAAGTATTATAAGAAAGACTAAAGATCTATTCATCACAAATAGATCGCTAGCTGCGATAGCTAGGCTGAGATAGCTGTCTTCTTGGGAATAGGGCCATTAGAAGGAAAAAATGCCGATAGGATCACCGATCCAATGTTGAGTTGTGACAGCACAAAAGTGGGTTTAATCATTATCAACTTATCGTCTGGAAACCAATTGTTTACAATTTACTATGTGAAGCATCACTGTGACCTTGACCTTTGACCTAGTGATTCCAAAATAAATAGGGCTCTTTCTTGCACCAATGCCAACCTACATATGAAGTTTCATGAACGTAGGTGGAACCATTGTCAAATTATCATCTGGAAACCAATTTTTTATGATTTATTATGTTCAAGGTCACTGTGACCTTGGCCTTTGACCTAGTGAGTCCAAAATAAATAGGGGTCTTCCACTCACCTAGGCCAACCTACCTATGAAGTTTCATGAATGTGGGTCAAACCATTATCAAGTTATCGTCCGGAAACCAACTGTTTATTATTTACTATGTTGAAGGTCACTGTGACCTTGACCTTTCATCTAGCAAGTCCAAAATAAATAGGGTCCTTCCTCTCACTGATGCCAACCTACCTATGAAGTTTCATGAACATAGGTCGAACCATTATCAAGTTATCATCCGGAAACCAATTGTTTTGATTTACTATGTTAAGGGTCCCTTGACCTTAGACCTGGTGAGTCCAAAATAAATAGGTTTCTTCCTCTCACGAAGGCCAACCAACATATGAAGTTTCATGAATGTGGATTGAACCGTAGTCAAGTTATCATTTGGAAACCAACTGTTTACAATTTACTATGTTCAAGGTCACTGTGACCTTGACCTTTGACCAAGCAAGTCCAAAATTAATAGGATTCTTCCTCTCACACATACCAACCTACCAATGAAGTTTCATGAACATGGGTTGAACCATTATCAAGTTATCATCCGGAAACCAATTGTTTATGCCCACCCGCCAGCCATTCATCAAACTATAAGTCGAGTTTGACTTCGTCACAACTCGACTAAAAAGTATGTTTTTCCTTCTCGGTATTGTATTCCTAGGCATTAGAGGCATTTATTACTATTGTTGATGCCATAGTAGCCTTATGTAAATTTAGAGCGGTGTTTTTTTATAACACTGACAGCTAACATCACAAGTCTCCGTTTAGTGAGCTTTCCAAGGCTGCAGGTAACACCCAAATATCTGTCTTCACAGATATGAAAACTTTTAGGGTGTGTTAGCTATGCTGAGACAGCTATCTTTTTGGAATAGGGCCTTTAGAAGGAAAGAGTACGCTCTTTCCTTCTCAGTGTTGTATTCTTAGGTGTCACAGGCATTTAGTCCTATTGTTCTCACCATAGTAGTCTTATGTGAATTAAGAGCGGTCTGTTTCTATAACATCAGCGGGAAACGTCATAAGTTTCTGTTAGTGAGCTCTCCAAGGCTTCAGGTTACACCCAGATATCTGTCTTCACAGAGATGAAGACGTCTAAGCTGTGTTAGCTAAACTGAGCCTGCTGTCTTTTTGAAATAAGGGCCATTAAAATGAAAGAGTACGTTTTTTTCCTTCTCAGTGTTGTATTCTTAGGTGTCTGAGGCATTTAGTCCTTTTGTTGATGCCATATTAGTCTAATTAGCATTAAGAGCGAACTTTTTTCCTTAACTTGAGCGACTAACGCCAAAATTTTCCATTTAGTGAGCTTTCATAGGTCGCAGATTACACCCAGATATCTGTCTTCACAGAGATGGACTTCTAAGCTGCGTTAGCTAGGATGAGACTGCTGTCTTTTGGGGAGTAGGACCGCTAGAAGGAAAGAGTATTTTTTATTCTTAGGTGTCACAGACATTAGTCTTATTGTTGACACCATAGTAGCCTAGAGAGAATTATGAGCGGTGTTTTTTCTCTATCATTAGAGGCTAGCGTTGTAAGTCTCCATTTAGTGAGCTTCTGTGGCCGCAGTTTACACCCAGATAATTGTCTTCACAGATAGGAAGACCTTTAGCTGTGTCAGCTAGGCTGAGACCACTGTCCTCTTGGACAAGGTACCGTTATAAGGAAAGAGGTTGTTCTTTCCACAACAGTGTTTTTTGTGTAAGTTGTCTGAGGCATTTAGAGCTATTGATGACGCCATATTAGCCTAGTGAGATATTATAAGCATTCTTTCTGGTGCCTGTCATTAGTTCCTTTTTTCAGGAATAGGTTTCCTGCAAATAATCAGAATGAGGAGTTCATCTAGGTTTTTATGATCGGGTGCCAGAACTTAATTTTTCATTGCCCACTTCATTTAAGGTCCAATCTATCAACATGGATTATGATTCCACTCAGAGGATTATAGATATTATGTCTGTATGGTGTATTCTTTAGGGCTCTGGCATACTGTCTTGATTTCAAAGGATATGGCGATACTATATTGTCGGGTGTATTCCTTGCAATAGTGCCATGTTTATCACATTTCTCTCCAGCCGTTAGAGGCAATATGGAGTTGGTCAGACATGATGGAGCCCTATGGTGTTATACTATTCTAGATGACTAGGATGAGAGCTTTACAAGTCACACTGGGTCAAAAAACTGGTCATGCTTGGTTATTTGACCAGTTATTTGGTTATGATAAGCTTCAATTCGCTGTTATTGCTCTCTTTTATTGAGAAAAGCAGCAGGAGCATAATTTTGTGAATGTAGCGTGAGGTTTCCTTTTTCCTATAGTTGAAAAAATGAATTTTTTCGTAGTTCCAAGCTTTAGTATTACTTCACCGTTCATACTTATCTAGCGGTTCAAGTAATGCGGGTGGGAGGGTTCGATATATGATTTTATATCGAACCCCCCCTCCCCTCCCCCCCTTCCCGTAAGCCTTGTATTCATTCAATTATATTCAAGTCTTTCATTAGATAAGTAACTGTTTTGGGGTTCCGAATGTTTTCATGAAATACATTCAGCTGATATTGCTAGCCCCTGTGCAACCTGTGCAGCAGGCATGTTGGCTTATCTGGGCGACATTCTCCAAATATGGCAATTAGTCCACTCTTTAGAAGTTTCCGCTCAGAGTCGGCTGCTTCGGTTACAGCGTACCAGTTTATTCCTCATGTTATAAAATTACATTAATGTCATTTTATTCCTTCAGTTTCCTGGTTATATTTTGAATCGCTCTGGTTACGCCGATGAGACAGGCGGTACTCAGGTGAGTATAAGAGCTTATGGGAATTTCGGGCTATTTGGATCAGTAATGGATATTCCTACAGGCCGTCTATGCAAATGTCCTCTCTATTTTTCTTCATTATTCGGAGTTGTATATTCATTGTCCAAACAGCCATTGGTTTTAACGGACCTAGGGAACAATGATTTAATTTGGGACGGTCCTTGACAGGTTTTTTAATCATATCCCGCTCCAGGTTCTGAATCCAGTCTTCAACCAGAAGCGGTACACAAAGGGGAATCCTACTCTCTCATTCTCGTAGACTGAACGGTAACAGTTTGGAAGTCCATTTATTGGGATTTACTTGTATGCCGGAAAGTGGCCACCTGTTGGTTGGCTCTGATTATTATTTATTGTTATTTATTGGTGTTTAAGGTCACATATTTTTGCATAATGGCTAATCATGACCACAACATGAGTATCAACTCAACACCAGGGGTGAGCGGTAATAAGCTATGTTTCCCATTTTAGAGAGGGTTTGCACTTCCCAAGCATTGGCGACTGGGTCCTATTTTACGAGTAAAACAGAGCCTGTTTAGTGCAGTGAACAGGCACTGCATCACTTTCCGGGGGTTCCAGTGGGGATGGTTGGCTCTGAAGCGTCTGAGTTCTCTCAGATAACTTTCCATTGGGATTCGATTGGACAAGTTTGAGGTTATACATATTAATATCACAGATTCTCATCCTATCTCCGTATTTCAGATGCATTATACATTTTAGAAGCTTTCGATTTTATTATAAGATCTCCGCTAAGGAAGTTGAGGTTTAACCTTTGTCTTGAACAGAAGATTCTATTTAGCTCTGGATGCCTCAGGAAGGCAAACTATTTGTCACAATAGAATAAAATTTTGCTTGTAACCAGGAGCCTTTAAAGCGATTATATATACTTCAGTCCGTCTTTTATTACTCAGAGGGGATTCTTATATTAGGTTCTATTCTGATATTCTTCAGTACCACTTTATCAGATTCCAGGCCACTTTCCTCTTTGTTTTGAAGGTTATTTTCCTTAAAAAAAAGAGGGTGTGTGTGGGGGGGGGGGGGGGGGGAGGGAGTGATTTCTCCTTACCTCTTCTGGACTTATAGTTAGTGTGTAACTATGGATGAAGCTGTTATTGTCTATAGATAATACAGGTCTTTTATGTACAGCTCATTGCATTGTATACGGCATGTGTCTGTGGGTGTTAGTCTCCAACTCATGGACATGCTTTTCCTAATTTTAAGGGTATTATTCTGGTCTAGCCTTAAAAATGGGGGCTTGTTACACCCAATTAGCATATTGTTTATCCTAAGTAATAAGGATTCACTTGGATATTGCTTATTTTGGTGGTATATCCTTCTCTATTGTATAAAGAGGGATATATGTAATTCCTCATATTTCAATCTCCTATTCACCTTTGGGAGTCCTTTTGCAGGCTTAGGAGCTGAAATTTAGTCTGCTATTCCTTCAAGTCCTAGGCCCTCCAGCCTTTTTACTATTCAGCTAAGTATGGGCCATTGGTTCTAGAATAAAAATATGAAAAATGTAAAGTAATTTGTATATTTTTTATACTTACCCATGGCCCAGACGGGGATGGCCCTCCCATGAGTGGGCACTCATACCTCCCCGCTGATTTATAACATTAGTAGGCACAACTAGGAAGAATGATGCTTGGAGCCAATTCCAGTCTCTTCCTGATTACTGTGCATGCACAGTACTATAAGTATGGAGGACCAGATAGGACTTTCAAATTTCAGTTTTGTATGCAAATTTGGGGGACTGGGGTCAAAAGTTGTTTGGCCCTTAATATTACTGAGATTGCTAAGTCTGGGCCTTTGGTAAGTATAAAAAATATACAAATTACATTAAATTTTTCATTTTCAGGTATTTAACTATTGGGGAGACATTGTTGTCATGCTTGTAACAGAACAATGCCAAAACAAACTACAGTCACACGATTTGCATTCAACTTCAAAGACCAGTACAAATCATGATTTTCAGACTGATATTCTGGCCAACAGAAGACGTAATATGAAGAAAAGGACTGGTAATATTTCCAACTGAAAACTCCCCACAGGAACCAATTCCTGCAAACTGGCTGACTGCTTCCCAAAGTGGAAAAGCATAGCATGAAAACTTGATTCCAACAGGCTTTAGAAAAGCTGGACTTTTGTCAAACTGTCATGGAAACTCAGATGGTTATCAAGTCCACACTATTAATATTATTAATCCTCTGCACACAGATGTCAAAATATCAAAATTTCAAGAAGCAAAGTAATTTAACTTTCCCTATAATGTAATTAGGAATTTGGGAGAGCAGTGGCTCAGTGGTTATAGCATTGTACTACAAACTGAGAGGTCCACAGTTCGATCCCCACCAGGGGTAATTGCGCTGTGTCCTTGGACAAGACACTTAATTCTGATTTCCCACATGGAGTCATGGTGGCACTGTGTACTAAGGCGTACTGCACATTAATGGTGCACCTGTATTCAACCATTGATAACCCAAAAGGTGTGGAGTTAGTACAATGGGGCATCTGAAAGTTGTGTGCCATTGCTCAGTGGTTCTCTCTGGGCACTCTGGCTTCCTTCACCCGTAAAACTATCCGACATGAGGTGAGTCTGGCTGTCGAAAGTGTCATTAAACTGACTGCAATAAATAAATAAACAAGAGGTCACACAGGGCCTGAAGTGCTCACCTTGAACCGAACCTGATTTAAACCGAGGCCACAAATGAATCTATATTAAGCAATCAATCCCAATAGGATCCATTGTCAATCCTTGGGCCACTCTGTAGTGACTAAAATAGTCCAAGCATCATGCCTTTTCTTCAATTAATCATAATGTACAAATTGGAGCTCCCTTATGGAATCCCTTGATATACAACCTATGTGGTTAATCTTAGTTACACACCTATAGAGGGTACTTAAAAAACATGACTCCTTATAAAATTAACTTGGAATTATGTTTCTATTTTTAGCACACATGGAGTCCCATGATAGCTAGGGTTAATACTTTTCATTTAAATATTTTTTTATTTATTGGTATTTAAGGTCACATACTTCTGCACAATGGCTAATCGTGACCACAACATGGAGATAAAGTCAAGGTCAGTCAATCATTTATACCACAGGTTGCCTATTTTAGAGGACTTGCACCCCAAGCATTAGTGACTGGAGTCTATTTTTTACCAGTATAACAGAGCTTGTTTACCACAGTAAACAAGCACTGCTTCACTTCCCGGGGTCCCCACAGGGGTTTCATTTAAATCCAATATCTGTTTCCCACTTATGCAGCATATCAAATTTTGTTCAAATCGGACTAAGAGTTCTGAGTAGAGAACTAGAGATGTTGTATACCAAATATGAAAGGATTCTGACTTGTGGATTTGAAGAAGAAGATTTTTAAAGAAATTTTCTTATGTTGCACTAAGTTAAATTTGGGCTACCATAGGAAGCCCAAATATGAACTCAGGGACCCGATTTGAACAAATTTGAATCTAACCCCCCAGAGATGTTGTATACCAAATATGAAAGCATTCTGACTGGTGGATCTGAAGAAGATTATTTTAAAGATTATCCCCAGGATTGCACTAAGTTAAAGTTCAGGCTCCCATGGGGAGCCCAAATCTTAACCCATGCACTCGAGTTGAAGAAACTTGAATCTGATTCCCTCCCCTAGAGATGTTGTAAATCAAATATGAAAGAATTTGCCTGGTGAATCTGAAGATTTTTAAAGAAATTCCCTCATATTGCACCAAGTTAACATACAGGTTCCCATAGGGAGCCCAAATATTAACCCTGGCTCTCGATTTGAACAAACTTGAATCTGATCCCCCTAGAGATGTTGTATACCAAATACGAAACCATTCGCATTGGTGCATCTGGAGAAGAAGATTTTTAAAGACATTTCCTCATATTGCAATAAGTTAAAATTTGGGCTACCACAGGGAACACAAATATGAGCCCAGGGACCTGATTTCAACAAACTTGAATTTGAAACCCCACCCCCCCCCCCCACCCCCACCCCCAGAAGATGTTGTATACCAAATATGAAAGGATTCTGATTGGTGGATCTGAAAAAGAAGATTTTTAAAGAAATTTCCTCATATTGCACTAAGTTAAAGTTCGTGCTCCTGTATTAAACCCAAATATAAACCCAGGCACTCGAATTGAACAAACAGGAATCTGATCCCCCAGAGATGTTGTATACCAAATATGAAAGGATTCTGATTGGTGGATATGAAAAAGAAGATTTTTAAAGAAATGTCCTCATATTGCACCAAGTTAAAATTTGTGCTCTTGTATTTAGCCCAAATATAAACCCAGGCACTCGAATTGAACAAACTGGAATCTGATCCCCCTAGAGATATTGTATACCAAATATGAAACCATTCGGATTGGTGGATCTGGAGAAGAAGATTTTAAAAGAGAAAAGGAAAACAGATTCGAGATTACATAACACTGAGTAAAATACACAAATGAGGTGTGAACAGTATACCTGTAAACTGTTGTATCATGTTAATTAACGCTGACAATGGGAGTATATCTACAGAAGCTAATGCAGTTTCAAAACATGCTTGTTTTGGGTTAATGCTGTAAGTAATAAGATTGGTCAGAAAACAAAATGTCACATAATGATATTTCCTACTGAATAAAGTTTTACATCTCGCATTACGTAGTGCACATACTGACCAAACAAATCGCACTGTTAGGTCACATGATGTATTTAATATTCAATGAGGTTATTGTTTACAGGGTTTTAGATTGGTCTAATTGGGGGATACCAGGTTCAAGACAAAAATGTCCCCAAAATGTGAGAAACTACATGATTAGTCAATTTACATACAAACAGAATATAATACACAACTTTCTGAGACCTATTTTGCATGGTACAAAAATATGTCTTAACAAATATCTTCATTTTAGAATGTTTCAACAAGCTGTTGGTAGCCATCTCCAAATTTGGGGACACCCTTTACTGGCTTGAATTTGGGGTAATATAAAGGCCTACAGTTTGTCTAGTTTTTCATTGGGGGTTACGCAGGACTCATGGAACAATTGCGTCCTCAAAGTAGAGTCACCTTTCTATGAAATTTGTGTATGAAAATCATCAAAAGAAGTTTAGAAATGGACCTTCTACAATCTGTGTATCAATTATTTCTCAGGGAACGGGCAGGTCAGGGTGAATTTTAACATGTTGAATAATGCCTGGAAGGTTCCAGGGTGGGAAAATGCAGCCGGTTGATGGCCGCTGTGTCAGTATAGCAGAAACTCTGATTCCGAATATGAAAGCATTCTGATTGGTGGATGTGAAGAAGATTTTTAAAGATTATCCCCATATAGGAAGCCCAAATATTAACCGAGGGACTTGATTAGAAAAATCTTGAATCTGACCCTCATAACAACGATGCAACAGTTTTTGAGGGAAATGAAAAGAAAATCAATAGCTCCTCTCTTTGTCACCCTGCAAAAGCATACAAAGTTTCAAAACAACCTGATAATGAATGTGCCCTATGAGGCATGGCAAAGGAAGATGTTAATGCACAAATGCACTAAGTGGAAGGTCATTGCTTGTGGTAATGTTTTTTGGGGGTTTTTTATGGAAATTCATAAATATACCCTGCAGTGAGTGCAAAAGGGATAAGTTGATGCACAAATGCAGTAAGTTCAAAGGCTGGTGATAACAACAATAATTTATTATGGAAATGAAAAAAAGCAATAGCTCACATCTAGAGGTCACCCCGAACACACATACCAAGTTTCAAAGTGATCCGATCATAAATGTGCCCTGAAGGGTGTATTAAAGGGAAATATTGAGGTCTGACTAAACTAAGTTCAAAGGTCAGCGGCAACATTTTTTGACAGAAAGGGAAGAAAACCGACAGCTCCCATATAGATGTCACCCCACACAAACACACCAAGTTTGCAAGTCATCCAATCATAAATGTGCCCTGCAGGGTGTGTCAAAGGGAAATACAGATGCTTAACTGCACTAAGTTTTTACTAAGTTCATCGAAGGTCATTGCCAGTGGCAACATGTTTTGACAGAAATCGAAGAAAACCGATAGCTCCCATCTAGAGGTAATCGCAAACAAGCACACAAAGTTTCAAATCGATCTGATTATAAATGTGCCCTGTAGGGCATGCCAAAGGAATATATTGATGCCTGACTAAACTAAGTTCAAAGATCGTTGCCAGCGGAAACATTTTTGACGGACGGAAAGGGAAGAAAATTGATAGCTCCCATCTAGAGGTCACCCCAAACAAGTATGCCAGGTTTCAAAGCAATCCAATCATAAATGTGCCCTGTAGGGTGTGCCAAAGGGAAATATTGAGGTCTGACTAAACTAAGTTCTAAGAACGTCGGCAGCAGCAACATTTTTTGACAGAAATGGAAGAAAATCGATAGCTCCCATCTAGAGGTCACCCCAAACAAGCATGCCAGGTTTCAAAGCAATCCGATCAAAAATTGCCCTGTAGGGTGTGCAAAGGGAACTATTGAGGTCTGACTAAACTAAGTTCTAAGAACGTTGGCCGCGGCAACATTTTTTGACAGAAATTGAAGAAAATCGATATCTTCCATCTAGAGGTAATCCCAAACAAGCATATTAAGTTTCAAAGCGATCTGATCATAAATGCGACCTGTGAGGTGTGCCAAAGGAAATTGTGGACATACGTACATACGATCACGTATGTACGTACACCCGGACACACATACGTTTATGACAGTATGTGCAAAATGTTGTATCAGTGTCTAGCTCTTGTTTCCAAAGCTATATCTCAACTCGTATATAAACAAGGGCTCAACTCTGAGACAACCTTTTGAACATAAACATAATGTTCATAATATCTACATGTCAGAATTAAACCCATTACCTGGAACCAGAATAGAGAACAGAAAATTGCTGGACAACATTCTTAACCACTTCGTATGATCTGTTCACAAAGCAGGACAGTTCTTGTAACAATGGCATCATGCGACCCATTTGTATCTGGGCTTCACCATCTTCTAATCCTGATTCAGGTTCTGCAATAATAGTAAATCATGTACTTTTCAATAGACCTTTCCTGCATTCAGCCATTCCATTTGCACTGTAGGATTTCCACACACAATCTGCCACACCAGCTGGCAAATACAGTGGACGCCACCTTACTGTACTCTGGTTAACAAATCACACTGTTTACCCTTTGCACAACACAATTAGAAAAATGACACTTGCCAAAACAATTCTCAGAAAGATTTTCAGTTTTTGCCTCAGAAAATAGCTAATATGATGCCCCATAACACAGACTCAAGAAGATTGTTACAATGATGAATCATTAACTATATTTTTTGACGAAAACTGGAAAAATAATAAAATATGAATGGCTAATAGTGCTGTCCTGTTTTTTATGTAATGTTAAGATAAGAGTTAATCTCTTTATCTAACATACAGTACAAGTCAAAATAAGTTGCAGCATAACCTCAATAAACTAAGTATATGTACTGCTGCTTCTGCACTGGTAAGATCAGAATCTAGCTCTGAGAGCTTCCCAGAAAATGGTGTCAGATTCTGGTCTGATCAGTGTAGGAAGAGAAAGATAAATATATTATAGCAGTTATCCAACAACTTATTTTGACTTGTACTGTAAGCTGCAAGACAACACTTGAAAAAGTCTTCATGGATAACTAAAATGCTTAATTTTTGCACCCAAAGTAAACACTATGACCCCTCATTAATCAGGCTATACCATACCCTAAAGTTAAATAACACTCCCTCTGCCCAAGATTGGCCTACATTCCAATAAGATTGAAATCCCCACCCTCTGATTGGATGTTTACTGCTCCATTAGAATATGTTATCGTTTGACATCACCACATGAAATATTTTAAATGAGGTTCCCTGTTTCGCAATTATTTCATCAATAGAGTGACTTGCAAGCCACTTCATTTTTGTAGATTTTTCACACGTGCAGCAGACAATGTTCCAAATGAAGTATTGTTTAAATTACAAACCAGTTTACGATTTGAACTAAGATCAAGTGACCTCCACCTACAGTACATGGAGAGTGGATTGTAACTAAATCACCCGTGGAATGGAGTCATCACCTAAAGTATCCCTCTCAAATTCTGTACATATGGACAAAAAACACAAGCAATGTTTCAGTCAATGGACCTCCTGGTTTAACCCGGAGGTCCATTGGCCGGAACTTTGCTTGTAATGGTTATGCTTTGCAACAAATTTGCAATTACTGCTTGGGTGGAATCTCCACTCCACAGGTGATTTAGTGATAATACACTCAACACGTACTGTATATCTGATTTATTAACTGGTTGAGTGCTAGAAGCCACTATCAGGGCTTTCAGAAATGAAAGTGTCAATGACACTGTAGCTTAACTTGCTCATGTGTTGTGTTTGATGAAAAGGATAATGTTCAATGTTTATGAAAGGATTATGAAATACAACAAGAATTGTGATAATTGAGAATATGTTAATTTCTGTTCCCTGCATGTTATGTTTTCAATAAAAACAATTTGAGGTGTTGACTGTACTAAAGAACTGAGGGGTAGGTTAAAGTGGCCCTCACAGTTAATGTATGTCAACCAAAGTTACCAAGCTACAGGGAAATTATTCCAAAACAAGTCATCCTATCAAGTTACAATGAAATCCCTTCATAAATATGGCCTGTAGACTGTGCTAAAGGTTTTCAGGCTTCAGGCCTGTGTAGCCTTCATGGTTGATCGATTGCAACCTAAAGGGGATGTCCTCATCTAGACATTATACTGAGTCATCCTACCAAGTTGCCATGAAATCCCTTCCTAAATATGACCAGTAGTCTATGCTAAAGTTTTTGGGGTTTTGGGCTCGGGCAGCCATCATGATTGAATGATCGCTACCAAAAGGAGACGTTCTCATCTAGACATTATCTGGAATCATCTTACCAAGTTACTATTAAATCCCTTCATAAATACGACCTGTAGACTGTGCTAAAGGTTTTCGGGCCTCGGGCCCCTGTTGCCGCCACAGTTGACCAATCGCGATCAAAAGGGGACATTCTCATCAAGACATTATACTGAGTCATCCTACCAAGTTACAATGAAATCCAGTCATAAATAACACCTGTAGTCTGTGCTAAAGGTTTTCAGGTTTTGGGCTCGGGCAGCCATAATGGCTGAATGCTCGTGACCAAAAGGGAATGTTCTCAGCTAGATATTATCTGAAGTTATCCTACCAAGTTACAATGAAATCCCTTTATAAATATGACATGTAGACTGTGCTAAAGGTTTTTGGGCTTCGGGCCCCTGTAGCCGTCACAGTTGACCAATCGCAACCAAAAGGGGACGTTCTCATCTAGACATTATATGGAGTCATCTTAACAAGTTACAATGAAATCACTCCGTAAATACGACCTGTAGACTGTGCTAAAGGTTTTCGGGTTTTGGGCTCAGGCTGTCATCGCGGTTGACAGATCACAACCAAATGGGGAAGTTCTCATCTAGACATCATACAGAGTCATCTTACCAAGTTACAATGAAATTCCTCTATAAATATAATCTGTAGACTGAGCTAAAGGTTTTGGGCCCGGAGAGTCGTCACGTTGACAGATCACAACCAAATGGGGAAGTTCTCATCTAGACATCATACGGAGTCATCCTACCAAGTTACAATGAAATCCCTTCATAATAAATATGACCAGCAGACTGTGGTAAAAGTTTTTGGATTTCGGGCTTGGGCAGCCATCACGGTTGACAGATCATGACCAAAAGGGGACATTCTCATCTTGATATTATACAGAGGCATCCTACCAAGTTACAATGAAATCGCTTCATAAATACGACCTGTAGACTGTGCTGATGGTTTTCGGGTTTTGGGCACAGACAGCCATCACGGTTGATTGATCGCTACCAAAAGGGGACGTTCTCATCTAGACATGACCCCAAACCTGCATATGAAATTTCATGACGATCGGATAAGAAATACGGCATGTAGCCTGTGCTAAAGGAAAATGTAAACAGACTCACAGACTAACAGACTTCCACACGTGTGATGGCAATAGCTTATCTTGACTTTGTCGAGTTAAGCTAAAAATGAGGGTGCCAGAGCAACAGCTGACATTTTCCTGTGGCTTACAGCTTAATCGCAGCACCATATATTCTCCACTAGAAAAGTATTTTTAATTGTTCATAACAGCATGAGAAACACTTGTAAACTTTCATAACATGGACCACCAAGTGCAACTTGGTGGTTCATGTGAAGAAAGTTTGCAAGTGCTTTTTGTGTCTTGTCCGCAGAAATTGTAAATAATTACCGAGTGAAAAATCTATCCCATAGTGATTTAATAGTAATCCCCTTTCTACATACTATAGTCTCAATATTTTCTTTCTGTTTGATCAGTTCAGTTCGTGATTTCAATAGACTTTGCTAATAGCATAACATATTTTGCATTGCACAGCACAAATGTTCTTGTTTATTTCATGCTACATTCTTCTGCAGCAAGGAGTGAATTAACCCTTTACCCAACGCAGACAACTTCAAAATTTATTATTTTAAATATCATTTTTTAAATTATTTCAAAAGATTTCAACAAAACCATATCATGTGACCCCTCTTTGGAACAAGCTCGACGAGCTCGTTCCAAAGAGGGGTCACATGATATGGTTTTGTTGAAATTTTTTCGAAATATATTTTTTTCAGCTGCTGAATTTGCATATTACGCGGGCGGACGCGTCCGATTCGTTGGGTAAAGGGTTAACTAACAAGCATTTTTTGCACAAATTGCCACAGGACTTCTAGTTTCAACTGTAGAGCATCTTGTTCCATGTGCTCTTGTTATCTTGATGGAAGTGACGACCTAGATGAATTGACTTATAATAATTTGTCTTCATCAACTGGGATTTGAGTGTTATATACATGAACATGTTCCTTGTATAATCTGATTTCATCTATAAGACAGCCTATTTGTGGTTCAATGTCCAATAAATTTTCTTATTAGTAAAACATATATCTGCAGGTTGATTTTACATTTCTTACAGTACTATCTGTTATTAACAAAATGGACAGATAGATTTTGACAGGATCATGACTGGCTTGTGATATGATCAAAATTCTCTGTCTGTTTTTCTACCCACAACATTGGTTAATCTCACCTGTCAAAAAAGAAATGTAAAG
The DNA here is from genome assembly GCA_031216915.1 of Pictodentalium vernedei. NCBI lineage: Eukaryota > Metazoa > Mollusca > Scaphopoda > Dentaliida > Dentaliidae > Pictodentalium > Pictodentalium vernedei. Next base: position 598,784,623 of record CM062296.1, on the reverse strand, counting down.
AAATCGCATCCCAGATGAGCTCTTCATTGTTTCCAAATGAAATGAAATGCTACTTTTTGATTTACTGGTATGTTTGTACCTTTTACTCCACAGTATCTTCTAAGTTTTACTCCGTGGTTAACTAGTGTAAAAACAGGAATACAAAAAAGGCCCAAAAACCTCCTGTTTATTTATATTATTATAAATATATATCTACTAGCTCATTTACATGTTTGAAAAAACTAAAAGTTAAAAAATTTATAGTAATTTATATATTTTTTATACTTACCAATGACCCAGACATAGCTGGTGCTAACTCTTAAAATATAGGGCCAAACACAAATTTTGCCCCCCAATCCCCAAAATTTGCATCTAAAACTAAAGAAAACATGTCCAGAGAGGCCCTCCACACCTCGCCCCCACTGCGCATGCGCAGTGTCAAGGACGTTCCGAAATTGGCGCCATTTATCATTCTAATAACCAGTGCCTGGTAAGCGCTATGTACTCAGCGGGGAGGCAAGAGTTCCCAACTCCTGGGAGGGCCATCCCCGTCTGGGTCATTGGTAAGTATAAAAAATATATAAATTACTATAAATTTTTTAACATTTTTATACTGTACCAATGACCCAGACATAGCTGAATAGTAAAAAGGCTGGAGGGCCAAGGACATAGAGCAAAATGGAATACGCTCAATAAAATAAAACAGAGTCATCCCCTGTAGGGAAAAGAAGTAATAGGCCTTACATGTATCTTTCTTATTTATGATAAATTAGAAAGATACAACACCTTCCAAAAATTGAGCTTCATACATCCATGTACTCTATTAATATCCAATAATCCTTATACTAATAATTTTTAAAGTAAGCCAATAATAAAGTAAGTCTAGAGAATAGAGACTCTTATACTCCTAAAAGTGTGTGAGAATTGCATAATCATGTCCGTTGACATATGCAATATTCAAAAGCTATACTTTAAAAACTAAGACTTGAATGAATTTTATAAACTTAAACTTCTCACTAAACAACCATCCTAAAAACAGCTCAGAATTACTAACTCCGGAGGAGGTATCCCCTTGTTTTCATAGTAAAAACAGGTGACCCAAGGGAACACCCTCCCCCCCCCCTTTTCTTGCCCTGGGTCAAATAGCCCAGAGCGAAGAGGGCAGCCGAACGGAGACACTGCCGAAACAGACAGCCTACCTAGCTATAGTAGCAACTGTTAAGTGAATGACATTCTGAGCAGTAGATAATAGACCTAACAATAGAGGCCTCCAGAAATGGACTCGATATTTCTGAGATAAAATTCATGAATGGATGGCTGAGCGCAATGAGCAGCCCTCAAAAATCTATAATAGAACACTATTAATGTAAGCCCAAGAAGTAGAAGAACTCTTACTTCATGAGCCGAAATCTTAAGCACAACTGCTAAGCCAATGATATACCATAAGCAGTACGCTAGTTAATAGAATCCATTAACAATAAAATGGAGCGTAACGTCCTTCTACTAGACATCAAAGACAGAAGAAGCTTACGCCCTTGTAATAAACAGATATCTGTTTATAAATACATAAACTGTACCCGGAAAGAGTAAAGGCCTATGCCCATACGAAGACGGAAGGACCTTAAAATAATAGGTTCCGGATAATAGGAGCCTAACTCTTATGCAACAATCCAACCTAAATAGTAACGGAAGTATTGATTCCGAAACTATGAAAGTGAAAATCATCCATCGATAGTGCATGAAACTCACTGACTCTACAGTAAAAGAGAAACCAACAGAATTACTGTCTAAAAGGTCAGAATTTGAAAACTACTGTTTCCAGAGGCTCAAATGATTACTTAGCTAAATAAGAACCTGAAGTTAAAATCCGTATAGGAATTTAATCTAAAGATTCTAAGTCTATTTATCAAAAAGTTACTAACTGACTTAGATAAAGAGACAAAAGACTCAATTGTAAACTATCGTAGAGTGCATAGGTATGAGGTAACATAAACCTATAACCTAAATAACAACAGGCTGCAGTAGATCTTGTGAAACAAGTATACTAAAAAATAGCAATGAGTAGTATGGAGGGATCAACCATATGAACATAATGATCCCTACACCACGACGGAAGAGCCTCCACTTTAGTCGCATAGAATAGCGAAGAAGAGGATCTCCTATAGTAAGAAATCGCGTCCAAAGCTCGTCCAGTACAGTGCTTACAATGCAATATGGACCACACAACGGAAAACATGAAGGTTGCGACCTTGCTGGTTGTGATAAAAATGACACGATTTACCCAGTGAAAAAAGATCCTCACATAGAGGAAGATTTCACGTTAAGATCCACAGTAGACAAGAGAGTAAATTACTCATGATCTCTGTGAAGATAGAGATGCTATCAACAGAAATATATTGTGGTTGTTTATCTTAGCAATACCTGCTAAAAACAACAGCGCCGGAGGATACGCGTATCCTATCATTCTGTCCTATAGATCAATAGAGCGTTAACAGTATTAGCTCAGAGATCTGGACAAGCCAACACATACGTCTGCAATTGATTAGCCAACTGTGTCATAAATAAAACATCATTGGGCGCTCCCATAGATAGCAAATCTGATTGAATACTTGTTTGTTGAGAGTCCATTCTGACAGCAACAAGCGACCCGTAAGAGAACGGGAGTGCGATAAAACAATCAGACGACCCAGAATATGACGGACCAAAACTGAACTTGGTGTACTATAACCAACAGACGGATTCTTTCCATTAAATTGAATAACGGAAACGAAAGAGTGCCTCCCTGGTTCCGGAGATACGCCACTACTGTCAAATTAAAGGACAGGAATTTGGGCATGCGTTTCTGAATAATGTTCATGCAATGACATAAAGCAAGCCTAAAAAACATTATTCCGCGGAAGTTAACTGATAGCTAAAAGACTGCGGAACCCAAAGACCCTGGCACTTCGAATCCGTAGGGATAAGTATATATCCCAATCTGTTTGACTGGCAACCGTCATAACAGCCACACTCGGGTCCGGCAACTGCGGCGGCACTCTCTGAGTCAACCACCGAATGTTTGCCCCAGTCTGAATCTCTTGTAACACTAGATAGACAAGAGAATGTATAAATCAAGCAATTCATGGATTGCCGGAAAGTTGCCGTCGAAGAGAAGCTCCTCCGAGAACGAAGCGACTCTGAGAGAGTTCTTAACCTACTATCCACGCGTGGATGTAGCTAGGGCTGCCTCACGTCTAACCAACTCCAATCAGCCACTGAAGGGCGGAGTTATACGTGAACAAACTACTGCCCTCAAAAGAAATTACATTGAGAATAATATCCCGTAAATCTTTTCTTGAAGACGTAATGATAACGCCTCAGTAAGGCGGATTACGTATAATAAAGCGTCTAAGTTAAGTCTAATATATATAATGTCGTTCCCAACATTGAAATTGGAAAAGACATAAACGGTGAAAAAGAATATATGCAGTCTTTAATCACACCGTCTAGACGCATATGAACTCTCGGTATGCCCTGCTCTGCCAAAATAAACTATATGTAAAAAAGATAAAATGGCAGAAATGAGCCACGCGGACAAGAAACTAAACTATCATGCTTAGTAGCCGTCTTGTATATATATAAATATATAGCGTCGAAAAATAAAACACATGTTGTAATGACAATATTGGACTGCGTCGGTAAGTCAGGGACAAAGTCCCTGTACCGATCGAAAAATCCGAGTCCAATGACGCTATAAGTCTCTTATCCAAGATCGCAGCAATGAAGTCCGAAAAATAATCACTGGAAGAAATGCCAGAAGATATGAAAGGCATCTTCCGATACTACTAAAGGGAAAACTCGAAATCTTTCGAATCCCTTTCGCCATCCTGTCGGACCCTAAAAAGCGTTCGGTCGTCCGTAGCTTGATGCAACCGCGGACCGCACCGACCCAGCGCCGTCGGATAATTCCTGATTCGACCGAGAAACCTTCAATTGCTGGGATGCTGCGAAACAACTGTGCTAACTCGGATAGCACGTCCGTCACTGAGGCCTGAGGAGCAGCGGTCTTACGATGCATTGCCGCAGGAAGCTCCGAGATCGTTACCCCGTGCATACTTCCAATATGCGAGCGAACGGAGTGTATAGGCCTCGTGTCCCTTGGCTACCGGATGGCGCGACCTATTCGCTGTGGAATCACTGAATGCCGAAACTGATCGGATACTCGAGGTCACGTAGCCAATGTGCGGTCGTGTGCCCTGCTGTGAGGATGAGGAAGCATTAAAGACAGTCTCTCGGACTGTCAATATAACGGAGCGTCCCGAGCAACGGACATATGCTCCGAATGTAAAATATCTGAACCACAACATGCGGTCCCCTATGTTGTTGGCTTCCTCCGATCTGTCCTCAATCTGCCGTCACTGGGTGAGTACTAAAGTAATTAAAGTGCTCGCATCACCCAAATCTCCTTCCTAGACCGCAACGGACGAACCCGGCAGCCGAACCATTCGATGAATGTACGCTACACCGGGTGAGCTAGCGAATGTCACTCCGTAAGCGATAGACATATTCCATGAGCACTTATTGCCGCTAACTCTTCATTAACTATGACGACAGAGGCACACTTTTGAAAGACATCTCCATAACTCTTCGAATAAGAAACCAGAAATGCTTGGATAGCAAGCATAAAATAATAATATATATAGCGTCGATCAATAATTCGAAAGTTTGTGTGACATTATTGGACTATGTCGGAACTGAGGGACGATGTCCCTGAACCGAACCAAAAATTTCTAAGTCCACCGACGCTATCAGTTTCTTATCCGGCATCGCAGCATATGTTGTTCCGAAAGGGAAAGCTTGAAATCCACCGAATCCCTTTCGGTATCCCGTCGGACCGGATGAAACTTTCGGACGTCCGTACCCGCTTACGCGGAGCGTCCCGACCCAGCATCGTCGGATAAAATATATGCGACAGATTCAGTTGATGCTGGGATGCTGCGATAAACTGTGCTATTAAGGAAAGCACGTTCGATCCCGAGGCCTGTGCAGTAGCGGACTTACGATGCATTGCCGCTGGAAGCTCCGTGTACGTTAACTCCCGCATACTTCCTATGCGAACGTCCGGAGTCTGCAGACCTCGAGTCCCCGGCTACCGACCCAGCGCTGTCGGATAATTCTCGATCCGACACCGTTTCTGTCGGCTGCTGGGATGCTGCGATAAGCTGTGCTATGTGCACAAGAATGTCCGGCGTCGAGACCTGCGGAGGCGCAGTCTATCGCTGCTTCGCCGAGGGCAGCTCCGCATCAGATGGCTCCCGCATACTTTTCCTATGCGAACGTCCGGAGTCCATCGGTCTCGAATCCCTGGCTGCCGGATGGTGTGACCTGGTCGCCGAAGAATCCTTGATCGGCGAAGCTGGTAATATATCGGCGGTCACGCAGCCAAGGTGCGGTCGTGTGCGCTGACGAGAAGAGGAAGCCTTAGCAGTCTCAGCGGACTGCCTATACAACGGAGCGTCCCGAGCGACGGACGTATGCTCCGCTAACGACACATTTGTACCACAACATCTGGGGCCAGATGTTGTTGAACGAGAGAGGGGCCTCTCTCGCTTGCCGTCCGGATGGACCGGAACGAGCTATGAACCGGACTAAAAGGCTTCCTCCGTTCTCCCTCCGATCCGCCGTCACTGGGTGTGCATTAAGTTAATTTTATAGTGCTCGCATCACCCCAAACTTCCTTCTAGACCGCAACGGACGAACCCGGCTGCCGAACCATTCGGTGAATGGACGCTACACCGGGCGAGCTAGCGGACGTCAAAGGCCGTCGAACCTACTAGGGTCCTCTTAGGCAATTGGCGTATTACATGAGCACTTTTCCGCTAGCCCTTCATTAATTGTGACGACGGAGGCACACTGTTGGAAGACATCACAGATACATCACCCTAATCTTGATCGTCTGAAATAGAAATTGATAAAGTAGAGTGACCCTGCGGGGAAAGGACCGGAGTGTCCAAATCCCCAACAACATACCGTGACATACGCTTCCCATATTGTCATCGAAATCATACGATACAGAACCGGAGTTAATGCGAGTACACTGACCACATATAGAATGATAATAAGGTCAGAGGAAGACTTCCTCTTAAAACAATAGATCAATATCTTTTCAATGTGAAAAGAAAACAAGTCCTGGTACTCGCACTAACCCCTGGCAATCAAAATACATAATAATAATATGATCCATTAATATAGAAAAAATAATTGAAATCAAAATATTTTGAAAAAATATTTTTTCAGAACAGCCCAAGTTTCTGAAAAGTAACGTTGAGCCCCAATGGATCCCAAGCCTAAGTGTGGACAAAAATTTTAAAAATATTTTAAACAATTTATTCAACACTTACGAACAATAATAATGTATCTAGTTATGATTGAAATAACATAAAGATATTATTATTTAGAAATCCCCCCCTCACACAGAGGGCTGTTGTAAATGTAAACAATGAGTGTAAAAACACTAAAATAAGACTCCAGGCACCCAGGCCCGAAATCAGTTACCAAAAATACACCATCTGATGCAAAACAGAGACTTCCAGGGAAGAAACTGCAGAACATCAGATGGTAGATGCAGAACACAACGCCTAACCACCCGTAGGTGAAGACGTAAACATGGGGAAAGAACAGAATTCATTCTGTTATTCAGCTAAACTCCCAAGAAATTTTAGTAATAATAATTACAGAAATTATGCCAAAAGCATGGGAGAATAACAAGGGGGAACTTAAAGGACAGGGAGAGAGGAAAAACACTTGTAAAAACAGTGTAACTAAATAATCAGAATGACAACAAAATGGCTGCTGCCTTGAAAATAGGTAACTTAACATAATTTCATTAAAAAATTTTAAGTTACAGCCCTGATAATATTCTGTCACACATTCTTTTCCTCTCCTCCTTTTCTATCCTCCTTAGAATCACCATTTCACTAATATTTATTTGTCTGGCATCATTTAAACTGAGATTTAAAAGCACAAAGATCAGTCAGATGTTAACTGATGAAGGGCCAAACTTAGAAAGATAAATGGCGCCAATTTCGGAACGTCCTTGACACTGCGCATGCGCAGTGGGGGCGAGGTGTGGAGGGCCTCTCTGGACATGTTTTCTTTAGTTTTAGATGCAAATTTTGGGGATTGGGGGGCAAAATTTGTGTTTGGCCCTATATTTTAAGAGTTAGCACCAGCTATGTCTGGGTCATTGGTACAGTATAAAAATATATGAATAATTGAATATTTTGAAGTAAATTATTACACAAACATTTTAATAAAAATAAAAATACATATGTATCATGTTGGGATTATTGATCTACTGTGCTATTTTTTGTATGGGGTGTGATGCATTTTGTTTGATGTCTGCTTAATTAAACTATAGGTTGCTGCCAGTGGTGGCCAATCCCCCCCCCCCCCCCCCAAAAAAAAAATCACCCTGATACAGTAACCTTGGTAATATATTTTATTACATTAAATTAACACAGCCACTGTTGGTATTATTCACTCAAATAAAACAGATAAGATTACCTGTATTTGATGACATGTCAAGTTGGGTTTCAATCGGGACTGATAAACTTTTAAACTCAAGGTCTCTGTTACTTTGACCTTTGGCACAATGACCTTAAAATATGTTGGGCAACCTTTGGCACAATGACCTGAAAGTATGCAGGGTTCTTCCTCTCATCATGCTCAACCTACGTCAAGTTGGGTTTCAACTGGGAATGTACAATTTTAATAATTAAGAGAGCTGAAACCAGCTCCGACTGCTAAAATTTTAATTTCAAGGTCACTGTGGCCTTGACCTTTGGCATAATGACCTAAAAATACATACAGCAGAATCGGAACCAGCGGGAAGGTGTAGCTGACTAGACCATTCCAATCGAGTGACAGAGCTTCCACATTGAAAGCCAGAGGATCTGGACATGGGGACACAAAGTGTCCACCTGATGGTTCCAACGGGTTGCAAACAGATCGATGTGGGGACGACCCCAGATATTGCAAAGTGACTGGAACACTGCTCTGTGAAGCATCCAATCAGTGGAAACAGCACAGCCCCATCGGGACAGGGAGTCGGCTAGGACATTCAAATGACCGGGAATGTAATGAACCACCACACCGGAGTTGATATCCTGAGCGAGCAGTAGAAGATCCCGAGCCAATTTGTACGTGCTGCCCTGGTTCCGACTGTAAATGACCACTATCAAATTGTCGGAGAACAGAAGGACCCGACGATCTGAAAGGTGGGGATCCACTGCCAGACACTCAGAAGAAGAGCATGAAGCTCCTTCTGGTTGATGTGAGGAGCTGCCTGATCATGGTCCCAAACATTGTGAAGAGAAAGACCCAAAGGATCCGATGTAGTGCCTCATCCGAGATTGCTGGCATCTGCCGTCAGAACATGACCGGACGTGGGCAAGTCCAACGGAACTCCCTGCATAATCCACTGAACATCCATACAGGGAAGTAGGTGACAACTGAGGGATGCTGGTAACTGAAGCATCAGATCCAGAGGATCAACATTCGGTCTCCAACAACTGAGCAAAAAAATGTTGGAGAGGTCTGATATGCAGTCGACCAAAAGGAATGAGATCCATCACTGAACCGCAGAGATCAGGCAACCAGAGAATACTCCAAGCTGTCAGTCATGGACTGGGTCAGAGTCAGGGCCGGAAGCCGAGAGAATCACTGCCCTCACCCGGGGAACCACCACCTATACAGCTGAGTGTGGAAGTACATCCCCAGATGACAAAACGATTGAGAATGGACCAGGTCCGACTTCTCCTCGTTGACTCTGAACCCTAGTGAGGAGAGCAGGCTCAACAGTGTGTCAACATCGGACTCCAGAACAGCAGCATTGTAGGGCCTCTGGAGGATATCGTCCAGATACGCCAAAGTAAGTCACCCTGGACTGTGTGCAATGGGAGGCTATCACATTCAACATCAGTCGGGTGAAGGCCTTGAACTGGTAAACTCGCCCCAGAAAAGCAAACTTGAGATACTTTCAAGATGTCCAATGAATCGGAACGTGAAAGTAAGCATCTCGCATGTCGATGCTGGAAGCAAAAACTCCCTGGTGAAAGGAGTGGCAAACTGACCTGAAAGTCTCCATGCTGAACTTGAGGCAATGATAGACTTGTTCAGGATTCTCAGATCGATAACCGGTCAGAGTCGGCCATCCTTCTTCGGCACCAAGAAAGGCGGGAAGAAAATCCCACTGACTGAATGTACTTGATGACCTTGATCGCCCCTTTGGCAGGAGATTATCTATCTCTGTGATCAAAAGTTCCCGACGTGAACCGCCTGAAGGAACCTGGATTGAAAGCGACACCCTCGACACAGAGTGGGGTGCCTCCAAAAGGATATCCACAGACCGGACCGAACAACATCTAAAACCCAAGGATCGGATGTCATCGTGGCCCAACGGTCTGCAAACTCGGATATCCAACCTGGGACGAATCAAGGTGAGGGCCTTCATTTCGAGCCAAGGTGAGGCCTGTGAGAGGAGAAACCACCTTCTCAGCTAGTAGAAGGATCCTGAGACCTCCCTCTGGTCTGCCGACGCTTACCCTTACCACGTGAGTAGGAGGAAGAAGCGGAAGCAGGAGGATCAGCTCTTGGCTTCACAGAGGAAGCTGAAGGGCATTTGTTAGGCTTGGAATGGCCCAGCCTCCAACAGAAGGAGGATGAAGATGGCGAGGCAGCAGCTGATTGATCTTTGGAATGACGTAAGACATCATCCCGGAGTGTCGCCACAAATCATGGAATAGTCGCAGACCCACCAAAAAAGTGGATCGAAGAGCAGCGCACTGCCCTTCAGGAAGGGAATGGCTAGTGTCCAACACAGCATCCTGGCAAACTAATTCCAAATTAGCCGTGTTACAGGCAAGTGTGTGAGTTAGATGCATGAGCGTCTTAGAGATAACAAACAAAGGAGCCTGTATGTCATCAAACTTATCCGGAGGCAGATAAGCAGCCAAGACAGAGACAATGTGATCCGAGAGAGAAAGCATGCCCAGCATCTCTCTGGATAAGCCCAACTTCAAAGTCGCCACGGGAACAATGGCCGACTTGGGCTTGGAAAGCCTGAGAGAGGAGTCCTGATCCAAGACCGTCAAAGTCTGGCAAACCGATGGATTGGCGGAATCGTAGGAATGATAACGTTCAGGGCCAGGGGGCAAAAAGGTATCAGCCCTAGTGAAGAACGAAGACTTCATAGCCTTGGAACTCGGCTTACAGCCAAATGCTGCAAAAGCTGTGACCACTTGTACCGACTGGTACGGTCGAAGGTGCCCAGAACCAGGTTCCTCCACAGCCTGTAGATGTGTGACCAATGATCGCAGCCTGGATGAAACCTTCGGCTGGTCTGACGGTCTGAGTTCCAGAAGGAACTCAAACATAAAGTCAAGAGCCGCCCCCAAATCAGAAGACTAATGGCTCTCGATGTCAGGTGCATCTGATCCATCCCCTGAGTAGGAAGACACATAGCCCATCTTGGGCATACCAGCCAATGCATCCCATGGTGAAGGAACACCAGGGGGGATCTGAAAGTGTGATGCTTCCAGTCCCAGGAGGCGGCACCGCGGAGGGCACCTGGAAGCCACTAGTAGCCTCACTGGAGGCAAGGGGAAGGCTCTTGGATAGAACCTGCGTGAGCAAGAAGAGGGTCTCCCTAAGCTCACGACCCGCATCTGCTGGTTTGACCTGGGAACGACCCGGCAAAGTAGCTTTGCATCTGATCCTCTTAACCAGCAAAGGGTCACGATCCTCGAGAACACCCAACACGGGTCAACAGGTGGTCTGAATGCAGATGCTTATAGGTGTCTGAAATACCCGAGGATCAAAAGTGTGGGAACTGAGATGAGGGCCAGAAGGTCCAGGCTGCACAAAATGTGCCAGTCCCCACCATGGACATCTGAATCCAAAGCCAAACCTGCTGGGTTCGATGGTTGAGAGACCACAGCAGAGGGACCAGTCGGCAACCACTTCTCACTTTGCCGAGTTGAAGCCAGGGAAGGTTGAGACCGATATCCCATGTCCAAAGAAGCAGAAATCGATGAAGCTGCAGCAGGAGCGGATACATCAGTTGCTGCTGACAAAGGTGGAAAAGCAGAGCAACCGAGCTTGGCTCCAAAGGAGGAGGCACAATCCCAGTGACATTTCTTCACCAGAAAGTCAGCAGCTACCACAGTATCCATGCCAGAAAAAGACTGCAAAAGCCCCACCGAGGGGGTAGAACTCTCTCCGGATAGTGTCGGTCTGGGAGGCCCCGAACGGCTGCGTTCCTCTTCCCACATACGCAGGAGGAACGGTCATGTGTCTGGACTACATGATAGACAGAAGCCCAAATGGTGGAAGACCAAGAACTATACCGCCCACAGGGTCTTTCAAGGGAGCTGAGGCAACAAACAGTGCCTGCGATGAATAGTTCCAGGCATATCTGCTGAACGCAATGTAGAAGGGAAGGTGAACCCAAAGAAAAATAAATCAGGACACCACAAGCTACCAGAGTAAGGTGGAAGGAAATAAAAGCCTGATGGGAACATAAAAGAACCCCAACAGCCAAAAAGGGAAAAAGTTGGCAGAAATTCGACCCTTAACAGAGGAGAGAAAAGCTGCCGCAATAGTCCCCAGCTGACACCAAAATCAGATAAACACAAGGGGGTTAGCATTAATGTCAATTTAATGAACAAGAGACTGAAACAGCATGATACTCTAATAACGTGCACAAAATCGGAATAGAGAAAAAGTTAAAAAATTTATAGTAATTTATATATTTTTTATACTTACCAATGACCCAGACATAGCTGGTGCTAACTCTTAAAATTCTAGGGCCAAACACAAATTTTGCCCCCCCAATCCCCAAAATTTGCATCTAAAACCAAAAGAAATCATGTCCTGAAGGTCCTCCATACTTTGCCCTCACTGCGCACGCGCAGCGTCAAGGACATCCCGAAATTGGCACCAATCATCATTCTTACAAGCAGTGCCTGGTCAGCGCTATGTACTCAGTGGGGAGGTATGAGTTCTCAACTCCTGGGAGGGCCATCCCCGTCTGGGTCATTGGTAAGTATAAAAAATATATAAATTACTATAAATTTTTTAACATTTTTATACTGTACCAATGACCCAGACATAGCTGAATAGTAAAAAGGCTGGAGGGCCTAGGACATAGAGGAAAATCCAATAAGCTCAACTATATCAATAGAGTCAACCCCTCAAGGAGAAAAGGAGTATTAGGCTTTACATGTATCTTTCTTATTTTATAATAAATTAGAAAGATACAATACCCTTCATAATTGAGCACAATAACATTCATGTTCTCTATTAACATCCAGTATAACCCCTTATACTAATTATTTTTAAAGTAAGCCAATAAATAAAGTTAGTCCAGAGAATTGAGACTCTTTATATTCTTTTAAAAGTGTCCGAGGATTGTATATTAACGCCCGTTTGACACTTGACATATACAAATGCTTCACACCGAGCTACACTTTAAAAATATGACATGAATGAATTTTTAATATTAATATTACACTTTAAAACCATCCCGGTAACGACTCAGAATTACTGACTCCGGAGGAGGAATCCCCTTGCTTTTCACTATAAAGCAGGTGACCTAAGGGAACACCCTCCCCCCCCTTCCCCTTGCCCTGGGTCAAATAGCCCAGAGCGAAGAGGGCAGCAGGACGGAGTCACTGCCAGAACAGAAAGCCTGCATAACTATAGTTGCAACTGTTTAGTGGACGACATTCTAAGCAACAGATAACGGACCTAAACAATGCAGGTCTCCAGAAATGGACTCAATATTTCTGAGATAAAAATTCGTGAATGTGGATGGCTGAGACCAATAAGCAGCCTTCATTAAATCTGTAATAGCAACACTATTTGCGCAAGCCCAAGATGTAGAAAGAGCTCTTACTTCATGAGCCGAGATCTTAAGCACAGACTGCTGAGTAGAAGATAGATTATCATAAGCAGTATGGATAGTTAATTGAATCCATCTAGCAATAGAATGGACCGAAATGTCCTTTCTATTAGGCATCAGAGACAGAAAGAAGCGTTTTCGTCCCTTTCTGATAAACTGAGATCTTTGTTTATAAATACGTAAAGCTCTTACAGGACAGAGTAAAGGCCTACGCCCGTCTGAAGACGGTAGAGCCTTAATAACAATAGGTTCCGGATATTTATTAGGAGCCTGATTCTTAGCTAAAAATCCAACATTAGTAGTGAAGGTGATAGTGTTCCCGACACTACGATAGTGAGAATCGTCCACCGATAGTGCATGAAGCTCACTGACTCTTCTAGCAGAAGAGAAAAGCTGTCTTATAAGACAAGAATTTGAAATCTACTGTCCCATGAGGCTCAAATGGCTTTTCCTTCAGTTTAAGAAGAACCCAAGCTAAATTCCACTTAGGAATTAATCTAAGCGTTCTGGGTCTATTTATCGAGAAGTTTCTAACTAACTTAGATAAAGAGACATTAGATCCAATTTGTAAACTATCATGGTGTGCATAGGTATCAGATAACATAGACCTATAACCCTTAATAGTAACAGGCTGCAGTTTGATCTCGTCAAACAAGTATACTAGAAAGTTTGCAATATCTGGTATGGAGGAATCAAAAAAATATCAACAGAATGATCTCTACACCAATGACGAAAAACTTTCCACTTAGCCGCATAGTTTAGCGAAAAGGAGGTCCTCCTACAGTTAGAAATCGAGTCCACTGCTCGTCCTGTAAAGTGCTTGCCATGCAAGAAGGACCGCACAACGGAAATACGTGAAGGTTGAGACCTTGCAGGTTGTGATGAAGTTGACGCGATTTTTTATGCAAAAGAAGATCCTCCCGTGGAGGAAGCTTTCACGGTAAGTCCCACAGCAGACACCTGAGTAGATTTATCCACGGTCTCTGTGGAGACAGAGATGCTACCAACAGAATCTTGCATTGAGATTGTTTTATCTTTAGCAACACTTGCTGAATTAACAGTGCTGGAGGATACGCATATCCTATCATTCCGTCCCATGAGATCAACAGAGCGTCTACTGCATATGCTCGTGGATCCGGACATGGTGACACATACGTCTGCAACTGATTGTTGAGATGTGTCACAAATAAGTCTATCATTGGCCGTTCCCACTGGTAGCAAATCTGATTGAATACCTGTTTGTTGAGAGTCCACTCTGACGACAACAAGCGACCCTTCCGTGAAAGGGAGTCTGCTAGCACATTCAGACGACCCGGTATGTGACGGACCGAAAGTAGAACTTGGTGTTCTAGAGCAAACAGAAGGATTCTTTCCGTTAAATTGAATAACGGAACGGAATGAGTGCCTCCCTGGTTCCGGATATACGCCACTACTGTCGTATTGTCGGACAGGATTTGGACATGAGCTTTGTGAGTAATGTCCATCCAATGGCGTAACGCAAGCCAAATTGACATCATTTCCTTGATGTTTATGTGCTTGCTTAAAAACTGTGGATCCCAAAGACCCTGGCACCTCGAATCCGTTGGGATCAATGTTGCACCCCAACCTGTTTGACTGGCATCCGTCATAATCGTAAAACTCGGATCCGGCAACTGCAGCGTAACTCCCTGAGTCAACCACTGAATGTTTGCCCAAGTCTGAATCTCTTGTTTCACTTGATCTGACAAGAGAACGTCTATATCGAGCAAATGAATCTTCACACTCCAATTCTGAGTCAAGAAAATTTGGAGAGGACGAGTGCGCAACCACCCCATCGGAATGAGATCCGCAGCGGCTCCGCACAGACCTATCAGTCTCATGAACTCCCTTGCTGTGACTTTGTCTGCATGAAGACAATAGCGAGCGTAACAACTGATTAACTTCGCTCAGGTTAACGGCAGACGAACGAGATTGTTGTGCATCTCGAAGCTCATTCCCAGATGAGTGAATGACTTGGATGGCACCAGATCCGACTTCTCCTCGTTTATAACAAAACCGAGACGTCGGAGCAATAGAAGCAGATTCTGCACATCGTTCTGAAGCGTTAACTCGTTGCTGTACCTCTGAAGAATGTCGTCCAGGTAGGCCGACGTTACTGCAGACGAATGAGCTCGGAAATACATCATTACCGAGTTCATTACTCGAGTGAAAGCCCAGGGCGCTAGGTTCAATCCGAAGCACATCGCCCGGAATTGATATACAACTCCTAGGACTGCGAAGCGTAGATACTTTCTGAATGTCGGATGTACCATGACGTGAAAGTACGCATCTTTGAGATCTATGCTTGTAGCATAATCGTTCACCCAAATACTCGCTCTGACCAATCAAATCGTCTCCATATAGAACTTCGGAGCGACGATCAGCTTGTTTATCCAGCTCAAATCTACGACTGGACGGAATGAGCCGTCTGGTTTCGGAACCAGAAATAGATGGCTGTAGAACCCCGGTGATTCCTGGTCTTCTACGACCTCTACCGCGTTCTTCATCAAAAGAGACTTACCTACGATAAAAGAGCGTCTCTTTACTGCGGATTTGACGGAAGTTGAGTCCATTTTGGACTTCGAGTTAATGGAGGCTTTCGTTCGAAGGATATTCTTAGTCCTTCCGAAATCACCCCTCTCACCCAAGGGTCGTCCGTAATCGACGCCTACTCTTCTGTAAAACTCGACAACCTTCCGCCAACCGGAACACGATAGAGGTTCAAACCATCACCTCCTGGACCTGCGGGAGGAGAAACCACGTCCTCCACGACCCGCACCTCGTCCCGTCGACCTCGGGACGTCAGACCAGTTGTCTCGGCCCGAAGAACGTCCCGCACGTGAGTCGCTGCCTTGAAGGTCTCTAGAAAAAGACCAAGAGGACGCAAAGGAACCTCTATAGGAACCTCTCTTGGGCGTATTTGTCCCAGAAGTGCCTGTCTTACTCTTATCTGCTGAATCCGACCTTTTGGAAGCGGATTTAAAAAGCAGAGAATCCAAAGCTTTCTTAGTTATTTTATCATAGATTGCTGAAAGCTTGCCATCGAAGAGAAGCTCTCCGGAGACCGAAGCGACTCTGAGAGAGTTCTTCACCTTACTATCCACGCGTGTGGATGTAGCTAGGGCTGCGTCACGTCTAACCAACTCCAGGTTTGCCACTGAAAGGGCGGAGTTATACGTGGAATAAGCCACTGCCCTTGAAAGAAGTCTTAATGAGGATTGTATATCCTGGAATTCTTTCCCTTGAAGATGCAGTGATAACGCCTTTGTAAGGTGGTCTGCGTATGATAAAGTGTCTAAGCTGGCTCTGTTAGACGTAATTGTCGTTTCCAACACCGCGGTTGGAATGGACATAGACGACGGTAATGACAATTCCAAGTCTTCCGCCTCGTCGTCTAGACGCAGAGGAACTCTCGGTATGCCCTGTCCTGCCGTATCGAATTTATTCCTTGAATTGATGAAAGGCAGGTTAAGAGCATTGGCGGACAAGAAACCAGCTTTGCCTGTTTTGGAAGCAAGCTTAAAGATAGCGTCGTTCAATAATTTGAATGTTCTTGTGACATTATTGGACTGTGACGGAAACTCAGGGACGATGTCTCTGAACCGCTCAAAAAATTCAGTGTCCAATGACGCTATCAGTCTCTTATCCGGTATCACAGCAGTCTGGCCTGACGGAACAACTTGAGGAAGGTAGTGCCGGATGAAATCTACGGCAGCTTTATGTTGTTCCGAAAGGGATAGCTCCAAGTCCTCAGTATCCCTTTCGCCATCCGGTCGGACCTCATGATGCTCCCGGTCGTCCGCACACGATGCTTCGGCGGAGCGTACCGACCCAGCGCCGTTGGATAATTCCTGATCCGACAACGATTCTGTCGTTTGCTGGGATGCTGAGATAATTTGTGCAATCTGAGCTAGCACGTCCGTCATCGAGGCCTGCGGAGTAGCGGTCTTTTGCTGCTTAGCCGCCGGAAGCTCCGCATCAACTGACTCCCGCATACTTCTCTTATGCGAACGTCCGGAGTCTACCGGCCTCTTGTCCCTGGCTACCGGATGGCGTGACCTGGTCGCCGTTGGATCCCTGATTGGCGAAGCTGGCTGAATATCCGCGGTCACGTAGCCAAGGTGCGGTCATGTGCGCTGCTGAGAGGATGAGGAAGCCTGTACAGTCTCTCCGGACTGCCTATATAACGGAGCGTCCCGAGCGGCGGACGTATGCTCCGCTTGCGAAACATTTTGTACCACAACATCTGGTCCCAGATGTTGTTGTACGAGAGAGGGGCCTCTCTCGCTCGCGGCCCGGCTGGTTCTGGACGAGCTAGGAACCGGACTACAAGGCTTCCTCCGATCTCTCCTCTTATCCGCCGTCACTGGGTGTGCACCTAGTATGTTTATAGTGCTCGCATCACCCAAAACTCCTTCCTGGACTGCAACGGACGAACCCGGCTGCTGAACCATTCGGCGAATGGACGCTACACCGGGCGAGCTAGCAGACGACAGCGCCGTCGATCCTACTAGGGACCTCTTAGGCAACTGGCGTATCTCCATGAGCACTTTTGCCGCTAGCTCTTCATTAGATTGTGACGACGGAAGCGCACCTTTGGAAGATAACATGGAAACATCACCCTGTTCTTGTTCCTCTGAAATAGAAACTGATAAACTAGAGTGACCCTGCAGAGAAAGGACCGGCATAGCCCTTTCCCCACTAACAACATACCGTGACACACGTTTCCAATGTTTGTCATCCCAATATTCACATACTGAACAGGTGTTAGTGCGAGTACACTGACAACAATTAATACAATGATCATGAAAGTCAGAGGAAGATTTCCTCTCATTACAATTTGAACAATATCCTTTCATTGTGAAAAGACAATAAGTCCTAGTACTCGCACAAACCCCTGAAAACAAAGATACATAATAACATGATCCATTAACATTGAAAAAACAATTGAAATCAAAAATAAATTTTGACAAAATATTTTTTCAGCAAAGCCCAAGTTTCTGAAAAGTAACGTTGAGCCCCAATGGATCCCAAGCCTAAGTGTGGACAAAAATTTTTTACATTATTTTAAATAATTAATGCAACACTTACGAATAATAATAATGTATCTTGTAATAAGATAAACTAGTACAAAGGCAAAAAGCCCCCCTCAAAAGAGACTGTTGCCAATGTAAACAAGAAGTGTATAAACACCAGAAAACATGACTCCAGGCACTGACAATCCTGGCCCGAAATCAGTTACCAAAATATACACTATCTGATGCAAAACAGAGACTTCCAGGGAAGAATCTGCAGAATATCAGATGGTAGATGCAGAACACTACGTCTAAACACCCATGGGTGAGAAAGTAAACATGGGGAAAATAACAGAATTCATTCTGGTACCAAGCTAAATCTCCCAAGAAATTTTAGTAGTAATCTTACTCAAAAATATGCCAAAAGCATGGGAGAATAGTAAGGAGGGACTTAAAGGACAAGGGGAGAGGAAACACTGAATAAGCAGTGCAACTCCATAGCAAGAATGACAACAACAGGCCCATGCCTCGAAAATAGGCAACTTAACATAATTTCACTACAAAATTTTAAGTTACAGCCCTGAATATTTTCTGTCACTCCTTTTTCCTCTCCTCCTTCTATATCCTCCTTAGAATCACCATTTCTCCAATATTTATGTGTCTGGCATCATCTAAACTGAGATTTACAAGCACAAAGATCAGTGAGATGTTAACTGATGAAGGGCCAAACAAAGAATGATAATTGGCGCCAATTTCGGGACGTCCTTGACACTGCACATGCGCAGTGAGGGCAAAGTATGGAGGACCTTCAGGACATGCTTTCTTTTGGTTTTAGATGCAAATTTTGGGGATTGGGGGGCAAAATTTGTGTTTGGCCCTAGAATTTTAAGAGTTAGCACCAGCTATGTCTGGGTCATTGGTACAGTATAAAAATACATATATCACGAAAAATAATGTGAATAATCAAGAGAATATACAAAAACAGAGCCCTGTATGCCTGGATGGTGAAGCAACAGCTACAATTCCACAATACAGAACAGGAACATCCAGAAGCCAGCCGACCAGGCGACTGGGGCAAAAAAGTCGCCTTGGATTGCATAACTTTGCCCTGACTTCACTAAAATGTGAAATCGTGTCGCCCTGTAATTGGTAAATTCCCAATTGACCTACCTTGAAATTAGGTGAATTCACGTAGAATTTACAAAGTAATTTCCATCTGAAAAGAGTATTATTGCTAGGGTTAATTGTTATTGTGATTAATTTTCATAGTAACTAAAAATAAAATCAGCATCTAAAAACAATGCCCGATTAATAATGTAATCGCAAACCATCTTGGCTGCATTGAAATTAGGTGACAAGTCGTCAAGTTAAGACAAGATTTTCTATTTAAGTTATCTTTAAAATAAGTATTTTTCACACTCAGAATTTTTTTTCTGGGGAGACTTTTTTTTGTAAATGCAGGAGTTTTAATTCCAATCTGGATTTTATTTTTGTCCAAGACGTTTTGAAAACAGTATATTGACCAGAATAGAATAGAACAGAACAGAACAGGACAGAACATTGACCTCCTTTTTACTCACTCTGTACCAAGAAATGGACACACTTGAATTGTTTAATTCAAGGCTGATCTGTCTCTTCTAAAAAGTAAATGCCCATTTGAATTTGAATTGTAAACTTTTCTTTTTATAAATAAATTAATACAGAAAGGCATATTTTTTTCTCGTAAACAATTCTTTGTACAAATAAATTTACACATTTAAATCAGTCATTTATTTTTGTGAGAGATGAAAATATAATATACCGGTAGATCATGCGAATGCAGAATCATCGCTCTACATTTTCTTCTCACTTCTCCGTTTCATCTGACTTCTCCCTAAAGTCAGTGGAGGGAGAAGTGACTTCTCCCTCAAATTACCCTCTAGGCTGGTCCCTGGGAACATCATCAACATAGAGTCAAAAGGCATCACTGTTGATGAGCAAAATTAAAGTGCATCTTCACGAGATGGCGGAAGAAAAAAGAATGACACATTCGTTATACGTCTGTGCACTGGTACCAGAATCTGTGGATTAGTACAGAGAAGAATGTCTCCTACTGGGTGTGTGTCAATCGCACCCAACCCAGTTTTGGCTTATTTCTTCTTGGTGCTTTTGCACCACTTTTTCTTTTCCAAATCACTTGGGAAAGAACAAAAAGAGAATATATTGCCAAGTTAGGGACTTCTACTGTAGTGCAAGCCTGTTGTAAATAATTGTGAGGTAGGTTGATAAGAAATATATTAGTTGCTGAGTCATATTTAATATCCACCACCACTCCCTTTCTGATTATTTATCCAACAAGCTATTTTTTGACATAAACTTGCATGAGGAGAGTGGGGAGAGGTGATATTGTCCCCATATTATATCAAGATTGATATATCCTTAGTTGATAATTCTATGAGATTGATATTTTTCTGCATATTCTGGCTGGTCTGACTCATTTGCACTGAGTGACCTTTAAGTGCATGTTTACATCTTTGTTACACTAATCGATTTTAAATCAGTGTACATATAGCTGTTGATTGTTTAATTGTTTAAGTAGGTCAAGGACCTTGTTTACATGAATGAAGACAGAGTCACCTAGAAACTGATAGAAAACAGAATATTGGAGAACATTCTATATGAGTACTACTATATAAAGGTTTGTCAACAGAATTCAAAAACTTTTTTTCAGAAAGACACATTTCAGTTAAAATAGATATTGGAGATTATTATTTTTCCATAACAGTATATTTATTATATAAGCAGTGATTCTTTGTGAATTTGGAAAAGTGATTCCAAAAGAGAATTTTGAAGAGAATTTATACTTTCTGTGAAACAGAATATATTTTTTGTGAAAAGCCAGGATTCTACTGGATTATTTGGAAATTACCTGTGGAGCCAATACTTATTGGATTTTTACTCTATTTGAATTTTGCTGAGCATTTTATTATATTTTATTGGAGACTGCAGAAATTTCTAAGCGAACATTTTATTACAAATCTATGGGATACTATTTCTGAAGACACATTCTTGGATTTAATACTACCAGCTGGAAAATTCCTTCACAAGATTCTTTATCACTGGATTACTGGATTCTGTCGAACTGTATTTTGCACTAATTCAATAATTGATAAGTACCACTGTTTTTATTTTCTGTAAACCAATTAGTGTAAGATCTTTGTATCATTTTTTTAATATATATTTTTTTTAATTAAATTTCAGAATAATTAAATTCATAGTTATTGTTGCTGATTCTCAGATTTCTTTCTGTGACCAATATCTCTATATTTTAGAATGTCTGCATGTATGTCTGTCTGTCCGCTATAGAAATGAATATGGGGCCACCCTGAGTGTCCAAAATGGGTCTACTAGGAGTACTTTTTTATGGCGGAGGTCATCGTCAGGTTTAAAAAAGTGTGTGGGGTGGGGGAGGGGTGGGCACCAAAAATTATGACCCAAATTTTTTTTTACCGATATATATCTTCAAATGGGTCTACTAGGGGTACATTTTTATCAGGAATCTAATGGTGAGGTTTAAAAAAGTATCGGGGTGGGAGTGGGGGTACAGAGGGGCACCAAAAGTTATGGCCAAAATTTTTCTCACCGATATAGGTCTTCAAAGGGGTCTACTAGGGGTAATTTTTACCACGAATCTAATGGTGAGGTTTAAAAAAGTGCTGGGGTGCGGTGGGGGGTGGGGGTGTAGAGGGGCACCAACTCAGCCCGAGCGATGCCGGGTAACCCTGCTAGGACACCGCAACAGAAATTGGGGGCTCGTTGCCGAGATTGAATATTAGATAATGAGAAAGCTTTATTTGCATATTGCAATTATTATTTTGGCTCACTTTCAAAACATTTAACTTTTCTTAGAAAATTTCAGTATTATTATTTCTATAATCTGAGAACTAGCAAACCTTTTCATCATGGTATTTATTGGGACAGAATTTATTTCTGAGTTTGAAAGCTCTCCTAGTTTGGCCCTTTTAGAATCTCTTAACTGGTAGAGTGCTAAATTTTTTTTGGTCATCAAAGTTTGTTCAGAAGTCTTTGCCTTGTTGCAATTTATGAGAGAGTGCCTACAGGCACTCTCTCAAAAATTGCAACAAAGCAAATCCTTACAGACTAAATTATATCCCTTCAGTGGTAAAATGATGCACGTCAACAGAGTATGAAACCTTACAGTTATGGTACCTGTTCTTCAGAATAAAGCCCAAATATGGGCTTCCAGCACTCTACCAGTTAAGAAGGAGGATTTATTCCAACTTGCTCAGAATCTAAAATTACCTGCCACTCCTGGCCTGAACAAGCATGAATTTAAACAGCTCATTGTTAATCATTATATGGATGAAGGCCTTTGGCCTCAGTCTGAAACTCCCCCTCTGAACCACAACCTATTGATGCCCTTGAACTCAAAAAGTTAGAATTAGAATTAAAAAAGTTAGAAATGCAACAAAAATGAGGGAAATTGAAATTCGGGCCCAAAAAGAAAGGGAACAAATTCAGGCTCAAAATGAAAAAGAGGATATGGAATTAAGATTAAGGGAAATTGAAACTCAAAAAGAAATGCATTTAAGAGAACTAGAAATTCAGGCCCAAAAAGAAATAAAAATAAAAGAATTAGAATCACAGCATTAAGGCTCAAATGTAATTTCACCAAGTAGATTTGATGCAACTAAACATGTTAGGCTAGTTTCCCCCTTTCAAGAAAAAGAAGTTGATAAACATTTTTCACATTTTGAAAAAGTGGCAGCAAGTTTAGAATGGCCAAGGGATGTCTGGACTTTGTTATTACAAAGTGTTTTGAAAGGGAAGGCCCAAGAAATCTATTCCGCTCTATCTTTTGAGCAAACAATAATTATGACACTGTTAAAGAGGCTATACTTAAGGCATATGAACTTATTCCAGAGGTCTATAGGCAGAAATTCAGAAATTATTGTAAAAACGAAAATCAAACTCATGTGGAATTTGGCAGAGAGAAGCAAAATTTATTTGACAGGTGATGCCATTCCAAAGAAATAGAGAAAGATTTCTCAAAATTAAAAGAAATGATGCTAATTGAAGAGTTTAAAGGAAAGATACATTCAGACATAAAGGCCCACCTGGATGAACAAAAAGTTGAGACTTTAAACAGGGCAGCAGAACTAGCAGATGACTACGCATTGACTCATAAAATGAGTCGTAACAGTAACTCCACAAATTTTCGACCTCACAGGAATTCTTTCCACAGTGGACCTAACCCAACTTCAGATAATAAGTCATCCTTCCAATCCTCCAAACTTTTCACCGCCCAAATTTAATAAGAAATCTGGTGAAAATAAACCTCTAATGCCAGCCCTACACCATTACGACCCAACAGTTCAACTAAAACCTGTAATTATTGTAAGACACCAGGGCATTTACTATCTGATTGTTGGCTGTTAAAAAGGAAAAGTGAGTCCTCAACTTCACAGAATGCACTAGCATGTGCTCCAGGCCCGGAAAATGAAAAATGTATACCAATTTTAATATTTTTAATACTTACCAATGGCCCAGACTAGCTGGTGAAACCCAATTTATTACTAGGGCCAAACACAAATTTTGAATTCCCAAACCCCCAAAATTTGCCAAAAAACTCCAAAAAGAGAAAACCAGTATGGTCTTCCATACTTTTCGCGCAATGCGCAACTTGTTATCAAGGACAACAATAGGCTACTGCCATCTTGTCATTCTTTATTGTTGTGCCTGTTAAATGTTAATAAGTACACTAATTTAACTCAGCGGGGAGGAAAGAGTGTCCACTCAAGGGAGGGCCAACCTCATCTGGGCCATTGGTAAGTATTAAAAATATTAAAACTGGTATAAATTTTTCATATTTTTCCACTATACCAATGGTCCAGACTAGCTGAGAATAGTAAACAGGCAGGCGGACCTAGTACTTGATATTCATTGCTCCTATTACAGAAAAACAATGAAAATATAGTTATAACTCTATTTAAGGCCTAGCATAACCCATTATGCTAATTTGATAAAGGAAGAAAAAATATAAAGAATTCCAGAAAAATGAGACTCTTTATTAATCATTAAAAGTGTCCGAGTATTTTATGGTAAAGCTCATCTTGACACATGACATTTACAATAACACTTCACACCGAGCTACACATTAAAAGCATATAATACATTGAAACAGCTTCACATCGAGCTACACATTAAAACTACCGTAGCACCGACCCCAGGTCACCATCACTGAAGGAGGTATGCCCATGCTTTTCACTATAAAGCCAGATGACCATTCGGGAATACCCCCCCCCCCCTTCCCCTTGTTTTGAAAGTAACTACACATCAAAACAAAGAGGGTAGCAGACTGGTGACAGTGCTAGAGCAGACCTAACAGAAGGTTGAATGAAATTCCTAAGTAGAATGGACGACATTCTGAGCTACCGATAACAGTCCTAAAGATCTGAGATCAACTGAAATTGATTCTAAATCTCGAAGATAAAATTTGGTAAAAGTCGTCTGTTGAGTCCAGTAACCTGCTTGCATCAAATCCTTCAAAGAAGTACTACTAGCATAAGCCCAAGAAGAAGCCAAAGCTCTAACTTCGTGAGTTGAGATCTTATGAGCTATTCTCTGATTCACAGACAAAGCATTGTAAGCTGTCCGATTAGCTAACTGAATCCATTTAGATATGGAATGAACAGAAATATCACTTCTATTAGGAAGAAGAGAAAGAAATAACCTCTTCTAATAAAACTAGAACGCTGCTTATAAATCATAAGTGCTCTTACTGGACACAACAAAGGTCTTTGACCATCTGAAGACGGTAATGCTTTTATAAGAATTGGATTAGGCCGTCTGTCCGGGACCTGATTCTTAGCTAAGAATCCCACTTTCGTTGTGAAAGTAAAAGAATTACCTACACTACGATAATGAGAGTCTTCAACAGATAAAGCATGAAGATCACCAACTCTTCTCGCTGATGCAAATGCTAAAAGGAAAGCCGTTTTATAAGTAAGAAATTTAAACTCAACAGTATTTAACGGCTCAAAAGGTTCTTCTTGAAGTTTCAAAAGAACCCAAGCTAAATTCTACTTAGGGACTAGTCTCAAGGTACGAGGTCTGTTCACAGAGAAATTCCTCATTAATTATTTAAAGATACATCTGACCCAATGTTTAATTTCCCTTGATGTGCATAGGTGTCAGAAAGCATAGACCTAGAGCCCTTAATAATGACTAGCTGTAGCTTAACTTCGTCAAAAAGATAAATAAAAAAGTTAGCTAACTGAGGAATAGTTGGGTTAAAAAAATCAATCGGTTGTGTTTCACACCAACGAACAAACACATTCCACTTCGCTTCATAATTTAATGAAGAGGAGGTCCTCCTACAGTTAGAAATTGCATCCACAGCTCGTCTGGACAATTGTTTTCCATGCAGGAAGGACCGCACAATGGAACAACATGAAGGTTGAGGCTTTCCGGATTGTGATGAAGCCGACAGAGTTTCCCCTGCATCAGAAGATCCCTGAGAGATGGTAACTTCCGTGGAAAGTCCCACAGAAGCTCCCTCAGAAGATTTATCCACAGTCTGTGTGCCGACTGACATGAAACAAGTAGAATCTTGCAAGAGGACTGTTTTATCTTTAGCAAAATCTGTTGAATGAGGGGAGCTGGAGGGTAAGCATACCCTATTATCCCATCTCAGGAAATTGACAGAGCGTCTACTGCATAAGCCTGAGGGTCCAGGCATGGAGACACAAAAGTCTATAACTGATTGTTCAGACTTGTGGCAAAAAGATCTATCAATGGCCATTCCCACTGGAAGCAAATCTGATTGAAGACAGATTTTTTCAACATCCAGTCTGAAGGTAGCAGGCGATCCTTTCTCGATAGAGAGTCTGCTATTACATTGCGATGGCCTGGAATATGAATATCGATATCAGAATCTGATTCTTCTGAGAGAAAAGAAGAATATTTTCGGTGAGATTCAACAGCTGGACGGAATGAGTACCTCCCTGATTCTGAATATAGGCTACTACTGTTGAATTGTCCGACAGAATTTGAACATGTGAGTTTATTACTCGACTGAGCCAATGATTTAGAGCTAACCACATTGCCCTCATTTCTTTGTAGTTTATATGGGACACTAGAAACCGACTCTCCCATAAACTGTGACACACTTGATCGCCCGGAATCAGAGAGGCACCCCAACCCTCCTGACTGGCATCCGTCATCATTATGAACTATGGATCCTGGATCTGAAGCAGTATTCCCTGGGATAACCACTGGATATCTGCCCAAATTTGAAGATGATGCTTTACTGACTGTGTTAAAGCAATTGGACTGTCCAACGACTGATGCTTTACACTCCAATTTTGAATAAGATAAATTTGAAGAGGACGAGTGCGCAAACGACCTAGCAGAATTAATTCCGCGGCGGCGGCGCAAAGTCCTACCAGCCGCATAAACTCTCTTGCAGTAATGTCTTGTGCATTTATGCAGTATTTTGCGTAAAAAGAAACTAATTTTGCTCTTGCTACAGGCAAACAGACCCGATTGTTGTGAGTATCGAAACTCATCCCCAGGTGAACGAAAGACGTCTTCGGCATTAAATCTGACTTGTTGACATTGATTATAAAACCTAGGTGTCGCAGCAGTGATAGCAGACTCTGAACATTGCTTTGAAGAGCATGAAAATTTCTGTATCTTTGAAGAATGTCATCCAGATATGCCGACGTCATCGAAGCCACGTGTGCCCTGAAGTGGCTCATCATCGCATTCATCACCCAATTGAACGCCCATGGAGCAAGGTTCAGGCCAAAACACATTGTGCTGAACTGGTATACTCTTCCTTGAAATGCAAAACGGAGGAATTTCCGAAACGCCGGATGAATCAAGATGTGAATATACGCATCCTTTAAGTCTATGCTTGCGGCGTAATCGTTCACTCAGATGCTGTTTCTCACCGACCAAATTGTTTCCATATAAAATTCTGGAGCAATTATTAGCTTGTTTATCCAACTGAGATCTATGACAGGCCGGAACGAGCCATCTGGCTTCGGAACAAGAAAAAGATGACTGTAGAATCCCTTTGAATTGAGATTCTCTATGACCTCTACTGCCTCCTTTGTAGAAGAGTCTACCGCAGAAATCAAAGCCTCTCTTTTTGTTACATTTTGTGGAAGGCTCGTAAAACATGGAATCTGCATCAATGGAGGTTTTCTCCGGAACGAAAGACGTAGACCACTTTTTACATCTCGAACCCAAAGATCCTCTGTTAAATTGGTCCAGTTGCTTTCGAATTTTGAAAGCCTTCTGCCAATCGGAGAACAGTAGAGGTCAAACTCTTCATTTGTAGGACTTATAAGAGGAGAAACCTCGTAAAGCCCTCACACTGCGACGTCGGTGTGGGGTTACGCGTTTCATTATTAACCGACTGCGCCATCCCCTTTTTAAAGTCGCTCCCTTGCTTCGAGCCACCATGACTACGATTAGCTCTAGAAGCACCACAGACTGAGCCTCTCTTGGAGAAAAATCTACCTCTCCGAGGAGCGCCACTTGTGGAAGGCTGAGGTTGCGAAGCTGAGCGCAACAGAAGCTGACTTGTGGCTTTCTTAGAAGCATCTTCGAAATACTGCCTTTAACTGGTCATTAAATAATGAAGAGCCTGAAGCTGGAGCGGCCCTTAGAGAGCTCTTAACACTGTCATCGATAAATGACGTAGATTTTAGGGCAGCATCGCGCCTGACCAACTCTAAATTCGTTTCTGAAAGAGCAGAGTGGTGTACATAATGGCACAAGAGAGCACTCTCAAAGGAGATAACAACTCCTGTGGGCTCTCAGATTCCAGACTGCCGACCAATGCCCTGCAAATGTGGTCTGCAATGATGCTAGATGCAATGCAGGTGTCTAGAACAAACAAACTGATGCTACACGATGACTGAAGAGACATACCTAAGTCCCTTGCACCGTCATCCAATCGCAGAGGAGCTCTCAGAATCTTTTTCCCGCCTACCTTACTTTAGAAGGTATTGCCTGTGAACGGTAGGTCAAGCTTCCTTTCCGAAAGGAAAGAACTTTTTCTAGCCTGAGCCAGGCCTGCAATAGCATCGTCAACGCAATCGAAAGCATCTAACGCTTGGACGGATTGCGTCGGATACAGAAGGATACTTTCCTTCGACTTGATGACCTACCTGTCCAAAGAAGAGAAAGACCTGGCTCTAGAAGGCGCAGCACTCTGGCCAGACAGTATTAATTCAGGCAAAAAATCCTGTAGGAACCTTATAGTTTCCATATGTTGCTCAGCCAAAGATGTAATGTCAGTCTCGTCTTCATCAAGCCCCCCAACACTACCATCTAGAGGTTCCTGGTCTGGTCTATTATCGGCATACTCATTATTTGAGGAAACCCTCCTTTCTGCCGATCCAGCACCGTCCGAATCATCCGAAACAGACATCGATGACGGTCAAACTTTATGCTGCTGGGAATCTGCAATTAGCTGGGCAATTTGCTCTAGCAATTCCGTATTCGAGGCTATGTCCACCCCCGTTCTACACCATTTCGGATCCGGGAGGTGATCTGACACAGAGTCCTGTGTCCGTCTTTTAGAAAAATACATCTGCCTCGAAACGCTAGCCTCAGAGAGAGCCAGATCTTGGCTCTGACTCTCCACCTCTGGTTCCTGCCGACTAGCATGCAGTCTACTGTGCTGAGTCCTGGAAGCGGATGAAGAAGAGGCTTTTCTGTCAAGACTCCTGCCAGCCGTACTGGCAGAGAAAGGTACACCAGAAACAACTGGCTCCGAAGCATTATCTACAGGACTACCAATGGGAATGGCAATTAAAGTCGATTCATTCGGTTTTGACCCCAAAACAGAAGAATGCTTCGCTACTGATGCACCCTTCAACTTGACTGGCCTCTTCCCCTTACGTGCCATTGTCTGTACAGAGGACTGTCTTCCGTCCTCCTTATCCTGGACCACTACAGATTTTCCCAGTATGGAAGCACTAATGAAAGGCTCTGTTACACCGGTCGAGCCAGTTGACTGTCTGCTTGCCCAAGGTACCGAGTATTCTGCGATACCTCGTAAGTCAACACGCTCTGTATCTGAAGACGACGGCAGTACAGAACTTGATGTTATACCATGACCAATACCATGTTCTTGTTCATCTGAAATGGAAACAGAATTCTGATTAACAACCTTGGGCGAAAGCACCGAAATCGGTGCTTTGCCGACACACACATAAGTAAATAGAGAATTCCATCGCTTGGAATCCCAAGAACAGCAAGTTGCACAGGTAACATCTTTAGAGCAACGAGTGCAACCCAAAAATGATGAATGAGAACCAAGAAAGGACTTTTTCCTCTTACATTTCAAACATGAAGACTTCATAATATACACACGCCCGAGGCAAAAAATTTAGCTGAATAGAAGCCGGTAACCCAAGTCCAACACAGGCACAACGAAGGCCCAGGTCAGACACTGGTATCCAAAGAATACCCTTCACAATAGAGAAACTTCCACAGAAGATTCCCCATAGAGAAGGGTAATGGCAAAACAGACACGTCCGACTATGTCAAAATCCGGTACGCAACAAATGGGGTACGCAATATCCACATTCCATAATTTTACCTTAGATTTTTAAAAAACAGAATTTTTAAATTAATAACAAACTCCAGAAACAGTAAATTGTTCTTAAAAATCTAATGAAGGGATTCAAGAGGAGAAGGGTGAACATTGAACAAACACCAAGTAATTAATAACAAAGAATGAATGAATCAGGAGCATATCCCGAAAATGGGAAGAACAAGAAATATTTTTTAATTTCAATAAAGTTATAGCCCTGAACATTCAAAAATTCAATGTCCTTATTCAGCTAGTTTCTGCTGCAAATATTCCATCAGTCAACTCCATAATCGTGTCTGGCTTTATTACACTTTTAGGATTTTATAGCACAGAAGTCAGGATATGTGTTGATCTGACATGGGCCAAACAACAGAATGACAAGATAGCGGTAGCCTATTGTTGTCCTTGACAACAAGTTGTGCACCATGCAAAAGGAGGACCATACTGGTCTTCTCTTTTTGGAGTTTTTTGGCAAATTTAGGGGGTTTGGGGTTTCAAAATTTGTGTTTGACCCTGGTAATAAATTGGGTTGCTCCAGCTAGTCTGGGTCATTGGTACAGTGGAAAAATATTATGTAATAAAGCAAGATGCTTTAGAAAATTATAAGCCATTTATTTCTGAAGGCTTTGTTTCCCTTGAGGGGGATAAGCACTGTTCCTTACCAATAAAAATACTGAGAGACACAGGGGCTACTCAGTCTTTAATGTTAGAAGGCATTTTGCCATTTTCTGAAGAAAGTGCTACAGGGGCACAAGTTCTAGTATCGGGTATTGAGTCACAAGCTCTTTAAATGTCCCACTTCATAAAATAAATTTGAGAAGTAGTTTAGTAAATAGGACTGTGACAGCAGGAATCAGACCTACTCTACCTGTAAAAGGTATTTCTTTATTATTCGGAAATAACTTAGCTGGTGACAAAGTCACCGTAGAACCTTAAGTGGTGGATAAGCCGAGCACAGAAGAAAATATTAGTAATTTCAAGGAATGTTTTCCTCTTGCCTTTCCAGCATGTGCTGTGATTCGGTCTATGGCAAAGAAAGCTGAAGCTGATAACAACCAGCAACCTCAATTGTGTTGATTTGAAAAAAAAAGCTGAGGATAATGACAGTCACAGAATTATTGATTCTGAAGACATTGATTTGTCTCAGACATTTTTGAGTCCATGTGATGACTCCTCCAAATATTGTAAAGAGGCCTCTACACCTGAAAGTGATAGGGAGACCTCCTTAAATATCATTTCTAGGACTTCTTTAATTGAGGAACAGGAATGTGATCCTGACCTTGCCGAGCCACGTGAAAGGGCTCTAACAGAAGCTGAAGCCCAAAATTCCCGTCAGTTATTTCAAATGAAAGTGTCAATGACACTGTAGCTTAACTTGTGTGTTATGTTTGATGAAAAGGATAATGTTCAATGTTTATGAAAGGATTATGAAATAAGAAAAGAATTGTGATAATTGGGAATATGTTCATTTCTGTTCCCTGTATGCTATGTTTTTGATAAAAAATAGTATGAGGTGTACACTGTATTAAAGAGCTGAGGGGTGGGTTAATATGACCTCACAGTTAATGTATGCGGCCCTCACTGTTAACGTATATCAATGAAAGTTACCAAGTTACAGCGAAATTATTCCAAAACGAGTCATCTTATCAACTTACATTGAAATCCCTTCATAAATATGGCCTGTAGACTGTGCTAAAGGTTTTCGGGCTCCGGGCCCCTGCAGCCGTCAGTTTCCCAATTGCGTCCAAAGGGGACGTTCTCATCTAGACATTATATGAACTCAACCTACCAAGTTACAATGAAATTCCTTCATAAATATGACCTGTAGACTGTGCTAAAGGTTTTTGGGCTTTGGGCTTGGGCAGCCATCATGGTTGAATGATCGCAACCAAAAGTTACATTCTCATCTGGGCATCATCTGGAGTGATCCTACGAAGCTACAATGAAATCCCTTCAAAAATATGACCTGTAGACTGTGCTCAAGGTTTTCGGGCTTCGGGCCCCTGAAGCCGTCACAGTTGACCAATCACGACCAAAACGTGATGTCATCATCTAGGCATTATATGGAGTCAAACTAACAGGTTACAATGAAATCCTTCCATAAATATGACCTATACAATATGCTAAAGGTTTGGGGGTTTTGGGCTCGGGCAGCCATCAAGGCTGAATGATTGTGACCAAAAGGGGACGTTCTCATCTAGACATTATTTGGAGTCATCCTACCAAGGTACAATGAAATCCCTTCATAAATATCACCTGTAGACTGTGCTAAAGGTTTTCGGGCTTCAGGCCCCTGTAGCCGTCACAGTTGCCTAATGGTGTCCAAAAGGGGCTGTTCTCATCTCGACATTTCATGAAGTCAACCTACCAAGTTACAATGAAATCCCTTCATAAATATGACCTGAAGACTGTACTAAAGGTTTTCGGGCTTTGGGATCGGGCAGTCATCATGGTTGAATGATCGCAACCAAAAGGGGACATTCTCATCTGGGCATCATCTAGAGTGATCCTACGAAGTTACAATGAAATCCCTTCATAAATATAACCTGTAGACTGTGCTCAAGATTTTCGGGCTTCGGACACCTGTAGCCATCACAGTTGACCAATCACGACCAAAAGGGGATGTCATCATCTATGCATTATATGGAGTCAACCTAACAAGTTACAATGAAATCCTTCCATAAATAAGACCTATAGACTATGCTAAAGGTTTTTGGGCTCAGGTAGCCATCAAGGCTGAATGATCGCGACCAAAAGGGGACATTCTCATCTAGACATTATTTGGAGTCATCCTACCAAACTACAATGAAATCCCTTCATAATTATGACCTGTAGACTGTTCTAAAGGTTTTCGGGCTTCGGGCTTCGGGCCCCTGTAGCTGTCACAGTTGCCCAATCATGTCCAAAAGGGGACATTCTCATCTAGACATCATAAGGAGTCATCCTACCAAGCTACAATGAAATCCCTCCATATTAAACATGACCTGCAGACTGTGCTAAAAGTTTTTGGGTTTCAGGCTTGGGTAGCCATCACGGTTGACAGATCATGCCCAAAAGGGGACGTTCTCATCAAGGCATTATACAGAGGCATCCTACCAAGTTACAATGAAATCCCTTCATAAATACGACCTGTAGACTGTGCTACAGGTTTTGGGCTCGGGCAGCCATACTGGTTGAGTGATTGCAACCAAAAGGAGACGTTCTCATCTAGACATGACCCCAAACCTGCATATGAAATTTCGTGATGATCACACAAGAACTGCGGGTTGTAGCCTGTGCTAAAGGAAAATGTGAACAGACTCACAGACTTCCACACGCGTGATGGCAATAGCTTATCTTGACTTTGTCAACTTAAGCTAAAAATCTAATGTACTCATGAGGAAATGACGACCACCAGAAGTACCCACCAATAGTGATTGGGAGGTTATTTATTAAATAGTTGTCCCCACTAAATACCGGAAGGAAGTAATAAGCCTGGCTCATGAAAATCCAATGGCTGGACATTTGGGAGTTAGGAAAACCTTCTCTCGAGTTTAACAGTGTTTCTACTGGCCCAAGCTTCGACAGGATGTTGTCGAATTTTGTAAAACCTGCCACACCTGTCAAATTGTGGGAAAACCCAACCAGAAGATTCCTCTTGCTCCCCCTCAACCAATCCCTGCTATTGAGGAGCCATTTAGTAGAATTATTATTGATTGTGTTGGCCCATTGCCTAGAACAAGATCTGGAAATGAATATCTGCTTACCATCATGTGTGCTTCTTCACGATTTCCTGAGGCTATTCCTCTAAGAAATATTAAAACTAAGACTATAGTTAGGGCCTTGATAAAAAATGTTCACAACTTTCGGTCTACCCAGGTCAGTGCAATCAGACCAAGGCTCAAATTTTATGTCAAACATTTTCCAGCAGGTGACGTATGAGCTCAAAATTAAGCAATACACATCAAGTGCCTACCATCCTAAAAGTCAAGGAGCTCTAGAATGCTTCCATCAAACATTGAAGACCACGATAAAGGCCTATGGGGAGGATAATGAGAAGGATTGGGATGAAGGAGTACATCTCCTCTTATTTGCAGTCCGTGAGGCTGTACAGGAATCTCTGGGGTTCAGCCCTTTTGAATTAGTGTTTGGACATTCAGTGAGGGGTGCACTCACTGCTTTGAAGGATAAATGGCTCGAGGAAGAGCCACCTGTAATTTCTCTCCTGGACTATGTGTCCACTTTTAAGGAAAAATTGCACCAGGTCAGAGAAATGGCAAATAAACATTTACAGAAATCCCAGAGTCACATGAAGACCTGGTATGATGAAAAGGTGAAATTTCGCACATTTAAACCTAGGGACAAGGTGCTAGTATTATTCCCTGCAAAGGACAATGCTTTACAAGCAAGATATTCAGGTCCTTATATTGTTAAACAGAAGATCAGTGATACTGATTATGTTGTTGAGACTCCTGATAACTCAAAAATACTCAGCTGTGCCATATAAATATGTTGAAAACATACTATGAGAGAGAACAAAACTCTCTACCAGTCTCAACAGTCATACACATGGATGAGGTGGAAAATCCTGTGGAGGATATTAATGAAGAAGGCGAAAATGTACCTCTGAAGTTACAGAACTCAGATGTTCTGGGAGATCTACAAAATAAAATGGATTATTTACTGCCTGACCCAAGAAAAGATTTAGTTGATTTAATTTTCAAATATCAACACTTATTGCCCGATGTGCATAGTAGGATATCTGTTATTTTTCATGATGTTGATGTAGAAGCAAATCCTATCAAACAGCATCCATATAGATTGAACCCTTTCAAAGCTAAGATCATGCAAAAGGAAATACAGTATATGCTGGACAATGATATTATTGAACAGAGGCATAGCAACTGAAGTTCGCCTTGTATACTCATCCAAAAACCTGATGGGAGTATCCGATTTTGTACGGATTACTGAAAAGTGAACAACCTCACCAAAACAGACAATTATTCAATTCCAAGAATTAATGACTGCACTGACAAACTTGGTCATGCTAAATTTGTGACAAAATTTGACTTGTTAAAGGGTTATTGGAAAGTTCCCTTTAACAGAAAGAGCAAAAGAAATATCTGCTTTTGTCACCCCATTTGGGTTGTAACAATATAAAGTTACCCCTTTTGGCATGAAAATTTCTCCGGCAACGTTCCAGCACATGGTTAACCACTTAATTGCAGACGTAGATCAAGTGAAGCTTATATTGATGATGTTATTATACACACAGATACAAATTGGGCTGATCATCTAAAGCACATTCAAGAATTTTTTGACAAAGTGACCCAAGCCAACCTAACTATTAACTTGGTAAAATCAGAATTTGGCAAAGCAACTGTCAATTATTTAGGCCATGTTGTGGGTCAGGAGCAGGTGAGGCCGATTGTGGCAAAAGTTGATGCCATTGTAAATTTTCCAGTACCAAGCTCTAAAAAAGAGCTCATGAGATTCTTAGGCATGGCTGGATATTATAGAAAATTTTGTTTAAATTTCTAGGATGTTGTCTCCCCTTTGACCAGTTTATTGAGCAAAAGGGTTAAGTTTGTTTGAACTGAGGAGTGCCAGAAATCTTTTAACAGAATAAAAACATTATTAAATAATTCCCCTGTCCTGGCCACTCCCAATTATGAAAATCCATTCAAATTATTTATAGATGCAAGTGACAATGGAGCAGGTGGGTATATTGCCCAGGAAG
Organism: Pictodentalium vernedei; assembly: GCA_031216915.1. Lineage (NCBI taxonomy): Eukaryota > Metazoa > Mollusca > Scaphopoda > Dentaliida > Dentaliidae > Pictodentalium > Pictodentalium vernedei. Next base: position 598,749,332 of record CM062296.1, on the reverse strand, counting down.
ATTCCCAAGGTATTGATCACCCTGTATGTAATTTCTCCAGAAAATTTCTCAAACATCAAACGAATTACTCTACAGTAGAAAAAGAAACTTTGGCTCTAATTTTGGCATTAACCCATTTTGTGTATCTAGGAACCACTCAATGCCCAATTACAGTTTACACCAATCATAACCAATAAACTTTTATCAATAAAATGAAAAACACGAATCAAAGATTATTGTGCTGGAGCTTAGCCCTTCAAGAACACAATTTAGATATTAGGCATATTTCAGGACGAGATAATGTTGTAGCTGATGCTCTTTCCAGAATATCCTAATTTAAAATGATCTGATCACTCCCCCTTCACTTTAAGTGTTCATATATGTTTATTAAGTTTTTTGTGAAGCTTCTCATGTGTGTACTGTAAACCAGTCAGTGTCTGCTGAAGTTATATAAAAAGTTTTCAGTACCTTCCAACTTTTTCTTTTAAGGTGGGGTGTGTTATAGTCCCCATATTATATCGAGACTGATATATCCTTAGTTGATAATTCTATGAGATTGATATTTTTCTGCATATTCTGGCTGGTCTGACTCATTTGCACTGAGTGACCTTTAAGTGCATGTTTACAGCTTTGTTACACTAATCTATTTTTAAATCATTGTACATATAGCTGTTGATTGTTTAATTGTTTAAGTAGGTCAAGGACCTTGTTTACATGAATTAGGACAGAATCACCTAGAAACTGATAGAAAACAGAATATTGGAGAACATTCTATCTGAGAACTGCTATATAAAGGTTTCTCAACAGAATTCAAAAACTTTTTTTCAGAAAGACTCATTTCAGTTAAAATGGATATTGGAGATTATTATTGTTCCATAACAGAGCATTTATTATAGAAGAAGTGCTTCTTTGTGAATTTGGAAAAAGTGATTCCAAAAGAGAATTTTGAAGAGAATTTATACTTTCTGTGAAACAGAATATATTTTTGTGAAAAGCCAGGATTCTAATGGATTATTTGGAAATTACCTGTGGCGCCAATACTTATTGGATTTTTACTCCATTTGAATTTTGCTGAGCATTTTAATATATTTTATTGGAGACTGCTGAAATTCCTAAGCGAACATTTTATTACAAATCTACGGGATACTAGTTCTGAAAACACATTCTTGGATTTAATACTACCAGCTGGAAAATTCCTTCACAAGATTCTTCACCACTGGATTACTGGATTCTGTCGAAATGTATTCTTGACTAATTCAATAATTGATAAGTACCACTGTTTTTATTTTCTGTAAACCAATTAGTGTAAAAGATCTTTGTATCATTTTTTTTATATATATATTTTTTAATTAAATTTCAGAATAATTAAATTCATAGTTATTGTTGCTGATTCTCAGATTTCTTTCTGTTACCAATATCATTAATATTTCCACACCGTAACAAGGGGGTGAGGGTCTAACAACCGGGAACTTGAGTGGAAGGTTGAACACGAGGCTGCAAGCCCACCCTCCCCTCCCCCCCCCTCCCCCCAAACACACATACACTGGTCATACAAGTTAATGCCATATGAATTATGGAGGTTTTAACAAAATATCTTAGCTGTTGAGTCATATTTAATATCCACCGTCACCCCCTTCCAGATCATTCCCCCAACAAGACATTTCATGATATAAACTTGTATGAGAAAGTGTGCCAATTTACTAAAAATATATATTTATTGGAGAAAGGAGAAAATGTTGATTTTGAATGCTATATTAGCTGTAGGGTTAATAGAATGAGAGGATTTGGAAATTAAAATTTTTTAGTAAATTTTGTTTCTTAACATACCTACCACAATTGTTTACAATTGACAGTAACGTAAGTGCAAGCCCTACTTTGGAACTAACTCAAGTTTTAAGAAACTTTTCCAAACAAGTTGGAAAAGTAATAGAGTGCAAAAGCACGAAAAAGATCGAAAAAGGGTCGAGCGAGACCGGCGCTTGAAATTACAGGTTCTCTCTCTGCACACCTCTTGCGTTTACCGAGCACATGCGCAACAACTGTGTCGTCAATTCCGTATTTCCGCCAATGAGAAGTTTGTGATTTAGAGAGGAGGCATCGATATCAAAGATATCCCCAAGGAGGGTGAGTCTCCGGTAAACAATTGTGGTAGGTATGTTAAGAAATTAAAATTTTTTAGTAAATTTTGTTTCTTAACATACCTACCACAATTGTTTACAATTGGCTGTAATGTAAGTGCAAGCCCTACTTCGGAACTAACTCAAGCTTTTAGAGAACTTTTCCAAACAAGCTGGAAGAGTAATAGAGTGCAAAAGCACAAAAAAAAGATCGAAAAAAGGGTCGAGCGAGACCAGCGCTTGAAATTACAGGTACTCTCTCTGCACACCTCTTGCGTTTACTGAGCGTATGCGCAACAACCATGACGTCAATTCCATATTTCCGTCAACGAGAAGTTTGTGATTTAGAGGGGAGGCATCAATATCAAGGATATCCCCAAGGAGGGTGGGCCTCCGGTAAACAATTGTGGTAGGTATGTTAAGAAACAAAATTTACTGAAAAATTTTAATTTCTTTTCAACCTACTCACAATTGTTTACAATTGGCTGAATAAACAATAGGAGGAGGTGAATCACATAACCAATACCAACAAGTAGCAGCAGAAAGAAAAGCAAGAAGAGCAGAGAACAATAGCGAAACCTGTAATGAAGATAGAGGGAAGGCACCTGAAAAGAACAAGGCTGAGCGAAAGCACAAACCTGATAAAAACAAATTTAACGAGGGAGCACAACAGCCTGAGCAGCAACGAGAGGGACTAAAGAATAAAGGTCCTCAGATTGCTGCTGTAGGTGGCAGAGATAAAAGAAGGAGAAGGTAGAAGCATTCCTCCAGTAAGCCGCATTCATAACATCCCAGAGCGAAACAGAATTGGCGAACGCCCAGGATGTAGAAATGGCACGAACCTCATAAGCATTAAACCGGTTCGAAACAAGATCCGAAGCAGACAAGCGGGAATATGCCAGCTTGAACTGAGTGCGATTAATGTAAGTCTTGATTGCACAAACAGGACATCGACAGCAGGGAGAGCCTGAATGCAGATGGGAGGAGATACTGAACCAGAAAGTTGATTCTTAGCCACAAAAAAAGCAATCAGTAGTGAAGACGACACCGTTAGCCTCATTTCTGAAGAAAGCAGAATCAACAGATAGCGCATGAAGCTCACTGACTCGTCGAGCAGAAGCAAATGCTAGAAGGAAAGCCATCTTATAGGTGAGAAAACGCATATCAGTCTCAGATAAAGGCTCGAATGGCACCCCCTCCAAACAGTGCAACACCCATGCCAAGTTCCACTTGGGTGTAAGATGCAAAACTCGAGGCCTCTTCAAAGAAATGTGCCAAATGAGTTTGGAGAGAAAAAGATTACGACCGATGCACAGCTTTCCCACATAAGCGAAAGTATCAGACAGCATAGATCGACAGCCCTTAATCGTAATAGGCTATAGGCCCTTGGAGTCAAAAAGGTATACCAGAAAATCCGCAATTTGAGCAATTGACGGATGACGGTAATCCACATTGTGATCTGTACACCAGCAGCAGAAAACCTTCCACTTCGCAGCATAAGTCATGCCAGCGGAATGTCACAGCGATGCAGAAATGCACTCCACTGTTCGCCTCGAAAAACTTCTACGTCGGAGACAGGACCTGATAAAAGACAGGCGTGAAGGGACAGACTCGCCAGGTTATTGTGATACTTCCTGGGATGACCCTGGGAAAGAAGATCGCGATGTAGAGGTAGACGAGTTGGCTGATCTGCCAACAGAGGCCGCAGCAGATTGAGGAGACAGAGGTGTGATCCTGCAACTGCAAGCACGAATCTTCGCTAATACTTGAGGAAGAATCGGTGTAGGAGGGAAGGCATAGCCGATCCAACCTGTCCAGTCCAGAGACAGAGCGTCTACCGCAAATGCCAGAGGATCTGGACAAGGAGAGACAAAGGTCTCTACCTAATGATTCCAGCGAGTGGCAAAAAGGTCGACCAGTGGGCGTCCCCATCGCTCGCAAATCGCCTGAAACACCGACAGATGTAGCATCCATTCGGTTGGAAGGACACTGTCGCGTCGGGACAGGGAGTCTGCTAGGACGTTGAGATGCCCGGGAATGTGCCGAATGGACACCCGAGCGTTTACATCCCGTGCCAATAGAAGATCCCGAGATAGCCGATACATGGGAATCGAATGTGTGCCTCCTTGATTCCGTATGTAGGCCACTACTGTCGAATTGTCCGAAAGAAGTAGGACAATATGGTCCGACGGGTGAGGGATCCAAAGCAGAAAACTCAACAGAAGAGCAAGGAGCTCCTTCTGGTTGATATGAAGGCCCACCTGCTCGCTGTCCCACTCGCCATGACTGGACAGACCGAGGGGATTCAACGTTGCATCCCCAGCCCCGATCGCTGGCAACTGCAGTAAGGATGCGATCGGCCAAAGGAAGATTCAATGGAACCCCTGTGTCAGCCAGGGAACATCGGCCCAAGGGTGGAGGTGACAAAGCAGGGACCAGGGAATAGGAAGTTGCAGGTCCAGCAGATCTACATTCGGATGCCAATGATCCAACAGGAAGTGTTGGAGAGGTCGGACAAACAAGCAACCGAGCGGAATGAGATCTGTCACCGAACCGCAAAGGCCCAGCATCCGAAGGAAAGTCCTGGCCGAGACCGAGGAAGACTGAAGCAGGTTCCGAGTCAAGGCGGAAAGAATCGTCGCCCGAGCATTGGGGACCGACACCACATTGTGAAGAGTGTCGAAATCCATCCCCAAATGACGAAATTGCTGAGAAGGAAGGAGATCCGACTTCTCGCGATTGACTCTGAAACCCAGCGACGCTAGATGGCAAAGAAATTTACGGACATCTGACTCCAGAACAGCAGCATCATGGTGCCGTTGGAGGATGTCGTCCAGGTAGGCTGACGAAGTCACAGCCGACTGAGTACGGTGAAAAGCAAGCACATGTGACATCAGACGGGTGAAGGCACAAGGAGCCAGGTTCAAAACGAACGGGAGAGCTATACTCAATCCCGAAACGAGAACCGAAGGTATTTCCGTGATGCCAGATGAATGGGTACATGGAAGTAGGCATCCTTCAGGTCAATACTGGCAGCAAAGTCACCCTGATGAACTGAATGTCGAACCGACCAGAAAGTCTCCATACTGAAACGAGGTGCTATAATGTACTCATTGAGGATTCTCAGATCGATGACAGGACGAAATTGGCCATTTTTCTTCGGCACCAAGAAAAGTCTCGAGTAAAACCCCGGTGAAAGAGTGTTCCTGACCACCTCGATCGCCCCTTTGGAGAGGAGAGTTTCGATCTCCTGCATCAGAAGGTCCCGAAGTAGAGAATCGGAAGGGACCCGAGTCGGGAGGGGCACCCGAGATAAACTGGGGTGCCCAATGGAAGGACAGTCGCAGACCGGAATTTATGACGTCGAGGACCCAAGTGTCCAACGTTATCTCGGTCCAGCGGTCGTAAAACAGTGACAGCCTTCCTCTGACTGGAGGCGCATCGAGGTGCAGACCTTCACTTGCAGCCTCGACAAGGCCCCCGAGAGGAGAAACCACCACCCCGGGAAGCGACAGAGTCCTGAGACTTTCCTGCCTGAGGCTGCCAGCGAGCCTGGCCGTGTCGGCGCTTCTTCTGAGCAGAAGGAGCAGATGGAGCCAAAGGCGTAACCGACGTCCCTGACGAGGCAGACACAGCAGGACGCTTGCCGGGCCTGGAACGACCACCACCCGCAGCAGCAGGTTGGTCCAGCTGTCGTAGCAAAAGCTGGTCCTTCGAATGATGAAGAACCTCGCCACGTACAGCTTCCACGGAACCATGGAACAACTGAGGTCCAACTAAAGAGGCACGCTGCTCAGAAGGAAGGGATGGAGAAGAATCCAACACCGCATCCCGGTGTGCCAGCTCCAAATTAGCCGTGTTACAGGCGTGAGCGTGTGTCAAGTTCATAAGAGCCTGTGACAAAATGCGAAAAGACGCCTGACCATCATCAAACTCCCCTGGTGGAAAATATTCAACCAGGGCAACGACGACATGGTCCGCGAGAGATAACATACCCAGCATCTCTCGGGACAGGCCCACCATAGACTCAACTACAGACATCGGGAGAACTGCCGACTTAGGCTTAGTTAACTCGAGGGAAGAAGAATCCTCATCCACAGTAGTCATCCCTTGGAAGACTGGTGGACAGACAGAATCGTAAACACAAAACTGCGATGGAGACAGAAAGGCATCAGCTCTAGAAAAGAAAGAACCCTTGAGGGCCTTAGAATGCATTTTGGCGTCCAAGCCCTGGAAGGACTCAATAACTTGAGACGATTGCAGAGGACGCAAAGCCCCAGGGCTAGAAGGCTCAACAGGGTTACGGCACTCCACAGAGGCCCGGCAATAAGCCAAAGACAAAATCCAAAGCTTGCCTCAAGACTGACGAGGGGGCCCATCACCTTCAAAAAAATCATCATCCTCTGTTGAAGAAGAGACTCGGGCTGACCAGCAGAAACCTCCAGTGCAGTATCCAAATGGCCAGGCAAGACATCTCGGCGACCGACCAAAGGAGGTTGTGCCTCAGAAGGGACAGGCAAGCCAACTTGAGGGTTGCTAGAAAGCAAGCGGGTGAGCGCCAAAACGGCCTGACGCAGGTCACCCTGAGAATCCATCGCAGCAGCATCGCCCGACGGAGTGTACTCCCAATGGACCCTTCTGGTAGAAGAACCCAAATCCTCAGAAGGGACCGACGATGGACGTCGATCGGCAGACAGAATAGGGAGGCGGTGAGAAGACACCAGAGGATAGTCTCGATTGTGATGCCCAGGGGCAATCACTGACCTCTGCAGAACAGAAGGCCCTGCCTGCAAATCCTCTAAAGAGACCAACGGCGTACGTCGATCGGTAGTTGGACCTGGGACACGGTGAGAAGACACCGGAGGATTGTCCCAAGAATGACAGGAACCTGTCATTGGCCTCTACACGGCAGAAGGCCCCAACTGCCCATCCTCTGAGACCGACGGCAAGCATCAATCGACATCCAGACTCGGAACACATTGAGGAATCGCCGGAGGAAGGTTCCGAGAGTGACAGCTAACAGGGGCCGTCACTGACCTCTGCCGAACAGCAGGCCCTGGATGCCAATGTCCCAACCCCATCCTGCTAGTCGGCACACTAGCAGGGGAAGGAGGAACAATAAACGATTCGCTCGAGGGGCAAGGAATCATTGCCGAAGCGACCGAACGGCTCAACCGACTAGGAGCAAACCTAGCCAGATGAGACGGAGCAGACAGCAAACCCGCACAGCTTCGCCGCGAAGCCAGGGGAGGCTGAGAGCTCATAAACACACGAGCAGATACAGTCTCAGACCCCTGAGACTGTATACCATGCCCAGAGGAGATGGAAGAGCCACCCGAATTGAACAACCTGGAGTCTGCCCCCCCCCCCCCCTCCCCAGAGATGTTGTATACCAAATATAAAAGCATTCCGACTGGTATATCTGAAGAAGAAGATTTTTAAAGAAATTTTCTCATATTGCACTAAGTAAAAATTTGGGCTACCATAGTGAGCCCAAATATATACCTAGGGATTTGATTTGAACAAACTTGAATCTGACCCCCATAGAGATGTTGCATACCAAATATCAAAGCATTCTGACTGATGGATCTGAAGAAGAAGATTTTTTTAAATTACCCTCCATATTGAACAAAGATAAAATTTGGGCTTCCGTAGGAAGCCCAAATATTAACCTAGGGACTTGGTTTGAACAATCTAGAATCTGACCCTCATAACAATGATGTATACAAAATATTAGATTCTGACTGGTGGTTCTGAAGAAGAAGATTTTTAAAGAATATTCCCCATATTACCCTATGTTAAAACTTCGGGCTCCTGTAGAGAGCCCAAATATGAACCAATGAGCTTTATTTCAACAAACTTTTATCTGACCCCCCTATGAATGCTGTATACCAAATACCAAAAGATTCTGATGATTGGTTCTGGAGAAAAGATTTTTTTAAATTTTTGCAAATATGCTGACTCAGCATTTTTTCGATGCCCATTACAGAACACCCTAACATAACCGATGGCAATTTTTTTTTTACCATTCAATTCTACTGGTCATAAGGATACTTCATACCAAATAAAAGCTCTCTGTTCCATGGGGTTTGGGAAATATGGGCGTTTGAAAATATTTCTATTTTAAGCTCCCAGGGTTCCCATGGGGATGCGGGAATTTTTTTTTTTTTGCATGGGTCAAGCACTTATGACCCAATACTACCACAAACCAAATTTGGTTCATACCGGACCATCGGTTCAGAAAATAGAAATTTTGGGCGGGGCCAAAAATCTTACCCCTCCTATTACAAAGCCAAATATTACTTTACGAACTTCGTTTGAACAAACTTGATTCTACACCTCATATGGAAGCTCCATAGCAAATATCAAGTCATTGTACACACTGGTTCTTGAGAAGAAGATTTTAAAAATATTTTGGAACATTTTCCCCCACTCCCTCCCTATGGGGCTGGGCATACTGAGTTGAACAAAATGAAATGCCCCTTTGGGACCATCACTCACACAAACTTTCACTTGAATTGGCCCAGTGGCTTTGGAGGAGAAGACCAAAACATGGTGTTGACGGACGCTGGACAACAGATGACGGACGACGGCGATTAGATTAGCTCAGCTTGACTTTGTCAAGATGAGCTAAAAATTCAATGCAAAACAAAAACGTAAAACAAGGATTTTGTAGATGGACACTTTCCTAGAGGATTACTCCCGCAACGTATCAAACATGCAGTGCTTTCCATTTATTTGAATTTCCATATTCACAATTGTCAAATGCAACCTGAATGCAGTGTTTTCAATTGAAGTACTGTCGTCTCACTGACTTATCAATGATATGGTATAAACCATTCAAGGTATGTGTTATATTTTCTTAATTATAATTAGAATGTCAAACTCAGAGCTAATTTCAGTGGATGGCAACTATTCTTTGATGGTAAGATTTTCATTTCGGTAAATAGTCATCCTGGTAAATAGTCGTTTGTTCACAAATATCGATAGTAGATACCTAATTGAAAAATGAAAATACATGTTTATCTACTGTTACATGTCTATCTTAAAAATCGCGACATCGACGCCGTAGCTGCGATGGGTGGTGCAATCTCACAAAATTCTAAGTTCATCAAGGCCCATAACTCCAAGAAAAATATTTGGAACAACACATGCATTGAACAGTGGCTAGACATCAATAAGATACACTTACATGCCAAATATAAAGTCATTCCATCAAGTATTTCAAAAGTTATTGAGTTTTGAAACTCGTTGGTCACAGACAGACCAATAGACCGACCGACAGACAGACCGACATTGCCACTTATTGAGCTGCTAGTCACAGCTAAAAACAATATACATGCAGCTGTTAGATATACTGTCTTTCTCATTAAACTGCTTTGAATAGACTGAAAATTACTGTTTGTGACTGATGCTAAAAAATGTCCAGCTGGGTCTCTAAATGTACGACAGGAGTCAGTTTGTACCTGTCATTTTGTCTGGCAACCCCCCCCCCCAAAAAAAAAAATTATATCCAGGCTTGAAAAGAACCAACGAACAGTAATTTTTCAACACAGCACAAGCCTTGAGTCCTCACATTTCTACTGGGCTCGTGAGTAGAGGGAAAAGTCTAATATCCACCCACACAATGGCCAAATAACAAATCATCATACAGTTTTGGGTCAAGCAACTTCATTTCAATGAAATTAGATTTCTCAAACTGCTTGACAACAAAACATCATGACACACTCTTCTGTTTTCTTGGAATTTGTGATCTGTTGGATCATAGTATATAAAGGTTCAAGAGCGAGATTAATGATTTGTGCTTTCAATGCTAACAAATAACTGAGATGTAAATTCAGAATTCTACAATCCCGATTGCAAAGGAAAACTACATATGATGGATGCGAATAGTCAACAATGAGGCCATTTTTGATGTGTCATTCACAAAACATTCATGAAATTTTGGGTCCATGTGTATCGTGATACAGTGCAAGCAAATCGCGATACATATCATGAGAGAATAAATCGCAATACATTCATTTCATGATTAATCGTTGCAGCCCTAAGCATGCCCAGTCTTGATTTAGTACAAATTCATTTATGAAATGTCAATCAAGATGTGTAAATGGGTCCTTGTTAGATAACAATTCTTCTGGTATCATGATCCGATCAATTGCTTTCATTTGTTTGTTTGTGGGGTTTAATGAGACTTTCAACAACCAGGGGCACATCATGTCAGACAGTTTTATGGGTAGAAAAATCATGTAGTAACTACAGGTCAGGATCAAAATGTTGACCTTTTGGTTTAATGTCCAACGCTCTAACCACTGATCCAACATGCTCCCTCAGGATCCAACTGAGAATGAGACCAGTTTGGGAATAACAGTACTTTGTCACTATATCCCGATAAATTCTGTCTTTTGATTGGTCAGAATGGCTTGGACAAACAGCGATGGCAAAGGGTGCACCCAACATCCAATGTATATGAGAGCATGCAACATCCAGGGTATATGGGCACGCTAAACATCGGGGGTATATGGTTTGAATGAAAGCTTTTTGCATTCACTCGGCTCGGCTTAAAAATCGAACCAAAAATCTTGAAAATAGTCACAAATATCATCAGATTTCCAACAATACGATCATATTTTGTCGTTATAAATTAAATAGTCGAATAATTAAAATGAAACAACTTGAGAAAAATAAAACAAGAGCAAATAATTCATCCCCTGAGTACCAAGGTGTTCTATGTGCCAGTAGGCACATAGAACACATTGGAACTCAGGGGACAATATGTGAACAAACTACTGTTTACTTGGTTCCTTAATGACCCAAGGGATGTAACTCTATCGGTTGTCTTCTGCGTTTGCAAAAACAAAAGAATTGCGGAGCGTGAGAAAGGCGTCTGCAAATTTATTTCCACTATGTTTCTATTGTGTTTCAAACAGGACAAAAACGTTATCTCCGTCACCATGTATGGTATATGGAGATTTAATACCTGGATGTCTCATTTAAACACCTCGCCTGCGGCTCGGTGTTTAAAAACCAACATCCAGGTATTAAATCTCCATATACCAAACATGTTGGCTGAGATAACTTATAGTATCATATTGCCCATATGTAAAAAAATTTATTAAAGGAATATCTAGATACTTTTCCCACGGGTTGAATATGTACATGTATACCCTAAACTACTTGATTCTGATGACCAAATCAACAAAGTACTCACCTCCTTCACCATAATACAATAAAGCATTATAAAACTTTGTTTCGGCTTCATGCTTCAATGCATTCATCTCTCCACAAAGTGATGCTAGTACTGTGATAATCTTTTTCAATATTCTGTTGTCTGTCTTGATCAACTGAAGCAAATTTGTTTGTTCATATGGCAAAAACTTGAAAAAGAAATAAAGAGTGTCTGAAAGATAATGTGTTGAACAAAAGTTATTTTTATTATTATTATTATTTTTAAATTTTCCAAAACATTTCAACAAAACCATATCATGTGACCCCCCTCACTGAAACATGCATGATGAGCTTTGGGGCACATGATATGGTTTGTGGAATTTTTTTTTCTTCAATTGGTCAATTTAATGCAGATGATTCATTAGGTAAAAGGCTAGTTAAATGTTTAATTTTTAATTAATCTTATGTAATTTATTACATTGTTAAAAGAAATTCAAGAAGAAGCAAAATTTTAAAAAGTAACACTCCAAACCTGTAAAGAGATGGGGTCTAACGTCATGTCCCATGAGTCGCCAATGGAATCGCCGAGAGCATCTTCTATATCTTTGAGCTGTGTAGCATAGTCTTCTAGAAAATTCCCATACTTCTTCAGCTGTTTTTCCCCAACAATTTCTGAAAATAAAAATAACTCTTCACTGAGAGATTTAAATGTAAATAACCTTTTAGGTAGATCTCAATTCCCAATTAACTTTCGTTTATATCACCAAGAGATAATTTTTCTCCCTACAGAACTCAAATTCCCTGCTCAGGTCACAACTACAGTACAGTTAACATGGAATGGTCATAGTCGAAGTGTGAGTAGTGATACATAGAGGATATCTAGTGTTTTTGAGTGGATATAAAAAATTATCTCATGAGTGACCGAGACAAATGTTTATTTTTCGTGAGCACTTGCGCGAGCAAAAATAACCATTTGTTTCGGTCAGGAGTGAGATAATTTTCGGTATCACTCAAAAACACTAGATTTTCTTTTTTTATATGTGTTTTTTAAGAATCTGATCTTTCCTATTGATAATTCCACTCGTTTTTAACCTTGAATTGATGAATAGAAGTAAACAGCTGATGCACATCGATATGCAGAAGTGATTTAATCATTACTCGGAACAGGTAGTATCTTGCGATCTGATTCAACTGGCAGATTTCATGCATCAATTGAAGGTGATTATGTTGAATTATTGCTGGAAATGATCAGTAACCACTCAAAAACACAAGATTTCTTTTCATTATACGTTTTAGAACAAACTGATCATTTCCACTGATAATCTGACTCATATTCGCCTTGAAGTGACACTTTGAAAGCCGATTGATACTGTAAAAGTGAAAATTTGTATATTTTCACATTGGGGGATATGATTTCTATCTTTCTGCAATTTTTTTGATAATCTATTGTTTAGTGTATAATAAATACATGTATATTTACCAGGTAATAAAAATCATCATTAGCAAAATTTTAATTAATGAAGCACCAGGTGTTCATGATTATTCCTATAATTAGTGTTTGGAATCTAATTCTATTGCACCCATGGAAATATTGCACACCTGTGGAAAGTGACCAGTCCACAGCAGCATACTGTTAACTGTTGATTATAATCTATATTCCTTTACTCGTCAAATAACTATTCATGCCAAGGCATAACATTAACAGTGGTTCAACTGCCAAGGACAAGTGAAAACTGTGTGCAGTTTGGTCAATGTCCATAGGCAACTGTCAGATGGAAAAGTAAACAATAATTATTTTTGCTGAAAACACACACCTTTGCATGTATAACAAAACTCTTAACTGTTAACTGAATTCTCACTTTTCCACAGAAAATTATTCAGTTGACAGGAGCATTCAATTAACTGGGATTTGGCCACTTTCGTGTATTCCAGGAATAAACTGAGCATTTATTTTATTCTGTTATATCTTATTTGACAGAACTTGTGGAGGAAGCCAGAGTACCCGGAGAGAATCACCGAGCAACTGCCAGCTCCCCAACATCATAACTCCGCACTGCAGCACAGGCAGGGTAACTTAGATTGGTTGAAGACATGAGCACCATCAACATGCAGTATGCCTTAGCACACTGCGTCATAGTCCCCCCCATGTGGACAATCATGGTTAAGTGCCTTGCCCAAGGGCACAATGCCAGAGTTCGAATCGATTGCTCAGATGAAATAGGTCTATAAACAAGGGAATTTGGTGAGTGTTATGGTCATTTCTTAAAGTATAAGACTTTTAATTCAATCAACAGGTGTTTACCCATTAAGATATGTGCAATTAACAGATCAAATTTGTACTGAAGGTATGTGTTTGAAAGTTTTAGTCAAATAACAGGATTTCTGAATTAACTGGTAGAGTGCTAAATTATTTTTCATAGGTGATTTGAAACCTGAGTATTTTTTTAAAGATACAATGCCACCAGCAAGGGCTGCCTTAATTCAGCAAGATTTTGTTCATAAATAATTGTTTTGTTACTATTTACTCTCAGCACTCTCCAATAAATGGTTTCAAAACAATTTTATTTGAACATTTTTTTCCTACCACTGAACCAATAACAAGGTTATGCACACAGTTTAAACCAACTATAGTGGCTTTCAGCACTTTTCAGTGGAGCCATGATAGTGGCTTCTAGCACCCAACCAGTTAAGAGATAGTTATCAGTTGAGTGGGTTGTGTTTCTAGTCTTTGAAGATGGAGGTAAGATTGACAATAATGCATGTATAAAAGTTCAGTTAACTCTTAGAAGCTGGGGAATCAGAATGAATTTATTGAACATGACATACCGTGAAAAACGTACAGTAAAGCAGGTGCTTCTAGTCAAGTGCCGTCTGCCTATTCAGGCAGATGACACTTGACTAGAAGCACCAGCTCAGTGTTTAATTCTCCCCCAGCCAAAAGATAGCCAAACCGTCACAGCCAGATTACCTGCCATATAACATCACAGGCAATAAAACTCGACTCCCGGCTTCTAAGAGTTACCATAGACCAGGAGTACTTTTAGCACAAAAATGCTGCATGAGTATACTGATTGTGATGTTACAGGAACAGTCTTGGTTTGATTGATTCTTTATTTCACAGTAAAACATATACACAATAATAAACAACAATGACGGTGATAAAATTACATGAAAACACATATGTTTACTGTGAGGAATAACAAAGCCAGATTGGCTTTGTCTTCCTGTTATCCCCAATTTAAATTCTATAGCAACATTGTACTGGACATTATGAAATTCTAAACAGAGTACAAGTACTACTGAATACTACTTGGACCATTTGAAACATTGGATTTGATTGCTGTTGTGTAATTCAGACTCCCCACCACACCCAGCCTCTATCATTGACCAGGGCAAAAAAATCTATCTATCTTGAATACTATTTGGCTGGGCTTGGTTTTGGTGTATGTTAGAAAATTAAGCAGTCTGTCTGTAAATCATAAAATTTTTACTGACACATACAGGCCTGGTGCTTTGAGATGAGCAACTGCCCTTGCACTTTATAGCCCACCTAGTTTAAAATAAAGAAAACACATAAATTCCTCCACCCCAGAAAATCTTGATAAAATAAGGGTTCTAAAATCTGGGTTTGAACAATAAATCTAATCAAAGCATGTCAGGCCTTAAAATCTGTACCAATTTGCAAGAATCAATTTTCATTCTTGCTAAACTGACATGAATATAAACAAAAAAACATGGATATAAGTGAAATATATATCAAATATTTATAATAAGGGAGTCTTTTATTAAATATAATTCACTTGTACGCATATTTTTTGTTTCTTTATTAGGATCAGAGCTTTGAAGGCCTTTGATTTGATACTGAATGTCAGAAAATGGAAAAAATTTCTATTGTACAATTTTCTAGGATATTGGTCCAAAACCAATTCCCTTCCAGGTGGCCTGGAACTACACTGAATTTGTGGGATTTTCCCAGATATTCTAGGAGAGTTAACGCGTTTGGACCAATGTCTCCAAATTCCAGGAATGTTTCCAAATTGAAGGGCAAAACAGACAGTGAAATTTTGTTTTTATGCTTTTGTCCAATTTCATAACATTATTTATCCATGCATATTCCAGGGAGTATGCAAATTTACAGTTGTTTGAAAACTGATACACCCTGAGGCACATAACGAATTTATTTTTTCACACAGTTCCTTCACATTGAAGAAAAATTTCAATTCTGCAGAACAGGAAAATAAGAGACATATTTTGTTTGACAGAGCTCTATAAGCTCTGCCAGAAAAAATATAATGGGTTATATCTATAGTTATTTTCATGATGAAGTGTATCAAGGATAAACAAATCGGTCAATAATATGCACTTCAGAATAATCAGCAAGTATGATGCCATCAAAGAGGTATAAATAGATGCTCAGACTTTTTACAATGAAACAAAACAAAAGAGAAAGCGAACAAATACTGTCCAATTGGTATTCTGAAAGAGAAAAAAGAATAATTGATAACTCCACAATAAAACATAGTTCCATCAGTGACCTATCTTTGTTCATGAATAACACAAAATTAAATATATGATTTTGATTATTTTTTTTTAATGAACAGCACCGTTAATTTTAATACATACTCTCCCCTGCCAAATAAAAGTGACATCACTATTATTACTTTTTGAAGAAAGAGGAGTTAGAGGACAGCGTCATGATTATTAGGCACCATCATGATTATTAAAATGAGTTAGTGTCATCAGAATATCTGATCAGCAAGTCAGATAAAAAACAACACCTGAAAACAACATTTGTTTGAAGAAAATATTGTAAAATTTCATCATTGTACTCCATCCAGGCTTGTCAAAATGTACAATTTGCATACATGTACCCATGAAAAGATTCTGCAAAAATATTTTGCATAATCACCCACCATCACTATGATTTGGCACCATCACTTTTCAGTTCTGAACCCCAAAATGTGGCAGCATCACTATTATTTGGCAGAGGAGAGTATGTCATTTTCCTAAACAATTTTGATGAACTTTAAAAAAAAAAACACATTGCCTGCATATTCATTTACACCGGGCTAAACCAATGTGTAAATATTTCAAGTGGGTGAGGGTATTATTTACATCGTACTTGTCAGCCAATTAAATCGCTAGATTACAGTCTGTCAGGAAATAAGTGATTTTAACTCTTGATGACCTGGCAATTTTTATACATTTTAGCTACACATTGACAGTCTATGTACAGTGGCGATGCCATTATTTCTAGGCAAATCTTGGTGTACCTACATAGCAAGCCAAGACTTCATGAGAAACAACTGCCATACATCATAACATGTATAATGTAATTTCATGTTTACATAGACAGCAAGATGGGGTACCTGTTCTGTTGCAATAAAAAAAAAGAGTGATCAAAGTTGTAATTAGGCTTTAGAGGGTTAACCCTTGGCCCAAGGCACATATCAAAATTTATTATTTTAAATATTATTTTTTTTAATTTTTCAAAACAACAAAACCAAACCATGTCACCCTTTATTTTTTTAAACTGCTCACTTTGTATATTACGTGGGCAGGTGTGACCAATTTATAAGGTAAAGGCTTAGGTGCACCAATGAATACCTGAGAAGCCACAAAAAATTTCTTTTAGGAGGCATCACAACAAATGACTTAGCAAGGCTACAATGTCTCCAAATTAGACCAATCTGAAGGCCTGTTTGATTTACCGGTAACCACAATAAATACACAGAATGACATGCCTGTGTGAATGGGTTAATCAATATGGCATTAGGTTCAGCACTGGCAGTTATGATGTATCGATTAACCCATTCACATGTGCATGTTGTTCTGTGTTTATTACATGCTTTCACATCTATAAAAACAATTATTCGAAGGACAATCAGCAATTCATTTGACAACTATCAACAAAAAGAACACATTTTATCGACAACCAAATTTGCGTACTTGTACTCTTCTTCTTCTGGATATTCATTATCTCCTTCATATATCGACTCTATTTCTTCTTCACTATTTTTGTACACATTAAACATGCCATATCTTTCAATTTTAGACATTTATTTAGTTATTTGGCAATCAGTTCAGTTTCGTGTGATCAATCGTCTGCTCAATGATTTCCGTTCTACATACATGTATGTGTGCAGAACAAATTTTCATTTTCTGCAAGGTTTAATGTTGCTGTAGATGGCTTGTAATAAAAATCCAAGTGGTAGTCTTAAACCTATTTTAGGCAGTAGTCCCATCAGAAAGAGGCTATATACTTTAGTGGCTTTAGACTCTATGCATTAGCTTGTTCTTAACTTAGTAGCAGGAAAAAAATGTCTAAACAAACTTGTATTATCACAGTTTATTAGAGAGTGCCAACAGCCACTCTCCAATGAATTTTGATAAAATAATTATTTATGAATAAAATATTGCTAATATGTGGCTCCTCTTGCTAACAGAATGGTATCATAAAAATAAAATAGTCATGTTACAAATCACTTTCAAAAAATAATTTGGCACTCCACCAGTTAACTGAGTTAGTCTGCAATATTTTGGTTTGTTTATTCAAAATGGCAAATATTTATGCCATCTTGAAGAATACCACTACTCAAGTGATGAGCATATGCTGTTGGTATTGCAGGAGGGAGCATATTCAATGCTCTGCATTGCTCTATTTTCATGTATTAACATGGCCTTTGACAAGTTCAAAAACCATGAAGATTTCTGAAAAAAAAGAGCTATATCCATAAAGAATAGAGATAGCCCCTCAACTTCTGTATGGGACCCTCATACATGTACATGTAGGTTACAGTTAACAGTTGCTGAAAGTGAGCATACATTTTGGAGGTACATGTACATGTAAGGGCATTAGCGTTAAAGGAACAGAATGAAAGTGTCAATGGCATTGTAGCTTAACTTGACTGTATGTATTGTTTGATGAAAAGGATAATGTTCAATGTTTATGAAAGGATTATGAAACAAGACAAGAATTGCGATAATTAAGAATATGTTAATTTCTGTTCCCTGTATGCTATGTTTTCAATGAGAATAATTTGAGTGTAGACTGTAATAAAGAATTAAGACCTGGGTTGATGTGGCCCTAACAGTTAACGTATGTCAACCAAAGTTACCAAGTTACAGTAAAATCATTCCAAAACGAGTTACCCTACCAGGTTACAATGAAATCCCTTCATAAATATAACTTGTAGCATTTGCTAAAGGTAGAATCATCCTATCAAGTTACAATAAAATCCCTTCATAAATACAACCTGTAGACTGTGCTAAAGGTTTTGGGGCTTTGGGCCTGGGTAGCCATCACGGTTGACCGATCCCGACCAAAAAGGGATGTTGCCATCTAGACATTATATGGAGTCATCTTATCAAGTTACAATGAAATCCCTTCTTAAATACCTCCAGTAGACCGTGCTAAAGGTTTTCAGGTTTTGGGCTCTCGCAGTTGTCACAGTTGATTGATCATGACCAAAAGGGGATGTTCTCATCTGGACATGACCTCGAACCTGCATATGAAATTTTGTGATGATCAGACAAGAACTATGGGGTGTAGCCTTTACCAAAGGAAATGTGAACAAACAAATAGACTCACAGACTTTCACACGCGTAATGGCAATAGCTTATCTTGACTTTGTCGAGTTAAGCTAAACGAGGAGGCAAAAAGGGAGTGTGACCTTGTACATGATGGCATACTGCAATGACCGTCATCAAAAAGGATCTGAAAAGTGATGTTTATTTTTTCAGCTCCAATTCCAAACCCCCAGAACAAATCCTGGCTTGAGATTATGTTGAAAAATTACAAAGGGACTTCCTTCTGAAAAGACCACCTACGTTGGTTAAAATTTGGATTGAAATTTGGTGAAATATTCAGTTTTCCTGGAAGCCATCAGTTGTGTGAAGAACTGGAGAGAAATGGCAGTAAACAAGGAGATGATTAAGAGATTTTTTTTTAACAAATTAGGGCATTCTGGTTGTATGACCTTGCACACTTACAGATGTAATCATTATGGAAAACATAACATTTCATTGAAACAAAATTTGTTTTCTTGCCAAATATTAACATAGTCTGTCTGTTGGATTGGAAGAAGATCTTTGAGGAATTTTCTTCATATCACACAAAGTTAAAAGTTGGGCTCCACGGGGAGCTGAAATATGAACCCATGAGACTTAATTTGTACATACTTGAATCTGCCTCCAAAAGGATGGTGCATACCAAATTTTAAAAGTTTCTACCAAATTGATCTGAAAATTTGTTTTCACTGGTTGAGTAATAAATTATTTTTTAAAGGTGATTTGAAATATTTTTTTCAGAGATACCACACTATCAGAGAAAGTAGACTTAGTAAAGCAAGAATTTGTTCACAGATAACAGTTTTGTTGCAATTTATTGGAGAATGCCAGTAGGCACTCTCCAATAAATTGCAACCAAACAATTTTATAAACAAGAGGCCCCCTGGGGACTCAATCACTAACTTGATAAAGTTGTTTAAAGGATTTAAGGTCATATTCAACATCTACATGTTAATAGCTAATCTTAATTTAGCTAGGGTTGTGGGAAGAAGGGCCTTATACCATTTGTATCCAAGCCAGAAAATAAGCAGACTGTCATCTGCAAAACAAGGTCCTCAGAGGGTGAATTTAGTGATGCTACCCTGCATAGCAGGGTAGCATCACTAAATTTACTCTCTGTGAACCTCAACCTGAATCAGGGGCTCAAAACTAAACAGAAAGAGGTACCCAGAGGTTAAATTGGTCCAGTGTGTGGGATAGCATCTTCACATTCACTCTCTGGGGACCTCATTCTGCAAATGTCAGACTGCTTATTTTCAGGCCTGTTTATATCTTATATCAACAGAAAATAGTATATGGTGATATATAAAGAGAACTAGAGGATGGCCACCAAAGGGTGGCTGATTCCCCCGAAAAAAGCCTTGATAGCCATTCCAACCTTATTCGTGACACACCCACTGGTTGTGGGCAATAATAATACCAAGTATCATTAATATCCTTGAAGGCTGTAAGAAGTTATGGAGTGGACACGAATTCCGTCTACGCCCGGAGGGACAGACGGACACAGACAGACGGAGGACGTCACGGCTAGATTCCCCCGAATTTTTTTTCGGGGGAATAAAAAATGTTCTTCCACTATTGAGCAAACATCAACCAGAACATACAATGTACAATGTAAACACTAACATGGATTCCAGCAGTTTTCAATAGGGCCATGATTGTAGCTTAAGAATAGCATTCACCAGTTAAAGCATTTCCATCAAAAGGAGCCCAAAATATGAACCAAAGGATTTAGTTTGAATAAACTTGACTCTAACCTGTACAAGCAAGCTATATACCAACTATCAGAGGATTCTAACTGGTGGATCAAAAGAAGATTTTAAACAATATTCCCCAAATGTGCCTGTGCTACAATTTTGGCTCCTAAAGGGAACCCAAATAGGAACCCATAGTGTTGATTTGAACATACTTGAATCTGAGACCCACCCTCGCCGAACCGTCTCCTGTAAGATGCTGTGCTTGTACACATGTACCAAATAATCTGACACCCATTAGGATGCGGTGTTTCAAATATCATACGACTTGACCACGAGTTGTTCACTTGAAATATTATTTTATTGTCTGCCCTGGTACGAATATGGTAGCAGACTTCCAGGAACCATTGGTGCATATATTTTTCAGGTTTTATAGGTCACAACCTCCATTTTGATGTGTAATTTCTGTCCATTTAATTGCAACTTACGGAATAAGATTGTAATTTCTGAGTAAACAAATTTCCCTCACTCACATAGCACCTTAAGGTGCTGCTATATACATTGTAACGATGAGAATTTTTATATTTTCCACCTCTGATATTCCATAAATTCAAATTAAATATACACAAATTATATATAGGTAAATGAAGGCTGAGATGTGTAGAACACGAAACACATATGTAAACAACTCATAGAGTTGACACCGGGCACTACTGGTTCCTGGAAGTCTGCTACATATTCGTACTAGAACTGATAATACAATAATATTTCTAGAGAACAACTTGTGGCCAAATGTGCTTCACATATCCAAGAACAAAGCTAGGCATTCAAAACACTGTACATGATAGGATTGCATTTTGGAAAAGGACAACACTGTCTACATTTTTTATTGAAGATTGATTCCATGTTTGACGGACATGCACAAATCACTTGATACTACGAATTTCCATCGAAAAACAAAATGGTAATTCTAAGAAATTTCAACAGGTGTCATTATACCTTGCATAGAATATGGCAACTGTGCAGTCTCTATATAATAATAGTATGCTGTATTACGGCGATCTTTCTCATTATTTGATTTTAGGTGGTGTTTTATATCGATGCTTTTTCCATCAATGACATTGACCAGAAATCAAAAGTAATTTACAATGTAAACAAAGCCAACAGTTTTGGAATTTACCAGCATGTACATGTAGCTCTGTCGCTGTGTTTTGAAGAATTTCGAAGCCCCAGCTTTGTTCTTGGAAACATATGGCCACTAGTTGTTCTTCCGAAGTATTATTTTATTATCAGTTCTGGTATGAATATGGTAGCAGACTTCCAGGAACCAGTGGTGCCTGCTGTCAACTCTATGAGATAATTACATATGTGTTTTGTGTTCTATACCTCTAAACATTCATTTTGATGTCTAATTTGTGTATATTTAATTTGAACTTTAGTAATATCAGAGGTGGGAATTTCAAAATAAACAAAAATTCCAAGCTCTTTACAGCCATTTGGTTTAGGGGTACCACTTCTGTACCATATATTATACTTGGCAGACCTGCCATTCCCCAAATGGTTTTCCCCACGAAAACCTTATTGAAACTGTTTCTTCCTATAAGTTTCATTGGGTTAAGGATTCACCTCCCCTTCAGAATCAATTTATTTGTAGGGTTTCAGCATTTGTCTCTTTCTGTGATGTTTATATTTACCCCCAGATACTCATGAATAGTCATCTGTCTCTCCTACATTAAGACGTTTGCTGCTACCTTCCGGAATACAGAACTCACTACTCTCCACCTTAGAGTAGGGTCCACACATTGCTTTTGCTTTCATTTAGTTTGAGTCTCCATTTGTTCCCATATTTCTCAACAATTCCCAGCATTTTCGCTAGCCGCTCTTCACTTTCTGACATTAGCACCATATCGTCTGCAAAAAATAGCCCTGGAACATTCAAGTCCCCAACTGCTACCCCCTCGTCACTACACAAGAGTTCATCCCCCAAACCATTGATGTACAATGCAAAAAGAATTGGTGAAAGGATACACTCCTGTTTTAGGTCTATCTCTATAGGTACACATTTTGTTGTTATGTTACCCAGGCTATGTTCGCTCTGTAGATCTTTATATAATGCTTTCAGAATTCCAACAAACTCACCTCCCAAGCACAGAACCTCAAACTTTCGCCACGTACACTCCCTCCATGCTCTATTCAGTATTGCCTTTTTAACATCCAAAAAGGCCATAAACATCTTTTTCTTTTTTGCTTTTGCAGATTCTATCATTTGGGATAGCATGAAAAGATGATCAGTGGCTCTCCTACCATTCCTGAAGCCATTCTGAATCTCTCCCAAAAAAACCCTTCTCCTCAATCACCTCCTCTAGTCTCGCATACAGGACGTTATAGGAAACTTTTCCAATGTTGCTACCAATAAGAGATCCCTCGATAATTATCCAAAACGTATTTTTCCCCCTTTGTGTGAATAAATGTCACTTTGCTTTCTCTCCACTCTTTTGGGACCTCTTGTTTTTCTATGGCTAAATTGAATACAGCAGTTAGGCTTTCAAAGTTCCTCTCCCCATTTTTTGAGAAACTCATTAGGAATTCCGTGAATTTCCGTCTACCCCTCCCACTTTTCCATTCCTTAGTTTTGAGATCACCTTTCGCACCTCCTTGGTTTTAATTTTGCTGCACACAAAGTTCAATACATTTTCCTCGACCTGGTTTGGACACTCTAGTGGGTTCCCCATGTCCCATCACTTATCGTTTACCTTTTCCCAGTGCTTGACAAGTTCTGATGTGATTTGGTCTGGATCGTCTGTATCTCTGCCATCTACATGTACTTTAATACTGTGGTCAGTCTATTTGCAGTAAGTTCCTGAATTGCAGTAAGTAACTTGGCAGAAGTTCCTCGTTCTATGCGAAGGTGTTATTAATCCTTTGTCTTGTTGGCAGTTAATTCGTTTGCAGTGTTGTCGCCTACCGGTACTTAATCATTGGTTTGTTTTTTTTATTGATTGCATCCATTATAGTATGGGACTATTCAATTGAGACTCTCTCTAATAAAGATATGGAGGAGTCGAGTCAGTGAGGATTGCCTCGCTACTCACTAAGAACTTTAGGATTGAGTCTGTGAGGACTGCCTCGCAACTCTGCATGTGGGGAGTTGGCTATAAAGAAACCCATCCCTCGCCCCATCAATAGCAACAATCACACAACAGTCACAATATAGAATAGCAGATTTTTATCTCTCGACCTATGGCTTTTCTAACTGTACACTCTCAAATTTTCTTGAACAAGGCGAAGTGCAGAAGGGATTGGAACAAGCTTTGTGTTAACATACACAGAGAAACCAGTGTACATTTTAAATAAATAAACATATGAATAAAGATACAACCAGGCCTTTAGTTTCCTGTAATTTGGGCACACCCGACAGTGCACAGACCTACTGGGCTGACCATAGTTCGGCCTGGTATGAGAAAATTTTCATTTTGGGTAAGAAGCAATTTCCTGGCATCTGAAGATTGGATTCCAGCTTCATCAAAATTGAAAAAAAACAGTATTTTCTTCCTTTTATTTAATAAAATTCTAAATTCACTACCTTTACTTTATAGTTACATTCATAAATTGCCCTTGTATATATACATTCAATCTTTATTCCGCTGCAGGGACTGCACATCATGATACTAGTGATAGTTGTCAACTCATGCAAAAAATCAAAACACGTTCTCTGACTAGTAATTCATGAAAATTTGACTGTCAAGCAGACCAATCAGAATTCATCTTACATGGTGGATTATAGAATTATCGCAGTCTACCATGTAATCTCATTTTACCTCGCTCAACAGATATTTTTATTTTAAACAATAAACTTAAACGATGGTTATGAGAAACTTTCAATACACAATTGCTAATTGGTCACATACGAAAGAGTATAAATGCCAGTGTTCTTTAAAATATACCAGACAATGGTTTAAAAAAAATTACCACTTCCAGCACATTTTCTGTCAATTCAACTCCTGGTTCCTGTACATTCTTCCGAGATCATATTTCAGCAGTTATACAAATAAAATATTGTTATTTTGTCCAGATATTTTGGGCACATTTTGGAAATTGGGCCACACTGTTTACCAGCGTGAATTTGGGGGAATCTAAAGGTCTGATACAACAGCCTTTTAACCCTTTACCTAACGAATCGCCCGCATCCGCCTGCGGAATTTGCAAATTGAGCCGTTGAAAATAATAAATTTTTCAAAATATTTCAACAAAACCATATCATGTGACGTCTCATTGGAACAAGCCCATCGAGCTTGTTCCAATGAGGGTCACATGATATCGTTTTGTTGAAATTTTTTTGAAACAAATTTACGTCTGTCGAACGATCCAATTTTTTGAAACAATGAGCTGTTCAACACAAATAAATACAAATGGATAATGATAAGTATACTATAGAACTGTCTCCACATACATGGTAAAATTTTCGGGGAAAGTTTATTGTTTACACTCAAATACACGAAATTACAAAAAGTGACCCGTTATTGGCACACTAACTGTACTGTGTATATATAAATAAGACTGCCATTTCGTACTCTCCGATTATATCGTCTTTAATCTTATTTACTTTAGTTCGTGCTTGTTGCCAATGTTGGTATTCTTCCTTTGCTGCCATGGCCTCGTTGCTTTCCGTCCCCTTAAAATCACATCCGATAACAACGGTGTGAAGGGTGTACAGTTATGTCAAAAACTTGTTGACCGATATTTTTGAATCACTGAAAGCCTACTATTAAAAAAATTGCCTTTCATTTGAAGAGTTCGAATTTACAACCATGTCCTTAATATTGAAAATACTTTAAATTTTGAGTTTCATTTACAGAATCATAAATAAAAGTTAAAAAAATTGTGGCTTACTTAAAGAACCGTCGTCAAATTTATCAAACTTCCACCCGGAGGTGTCACTAGTGGTAGCCATTTTGAAAGTCACATGACAAGGACGTTTTTAAAAGGTGTATTTCAGTGACCGATACCAGGGAGGTTAGGTTGATTCTATACTCCGTGCCGATACTCTTCAGATCCGAGCTATCAGTGGGGAATGGACTCTTCGCCGGATGACAACTTGGCCGAAGTAGACACTTGTCGGAAATGCAGTTCGCTGGATTTTTTTTTTTTAAATTTAAATGGTTTTAATTAGATTTTTGGGTTCAAATAAAACTAATTAGTGAATATTATTAAATTCTAAAACCTACCAGTAATATTCTGCATAAATAATAAAAAAAAGAATCCTTCCTGAGAACTCTAAGAAAATGTGCCCTGCCATACTTCGATAATTGTCAGAAAAACACCAATCAATTGAAAGGTAATTGGTGCATTAAGAAGTTGGAAAGTACTCAGAATGATGCCGGCAGATGGATAACAGGGTCGAGTAATGCTGCAGCTTTGGAAGCAGTAAGGGGGGAGCTTGGGTGGATGAAAATCAAGGACAGGGTAGATTTGGGAAAACTGTGTTACTTTAACTACTTGAGAAACGTGCCTGACAACCGGTGGTGCAAATTGATGCTCGATACCATTTGGAATTCTAATATAGAAACGGGGTGGTCAAAACATGTGAGGGAACTAATGGACAATTACTCTATAGAGGTCACAAACATAGAAGTAGGAATGAAAGAAGGCAAAAGGTTTGTCAAAGAGAGAGTCATGGAAGACTGCAATCGAAACTGGCGAGCAGGGGTTAGCGTGAAAAGATCACTGCAGGGGGTACAATATAAAGAAAAGCCAGCTTTTGAGAAGTACCTAGATGGCACCTTTGGAGGGTCACTGCTGTTCAAACTGAGATCAAGATCACTGGAGCTTCGGGGAAAAATTGGGAGAGATGGGGAAAAGGGATGCCAAATGTGCCACTCTGGAGTAGTGGAGACCCTGGAACATTTTCTCTTGGAATGCCCACAGTATATACCTCATAGAATAAAATTTACTGGAAGAATAATGCAGAAGTGGGGTGAAGAAACAAAGGATAGATGGCTGAAGGGGGACACGAGGGAGAGGGTAGGAATGCTTATTGAAGAAATTGAAAAAGAGGAAGTGAGGGACACTATTAAGCAGTTTATATCTGAATGCTGGGAGGAGAGGAGGGGAAGAGGGGGTGGGGTGCAGGGGGAATGATGGCCTTCTCTTATGAGGACCGCGACAAATCAGCGGCTGGCCAAAGAGTTATTATTATTATTATTACCTGTAGCTGACACCAAACCAATTAACCGTCAGCTGTGCAAGACATGTTTCTACAACATTTTATGGCTTGAAGGTTTCGGTAATTTAATAGAATTTCTTGCTTGGAGACAGTTGATTGAAGTAGGCGGTACTTGAAAGAAGGTTTGTGCTTGACAATAAAATATCCTTGTAACATCTTTGTTGATTTCTACTTCGAAGACATACTGAACATATGGTCCGTAAGCTGAAAGTCTGTTGACATCCCTTGTTATTTCTATCAAAAATGGTGAATAAATGTCGGGTATCATGTAAATATTGTGTAAATTATCGAACATTCAGTGATGATAAGTTATTTACAATTTCTGATAGAAATCACAAGGTATGTCAGCACACTTTCAGCTTACTGCCCAGCCAATGGTCTGTAGGCTGAAGGTCTGTTCACATCCCTTGTTATTTCTATCAAAAATCGTTAATAAATGAAGGGTATCATGTAAATTCTCGAACATACAATGCTGATCAGTCAAAAAACAGTTCCTTTTGATAGCTTTAATAGCTATCAAGTGTCAAACTTATAATTGCTTAGTGTTATTATTGCTACTTACAATTATGAACGAACTGTCTCTGAAATACCGGCGAAGTGTCCAACTTTCCAGCGAACTGTTCCGAAAAAAAGTTGGCGAAGTTGTCTTCAGGCGAAGAGTCCAGGATTCTTCTCAGTGAGCATGTAATTTATTATTTCAGGTATCAGGGCAACTCGAACCATAACAAGGTCGACTTATAGGGCCTACGGCTATTCCCCCAAAACTCGGACTATATAAACTCGTCCCATAACAAAGTTGGTTTACACTATCGGAAAAGGAGGACTTTAAAATACAAGACCCGAAGACTGATATGCAAAATACCCCTTTATTGAATTACTCAATGACATTCTCAGATATTTAAATATACCTCCATAGATGAAAATAAGTGCACATTGATACGGTAGTTAGTGCCATTTTAGGTCCAGGCCCTACATCTAGTTGGGTAGGTCTAACTGTATGCAAAGATTTGTGATAGAATCGGAATGAAGTTGCAAGTGACGAATGCTGTAAGTTGTGTAAACTTGAAATTTATGGAGCGACAGGCTTGAATAAACTTTGAAGTTATGGATGTCAAATACCAATGACAATGGGACAGAAATTGACCGAAACGGACCTGCATTGGACCTAAGCGGACAAGCACGTGAACGAAACGGGACAGAGAATGACCGAAACGGATCAACATGGGACTGAAGGTTATGAAGCCTAAATCATTGATCACGCGACCAGGAGCATTTAAAGCACAAAATTGTGAGTCGGATTGAATATAGGACGGATTGGCTGATTGGTTCAATATGAGTTGGTTTTAAAACCATTAATTAAAAAAACAAATTTCCACTTTAGGAAAGATTAAAAAAAATGTTTGTAATTTTGTGCCGGAATGTGTGAGAATCTCTCAAAAACATGAGGTATGAAAAAAAAGTGTCAAGGTCATTCAGTGCAAGACCAAACAGCAGGAGAGAAAATTCGAAATTTAAATGAAATTTCATGTGGCAGCACATATTTTTTTCCAGTTTAATTTTTTCAAGAGATGATGTACTTTGTGGACGTATAGGCATTTTTTCAGAACAACTTGGTTTGTTGTACAGAGAGTGAAAGGTTAGCAATGTTGTCAATGGGATATTTGTAGGCTTTCTTAACCTGAAACGGACAACCACAGAATCGAAATGGATCAACGTGGGACCGGAACGGGTTCATGACGTTTCGGCCATGAGGCGTTTCGACCTGGGACGTTTCGGTCGGGACCTGTCGGCCACACAAAAGGCCGAAATGACTCACTTTAGGAGGTCGAAACGTCCCACTTTAGGAGACCGAAACGTCCCTCTTTTGAATCTTTTAAAAAGGGATGGCTCGAAGAATATGTATCTAATCAGACAAAGCTTTCTATTTTTTTATCATCTAAGAAATGCTGATTTCAAACATCATAATGTTTGTCTGTTTTGACAATCGGCTAATCGTCAGATGTAGATCACGACTTGGTGAGTACATTGAGGCCTAATCTGCTTTGATTTATTCAAAGATCTTCACGGGTTTTATGCTGAAAAACAAGTAACATTTGATCCATAAAACCTTACGTTGTGTCTGCACCCTCTTTCTACGAGGCCGAAACGTCCCAGGTTGAAACGTCCTGACCCCGACCGGAACGGAACAAAAATATTTCTAAATTTAATTAATGTGGGGTTTTTGTTTCATTTTAAAGATAATTGCTTTAACAAGATATACAGTGATACGCACCCCCCCCCCCCCCCCCCTACTAAGGAACTATCCACTAGCGAGAAGAGTGGTTTTCGCAGCAATCTAGACTGCAAGTAATGATACATCAGCTTGTCAGTTTATTCATTTTCAGTTATCAAGTACTAAACATTTGAATATGTTCTCTTCCCAGCCGGAGAGTAAGGCGCGATAAACAAGTTCTCTTGAGCTTGGTGAAGTCGGGACTGTGATGGAAAGGATGGAGATTTAACCATATTTGCATTTTGTTTATTTTTTCATGTATGTGTTTTATTCTGTGCTGTGTAGGCCTGCATATAATTTGTTCAACAATAAATTGAAATAAACCACTGCAATTACTTTTGGGGTGTGTACTCCATTCGCCCACCACACACACACATTCACCCCCCCCCTCCCACTCACCTCACACACCCATCCCCTGTCTCACCCATACATCCACACTGTCTCCTCTTTATTCCCTTTCACACCCAGCAGGTGATCATATTCAGTGATGAATCTACTAATGATTCACAAGCTCGGAAACAGCTAGATGATTACAAGACATGTAGGCCTACATATGTACAGCCTACCCCTCCAACATATGGGTCATGTTTTTCGCATTATGAAGCATGGTTCAATAATAATAATAACACTTTGGCCGGCCGCTAATTTGTCACGACTCTCGTGTGAGAAGGCCTTGGTTACCCCTGTGCTCCCAACTGCCTTCCTGTTCCCACGCTTCTTCTCTCCAGCCAACACTCGGAGACGAGCTGCTTGATGACTTCCGTTGCCCTATTTTTCCCAATCTCTCCGATTAGCATATTAACCCTCTCCTTAGAGAGTCACTCGCTTCCCACGTGTCCTTCATTCTCCCATCCCACTTCCCCATTATACTCCCAGTGAATCTTATTCTTTTAGACTGGTATGTTGGGCATTCTAGAAGAAAGTGTTCCAGGATCTCCACCACGCCTAAATTACACATTTGGCACTCCTTGTCACTGTTTTTCCCTCAGCTCCAGGGACCGCGACCTCAGCTTGAACAGCAGTGACCCCCAAAGGTGCCATCAAGGTACTTTTCAAAACCAGGCCTCTCTTTATCACGCAGGCCACCCAAAGACCTTTTAGATTTGATCCCCTCTCGCCAATTAAGGTTACCATCCTCCATGACTCTTTCTCTGACGATTTGTTTACCCTGGGTTGCCCCTACGTCTAGGCCCGAGATCTCCAATGAGTAGTTCTCTATTAGCTCCCTCACTTGGACCATCCACCCTGTGTAGGTATTAGAGTTGAAAATACTCCGAAACATTACTTTGCACCATCGGCTGTCGGGGAGATTTACCAACTAAGATAACCGAGTCTCAATAAGTCTATTCTTGTCCTTGATCCTCGTCCACCCAAGCTCGCCCCTGATTGCTTCTGGTGCTGCGGCATTACTCGACCCCGTTATCCATCGGCCTGCATAGTTCTGCAGGGTTTTCAAGCTCTTTATTACAGCAGTTTGGTTTAGGGATACCACTGCCGTACCATGTGTTATACTTGGCAGACCCACCATTTCCCAAATGGGTTCCCCACGAAAACCTTATTGAAACTGTTTCTCCCTATAAGTTTCATTTGGTTAAGGATTCGACCCCCACCCTCATTCAGAATCAATTTATTTGTGTGGTTTCGGAAGATAGATAGAAATTTTATCCACCAGTATACTAAGCAAATACAAAACTGACAAATGTGTGTAAATCTACAATATCCAATTTACAATAATAAAGCACATACACAACCAGAAATAATATATAGATGCCTCTTCCTGTGATGTTCATATTTACCCCCAGATACTCGTAGCCACCTGTATCTCCTACGCTAAGGAGTTTGCTGCTACTTTCCTGTATACAGAACTCCCCCACTCTCCATCTTCGAGTGGGGTCCACTTTACTGCCCACGGATGTAACTTTGCTTTTGCTTTCGTTTAGTTCGAGTCTCCATTTGTTCCCATATTTCCCAACATTTTCTCTAGCCCCTCTTCGCTTTCTGACACTAGCACCATATCGTCTACAAAAATAGCCCTGGGACCTTCAAGTCTCCAACTGCTACCCCTTGTTGCTACGCAGGAGTTCATCTCCCAAACCTTTGATGTGCAATGCAAAAGGAATTGACGAAAGGATATACCCCTGTTTTAGGCCTATCTCCATAGGCACACGTTTTGTTGTTATTTTACCCAGGCTAAGTTCACTTTGTACATCTTTATATAATGCTTTCAGAATTTCAACAAACTCGCCTCCCAAGCTCAGAGCCTCAAGTTTTCGCCACATCCCCTCCCTCCATACTCCATCGTATGCTTTTTTAACATCCAAAAAGGCCATAAACATCTTTTTTCTTTTTTGCTTTCACAGATTCTCTCATTTGGGATAGCGTGAAAAGAAGGTCAGTGACTCTCCTTCCCTTTCTGAAGCCATTTTGAATATCTCCCCCAAAAAACCCTTCTCCTCAATCACCTCCTCTAATCTCCTATGCAGGACTTTACAGAAAACTTTTCCAATGTTGCTACTAACAAGAGATCCCTCGATAATTGTCCAAAACGTCCTTTTTCCCCTTTTTGTGGATAAATGTCACTTTCCTTTCTCTCCACTCTTTTGGGACCTCTTGTTTTTCTATGGCTATATTGAATAGGGCAGTTCGGCTTTTACAGAGTCCCTCTCCCCCTTTCTTCAGAAACTCGTTAGGAATTTCGTCTACCCCTCCCGCTTTTCCATTCCTTAATTTTGAGATCACCTTTCGCACCTCATTGGTTTTAATGTCGCTGCACACGAAGTTGGATAGATTTTCCTCGACCTGGTACGAACACTCCGGTGGGTTTCTCATGCCCCATCGCTTATCGGTTACCTTTTCCCAGTGCTTGACTAGTTCTGATGCGATTTTATCTTGCCATCCATTTTAATACTCTGTGGGTTACTTCCTTTATTACGTTTATTCACCCATTTCCAAAATACGTTGGAACTCGACCCCCTGTCGTTCTTATCGTCCTAATACGACTGCTATTTCGCACTCTCCGATTATCGTCTTTAACCTTATTTTCTTTATTTCGTGCTTGTTGGTATGCTTCCTTTGCGACCATGGCCTCCTTGTTTCCACCCCTTGAGTTTTCTACTTCTATACGCAGCACATTTGGCTTTTCTACCCTTTATGACACTTTTCAGTTCTTCGTTCACTCTGTACCCAACTTCCTGTGTTGGCACCCTAATCTTTCCCACATTCTCCTTTCCTGCCTCCACTAGGCTCGCAAGTATGGCATCGGTCATTTTCTGGACACCGGCCCCTTGTGTTCAGTTGCAAGCGTTGGTTTCAATTTTTCTTCAACTTCGCCCAGTCAGCATCCCTTTTGAGTTTCCAAATCTCCTTAAAGCCACCTTTGTTTCTCACTAGTTTTTTTGTGTTACCTTGATCGTCACTGTAATCAAGTTGAGATCACTATCCAACTCCCTTTTACCCTCATCATCCACTTCTACCCCTATCATCCCTCCATAAATTAATATCTGTGCGACATAGTCGATTATTGATTTTCTGTCGATCCTCTCCCAGGTCCATTTCCCCTTATACCTCGCGTCCCTGTTCAGAATCTTCAGGCCGAGTTCATTTGTGAAGATCAACAGCTTCCTTTAATTCTTGTTGACTTTCTTACCCCCGTCCTCTATGCCTTCTTCCTCATCACCTATGTGTCCATTAAAGTCACCCATCACAATTATACCGAGCCCCCTATTTTCTAGATCTGTGATATTGGACCTTAGTGTTGAGTATATCGAGTCATTCCACTTGGGTTTGCTTCCCTCCACCGCACAGTACACAATCCCAAGGCTAATACTCTTGTTTCTTAGATTGATCTTTATCCATCCAAAATTAATTTCTTTCGATACCTCAGCCGAAGTGCTGACATCTTCCAAGTCTGTGATCAGCGACGGTTTTAAATCCTCTTTAATATACATGCCTACCCCTCCCCTTTTCTGGCCTTCCGATCGCTCTACACCTATCCACACGCACCCCGTTACTTGGTCTACCCGTTCCTCGTGTCTTAACCACGTATCGCTTAACCCCTATGACATCAAAGTCCTCTGCAGTTTCACTTACTTTCCGGTGAAGACCCTGGATGTTGATATAACCCACTTTCAGGGTACCGAGATTCATTGGCTTCCGCCTACTGATCCCATTGTTTTCTGACGCTAGTCTTGGTAAACTCATCCCCTCGATCTTGTTCACTCCACCTGTATCCAATCTTGCTATACTTGCCTCTGGCCTCCCATCCCGCTCCTCTCCAAAAAAGCTTCGCTACCTGTAGAATTTTGCCCCCAATACCCGTGTCCCCATCCTACTAAGGTGCAGCCCGTCACGCCTGTACATGCTCGCGTTGCCCCAAAACGTGTCCCACTGGTCAATAAAGGGTATTTCCAGGTCAACACAATAGTCCTCCAAATCCTCATTCAGCGCCAAAATCCTTGAGTTCCGTTTGTTCCCACTCCCTAGGGCAGGAAGGACCCCGGATACTACTCTTGCATTCCTACTGAGCAGTTTGTTTGCTGACTAAACCGCTGTACGACTCCACCAAGCTTACTGACCTTCTCTCCCTGATATTGTTGGTCCCCACATGGACCACCACTACCGGATTCGATCCTGACCCTGCCACAATACCATCTACCCGGTCCCTCAGATCCCCCACCTTCGCCCCAGGAAAACACAAGACTGTTCGGTTAGAACTATCGGACCACAAACCACATTGTCAATCCCACGTGCAATGAATGCTTCTCCCCGCTACAACTAATTTTCTTCTTCTTCCCTCAGTTCCTATATCGTCTGCAACACGCCTCGTCTTGCTCACATCTTCCCCCTCTTTCTCTTAACCGTCCTTCTTACCCCATCTGTCTTGTCAACATCAGCAACCACCTCTCCCCCTCAATATCCCCCTCACTCTCATCCACAGGGGTATCGGAATCTAAAACACCGAACCTGTTCTCTAGACACCGCTTAGCAGCCTTACACCGGCTCTGGCCTCCTGGCTCTGCGCAGCCCTGTCCTGACTCCACCTTCCGAATTTTCCGACTGCCTCGGTTTAACCCCCCCCCCCCCCCACATCAAGCTTTCTCCCCCACGTTTCCTGCCTCCCAGTTTCCCCCTTGAGTCCACAACGACCTTCCATCCACCTTTTCCACCTCACCATCATAGGTAACCTTCAACGGTGTGACTCCAGATACACCAGCCCTCCCCAACCTCCCCTTCAGCTCCGCAATTTCCCGCTCAAATCCAACACACTTCTCTAATAACTGTAAAAAATCCCTGCAGTAGGCACACACCCCTGACCACCACCATACCTCATATCACACTGCCTGCACGCCTGTGTATCCTCAATCCCCACCACCTGCACCTGCACCCCCGACTCACCTCCCCCTGCCCCCCTTTAGTACCCATACTTACCTCCGTCTGGACACCAGACGAGCACTTGCCATTCATGTTTACAAATATAATATACGTGGGGCCTAATGACCGAAATCGGCAAAACACAAAGCACGCGAAAAAAAGGCAACTAAGGTAAACAAATTCAAACTCGGGAAAACCTGTTACCTAAACTTCCTTATTTCACCCTATAATCCTTCCCTAACACACATATACAAACTAAATATATACTGAGTCAAAAAGAAAGTATAATAGAAACAAATGTAAAAAAAATAGCATAAAGGATGAAATTTAATAGTTCTAATGATGCATTGTGGACAAGAAGTCATGCAAAGAGTTTAATGACATGTTGTTGTTGTCCACCCAACCGTATACAATTTTGCTACGGATTTCAAAATAGCACGTGCTACCCGAGAATGTCAAATTCGGGTGACCGACATTTTTCTTTGTGTTATGTTGTGCTAGAGAGCCTGGGTTATTGAGAATACACGCTAGTTTTTGCCTTCCGACATTTTAAAAAATGTCAAGGTTAACCGAAAATCAGAGGTTGCGTACCATTGGTACGCATGAGCAGGGATGTGGCGACATGGGTGGGGGTGGGGGGGGGGGGGGGGGGGGGTATCTCACCCCCCAAACTATGAGTATTTTTTTTCAATAGTTGGAAATTCCGAGGGCAAAAATCACTGAAATAGTTGGAAATTCAATAAATTAACATTGTTCATGAAAAGTATTCAAATTGCAACTAATGATGAGAAATTTTGATCTTTTATTTGGGTCCGTGAAGTTAGAACGAAATTGGAAATTCAATGGAAATTCATCTTGTCATTTTTTCATGTTAACGGTGTTCTTTAGACGTGATTCGTGCTCTCCCATTTCAATTTGGATCAAATTCCGACTTTTCCCCCTTTTTTCAGACACTGTTCGGACTTTTCACGGAAATTTTTTGAGGGTCAGCTTTCAGACAAACTACCCTTGTTTATGGGCCGATTGGGCTATAATTTGACACGCATGCTCACTATCCCCAATAAACACCACTTATAAAATTTCATTGTCGCAAACGGTCGGGATCACGTGATTTGAATATCCAATTGATATTCAAATTTGGTTATTGGAAATTCAATGGAAATTCATCTACTCATTTTTTCACCTTAACTGTGTTCTTTAGACATGATTCGTGCTCTCCAATTTCAATTTGGATCAAATTCTGACTTTCCCCCCATTTTTCAGACACTTTTCGGACTTAGAAATTTTCACGCAAATTTTTTGAAGGTCAGCTTTCAGACAAACTACCCTTGTTTATGGGCCGATTGGGTTATAATTTGACACGCATGCTCACTACCACCAATAAACACCCCTCATAAAATTTCATTGTCGCAAACGGTCGGGATCACGTGATTTGAATATCCAAATGATATTCAAATTTGGTTATTGGAAATTCAACTTGTCATTCTTTCATGTTAACGGTGTTCTTTAGACGTGATTCGTGCTCTCCCATTTCAATTTGGATCAAATTCCGACTTTTCCCCCATTTTTCAGACACTGTTTGGATTTAGAAATTTTCTTGCTTTGAATATCCAATTGATATTCAAATTTGGTTATTGGAAATTCAATGGACATTCGATGGACATTCAACTTCTCATCTTTTCACCTTAACTGTGTTCTTTAGACATGATTCGTGCTCTCCCATTTCAATTTGGATCAAATTCCGACTTTTCCCCTATTTTTCAGACACTGTTCGGACTTAGAAATTTTCACGCAAATTTTTTGAGGGTCAGCTTTCAGAAAACTACCCTTGTTTATGGGCCGATTGGGCTATAATTTGACACGCATGCTCACTATCCCCAATAAACACCACTTATAAAATTTCATTGTCGCAAACGGTCGGGATCACGTGATTTGAATATCCAATTCATATTCAAATTTGGTTATTGGAAATTCAATGGAAATTCGATGGAAATTCAACTTCTCATTTTTTCACCTTAACTGTGTTCTTTAGACATGATTCGTGCTCTCCCATTTCAATTTGGATCAAATTCCGACTTTTCCCCTATTTTTCAGACACTGTTCGGACTTTTCACGGAAATTTTTTGAGGGTCAGCTTTCAGACAAACTACCCTTGTTTATGGGACGATTGGGCTATAATTTGACACGCATGCTCACTACCACCAATGAACACCACTCATAAAATTTCATTGTCGCAAACGGTCGGGATCACGTGATTTGAATATCCAACTGATATTCAAATTTGGTTATTGGAAATTCAATGGAAATTCGATGGAAATTCAACTTTTCATTTTTTCACCTTAACGGTGTTCTTTAGACATGATTCACCCAAATAAACTTTGTGCCTACCGGGAATCAAGATAAACATGACACGTGGTAGCACGCGACAATAAAAAAAATAATGACATATTGGCTTTACCAATCTGGCCCCTCTTGAGTCTTCCAAGGAATGGAAGGTAACTGAGATGCCCCCTACATGTTCGTATCGCTGACTTGATTAGTGAAAGATGCGAGGGAACAATTCATAGGCGATGAATTTGGTGTTAGACAAAAAATAGTATTGACCAATGCGGAGCCTCCATCCCCCCCACCCCCCACCTCCCCCCCCCCCAGCCCAGTGGTCGTGATGAATTAACTTGAATTGCCATGTAATGCGGGACATCCACACCAAGTTTGGGCACATCGGACCAGTGGTGTCGAAGGCGATGACGATAATGTAAAGTTAACGGACGGACGAGGGTGGGAATATGGACCCCACTTTAGCTCACCTGAGCGAAGCTCTAGGTGTGCTAAAAATGGGGTCCATATACACAAATTCTATTGCCGACGTGGATTTTGCGGAATAAATCAGCTGAGTAAGGGAGAGTTTTCTCCAGACGGGAGGGGGACAATAAGCTTTCACATAAGCTCTTCCAGCCCATCGCTCAGTTGAGCTAAAATTTGTATTACAATTGACAGTGCAATTTTACAGCATATGTCTGCATGAAAATAAGTCTACATGGACATAAGTCTAAATGAACATAAACACATATACACAAACACACACACACAACCCCACCCTGTGACACACCCACCCACCCATACAAGCTTGTTTACCCGTCGTTAGGCGGACGTGTTTGTTTTTCTTTTGTTCTCGGGGACATACAATGACAAACACGTCCCCACATAATCGGTGAAACACACTCTAACCCACTGTTTGCCTTGTGCGGACATGGCGAGAACAACGGAAAAACGTTGTGAGGACCAACCTCTTTTGTCTAGGTCCGCTTAACGTTGTGAGAACAACCCCACACCCACATACATGTGCGTGGTGTAAATTGAGGACGCGTGTACTAACCCACCCAAACGAGGACGTGCTTAGTTTCTGTTTTTAAGGGGATATAACCTTCAATTCACAAGCAGAATCAATGAAGAATTAAAATTGCAAACTGTCCATTATGATTCGTTAAAAATTTAATTTTTGAATGCTTACTACCAAACTGAAGACACACATATACACACCGGGTGTGAGAATTATTTGTGTATAACCGTGGACCCTGTTCTACTGTAACAAAGCGAGGGCACACAGATCAGCGCAGAGCGGACCTTGGACCGTGTTCTACTACAACAAAGCGAGGACACATAGATCAGCACACAGCGAAGACAAAATGTTTTTAAGGGGATATAACCTTCAATTCACAAGCAGAATCAATGGAGAATTAAAATTGCAAACTGCCCATTATGATTCGTTAAAAATTTAATTTTTGAATGCTTACTACCACATATACACACCGGGTGTGAGAATTATTTGTGTATAACCGTGGACCCTGTTCTACTGTAACAAAGCGAGGGCACACAGATCAGCGCAGACTGACCATGGACCGTGTTCTACTGCAACAAAGCGAGGACACATAGATCAGCACACAGCGAGGACAAAAGAACAAGAGCTGCAATCAGAGGTAACCAGAACTGTAAGTGATAAACCGTTGCAGGTGAACACAGAACTCCGGAAACATGAAGCAGTGACATAATTTCGATGTGAGGTAAGTAGGCCACAGGTATAATTGAGAAAAATGAGATGCCATGGGCTAGAGATGAGTTACGTGGCGGGTAGGTATACCTCTTCCTCAGATGGATGTGTTTATTTATTTATAAGTGTTTAAGGTCACTTTGAAAACAGGATATGAACAGAATCGAACACAAAAAAACGACAGACGGTTCACCAAAACCGCAATGACGGCCTTCAACTCGACACCATAAGAAGACCGAAGAAGACCCAACAGGTTGATCTATTAACACCAGATCAACGACTGACACCTGTACAATATAAACGGCGAGTTACACCACGAGCCAATGTCGACTGTGAAACAAGAAATATAGTGATACGATCTGCACAATTAAAATCAAAATCATAGAGTCTGATAATGTAAGGCAGAACTGTACAAAAACTCATTCCTCCACAAAACAACTGTGGAGTGGAATCAGCTAGACGACAAAGCTGTCATCTCTTCAACACTGGACAAATTTAAAAGAGCAACTCTAGTGCAATAAAGCGCGCGCTCTCTACCCCTATCACAAAGGCCTTGTTTAAAGTAAAGCTCGGCCAATCGTTTATACCCATGCCGTCTATTTTACAGTAATTTTACCTCTGGCATTGATTACCCGATCCTATTTCACCAATAACACAAAACTTGTTTACCACAGTAAACAAGAACTGCTTCACTTGCTGGGGTTCCTATGTGGTGGTCTTCAGATGTGTGTACGGGTCGCGCCTCAGATAAGGGCCACGGAGGTTAGGTGGGGGATGGGGTGGTAGGGTAGGCATTAGTACCCCCCACCCTCCCCACATACACATTTTTTTCTGTTGGCTATGTTTGCAAAAATGCAGTTATATACAGCGCCTATCAGCCCAAGCCCCTCCAAAATGCAAGGCTCGGTGAACGTCCAAACCAGGGGCATACGAATTCGCGTACAACTATTGTTGGGTGGGGATATCAGGACAGATTCAAAGGGGGTGCCAATTATGCTGACAGAATGATGCGCAGCATCATCCGATCTGCGCAGCGGCAAGGTTGGAAACAACATGATAGGGGTATATCCTCTCTCGGTGGTAGGGGTCCGGGAAAAGTTTGAAATAAACGCGAGATCGACGTCGTAGCTGCGATGGGTGTTAAAAATGAAACAAATTCTTTATCCATCAAGGGCAATAAATCCGAGAAAACTACTTGAAACGACACCTGCATTGAACATGTGGCTAGGCATCAATAAAATACACTTACATACCAAACATGATGTCATTCCACTATGTTATTTTAAAATTATTGACTTTAGAAACTCGTTGGCCGCAGGCAGATGGACCGAGAGAGAGAGAGAGAGAGAGAGAGAGAGAGAGAGAGAGAGAGAGAGAGAGAGAGACCAACCGACAGATTGACATTGTCACATATAGAGCTACTTGTCGCAGCGAAAATCGTGAGGTCCAAAACCAAAACTCCTGTTCTCAGCGATTCTGAGGATGCTGTGACCGACTCCCCGGGTGAAGACTGCTGGACACGGCAAACTCCCGTCGTTTGTGTTTTGTTTTGGACTGACTTCACACCACAAGTTTAATCTGTACCATGAGTTAATTTTTGTTTTTTAATTTTTACCCCTTATCCCCACTCCCCTTCCTGGGTCCCACGCCATGAGTACAGACTCATAGCGGCCAAAACGTCTGAAAATGCAGCCGCCAAGATGGCTGGCGGCCCACAAAAATAAGTGGTAGCAATCACATCTATATACAATGCCGAGCTAAATGCTTGCCCAAGTAGGTAATTATACCTTCAAGTGGGACTTCATAAGTTTCTTCTTTTTGTGGAAACATCGAAGGTCAGTGTATCACGATTTCCAATCTGTAGTGTATCATTGGGCTCTTTATGTTCTCTTTTGGGTTCTTTTGTATTATCCTTTGGGTTTGTTGTGGTATCTGTTGGGTTCCCGGGGCCCAGACATTCTCTCGACTGCCCTGTGCACTGGCACGCAGCTCCGGGGGCGCCCCACTTGTCCATTTCTGTCGGGAATTTTCACATTATGTCGGGGGGGGGGGGGGGAGGGTCTTCCAAAAAATTCCGGACACAAGGCCTAAAATATTTTTTTCCACCTTTTGTCTACCACCCACCCACCCACGTGCAAAAAAAATATTTTTTTCCTCTGACCACTTGGACACCCACCCCACCACCTATATTTTTTTCAGTGTATCACCACAGTGGGTAATGAAAAATTATTGCACTGAGCTTCCAGTTGTCAATCCTTGCCTTAATTTGAATCCTAATCTACTGTCTAAACTAATTATGTACACATCAACCAGCATCAACAGAAGCATTTAGATTTCACTAAAGAAAATTGTTATTAACTCCTTTGTTATCAAGCATGCATTTATTTTTACTGGGAAAAATTTCGTTGTTATTTTTCGTTGTGACTGTTGAGCATTTGTAATTCATGCATTTCAATAATATGCCTATGAACACTATGGCGTACTGAAAACTGGCATATTATTGAAGTGCGTGAATTACAAATGCTGAACTGAAAGTTCTGGCCTCAATGCTCTCATAATAATTATCATTCATGTGTTAAGTTCCGAGACTGAAGAAACAGTTTAAATTTAGTGAAGAAGTTTTAATTTGAATGACCTGACTACAGGCTAAGTGTCTAGGCTTGAGGTTTCAGCCAATTGTCATTACTCAAAAGATAGTAGATAGCATAGGAAAGCTGAAAATCTGTCACCTAACACTATTGTAAATCTCACTGTCCATCCTGGTCCGTCTCCGAAAAAATGTCAGCATTGATTTCTGCATATAAAAGCATATAATGTAAGAATTAGACTATTTTTGTGAACATCAAATAGAGGATTAAAATAATCTTCTTTTGCTGCATAGTATTATGCTCAGCTACTCATCTATATACTCTGGCTCAGTCAGGGTCAGTTTTCAATTCAAATATTAACTGTAACTTTTGTTTCATGTTTTCACGAGATAGCCAGACAAACCCTCTGTGAAAACCCTGGTACTATCACTATGAGCTTGAATTAAGTAAGTAGGGTTTTATATCAAAGATCCACAGTGAGAATTTTCATTAGTTTCAGGTTACAAGAGCTCTACTCAGAGAAACTGGGCATTTAGATTATTTTCCGTAAATTTTTTACATTATTTTAGATGTTCTGCTAAACACATTGCTACTCATTGTAAAATCCAAATTGTGCCGTGATGATTTAGCTATGAAAATTATGTTAACCACTCCCAAATTAAAATTCATAAATTTCCACTGATTGTTTTTAGTCAAACTGGAGTACACAATTCTTTAATGCATCTAATTTAATTTACAAAAAAGAGAACAAATCCCCTAATCAGCCTAGTGGGGCCTTATTCACTAACCCTACCTGACAAACAGGTGCCTATTAGACTACTAAACAATATAGCCTTGTTATGTGAAAATAATTTGTAAAAAAACACCAGGAAAAAAATTGCAACTCCAGGAAAAAAGGTGTTTTGGCCCCCATCCGACCACCCACCCACTCCGGCCTTGTGTCCGGAATTTTTTGGAAGACCCCCCCCCCCCCCCTGATTATGTCGGAAAATAATTTCCTACTCCAGATGCATAGACTTAGAGAGAGCTTCCGACAGAACTTATAAAATTGTCCATGGTCTCCATATGATATCATGATTGGCAGCAGATCTTTATTCAATGATGGTCAGTATTGCGGAATTTGTATGAAACAAAAACAAACAGCTTCAGATGTTGGCATGTCACACATTATACTGTTGACGATTGACTAAATTCAGCAACTGGATAGGTAAAAAATAAGGCATCCGTAGGCTACAGAATTGCTCTCAGAGCCTCGGATTTAGACCACTGCCTCAATGCAGAACCCGTGAACCCCCTCCAATGGGAGGGAGACACGCATCGCCTCCATCCTCCCCTCCGCCTCGGTGCTTCGCACCTCGAGTATATGCCTTCATACAAAAGTCAGTCCCCCTCCCCATGTCCGATTTTGTTATACTGTTGTCTTCGGGCCTGTCTGTACAGGGATTTTTGTAAGACACCCCCACCCCACCCCCGGTATACATGCGTCATGTGGTTGTAATCATGGGATTTACACATCCGCGTAACAGCCCGGGGAGTCGGTCACAAGAACTTCAGAATCGCTGAGAGCACGAGTTTTGGCATCTATTGTGATTCCGGGGGAGGGTCCCCGGACCCTCACCAACGAGAGCCCACCCCGCCCCCTCCCCTCCTCTTACGCTCCTCTAACTTGCCACTGCACGGTTCGGATTGTGATGCGTATCATACTGTGAGGGTAATTAGCGTACACCCCTTTCAAGAAATCTTTGATCCGCAAACGGCTGCTGCATTTTAAAGTGTTTTTAATTCGCACCGAATATTGTAGATAAGGACTTTCAGGAATCATTCGTGTCCACCATGAACGACTTGCGTTAAATGCGGCATTTTTCGGGTTCTTTGGAATGCACCATAACCTCCTTCGTGGTGATGTAGAGGCCTAATCCCAATTAACGTTTGTGGAGTACGCCCATCATACTTGGGATCATAATGAAGTCCCTCATTCATTTGCCGTTTCATTCAAAGGCCAATAACTGATACTTTTAAATATCAACCAACCTTCGATTCAAATTTTTTTCTTTGGTGTTGACCACGCTGCACTTAATGACGCCTGCGCAAACTGCATTACGAATCTTTGCCACGTGACTTGGAATTTTAAAGGAAATCGAGGTTGACGTCACAAGCATGAAACACACGAGTCGAACACAGAGGGAATATATAAACACACGAGATAGAACACAACGAATATAACCTCGCTCAACCGAGGACTATAAGAGGACGCCACGATTTTTGTAGTGGGGGTCGAGTATCGACTCTGGATGGATTTAGTGCGTAATTTACCAACGGACGACATCCTCGATTCACGCTATGTGCGTGTCCTGCATTTACACCGATTACAAGCGCGCGCACACACACGCACGCACACACACCCTCACACACACACTTGTATTGCCAACGTTACGTGGACATGTTTGCTTTTCTTTTGTTCTCATTGGCAAACATGTCCGCATAAAATCGGTTAAACCAAACTTTTTCTTTTGTTTACATTATGAGGACACTGTTAGAACAACGGGAAAACATTATTAGCGCAAACATCTTTTGTTTAGGTCCTCATAACCTCGATTAAACAAGTCCACAACCTCACACACACACACACACACACACACTGTGACACACAAGCTTGTTTACCCGTCGTTAGGCGGACGTGTTTGTTTTTCTTTTGTTCTGGGTGACAAACAAGGACAAACATGTCCCCACATAAAACAATTTTACATGTCAGCGGTACATTTGAGAGAGACTGGGGACAGACAGACGGCCAGATGAACAGACAGACACGTAGACAGACAGACAGACAGACACATTGATAGAGGGCGCAAGTGTGAGATAGACAATGGGTTAATTCACTTACCTAATATTTGACGATTAGTGACGTATGATTTATTAGTGACGTATTTAGGACAGGGGCGGCGGAAGCCCCAAAAAAGGGCGGGGGCGACAATTTTTTTCTGGGTAACTGCAGGTTTGTAGAGAGGTTTTTGCGTTGGCAAAAAAAAATTATAGCTGAATTTTTGTTGACTATGCCAATGCCAATATCCTTATATTTGACGGATATTCAAACCACGTGATCCCGGGGCTTTTAAATGTATGAATTAATAGGAAACGTGCACTTTCATGCCCAGTCTGTCTATACAAAGGCCGTTCCCATGACAAGAAGATTGGGTTGCGGAGGGAGCACGAATGATGTTTAAATAATATAGTTATAGTACATAGTTAAATCTCCATTGAATACTCAAATATCTAACATGAATGTAAAACAGATTTTCAAACCACATGATCCCAACTGTTTGTGAAACTGTCCTTCCAAATGGGGGTTTTCTGGAATATGCGAGCTTACATGCCAAATTATAGCCCACGTACGGCAGGGAGTGTACAAATTTCCCCGAAAAAATACATTATGTTTTATATTATGCCCGAATTAATTAGTGGGCTCTTGTATCGTAGACTCGTGTAAACGCTGCAGTTTCACCCCTGTGTCCAACGAATTTGCAGCATCAGCAAGGATAATTCCCAAATTAAGATGTTGGGAAATGCACAAGTTTCCCAAAATGTCAACGAAACCACATCATGTGATCCCTCGTTGGCACGAGCTCGGCGAGCTCGTTCCAATGAGGGTCACATAATGTGCTTTGGTTGACATTTTTGCAAAAT
This sequence comes from Pictodentalium vernedei, assembly GCA_031216915.1. Classification (NCBI taxonomy): domain Eukaryota; kingdom Metazoa; phylum Mollusca; class Scaphopoda; order Dentaliida; family Dentaliidae; genus Pictodentalium; species Pictodentalium vernedei. The sequence continues at coordinate 598,704,626 of CM062296.1, read as the reverse complement.
TTTGAAAACAATTAAATTAAGAAAATAAATTCTGATAAATTTCGTGTATCAAAATGCATGGGTTTTCCAAATGTTTGCTTGGCCCCACAAACAAGGGCAGTTTGCATGACATGGGGCCCTAAAAAATTGGTTACCATTTTTCAGCCGGAATAGTGTCTGAAAAATGTAAAAAGGTGAAATTGGAGAGCGCGAATAAAGAACACTGTTAACGTGAAAAAATGAAAAGTTGAATTTCCATCGAATTTCCATTGAATTTCCAATAACCAAATTTGAATATCAATTGGATATTCAAATCACGTGATCCCGACCGTTTGTGACAATGAAATTTTATAAGTGATGTTTATTGGGGATAGTGAGCATGCGTGTCAAATTATCGCCCAATCGGCCCATAAATAAGGGTAGTTTGTCTGAAAGCTGACCCTCAAAAAAATTGCGCGAAAATTTCTAAGTCCGAACAGTGTCTGAAAAATGGGGGAAAAGTCGGAATTTGATCCCAATTGAAATGGGAGAGCACGAATCATGTCTAAAGAACACAGTTAACGTGAAAAAATGAAAAGTTGAATTTCCAATAACCAAATTTGATTATCAATTGGATATTCAAATCACGTCATCCCGATCGTTTGCGACAATGAAATTTTATAAGTGATGTTTATTGGGGATAGTGAGCATGCGTGTCAAATTATAGCCCAATCGGCCCATAAACAAGGGCAGTTTGTCTGAAAGCTGACCCTCAAAAAATTTGCGTGAAAATTTCTAAGTCCGAACAGTATCTGAAAAATGGGGGAAAAGTCGGAATTTGATCCCAATTGAAATGGGAGAGCACGAATCATGTATAAAGAACACCGTTAACGTGAAAAAATGAAAAGTTGAATTTCCATCGAATTCCCATTGAATTTCCAATGACCAAATTTGAATATCAATTGGATATTCAAATCACGTGATCCCGATCGTTTGCGGCAATGAAATTTTATAAGTGATGTTTATTGGGGATAGTGAGCATGCGTGTCAAATTATCGCCCAATCGGCCCATAAACAAGGGCAGTTTGTCTGAAAGCTGACCCTCAAAAAATTTGCGTGAAAAGTCCGAACAGTGTCTGAAAAATGGGGGAAAAGTCGGAATTTGATCCAAATTGAAATGGGAGAGCACGAATCATGTTTAAAGAACACAGTTAACGTGAAAAAATGAAAAGTTGAATTTGCAATAACCAAATTTGTATATCAATTGGATATTCAAATCACGTGATCCCGACCGTTTGCGACAATAACATTTTATAAGTGATGTTTATTGGGGATAGGGAGCATGCGTGTCAAATTATAGCCCAATCGGCCCATAAACAAGGGTAGTTTGTCTGAAAGCTGACCCTCAAAAAATTTCCGTGAAAAGTCCGAACAGTGTCTGAAAAATGGGGGAAAAGTCGGAATTTGATCCAAATTGAAATGGGAGAGCTCGAATCACGTCTAAAGAACACCGTTAACGTGAAAAAATGACAAGTTGAATTTCCATTGAATTTCCAATTTCGTTCTAACTTCACGGACCTCTTTTATTTCCAACTGGAAACTTGAGTTTCAAATTTCCTGCTCTAAAATTGACATGGCCTCAAAATTTTGACTCGGGACATCAATCCGGTAAATTTTCTGACCCAGACACATTATAAATGATGCTTTTTTCGTTTCAGGACTTGTGAAAATTTTCAGAAGGGTTCATAACCTTTACCCAACGCAGACGATTCAAACTTCATTATTTTAAATATCATTTTTTTAAAGTTTTAAAAAAAAATTCAACAGAACCATATCATTTGACCCCTCTTTGGAACGAACTCGACGAGCTCGTTCCATAGAGGGGTCACATGATATGGTTTTGTTGAAATTTTTCGAAGAATAATATTTTTTCAGCAGCTGTATTTGCATATTACGAGGCGGATGCGGGTGATTCGTTGGGTAAAGGGTTAATTTAATTAAAAGATATCACCCAGCGCTGCAGTGCAGCCACCTATCGAAACCACTCACAGTTGGAATTTACACCGGTGGCACCCCCCCCCCCCCCCCTCCCCAGCTCTACATCTAGAGTCATCCCTGAGCATGAGGCTGGGATTCCTCCAGATGAGCTCGCTGCTGAGTTCGGAGTCACTGTGGCCACTATTTACCGTCTCATTGGAAAGTATAGAACCACTGGATCTACTACCGACCGACCGTGTTCAGGTCGACCAAGAGTATAATGACAAATGCACAAGACCGACACTTCATGACGTCTCACTTGCGGGAGCGCTTCCTTCCGGCGACGAGGACAGCAGCAATTACTCCTGGCAGAACTAACAATAGAATCAGTGCTCACACTGTCCGCAACAGACTCGATGAACACGGCATTCGAAGTGGGCGTCCATACCACGGACCAATCCTTATCCAACGTCATCGTACCGTCAGAACAGAATGGGTACGTCAGCGTGTTCGCTGGACTCAGCAGCGTTGAAGCACAGTTCTTTTTAGTGATGAATCACGATTTTGTCTACGGCGCGCTGGTGGTAGGGCAAGAGTGTATCGCCGACGAGGAGTACGGTTTTTCTGATGCTTGGGTGCGGGAATGCGACCGTTTCGGTGGGGGTAGTGTAACGGTTTGGACAGAAATCTCCTTGCACCATCGAACGCAGTTGATTTTCATCGATGGTAATCTGAATGGACAGCGATATAGGGACGAAATTCTTAATGCTGTTGTTGCCCCGTTGTTCAACGCTAACGTCGGATTGCAGTTATTTCAGCAAGACAATGTCCGATGTCACGTATCTGTCGTGACTTTCTTGAGGAACAGGGCATCGAACTTCTTCCCCGGCCCCCACTTTCGCCAGATTTGTCGCCAATCGAGCATCTTTGGTATCAATTGGACCGTCGGGTACAATTCATGATCTTCAGATGTTAGGCGATTTACGTAATGTTCTGAGGCAGGAGTGGAACGCAATACCTCAGGGTGACATCCAGATACTTATCAGGTCCATGCGCCGTCGATGTCTTGCCATCTAAGCGGCAAACGGTGGACATACACGCTATTGACTGCACGTGTGAACTTTTCATTTCATCCCATGTCTGAATTGCGACGTCCTGACGTGACGCTGACAACAGTAAGAACATGAAATTATGCAAATTCATACAGCTAGACTCGAAATACGAATTCACAATAATTTGTTTGGGATTAAAGTCGATAATACTAAACAAATTGCTCCTCAAAGTTTATTATACAACAATCGAAGCCAACCACGACCAAGTGTCCCACTGTCTCTGCTTACCCACCCATTGATCTTGATCCCCACACTGCCACATCTATGTGACCCAACTCAAAACGTATACCCACAACGATCAAGTGACGTCAACACACAACTCTGACAACTTGGTGGCCGGACCTCCCCCTTCCCGCAACCTATTCGACCAGACTCAACCTCCCATACCTCACGTCTTACCCAACCCACTATCCACGTACTTCGGTCGCGACCCTACCCAAATACGCCCCCCCCCCTCCCCGTTCCAATCATCGTCCGCTACTTAGTTACCCAACACCTTATTCCACCAGTGGCGGAGGAGGGAATTCAAAAGTAAGAGGTACAGGTACCTTCTGAGGGGGAGGGGTCCAGAAGATGACTGAAAGGACAAAGACAGAAGCGCGGAACGGAATGAAGGATCCGAGAGCCACTTGCTTGTCCTGTACAGTTTTGCACCTGCAAGACTTCTTTCTACCATTACGTCTTTCGGGTTGACCATGAACACCAAGTCTCAGTAAGACTACTTACAAGCGCAGGCGTACCTGGGCACGCTACCCAGGTAGGTCTAAGATAGTAAGTAGTCTTACTGAGATTAGTCGTTGGGGGTCCTACTGAGGGAAATGTTTTTTTAAATATATACTCGCCCATAAAAGAAAGTGTGCATTGCAGAAATTGATCAAACTCCAAAAAAATAATTTCGTAGGTGTAAAGAGTGTTAACCTGTTCATGAATAAGTTATATTGAACACAAAAACAGCTTTCCCCGTTAAAATTGCATTAACGTTAAATGACGTGCTGCACGTTTGTGAAAAGGCATGTTTTGCACGTGGAGTGTCTGAAAATTCATGCAGCAGTGTGAATCCTTGGGTATTTAAACACTAAAGTAAGGCCTTCCCATCGTTCACATTCAAACTTGCGCTGCTGTTAAAACGACTCCACATTAGCATGCCAAGATTGACAATGAATCAACGTCTCCTTGCCCTGGGTATGATCAGAGCTGGCAGAACACACAGAGAGGTTGCCCAGCATTTGAACTGCCACCGTAACACTGTAGACAGGCTAGTCCATCGACATGCACAACATGATGATGTTCGAGACCAACCCCGCTCCGGGAGACCCCGAGTTACCACCCCTGCACAAGATCGGTATATTCGTGTCGTCCATCTCCGGAACCGGCAACAAACGGCAACGACGACAGCCAGGAACATCCCTAACCTGAGACGGATACATCCTCAAACAGTAATCAACCGGCTGAGAGAATACGGCTTACGTCCTCGAAGACCTGCAATTCGTCCGATTTTGACGTTACGTCATCGTCGTGCTCGACTGCAGTGGTGTAGACAACCTCTCAGGCATCCCTTACACTGGTGGCGACGTGTTTTATTCACAGATGAATGTCGTTTCTATCTTTCATCATCATATGGCCGCCAGAGAGTGTACAGACGTCGAAACGAACGCTACGCAGATCCATGTGTCGTGGAGCGAAACCGTTATGGGAGGGAGGGGAGGGGGGGGGGGGGGTCTCTCATGGTGTGGGGTGGCATCACTGCCCGTAACAGAACTGAGCTGGTCATTATTGATGGTAATCTCAATGCAGCCAGATATCGTGATGAAGTGCTTACACCTGTTGTTGTCCCATTTCTGCTACGTCACGGCCCCGGCGTCATTCTACAGCAGGACAACGCCCGATCCGACGCAGCTCGTGTTGTTCAACAGTATCTGCAGCAACAACAAGTGGATGTTCTTCCCTGGCCCGCAAATTCGCCCGATATCTCACCCATTGAGCACGTATGGGACGAAATGAAACGTCAGCTACGCCGGCTTCCCCATGCACTGTCAACGCTTGTGGAACTCCAAAGACAGCTTATCAGAATATGGAACAACATCCCACAACACTTCCATGCTAACTTGTTCGCTTCCACGAGTAGTACAGGCGTTGAACTAAAAAAGTGGTGTTACCTGGAAAAAATTTGATACAAGCTGATTTTGGTGTCATTCGACGCGGAATTTATCTGGGAACAACATATCCAAAATCCGCTAAAATCCGCCTTGGGGAAAATTTTTCATAGCGTCGCAACTGAGGGTGGGGTGGTGGCCATTTTTACCAATTTCCCGATGTCATTTTCCAGGCGGTTCTGTATTAAGGGCAGGGATTTGTCTCTTCTCAGATTTTTCCTGTCAGTAGAATACAATATAATGACATGACTATAGTATTATACCAGCCCACGTAATTGATGTACACCGCGAATAAAGAGCGTTGTATAGCACACTGGAGAAAGATAATTACATCATATCAGTCGCGGGTATTCCAGCGATTCTGTTACACACAGCACATCGCTATAAGCTTATCGCCACGTGAACTCGAATTATTCGATTGTTTTGTCATTCTGTCATATTTTCTTTGTTTCGGTGTTAACATACACAGGAAACAATTCTTAGTCACATTGTCCTTTTTCATATTTCGTCAATATCATATTTCTTGTCTATTAATCCAGTTTCGATAATCCGCCTCAGGATCCGTACTACTTATAGCTAAGAGAAAATAATCCGTTCCCTCCATCGGCATATTTCCACCATTTGATTAGATATGGCTTCACACCAAGGTGGTCGCTTTCGAGATGATACCTGTGTAATTTGCCAGGTTGGTTTCGATGAAGTCAAATCAGTTAAAGTCACCAAGAAAGGTTGTCATACCATGCTTAATTTCTGTAATGTCAGGGAGAGATCAGACCTTGAAGCACACCTTTTGGACAAGCTTCAACAGGACCCCGTAGGTTTTGTTCTGGTTCATTCAGATTGCCGTAGGGATTTCACTGATGCGAAGCGGGCATCTGCTGCAAGCTCTTCTGACATCGAAGCTCCGTCGGCCAAGAAATTGAGATGTAATGTGCCTGTATTCGACTTCAAGACACACTGTTTGTTTTGTGGTAGCGCCGCAAAAAATGATCCACGCCACCCCGATAGAAACAAAATTATCAGGACCGTCGAGACACTACCTATACGAGAAACCCTCCTCGAACATTGCGAACTGAGAGGGGATAGTTTAGCTTCAGAAGTAAGCGTTCGGCTATTGAGTTGCATTGATCTAGTAGCTGCCGAGGCTGTCTATCATCCACTCTGCCATACGAAATTCCTAAACTATAGACAGTTGGAAATTGCGAGACCAGCTGGTCGAAAACCTGACCATGGCATGGAACATTGGTTTGAGTGCATATGTGAATTCTTAGAAACTCATTCCGATTCAGAACTGTACACATTGACCGAGTTGCATTCGAAGATGGAAGAGATCGCAGGTGAATCAACTGTGTACACAAAAAAGAGACTGAAGCAGAAACTAGAAGAGCGATATGGCGATTATATCTTTTTCGCTAGGGTACAGGGTCGCGACAATGTCCTATGCTTTCGCAACATGGCTGAATATCTGATAAATGAAAAATGGTATGCGGACAAGAAAGAAAGTATAAGTGATGAAGCTGAAAGGATCATTGTTACTGCAGCAAAATTGATCAAGGGGCAGCTTAGAGAGATGGAGTATGATATAGATTGGTATCCAACCCCTGCTGACATACAGGACATATCGCGAGGCAAAACCTGGATCCCAGCCTACCTACAGTCTTTTCTCCAGTGCTTGATACCAAATGATATAAAACGAAACAGCATAGGTCACTCTATAGTCCAATCGGCTAGACCAAGATCAGTCATAACACCTACCCTATTCGGGTTAGGAGTAGAAATGGACCATACTTTCGGGTCAAAATGGCTCGTTAATGAACTAGCTAGGCTTGGGTTTTCTATCACCTATGAGGAGGTCAAACGGTATAAGAAAGGTGTGATGGAGCTAGATTCTGTTGACAGCTATACCTCTAACTATTTCCCCGGAGAATTCGTACAGTGGGTCGCAGACAACGTCGACCATAACGTTGCGACTATCGATGGGAAAGGTTCACTTCATGGTATGGGTATAATCGCCGTGTCAACCCAAACTCAGGTGCCATCCACCCCTATGTCGCATACATCGATAAAACGCAGAGCTCGAGCTGGCGTTGAACAAATGTTGGTGAATAAAGGAATCCCAGTGGTTGATTACTTGGAATCAACGAGGAGAGGCTTTGGTGGTTTGAGGTACAAACCAGTAGTAGAGCTGCAATCACCACATACACTTCCATCTAGCCTAAGTACTGACGTTCTATGGCATTGTGGGTGGCTATCTAGAGCAGTAGATGACACTGTTCCTAATTGGTCCGGCTTCATGCAACTAGCGCATTCTGTGCACGGTTCAGAGCATCAAGCGAAATCAGATATACTCTTTCTCCCAATAATAGATCTCAGCCCAACAGACAGCACATGCATCTTTTCCACATTGAAATTCATCTCAGAGCAAGCGATCAGATTGAACATCCCATCCCCGTGCGTCACGTTTGACCAGCCTTTATGGTTGAAGGCAAATGAGATAATAATTGATCAATCCATGAACATTGTCTGCAGGTTGGGTGGTTTCCACACAATCATGAGCTTTCTCGGCAGTATCGGCTCGATGATGGCTGGATAAGGTCTTGATGAAGCTTTGCATGAAATTTATGGTCCACTAGCAGTTCGGTCGATGTTGACGCGGCAAAGCTGTTTCCAGAGCTATGCGAGGCCACTTCCTAGTAGAAGCTGCACTGACGAATAAATTATTGGGTGCCATAACCACATCCGAAATGAGCGCGAATGTTTCTCCTCCGATGAGCCCACCCACTGTTGAGAGTGTACAGATAAACCAGAGGGACTTAGATGGTGTGAAGGAGTTATACAAAGGTGTGCTTGAAGGCGCGGTCAGCCTTTCTGATTTTAGCAGCTCATCAGCTCTCGTGACGGTGAACACTTGCCTTGACAACTACAAAGCCAAACTGTCAAGAGAATCACGCACCGCTAAGCTATGGGTACAATATCTAGAATATATTCAGGTACTGAAAATGTTCATCCGTGGAGAACGTCTTGGCGATTGGAATCTCCATCTCATTGCTGTTGGTAGAATGCTGAACCTCTTCGCCGCAACAGGGCATGTACACTATGCCAAGAGTTGCAGAGTCTATCTGCAAATGATGCTTGAACTACCAGAAAAACATCCTTGGTTGTATGAGAGATTCTACTGTGACGGCTTTCATGCTATACGTCGAAGTTCTAGGATTTGGGCAGGCCTCTCTAGTGATCTTGTTATTGAGCAAGTTCTTATGCGTTCAATTAAAAGTCGGGGTGGGTTGACGCGAGGTCGTGGCGTGACGGAATCTGTACGACAGGAGTGGATTTACACGATGCATAAATGCGCAGAGATACATGAAGCCATGACAACGTTGACCGACCTAAAGCTCAATACCAGCGAACAGCATGTAGATATGGGCACATCTCGTCGAAAACGAGACAACTTAGACATGGCCAGAATACTAGAGTGGTTTGACACACACAACCCGTTCGAAGGAAACGAACGATTGCGTTCTCTGTCATCTGGTGGAGATGGTATCAACTGCGATATCACTGAGTCTGTAGGGGCAGAGATACACTCTAGATTAGACAACGCTATTGTTTCCGATGCCACTATCAAACGAAGTGATCAAATCCGTACCCTAGCTCACCTCACCCCCGGGTTGAAGCTAGATGACCAGAGGGTGACAATTGACCCCTCAACTTTGTTTACTAGACTGGTTGCTATTGCCCAGAGAGAGCAAGACATGGCACAGATCTTTGCGTATGAACTAACTGTAATGCCAACAGCCCTCTTCAAAGATTTTTTCCTCAGAAAAGCAAACAAGGCGGACCTAGCAACTGCAATAACTGATGGCTTATCCCTTACTAAACCACCATCTGATGGTCTGTACGTGCTCGACGGGGGCGCTCTCCTCCACAGAGTTAAATGGAAGACAAACACCACTTACTTGGAAGTGGCAAACCAGTATGTTGGATACGTGACGAAGAAATATGGGCAGAATTGTCGAATTGTCTTCGATGTTTATGGTAAACGACCAACAACCAAGACTCAGGAGCAGAGAAGAAGAGCTTTCCACGTTTGTGCTGATATCCGTTTGACGAACAACACGACTGCCCACAAAAATCAGGAACTGTTCTTATCGAATGGAAATAATAAAATGCAGTTTATAAAAATGCTTTCCACATCACTGAGAGAGGCTGGGCATATTGTCGAATGCAGTTCTGGAGATGCTGACACTAACATTGTTGACAATGCAGTTCAACTTTCGTCCCAGGGAAAAACAGTTGTCATTGTTGCAGATGACACAGATGTACTAGTTATGTCCGTATTCCATTGGGATCGTACTTGGTCTGATATCTATTTCCAGTCAGAAGCACGGAAGTCACACAGGGGTGGAGATGCATGGAAAATCGCAGATATAGTAGAGAAGATTGAAGAAACAACTCAGAAGAACCTCCTCTTCATTCATGCATGGAGTGGGTGTGATGTCACATAAGCAACGTTTGGGCACGGGAAAACGTTGCTTCTCAAGAAGTTAGAGAAGTCATTGCCTATTCAAAATATATCAGAAGCAATGCACGACAGTACCATTTCTCAGACAGAGGTTGGGAAAATGGGGACTGAACTGTTCGTTATGTTGTACTCTGGCAAACATTCAGACACTTTGAATGGTTTGAGATGTTCAAAATTTATGACAATGGTCACTTCCAGCAAATCGGGAATTGAACCACAAAAACTTCCCCCGACTGAGCGTGCAGCACATTTCCACAGCCTGCGAGTTCACCAACAAATAACGGTTTGGAAACTATTGGATAACGATGCCCTAGATCCTGAGGAGTGGGGCTGGGAAAGTCGTGGGAATGAGTTGATACCTGTGATGACTGACCTGGGCGCAGCGCCTGAGGCTCTTCTCAAAGTTATCCGCTGCAAATGCAAAATGACATCCAAAAAGCCATGCGGAACAAACATATGTTCTTGTAGAAAGAATGCGCTCAAATGCTTGTCTGCCTGTGGAGACTGTCGGGGTGAGAATTGCTTCAATGCCGAGCCGATTGAGATCGGGGAGGAAATCAGCGACAATGAATAACCGTGAAGAACACCAACAAATGTCTTGTTAGACCTCATCATGTAGTTAAATTCCTGTTATTATATTGGACCAGTCAACATTATCTGCACCTCATTGTATGCGAAAACATCGATCAAAGAACCATTTCTAGTTTTGTATTCCGTGCAGAAGTTTCTTAAATCGGGAGTGAAAATTTGAGAAAAAAATGTGATTTTTGGGGTTATTAACCCTTTTTCCTCATAAAAAGTGTGAGGATTTCATCAGGCAATTGCCTCTCAATATAATTAACATTTGTATCTGGTCACCTGCGACACAAAATAATATATAAAACTCAATCTGTGACATATAAACGGCCGAAACCCCGGAAACACAATTTTCCCCCTTCACGAACAACCCCCTGACGGGAAATCTGACATGAAAAATGTTCCCCAAGGCGGATTTTTGCGGATTTTGGATATGTTGTTCCGAAATAAATTCTGCGTCGAATGACACCAAAATCAGCTTGTATCAAATTTTTTCCGGGTCGAACCCTACTACGCCTCTACTAGAGGCGTAGATGCACAGCAGTAGTCGATGCAGACGGAGGTCATACCAGATATTGAGTGTGTGACTTTTGTGTTTGATCCTTATTGTCTTTGACTCTCCACGGCACCAAGAGTATTCGTCGTAGCGTAATGAAATTTCTCGTGTGGATCACAAATTGATTCATCTGTGCTTGAATAAAATTTCCATGAATGAAAATGATATATATCTTTTTTAGTGTTATTTTTTAGCATGCACACTTTCTTTTTTGGGAGAGTATATATACTAAATCGTGATATCTCGATCTAGAAAAAGTGTAAACCTGATTGGGGCGAATTCCTGGTGATAACAGATTTATGCCAGAGCGAATGATTGAAAATTGAAATAGTATAAAAGTTCTCCCACCCCCTCCCCACCCCCACCTGGGATGGGTGGGGGTTTATCAGCCTTCTTGGGAATTTGTCACATTGACGAAAAGGGCAGCAGTATTTTCTGGTAATCTATATATGTATGGCTGTATGTAAAGGGATCATCGAGTAACAGCCGCAACAGCTGATGCAAATTTCAGCATAATTGCCGGATGAAAAAGCCCGAAGACGGGGCAAATGATAAATACCTGTGACATCCATATCATTTGTATGGCTCTATTGATAAGCAAATGATTCTAAAGTGGTACAGAACCAACCACTGTTGAAACTTTCAACCTTAAGATAAACAGACTTTGAATATTTCAATTACATTCATATTTGTATGGCTATATTGATAGGTAAGAGGTCGAAACGAGCTGCAGGATCTTCAGTACGACATCCCCAACAACAGTTACTGTAAAAACATACGTGAAGTTACGTCTAATAAAATGAAATATCTAATAAAATGAAAAGTTATACCTGATACATAGATAGGTTATTCCATTCCCGTGACGTTATATTTGCATGGGTATAAGGATAAGTAAGGGGTAACAAATGGTGCAGGACGTTCATCAGACCATCCTTAACAACTGTTGAAAGTTTCAGTTTCAACATTTTCTATACGGTGGCTCTGAAGAAAAATGAAAAGCTTTGTTAAGTTATCATCTCTCCTTTGCTTTACTCAGGTGAGCTAAAAATTGGAAAGGTGCAACAGACTATTTACCGCCGAGTCTGGTGGAAGCTCAGGTCAGTTCTGCGGAAACTTACGATTTGAGTTCAAATAGACCGTTCCGTCCAAATAATAAAAAAAAAAAAAAATGGGTCAACATTTTCTAAGTTCAACGGCCATGGAAAGGGGGAAATCTTCTTACTTCAAAAGTGGTCAAATATTACTTCAAAAGTGGTGACCCTGTTTTTTTACTTCCAAAGTGGGCGATGGTTACTGCAAATGTGGAGATCTCAGTTTACTTCAAAAGTGTGCGACGGTTACTACAAAAGTGGTGAGCTACTTCAAAAGTGGTCGATTTTTACTTCAAAAGTGGTGCGCTACTACAAAGGTGGTCATTTACTTCAAAAGTGGGCGTAACACCTTATCAACACATGTCTATTGGAAGAAAAATTCCGCTCCGGTCGAAAATACTATCAGTTGTTGGTGTTCGACCTTAGGTAGAAAACTCGTCCTGGTCGACGTGCTTCTCAGATTAGTCTGAACTAGTAACTGAACTAGTAACCAGGAACTAATAACTGGATTCACATCGAACTAGTAACTAGGAACGAGTTACTTGTTAGTTACTGCTTTTTCCAGGTCATCTCAAAACTTACTGCCAGTGACCCTCTACCGACGAGTTCCCCTTGTTACTGCTGACTCCTAAAAATGGAAACACGTCTTTGTCAACACTCTCTATTGGGGAAAAAAATCTCGTACCAATCATGAGTAGAAACATCGCCCTTGTAGACGTACTTCTTAGATTAATCCGAACTAGGAACTAGTAACTGAACTAGTAACTAGGAACTAGTAACTGGATTCACATCGAACTAGTAACTAGGAACGAGTTACTTGTTAGTTATTGCTTTTGCCGTGCCATCTCAGATCTTACTGTCAGTGACTCACTAATAGCGAGTACCCCTTGAATTACTGCTCACTCCTCAAACAAAAAACCCGTCCTTGTCAACTGTCTATTGGGACAAAAATCTTGTCCCGGTCGAAAATATTCTTACAGTTCTTGGTGTTCGACCATAGGTAGAAAACTCGTCCTGGTCGACGTGGTTCTTATATCAGAGGAATATGTCCGAACTAGTAACTAGTAACTGGTAAATGGTTCACATTGAACTAGTAACTAGTACCTGGGTTCACATTGAACCGGTAACTAGGAACTAGTAAATAATACATGTGTTCACATTGAACTAGGAACTAGTAACCGGGTTCACATTGAACTAGTAACTGGGTTCACACTGAACTAGTAACTAGCAACTGGATTCACGCCGCCCGTGCAGGGATAAGACAGTTCTTTGCAGCTCGTGGTTATGAACTAGAGAAGTACTGAGCAAAAAAGGTATCCCGATCTTAATTGGCAACCTGAAAGAAAATATAAAAAATGGGAGGTGAAATTCAATAACCTATACTCGGATTTGAGTGAATTCTATGAGGAATTCTAAAAATCCGAGCTCAGGTTATTGATTTTTTTTTGCCCTGACATACCTTCAGGAAACAAGTTAATCTGATTTATCCCAATTCTTCTTATATCTACATTTCGTTTTCAAAGTGTTGGTATCACAAAACGAGTATCTTCAAAAACTGGCTCTGTGGAGATCCTTTTCAGGACCAACATATTCTCAAAAGAGTTTTCTCAAACACATTACAAGGTTTTCCTAAAAACAAAAGTCTCAGAAAGAGAGATACAGTTCCCTCACCCATTCTGTGAGTGATGTTATCCACCAGAGTACATCCAGGTTCATCTATGGGGATAATTATTGTTAAATCAGTTCGCTAGAGTGCATCCAGGATTGTCTATGGGGAAAACAGTGCTAAGAGGCGATGTCACTTGGGCGAACTGATTTAACACTGAAATTCCCATAGACATTTGTTCGCCAGAGAAAATCCAGGGTCGTGTATACTCTGGCGAACTGATTTAACACTGAAAATTCCCAGACATTTTTTCGCCAGAGTGCCATCGGCCGATGTTCGCCAGAATACATTCGACCCTGGATTTCTCTGGCGAACAAATGTCTATGGGAATTTTAGTGTTAAATCAGTTCGCCCAAGTGGCATCCCTTTACTACTACCGTTTTCTGGACAAAGTATGTGGACTTACGTTCTGTTATATCCATATTCAACGTCGTTTTCTGGACAAAGTATATGTACTCACGTTGCCTGTTATATCCATATTCATTCAACATCGTTTTCGTTAGGCAGGCAAAATGAGCCCACATATAGTTAAACTTGACATCTTATTTGTCCACCTGCTCATTTTGAATGTGTTCATGTCTATATGTGTAGGATAAAAATGCCATAAAGTTCAAAATAGCCTTTTTAGTATATAGTAAGCATACTCTTCGGATTGATAGACTTTGTAGAGTCTCGTGGTGGTAAAGTATAACCGTGTTACTGAATAGCCACTGTGTCAGTATGAAATTTATTCACTTAACTGGAGTTTTGAATTAGCAGGTTGGGTCATTTTGTGTATTATAGAGATACATTGAGCATTTCTTCTATTATATCTTGTTTGACAGAGCCCATAGAGATCTTTCAAACAAGATTTGATTAACTGATGCAATTAACAGGTCCAATTTGTAATGAGGGTATGGTGAATGGTTTTTGTGTTTGAAAGTTATATTCAATTAACAGGGTTCTTCATGTAAAAGATTTCCCATTAAGTGGGCTCCACTCCGGTATCTTTTACTGTATTGTATCACAATACCTTGGTGCAACCATGGTATATTATCGTACAATTTGGCGAACCAAGCTGATACCATGGTATACCATATTAGACCGTGGTACAACCAAGGCATAATGTAGTTTATTCATGGAACAACTGTAGTATACCATCGAACACCATAGTCTTACCAAGGTATACCATGATGCCGCAACGGTACATCATGGTATACTTTGGTACAACCATAGTATACTGTGATATAACCATGGTGTACCACGGTATACTGTGAATGTACCATCGTATAACCGTGGCACGATCATGGTAAGTAATTAGGGGAGGCACTATAGCCCCAAGCATTTTTAACACTGAGTTTTCCATAGGGTCCATAGTGTTAGTTTTAAATTGTGCAACTTATAGCCCCAAGATTTTTAACACTGAATTTCCCATAAGCTCCATAGGGTTAGTGTTAAATTGTGAAACTTATAGCCCCAAAAACTTATAGGGACAAACCTGAATGCATTGTGCCACCAGTGCATTCAGGTTTGTCCCTATAAGTTCTTGGGGCTATAAGTTTCACGATTTAACGCTAACCCTATGGAGCCTATGGGAAATTCATTGTTAAAAATCTTGGGGCTATAAGTTGAACAATTTAACACTAACCCTGTTGACCCTATGGTAAAGTCAGTGTTAAAAATGCTTGGGGCTATAGTGGCCTTCGCACCATGCTTATGACCAATTCCTATAGTACATTTTTGGCTTATAAGTTTCACTGGAGGATAAGGGAACTGTTTTTTGTCTTTTTTATAACAAAGCCTTGTGTATGTGAACATGGCAAGATATCTCTTTCTAATATTGTGGGTAGCCCTTTTTATGTAGTGTGAGTCACTCAGCAGTTAGCAATATTTTTCATGTATCGCCCATTACCATCGAATTGTACTCGTTTCTTTTTTTAAGTTTAACAATATCATCAGGTTCTTCCTCACTCTCACTGTCTGGAATGGGTTGTTGAATGACTTCATCTGTTTGTGTGGATGTAGTCACCAACTGTTTTCGTGCTGACGTCCCCTTTTTCTCGTAGGTTGAGGCATCGGTCCTGGCAAGTCATATGGTTCTATTAAAGGAAGAGACGACACTTTGAATTCTATAGGAACTGTAATCTTATCACCCGAGAGAACAATCTTTTGGTGAGATGTATTCATGTCTTGCAGAGTCTCCAGAATTTTCTGTAATAATGTTTCATTTTTATACGCCCGTTTTGAAAAAACGGGTTGTATTATGGTATACCGCTGTCCGTCCGTCTGTCCATCCGGTCACATGTCATACGATAACTCAAGAACGCTTTGAGAGATTTTCGTGATTTTTGGGTAGGTGGTGTATATCGATGGAGGGAAGCTCCCTTTCGTTTAGTGTCCCTGTTTGATTAGTCATTCAAGAGTTATGGGACTTTATTACTTAGAAAATTGTTGATTTTTTACACGTCATACGATAACTCGAGAACGCTTTGAGAGATTTTCGTGATTTTTGGGTAGGTGGTGTATATCGATGGAGGGAAGCTCCCTTTCGTTTAGTGTCGCCGTTCGATTAGTCATTCCAGAGTTATGGGACTTTATTACTTAGAAAATTGTTGATTTTTTACACGTCGTACGATAACTCGAGAACGCTTCGAGAGATTTTCACGATTTTTTGGTAGGTGGTTTATGTTGATGGAAGGAAGCTCCCTTTCGGTTGGTGTCACCGTTCCATTAGTCATTCCAGAGTTATGGGACTTTATTTTTCACATGTCGAACAATAACTTGAAAATGCTTAGAGCAATTTTCATGATTTTTTGGTTGCAAGTATATGTTGATAGAAGGAATCTCCCTTTCGATTTGTGTCACTGTCCGATTTGTCATTCCAGAGTTATGGGACTTTATTCATCAAAATATAGGCAATTTTCCACATGTTGGACTTTGAGCAATTTTCATGATTTTTTGGTGGCAAGTATATGTAACCTGACAAGTACACATGTATACTCATATTGTGTGGTTCCCTCTTGTAATTAATAATGGGCGTATCATGCGCTCATGGCGCAGCTGTTTATTTTCATCTTGTTAAAAAGAATTATTCACCATCTCACTTGGTATGGTATCCTTTTGGTTTAGTATTCTCTGTTGTGTCATCAATGAGTTGTCAATACAAAGTAAATTGTTAAAATCAGCTAATGTATTGTATTCGTCCATGTTTGAATGCAGAAAAAGTGAATGCTTTTATCAAATGAAATGTTTTTTGAATGGATGTTAGATTATATAGACAATGCGAGGATCTAAAATGCATCGAAGAATGCTCACGCGACAATTTGATCAAGTGCGGGAAAAAAATGTTGACAACAGACGTTTACTATCACAGCCATCTAATGTCAACATTTTTTTCCCGCACTTGATCAAATTGTTGCGTGAGCATTCTTCGGTGCATTTTGGATCCTCGCATTGTCAATAAAAAAAGGTGACTTGAAGTTTTGGATACATTTCATCATCTGACTCTTTAGAATAATCTTGACTGAGAGAAAAAAAACATGGAACCAACAAAGATTAATTACAGTTCCATAGAGAGTTATGAGAGAACCAAGAAGAAGAGGGCTGACGAAAAATTCGAATTTGCCTTGGCTTTGAGAAAGTGGTAGTCGGCAACAATTTCTATGAAAGAACAAGATAAGAAGCTTGAAGACCACCCTTTTGTTAAAGCTGTCACACGTCCATTCAGGGAGATCCAGTATAAGAACCAACCTAAACACTGGTTTGATCTTCCCGTACATATGCAGGAAAAAGCTCTTGTGGGGAAAAGTTACACCTGGGAACAGGATTGTTTTACAGATGAAGAGATGTTACCAACAAGCATAGACGTGTGGGAAGGCGGATTTTTCACCAAAACAGAGATGGGTTTGAAAAATAGCTCTCTACGGAATTAAAGATAAAGGCGGCCCTTTTCAGGACCAACTACAATATTAGAAAGAGATATCTTGTCATATTCGCATACACAAGTCTTTGTTATAAAAAGACAAAAAACAGTTCCCTCCCTAGAGTGTGACCCGATGTCTATATTAATTTAAATCATTTTATGGTAGGGGTATCCATGTGGTTTTGGGTTGTCATCTCTCCATTCTGTGCATACAACTTGTATAAATGGGGTAAATGGCATTTTGTGCGTGTTCTTGTGTTTTGTTGTGAGCATAAGGAAATTCCACATGCTTGCAACAAAACACAAGAACACACACAAAATAAAAAAACTTAGTGATACGCGTTGTGGTCGAACTCTCTGTGATAGTTGTTTTTTCTATAGTAAGAATAGTATTCATTGTATGTTTAGCAATCAAATTTTCTCTACAGTATAAACTATATATAAGGTTACACTATAAATGTGTTTGATGAGTATGCATACAATATTAAACCTTATACTCACAGTGAAAAAGAGAAGTGAGTCTTAACTCTTCTTTGCTAATGGGGAAATGTAGGAGACGGTGATAAAAAGGATTATAGGACTAACCTACTAACCTAACAAAATCGACTAAACTATCACAGAAGTTTTAACAAAAAACAAAATTTCATTTAAAGTTGAATCATTATAATGAAATGAACTGAACATATATACACTGAGAACTGAGTTTGCCTATCCACGAGAAAACCTATTTACATCATGATTTTTTTATGCTAGTTTTATTTGACACCCAAGATTTTTTTCCAAAAAAATCTTGGGAGTCAGATAAAAAACTGGTATCACTCAAGTGATCTGATTTTGAAACAAATATAAAATATAACTAAAAAACCTATCTCTCTGTTACACAGATGTCTGGCAAAAATTATATAATAGATGAATGACTTTAACAAAACTTAAAAAAACTAAAAAGTCATAAATGTAAAAAATTACCTCTGTGGGATTGTTTTGACACCTGATATTTATTATTACAGTTATTTCAAATAATGTCTATAAGTTTGCTCACACCATCGCCGAACATCTCTATCATTCTCTTGTAAATGTCTTGGGTCGATTTTTGATAGTAATAACTGTCTCTAAATCAAATCCTCTTGCAAGATGATGTAAAGTAAATATATAATACATTCCAGACACAACAGTAAATTCACTTTGTAGTCTCATTGTATTATTGTCCAGGAATCTGTATTTTTCACTTTGAAATTGTATATGTCTCTATCCATTGGTGGTAAACCATATGAATCAAAGTAGATAGCAGAATTATTGCCTTTAAAATATATTGCTATCCAATGTTCTCCTGGTTCTTTCGGTGAATCTGTGTTCACAATATATGCTTGTCTGTGTTTAGGTTTTCGTTTTGGTAACAAGTCTTTTGAATACACTTTTCTATTTAAGGATAATAACCTTTGAGAACTGTCAAGTATATTTTGTAATTGTA
This sequence comes from Pictodentalium vernedei, assembly GCA_031216915.1. NCBI lineage: Eukaryota > Metazoa > Mollusca > Scaphopoda > Dentaliida > Dentaliidae > Pictodentalium > Pictodentalium vernedei. Next base: position 598,685,646 of record CM062296.1, on the reverse strand, counting down.
TGGTTTCCATCTTCTTAGCCTAGAAAAAGGCTGGCACGGAGCCATTAATCAAGATATGCTGTATAATATGACCAGTCTCTTTTAACTAAATCTGCCCACTTTTGAATGTCTTTTTGGCTGTCTATTTCAAAGTCCATACGAGCACAATATTCTAATAAGTTTATTTTTCTTGCTCTCTTGTGTAGATTATATAGTATAGTCACTGGACACACTTTCTGTAAACATTATGCAATGTATATATCTATTAATGTTGTTGTGTTGGTTCAATATTCTTCACAGATATTTTTCATTTTCTGTTTAATGGATTTTGTCAGTTCTATCACTACACATTCTTGAAAGAATGTTTGTATTTTTTCTTCACACATCTTGCAATGTTCACATTTCATTACCAATCAAACAAAATTTTGTTGGAGCATGATGCAATTTCATTCTCATTTCTACACCATTTGGTAAATACTTATCTTGCACCAATAGATCTAAATGTAATTTACCTCTTAATTGTACATTTTTACTACCACCAATTAATTTGGCTCATTCAGTCAAACCTTTGTTAGATGAATCTTTACTTGTTTCTGTGTGGTGTCCAGGAGTATCTGTATACCACATCTCACTAGCAGCTAGATGTGTTTTTTTTCACATCTCTTTAGTAACTAAGAACATTCTCAAAAAAATCCCCTATAAGGATAAAGATCTGTACTGGTGGTGATAAGATTGCTGTTCAGTGTAACATCAATTTTACTGAACATGCTATGAAATAAATTATTGATAGGAGCAATTTGTGTATCTCCACCCGAAACACCCCCATCTTGTTTTGTCATTTTAAATTGATTCAAGTGTAGATTCTGCAAGATCTAACCACTTGGTTGTTTGTCTTGGAATTAAAAATTCTATTGGTGAAGAATTATTTAAAGATGCAATAGGGAATTGTTCAATTTCACCAATATTTTCTATACCACTTGATGTTGGTGATACATTATCTGGATCAAAGCTACTACCAAAATGTTCGCAAGATCCATGTAGCATGATGATTTAATCAAATATATCAAGTGGTCTTGATTTTCGTTTTGAATAAGCTTGTCTTTGATGTGTCTTGCCTTACGAGAACGAACCACAGAGTGACGTTTTGGTTCTTGTTTTAGTCTTTTTATACCTAAAGCAGATTCACCAACTAATTTCAAAAGATCTTTTCCATGAGTTAATAAAATGTTGTAAGGTGCTTTACGTTTTTTTATCAAATCATTTGCTATTTCTAAACCATGTTTTAATCCTTCTCTCTTTAAAGTTCGAAATGCATTTTTTGCAATTGGTTTTATAAATGGTGCAGCTGTTCTTATTGCTGTGTGGAAAATAGACCCTAATCCATATCCATATCCATATTGCCGTGGTACACCTTGATACACTGCATCATTTTTACAAATTTAATTTATGTCACTGTCTAAAATGCAACTTGACAACTGTCTTGTCACTTGCAAACTGAATGGGTTTACCAGTGTGCCCATTTATATTTATACTGATCTGATCAAAATAAGATTTTGATACTGGTACGTAATGTACATTATCAAATTCTATATGAGTGTGCAGAGACTCTTTATGTGAATTAAAAGGTATAACATGTAGAATTGGTGCTTCAATATCACCAAGAAATGTATAATCTACTATGTCAGAATAAATAAAGATTTGATTGAAATTCATATTTAAGTCCACATTATATTTAAATGCACCTTTTTCTGTGTTGGGAAAAATGACAGGAAACATATCATCTTTACATCCCAATTTTTGTGCTAAACTTTCTGTCAAATCAATTCCAATTTTCCCCATACTATTTGATGCCATTTGTACAGGCTTGATGAGATGAATAACCAAAATGAAATGACACATTAAATTCTTTAAAAATCGCCCCAAGTTTTTCTTCAATTTGTGATTGTATTGCCTGAATGACATGTCCACCATTTGCATATGCACCCGATAAAGTACCTAATTCAACAACGGCAATACCTTTGTGTAATGTATGTTTCACACTCGTTTTATTAATATAATTTGATATTTTTGTGTCTGTCACAATGATTTTAAAATGTGATTCTTCATCTGATATATTTTTTGCATCCGGAGGTAAAATTACTTCAACTAATCCCACCTCTCAATGTTCTTTTTGCATCCGGAGGTAAAATTACTTCAACTAATCCCACCTCTCAATGTTCTTTATCAACATATATAGGTTTAGATAAGTTTGTTTGAAAACAACGTTGGGTATTATTTGGAAACATATTCATAGAACTATCACTCAGAAGTGTTGCGTAAAACAAATTCATTTTTCTTATCTTGTGGTTGTTTCAAATATTTTAAACCTGGCCTTGGAAGAATATATCCTAAAGAACTACTTAATAACACTAATCACAATTCTTTATCAGGGGTTTGTAAACTCAAATTGCAATGGCAGTAATTATAATACCATAAATGATAATAATCTGTGTGAAATAAGTGACTTGATTTTTTGCAACACGATTTCCACAAATTTTAAATTGTTGACTTTGTACATCGACAATTGTGGTTTCATTAGGTAAGGAAGTTTCATTTGATGACATATTCTTTTTATACCAAATCTGATTCTGCTATCCATCTTTCAAATTTCTTTGGATAACCTTCCCAGTGTACTTTAAGTTCTTTAATAATTTTCTTTCCCACACATCTTGACCGTCTATTAAGAATTGATTCAATGATACATTTTTTATGATCTTCTATACTTTGAATTTCTTGTGGATAAAATGTCCCTTGTATATTTTCACCACCCATATCTTCAAGTTTATAAGTGGGTGGTATTGTATGTTTTATATGAGTAATTTTAAATCACTCTTTTGTCCAATTTGGTAAATACCCTTTTTCAAATGTATGTTTGGTTTTATTAATACGTACTGTATCACCAACTTTAAATTGTATTTTTTTCTTTTTAGATTTTTTACCATTCAAATGTTGAGATACTTCTACTTCATTTTCTAATGATACTGAAGCAGGAGTTCTCTGAATACTACGATGGAAACTATGATTATAACCATCAACTAAATTTTCCAACACATCAATGTATCTTAATGTACGTTTGTGTGTAAAATATTTCCACATTCGTGTTTTCAATGTGCATTGAAAACGTTCAACAATCTAAGCTTTTGTTTCAGGATTTTCTGTTGTGAAGAAATGAATTTTTTGTTTCTTCAAAAAATTTTGCACATCTTTATTTTTAAATTCAGAACCTTTATCAGATTGTAATGATAATGGTTTACATTCAGAAGTTTTCAAAATACTCTGAAAAGATTTTGTTAATGTTTCTCCTGATTTTATTGTGAATGGGTCATCCCCATGCATATTTTGAAAATACATCAATAATACAAACTAAATAACGAAATTGGTCATTGTAAGATTGTAAACTTTGTAAGTCTGCTAAATCAATTTGCCATTAATGATCAATACCACCCACTATATAGTCTTACGCCTTGAAAACTTTTTACGGATGGGTTTATGTAAAGTATAGGATCTTTCTCCTTTCAATCATTTTTTCACTTGATCAAGTGTGATGGAATTATCTTTACTATGAGCTGCTTTGTACAATTTTTCTATACCTCCATAACCAGCAGGATGTTTTGTATTGTAATATATTTCAGTTAATAAATCATTCAATAAGCCTCCCATTTTTCAGAAATTCTACGTTTTGTCAATTTATGCTTTAGTTCTGACTTTGGTGTTTCTTCACCCCACTGCACTCTCTGACCTCGACAAACTTTGCATTTTGGAGGGGATTTTTGAGGAGCTTCAGGTGAACTATTTTCTGGAGAACTTTGATATGTACTGGATTTGGGTATACGTTGTCTATTCATCCATAACCAACGTTCATGATATCTAACAAAATCTTGAGGGATATTTATATTTTTTAATCCATGACTAAACATTTCCCATCCACTCAGTTTAAAACCTTTTAGGTGTCTAAGAACATCATTGACTAAATCTATGATATTTGAACCTTTTATGACTTCTTCATCATAACTTAATACACCATGATCATCCCAACTCATGTGTGGATGAGATGATAAAACAGATAATAATGAAGTTGCTTTACATCTCACTGTAACAGGGACATTTTCTATAATACAATCTTGTAAAAATAATGATTTTTCTCCTGACTCAGGTAATGGAACCAATGTTGGTTATAATGCCTTCTTATGTGACATTTGAAATTTTTGTAAAATTTCCCCATACTTTTGTTCTTTCTCACTTTTGGACAACTCTGCATTTTCTAACACAGATGATAAATCACTTTGAAGTTGTGCTGTATTTGTAATTTGAGGATTTGGGGGTAATCTAGGTCTTTGAGATTTTTCATTTCTAAAATGGTGCATATCTTCTAACATTTGATAAGGTACAATAGACATCTTTTTCATATTTTACTCACTAATTTATCTGCAAGATTTGTTGCAAGTCCTACAGCAAGTCCAAGTAAACCAAGTAATGGTAAAAATCCACCTTTTTGATTTAAAATTTGTTTTTTTCTTTTTAAGAGTTATTGATTTACTAGCGACTGCTCGTAGTTGTTGACACTTTGGATGTAATTTTTGTTTCTGACTTGGTGTTAGATGTATGTTGCCTTTTAAAAGATTATGACAGCATTCTGACACACAATTAATTCTTTAGGTGCATTTTTCATAATTTGTTTTTGAAATGCTGGAGGAGTTTGACTTAAACCTATTAACATTCCACCATCTTTTTTAACTAAAGAAACTTTACGAGTTTGTTTCTTATTTTGTCTCACCATCTTGCTCACATGAAATCTATTGATTAAATGCAACAAATAAAAATGTATTTCTATTTATATATGTGTGAAGAGTACACTTTATTCATTAAAACTTTTTCACTTAAAGTCAGACCTTGTCCCTTTAACAGGTTTAGGTGTATTTAAAGCTGTAAAACATGCCATTATGGGAATCTTTTCTTTTAATGGTATATGCTCTGTATTTTGTAGAGAATACATTGGTTCATGATTTATGACATCATCTTTTGTTATTGACATTACACATGTTAACTTGAGTGGTGATACTTTTCTTTGTTTTTGAAGATTTTTCACAAGTAATGCTTTTGTTTTTGTACGCTTTGTAGTTGGAGAATTATGAGGTGCAATTTCAAAATTTGTGTACATGTATTTAGGTCCTACCTTTCGTTGATTTTTTATCTCTCTATAACTTGCTGATTTTTTTGCTTTTTTCTTAGGGGATTTTTGTTTCCTTTTAGGGGACTTTTGTTTCTTACTCTTTGTTTTTTTGAATGGTGAATAGAATGATCTACTTGTCTTATGACCAACCCATAGAATTAAATTACGAATGATAACACCACCAAAAAACCCCAACACCTCCTGGTTTTAAAATAATGTTTTGTTTTGTTGCAAGATCTACTCTCGGATTTGCAAGTTGTTCAAGATCTTGTTAAGTATGACTGTACTTGCTAATGTAAACCATTTTAAAATTTTCATAAAACCATTCTTAAGAAATTTTTGTCTTGCAAATGGACTTGTTTCTTGACCAAGTTGTTCCAAAGAATGTATGATGATACCATGATGATATGTAGTCACTGACAAACATTGACTAACACAAACTCATTAGAATATGGGGAATTTATAGTTTTGTATAAATGATGGGGCCACGTTCATTTTGTGTCACCCAAGGATGAAAAATATCAGTTCTTAATCTCAAATATTCAAGAGTTCTAGGATGAAAATCAATTAATAAATAAACATGATCAACACTTGTTGCATCTTGATAACAGAACTTTCTTAAATTGAATGATGACAAGACAGAAGTAATATGAATAGGTCTACCTCATCAACTTTCAAAAATATACAAACTGTCCCTCAATATTGGAGGTTCTGTGATAAAACCCAGTAGCTGTGTTCAAAACTTAGGTTATGTTTTCATCTTAGAAATATTAGCAAAATTCTATCCTTCATTGATACGCAGATGTCACAACAGCTTGTCCACGCCTTTGTCACCAGTCGCCTTGACTACTGCAATTCTCTTCTGATTGGCTACAACACATCCAAAATTGTGCTGCACGGGTCATAACCAGAACTCAAAAGTAATGCCATATAACACCAGTACTCTCTGAGTTACACTGGCTACCTGTTAAGAAAAGAATTCAATTTAAATTGTCCTTTTGGTCCAATCTGCTTACCATCCACAAACCACCAAGGTCTCTTAGGTCATCAGGTCAACTCAATCTGGTTCAGCCTGTATCAAAAATAGTAAATCACTTGAATCATTCAAGTCTGGTACTAAAACCTACCTTTTTCGAAAGGCATTTCCTTCAGTGGTCTTTTAATTTTGGTCATAAACTGACATTGCCAGGTGCGTGGGTGTGACTGAATCAGTGTGGATTACCTCGTCACTCATCAAGTTAGACTCACATACTTGTTTTGGTAAAGTTGTAGTTTGTTTTGCTTTTTGTTTTTTTATTTTGTTTTAATTCAATACCTTTTTTCTTTTAGGTTCTGTTGCATATCGCCATGATATAGCCTCGGTTGCTGATGTGGCACTGGGCACCAATAAATGATAATAGTGATCCATGTATCACTGTGTCTGTGAGAGAATGTATGTGTATGTGTGTATATGTATGTATGCAATTATTGTACAGCCATTGAGCACCGTGTGTGGATTCTAGGCTTTAAAATTATTATTATTATTATTATTATTATTATTATTATTATTATTATTATTATTATTATTATAACATGCATTTAAATGTGGTAATTGAACTTGATTTACCAATACTTTAATTTGTCCTTTATCTCTGGTATTTTGAAATAAAATAATATAATGTGCATTTAAACTTATGGTACGACTGGATTTAGATTGTTGAAACATATTTTATGTAATGTAAATTTCACTTGTATTTCTATGATGTCCTTTTCGTGTGAACCATAATTTAATTTTTTCTTCATCTTTATCTCCTAACATATCATCAAAAACCACAAGATGTGGAATAGTGACATCACCAACAATTTCAAATTCATTATCAGGGATACCTTCTATGTATTTGATATCTTCACTTTCTTTAAGTAAAGTAAATGTATTTTGCCATTCTTTATAACACCAAATAATTTTGTTTGTGGGGGAATTTTGAAATAAGTCATGTTTCATATCAATAAGCTTTTTGACAAATTCTGTTTTTCCTGAACCACTAGGTCCCAAAGTAAAGATATTACAAGGGTGTTGAAACAATAAACATTCACTCGATGTCATAATTGTTTTGTTTTTTTTATGAAAAAGTGTTGTCAAATCATTCACTTTTATACTTTCTGCTTCCATACCTTCTTCATGTCTTTTAGTAGGTTTTTTTTAAGGGGGCTTTTAACTCAAATAAAGTTTCTGAAGAATCTATTCTTCTATCTATTTGTGGTACACATTGTCTACACAAGTAATTAATGATTTCTTTATCATAAATTATATTACCCCACACAACTCTTGTCCAAATATTTTCTACCTTATCTTTGTAAAAAGCATTCATGGTTTGTAATGCATTACAGAATTCCCCATACATTTCATCTTTTTCCAATTGATTATGAATAAAATCTTTTGTTATTGTTCGATAACCAGGAGTGATCAATTGAAATGCATATAATAATGCCTTATGTGTAATCTTGTTGTCTAAGATACGTCTTACTGGTTCCATGGTTGAAATCAAAGTGATGATTCTTTTGTCTGTTCTGATGTATTTTGTGCATCAGGTACCACATTACACCATATACTTTGTACATCAAGACAGTCAGGAAAATCATTTTCTATACCATCTGTAAACATTTTGTCTAACTTAGTTTTGAAATTATTTGAAAGTGCAGCTTTTCTTGCAATTATGGTGCTAAATGATGTACTTTGATCATTTAGTATCATGAGTGCAAATAAAGAATTAGAATCTGGAAAATTTTTATCATATTTTTTCATTGTTCAAAATATTTGATTTAAAGTGAATCCATAATCCATCACTGATAATATTTTATCTGGGGGTGTTTGCATACATGTTGGTAGGTTGTATAATTGACAATTTCTTATCAATTGAATATAAGAACAATTTGGTGACCACTTAACATTTCTTGTAAAGGGATATCTTTTTCTTCCCAATTATGTAAACCTCGTCCACATACAAAACATTTTACTTTACCATCTCCCACATAGAAAAACCCAGCTTTGGCTAATACTTCTTTCCTGGATTTTAAAATAGGATTCGTAGTCATACTAAAACTCGAAAGTCTTCTTAACTCTGATAAGTATATAGGATAAGTAGGATTAAGTGGTGGAGACATCTTGCCTGTTCAGTGTTCAAAAGTCGAAATGAGAAATCTGAAGGGTGTTTTATACCTTAAACCCATAAGGTCTTGTGTCATAATTATCCACTACAAAACGTTTTGTGTACACAGATCTGAATGTTTTGGTTTGACTTTCACTTGTGACTTGTCTGTTTTTGTTATGTTTAATTCTCTGTGTGTATTCAGTGTTCATTTTGTAATTGTGTCTGTCTTGTACACATTCCACCATGGATTCAAAATTGAGTTTCTGTGAAGTATTGTAATCTAATGTGATTCCTTTAACTTTACATGAAGTGTGTGTTTGACCATCTTTAATGTATTTGTAATCATCATGTTTTGGACCTAATCCTACATATTCAATAATTTTTGCATCTGGATGTTCATCTGTCCATTGACCTAAACCTACTGTTTACAATTTGTGGGTTCCAAAGTGAGGGGTTATGGATGTAAATACAACTGTCTGTGTCAAAATATAATACTCATCTACCCAAACGTCCTATTACTTTGTGCAATTCCAAATGTGCATAAGCTATGACAAAAGATGCAACTGTAATATTAGCTGATTTGTGAGGTTCATAAACATCTGTAGACTTTGTGTAATTTACTAAAATACATTTATCATGAGCAAACAATTCAACTTTTTTTTAATAATGATGTCTTTATCTTGTATCAAGTCAAAGTATTTTGATGGGTCTTGTATATATTCTGTTTTAGTTTTTACATTGTTTTGTGCTCTTTTCCCCCATAAACAGTTTAACATGGTTTTAGCAAATGATTTTTGTCCTAGATTTTTTTTCAGTATTTTCCAAATGTATGTTTTCAATTTGTGCATAGTCTTTCTTAAATGTGTCTTTGTCTGTTTCTGTTTACTGGATATCCACTGGCTTCTTGTTTCATTTTTAAATATTTGTTCACATAATGTTTCTAAATTTCTGAAGACCATTCTTCCCAATGCCAAATCTGTTAAGTGCCAAGTAATGTGTACCCCATCCCAATGCTTTAAAAAATTCAACAGATGTCCATGTACCTGTAATACTGCGTTGTTCTGGTGTGTGTTCACATTTGTCCAAACCCTGTTCTGCACATGTATTGCAAAGTGTAAAAACCATTTTCTTGTTGCAGTGAATTGGTAATACTGGCATGTGTAGGGTTTGTGGTGGTAAAACTTTAATTTGATAAGTCCCCTGTACTGTCTTATATTATTCATGTCTGTTTTCTTTTGTGAGTATATTTGGATGACCTACTGGATATTCTCTGTGTTTATTGACATAAGGATTGAATGAACAAATATCTATGTATTTTATTTCATTGTCTGTGGTTTGGTCTATTTTATGATCTAATTTAATGGCATTTGTTCTGCCCCCCAAATAATGCTTCACATGGTTTAGTAGGATCCATGTTTGGAAAAAATGAATTTAATGTTGATTTTACTTCAGGATTTGATTTGCAGAAATGATCAATTCATGTTCCCATGTTATTCTCATGCTATACCTCAATGATTCTAAATGGTGTATGCGTTCCTGTGTATTGTTGTATAGAGTTTGGTAACTTAGTAAATTGATCGGATTTTTCTCATGTGTGCTGTTTTTGTAACATGTTATGCACCCATGCCACTTACATCCATAAAATTCAAAGATTGTATTTGTGTCTTTGTGAAACCCATCAACATAATATCCCCCTATTTTAACCTCCCTCACCATTAAGTGCATGTTGAATATGTATGTTTTCTTCCCGTGCAACTGTCTTTAAAAATCTAATGGCTTTAATGGAGTATTTGACTTTAGCAGGGTAACCTATCTCTGAAATGATTGCCATTTTGTTTTCTGGAAGTGATTTTTTTCTCCAAGCTTTTGTACTTGCATCGGCTAAGGTAAATGCTTCTCTCAAGGGATCTATGCCATCACTATTTATAAATTTTTGCTGAATTCCCCACACCCCTACGCAAGATATCTACATCTGATTTGCAATTTTGTTCCACTTCTTTTTGAAAATCAAATCTGGCATTACTAGTAAATTTTTGGTTGTACCACTTGATAAAATCTTCCCTGTCTGATGGAGACATAAAATCTGGCATATACAATGTTGAATCAAAATAAGGACCAATATAATTTTGATAAGCTTGTGTGTTTGCCAAATGGGGGAAATAACCTTTTGCTAATTTTGTCAAGCCAAATGTTTTAGGAAATTGTGCCAATCTCATTGAAAGAAGATTTAAAGAATCTATAAGTCTAATGCCACAAGCTTTAAGTGAAATAATTTTGTTTCCATTCATAATTACATCAGGAGTTGTTGTACCAGTTTCAATGAGGTGTCTTAAAATAAATTGTCCATCAAAACCTCTTAAATTGTGAGCAGTAGCTGTGGTCCCTTTATGTACCTTACTGAAAAGCCAATCACAAAAATATGACAAAGTAGATTCCCCTTTAAACATTAATTGTCATTCTCCAAATTTGTCACAGAAAATACATTCTTGATCTATAGTTTTGTAAATACATCCCCCACATGCACAGTGAGCACCACAGAAATTTGAGATATGAACTCCCGAGTCTTGTGTGGTTTCAAAATCAAAAAATACAAATGGAATGCTTGGTAATTTTTCATCCTCGCGTGAAGTGTATTTTGGAATGAAACATTGGTGATCAGAATTAACTACTTGTTGACAATATTTACATTTTTTGAATCCTTCACAATTGTGTTTTCCTTTTGTTGGATATATTAATGAATTGCACTGTTTACATTTTTGAACTAATTGACAAATTGTATTTTCTTCTTTTCCTTTTTAGTGATATGGTTATTATAGCATGATAAACTTCTAAATTGTCTATTGCAACTGTAACAGGTGATGGGGTGTTCAGGAATACATTTTATTGGACTATAGCAAACACAACCGAAAGGGCACATGTGATGTTCTCTGTTATTATTCCCTTTACTGCAAAGTTCACAATAGTAGGAACATCCTAAAAACCCTGTAAATGTAGTGATGGTATCAATATGCTGGTCATGGTGGTAAATATGAATAACTTTACTATCAGTAGTGGTATTTGGAGGTTTGAATAAAAATTCACTTTTTGCATACTGAAGGTGAATTTTGATGACATAGTCTGGGTAAAGTAGTCTTGTTTTTTATAATATTCTTCATATCCACAAGGAATATTATAATCAAGACCTGCTTTGTCCATCAATGCCTTAGCTTCCAACTCTTGTGTCGGTCTATCAGAATTTCTAATATTTTTCCATTTCTTTTGCCAAAGTTCTGAATTATCTCTATCAACATGACACTTTCCCACTACAATGGCCCGTGCGAGACACATTGAATCATTAACATTTTTAATTTTAATAATACTTTTCTTGTTTCCAACCATTTTATCAACAGATGAAAATGAAATTGGTGGACGTTGTGCAGACCCTTGTGGTAGAGAAGAGTGTGTTATTTCTAAAGATATTGCCCATTATGGATAGTAAAGTTATCATTTGATTGTACAACTTTTTCAATTTCAGCTAATATGGTGTTACCAGTGATAGCTGGAGCCTTAGTAAATGGGATAAATATACCTATTTCTAATCCTGGGGGTCAACTGATATTCTCATAGGATCGTTGTCTTCTACACCACATTCTTCTTTAATATCTTTCACCATACTTTCAAATACTTTCCCAAGGATGTCAAATGGATTCTTGTGATTAAATTGTTTAAAGGTTATTTTACACATATAGAATTTGGAATGGAATTTTCTTGATGTTCTTTGTAGGAGAGGGTGGATGGTGTATATATCCCTTGCTGTTTCTACTCTCTGTTTCTTGTTATCTACTTCACTCTTTGTCTCACTGTATTCTTCAACAGCTCTCTTCATCTTTTTCTTCTATTGTCTCTTATTAACTGGAAAGCTGTGAAAATATGTCTTGTCTTCTCAAAGTCAAAAGCAAGTGTGAAACAGCCTAAGATTCTTCACCACATTTTATACTTTCCTTTAATGTACATTTAAAACGTACATTTAAAAGTACATTTAACACCCACTGAATTATACTGTTAATAAATGTTTTTATACACATTTGAAAAGTCATTGCCAATTATACAATCCACCAACTCTATGGGAAAAATCCTATGGTAAATATTTTACAGCTTTTATTTGTTAGTGTATCTATTCAATCAACATCTGTATTAAAATCACTAATACATTTAACAACTGGTGCATAGCATCCAGAGGTTATTGGGTGTAAAAGATAGGAAAACTGTTTCTAACCAAATGAATGTATATTTTAACAATTGTGTGTAAATGCATGTTATTTGGCATTTAAATGTTCATTTAAATGTACATTAAAGAAAAGTATAAAAGGAGGAGAATGTTTGCCTGATTCACACTTGTTTTTGACTTCAAGAAGACAAGACATATTTTTGAAATGCTCTAAAAGTTAAAGATGGATAAAGTTACAGATCCAAGATTAGAAAAAGCAAGTGATGCTAAAAGTATTTACTATAAGCCACCTAAATGGGGAGAAGTAAAAAAAGACTTGTCAATGAACTTTATAAGTTGATATCAGCACCTAAAGAGATGATTTGTTCCATTTGTCATCAGAAAGGACATTGGGCCAATAGATGTGCAAACAAAGGGCCATGTTAGTATTGTCATCAACAAGGACATTGGATTAATGAATGTCGATCGAGAAAGCTATCAGATTACTCTGTGTCTCAACCAAAATGGGGTTCACCAGCTGTTGTTCAACCTCAACAGTCTAAAGTTTATCCATGGTCAGAAGAGACAGAGCGTACAGATGGATTACTGATTAAAGGTTTTAACTTTTCCCCACCACCTGCTGTAAAATACATCGACAACCACTCCATACAGGGGATGAGCATGGTACCACTACCACCTCTACATGAACAAAAAAACAAACTTTACAAATAAGAAAGTTGACTTAACCGAAACTGTGTTACCAGAGTTGAATGACAGTGATGATACATTATTATATAATATGGCATACCTAAAGAAACAAAAACGGAAACCGATAATGAATTAGACGTATGATTTCCAGAGAAAGAGGAACCGCTAAAGAAAGTTACAAGAAAACGAAAAGCTAAAGACAATAATTCTAAAATAGGAAAACTTGCAAAGAAACATTGAAAACAGTTTTGAAAGTGACATTTTCATAAAAGATATTTACAAATATGTAAATATTCATGGAAAAAAATTTCAGATTGGAAAGGTAATAATATTTTGTTGTTATTTAAACAGGGGGAATTTTTTCCAACTCAGGAGTTTAATTTATAAAAATAAAAAACTTGCAAAATAGAAAAAAATTTGAAAACACAAAAAATATTTTTATGTTTGCAAATTAATTTTGTTTTTACTTAAATGTTTTCACACAAAAACATTTAGGTAAAACAAAATTAATTTGCAAAAACCAAAATATGTCATGGCAGTGAAATGTAGTGTGGGAGCTATGAGGCTGACCTCTTTTGAATTGAGTAATGAAAATACAATTGAACAAAAGTTCAATTCATACCATTCTGGTACCACTGAAATGTACCGTTCATAAAAACACAGTGTGTAAACGTGATATCTCTTTCTAAGAATATGGCAGCCCCTATAAGGGCCGTTTTTTACTAAACAAAAAAATGCTTAGTTCACCAAGTTCATTATCCCTGCATTTTCAAAAATGTGGGGATATTTTTTTTATTTTTTTTTTTTTTATTAGGGTTTAACGACACATTAACAGCCAGGGTCATATCATGTCGGTGACAGTTTTATGGGTGGAGGAAGCTGGAGTACCCGGAGAGAACCACCGAGCAACGACGAGCAGCTGCCAGCTCTCCAACATCATAACTTTGAACTCTGCACCGCGCCACAGGCAGGGTTAGATTGGTTGAAGACATGCGCACCATCGACGTGCAGTACGCCTTAGTACACAGCGTCATCGTGCCCCCATGTAGGCAATCGGGGTTAAGTGCCTTACCCAAGGACACAACGCAGGAGTGCGAATCAATGTGGGGATATAGTCATGATCTCCGTCCGTACGTCACACCCTGAAAGGCTCCTAGGGTATTTAAATCGAAACCTTTAAACTATTCTAATGTGTTCAGGTAGCAACTCTAGATGTGCATGAAGGTTTCGAAATTTTGATCTGGCCCCAGGTGGTTCCAGTAGAACCACTTTTATCGTTAGAAAATCAGTTTTCATCGAAAGGCTCCTAGGGTATTTAATTCGAAATGTTTAAACAATGCTAATGTGTTCAGTTGACATCTCTAGATGTGCATGAAGGTTTCAGAAATTTGATTTTGCCCCAGGTGGTTCCAGTGGAACCACTTTTATCATTAGAAAATCAGTTTTCATCAAAAGGCACCTAGGGTATTTAATTCAAAACGTTTAAACTATGCTAACGTGTTCAGGTAACATCTCTAGGTGTGCATGAAGGTTTCAGAATTTTGATTTGGCCCCAGTGGAACTACTTTTATCATTGGAAAATCAGTTTTCTTCGAAAGGCTCCTAGGGTATTTAATTCGAAACGTTTAAACTATGCTAATGTGTTTAGGTAACATTTCTAGATGTGCATAAAGGTTTCAGACTTTTGATTTGGCCTCAGGTGGTTCCAGAGGAACCTCTTTTATCGTTAGAAAATCAGTTTTCATCGAAAGGCTCCTAGGGTATTTAATTCGAAACATTAAAACTATGCTAAGATGTTCAGGTAACATCTCTAGATGTGCATAAAGGTTTTGGAATTTTAATTTGGCCCCAGGTGGTTCCAGTGGAACCACTTTCATCTTAAGGAAATCAGTTTTCATCGAAAGGTTCCTAGGGTATTTAATTCGAAATGTTTAAACTATGCTAATGTGTTCAGGTAACAACTATAGACGTGCATGAAGGTTTCGGAATTTTGATTTGGCCCCAGGTGGTTCCATTGGCACCATTTTTATCTTTGGAAAATCAGTTTTCATCGAAAGGCTCCTAGTGTATTTAATTCGAAACTTTTAAACTATGCTAAGGTGTTCAGGTAGTATCACTAGATGTGCATGAAAGTTTCGGAATTTTGATTTGGCCAGGCGGTTCCAGTGGAACCACTTTTATCGTTAGAAAATCAGATTTCATCAAAAGGCTCCTAGGGTATTTAATTCGAAACATTAAAACTATGCTAAGGTGTTCAGGTAACATCTTAAGATGTGCATGAAGGTTTCAGAATTTTGATTTGGCCCCAGGTGGTTCCAGTGGAACCACTTTTATCGTTAGAAAATCAGATTTCATCAAAAGGCTCCCAGGGTATTTAATTCGAAACGTTTAAACTATGCTAATGTGTTCAGGTAACATCTCTAGATGTGCATGAAGGTTTCGGAATTTTGATTTAGCCCCAGGTGGTTCCAGTGGAACCATTTTTATCATTGGAAAATCAGTTTTCTTCGAAAGGCTCCTAGGGTATTTAATTCGAAACGATTAAACTATGCTAATGTATTCAGGTAACATCTCTAGATGTGCATAAAGTTTTCGGAATTTTGATTTGGCCCCAGGTGCTTCAAGTGGAACCACTTTCATCTTAAGGAAATCAGTTTTCATCGAAAGGCTCCTAGGGTATTTAATTCGAAACGTTTAAACTATGCTAATGTGTTCAGGTAACATTTCTAGATGTACATGAAGGTTTTTGAATTTTGATTTGGCCCAGGTGGTTCCAGTGGAACCACTTTTATCATTAGAAAATCAGTTTTCATCGAAAGGCTCCTTGGGTATTTAATTCGAAATGTTAAAACTATGCTAAGGTGTTGCTAAGGAAATGCCGGGATACACCATTTTGTGCTTTGAACACAAATAACTCGATCTAGTTCCATTTCTCTTTGCGGCTCTCTTGACATCCTTTTGATTAACGAGATGTTGTGATCCTCTTCCCCTAATTGTTGCATAATGACAGGTATCTCTCATCATTTTTCGAACAAAAAAGTGTAAGGCTTTTTCAGCTTCATCGAGTGACGTTGGTGAGATATTGTCCACCCCAGCTTTTCTTGCCAATCTTCGTAGATTATTCCTTGCAATAGTATTGCGCTCCTCTCTCTCCATCTTCACTTCTTTGCCAGAACCATCTTCTTGTGATGGTGATGGAATATTATTGCACTCCTTTCTCTCCTTCTTCATTTCTCGTTCCCCACATTCACCATCTAGTGATGGAATCTTTACCTTGATGGACAGCTCAGTTCTCATGATTGATGATAAGAAAATGACGTTATGATATCTCCAGCAAGTGTTTTATAGACAATGTGAGGATCGTAAATGCACCGAAGAACCCTCACGCGACAATTGGATCGAGTGCGGGAAAAAAATGTTGACAATGGACGTTTACTATCACAACAGTCAGATGTCAACCTTTTTTTCCCGCACTCGATCGATTTGTCGCGTCAGCGTTCTTTGGTGCTTTTTCGATCCTCGCGTTGTCTATATAATCTAACACGCATTCCAAACAATTCATTTTCAGACAACATGAAGTACTCTCTAGATATGAACCAATACAGAGTGTGGAGCTTTGGGGGAAATGTCTGACGCTAATTGGAATCGCCGATTAGAAGAAGAATCTACAAGAGTAGAGAGAGAGAAAGCACAGAGACGCCAATTAGCTGAAGATATTTTCGGTCATATGAGGAGAAGTGGTGGACTTCAGAAATACACTCGACAGTGGGGCCAGCAACTTATTGATGAGTTGGAGCGAAAGACAGGGATAAGACAGTTTTTACCTGCCCGCGGTTATGAACTGGAGAAATACCTGGTGAAGAAAGTTAACTTGTATCCTGATCTGAATTGGCAGCCAGAAAGACAGTATAAAAATGTGAGGTTAAATCCAATAACCTGTATCCAGATTTAAGTGAATTGTCATGAGGATTCCTAAAAAATCTGGATACAAGTTATTGAATTTTAGCTTGACAAAAATCAGGCTACAAGTTAAACTCATTCATTCTAATTCATATTATCTCTGCTTGTCATTCTAACCTATCAATAATTTGTCACTCTCTTTGGGGGCGCGGTGGCTCAGTTGGTTGAGATGCAGGCTGCAAGCCGAGAGGTCCTCGGTTCGAATCCCACCTGCGGCAACCGCGGTGTGTCCTTGGGCAAGACACTTCACCCCCATTGCCCACGTGGGGGCACGGTGACGCTGTATACTAAAGCGTACTGCACGTCGATGGTGCACCTGTCTTCAACCAATGCTAACCCTGCCTGTGTGGAGTTGGTATGTTGGCGAGCTGACAGTTGCTCGCCGTTGCTCGGTGGTTCTCTCCGGGTACTCCGGCTCCCTCCACCCGTAAAACTGTCACGGTCATGGTAAGGCATTGTGCAGAAATATGTGACCTTAAACACCAATAAATAAATAAATAAATTTGTCACTCTCACTAATGAGTGTGTTTTTAAATGTGCCGTCGTGGTAGCCTAAACACAATATTAGAAAGAGATATCTTGTCATGTTCACATACACAAATAATGTTATAAAAAAGACAAAAAACAGTTCCCTTATCCTCCAGTGAAACTTATAAGCCAAAAATGTACTATAGGAGTTGGTCATAAGCATGGCGCGGAGGCCACTATAGCCCCAATCATTTTTAACACTGAGTTTACCATAGGGTTAGTGTTAAATTGTGCAACTGACAGCCCCAAGATTTTTAACACTGAATTTCCCATAGGCTCCATAGGGTTAGTGTTAAATTGTGAAACTTATAGCCACAAGAACTTATAGGCCCCAGAACTTATAGGGACAAACCTGAATGCACTGTGCTTGGGGCTATAGTGCCTCTCCTAACTACTATGGTACACCATGGTACAACTAGGGGATACCATAGTTTTACCATGGTATACCATGGTACTTATTATAAGGGTTGTGTTAATCTATATCATCGAGAGTTCTCTCCAATCAATCGGGTATCCTACATCTAGGGCGACCTATATTGTTTGCATATAATCAATGTATAATTTATAATATAGCATTACCATGGTGGCTTAAATCTGTCCAATCGACTTTCATGTAAGATCCATTGGGGTAACTTATACTACTGGTGGCTTTTTCTCGGAATACACACGATGCACAGCTAAATCAGCCACAAGATAAGGTACCGCCAACACCGGAGCAACGGAAAAATCAATGACAACATTAGCCTACTGTGTTTTATGAGCAGATGGACTAGATACATGTAAGTATACACATTTGTATCGCATCGATCACTTTTCCCACACTTCTTGACATGGTAATGTCTGGACGATCTGTCTCGAAACACTTTCCCACAGTTTTGGCAGGGATAATCTCTTTTAAGATGCATCACAACGTTATGCTGCCTCGGGTGGTCTTTGCAGCTAAATATCAGCTGACAAACGTCACAAGTTTCTTCACTCTGATTGTGATCACCCTCATGTTTTCTCAAAGACGGTTTGTGACCATACTCGTTGGGACATTTTGCACATTCATGGGCAATAGATATGTGATCTGCCAAGTGCTCTTTGTAATGCGGCACTTGGTTATAACCTTTTTGACACAATTCACATGTGTACTTGAAAGTTTTTAAATGAACTGACTTCTCATGAAGAATACCGGCCCGCCCCGTCCCACTTCGCCCCCCCCCCCCCCCCCCAGGTCTTGAACCCTCTCCCACAACTTGCACTCATGTAAGCTGTCCGGTTGAGTGTTTTCTGAGCAACATGCGCCGTGGCTATCTCTTCGCTTTCCCTGGCCTTGTTATGGGAATTTGAATGTCGGTGAACAAACATTTGTGTCTGATAACGAAATAACACAGCTGGCAACAAAACTACGGTATACCAGGTATGTCATCGCTCTCTATTTCTGCTGAGTCGTCCATCTGAAATATAAAAAATAGGCGAAAGTTTAAGTTGCTACATGAATAGAGGTTAAGACAATATATGTTTTCCAGTTCTACTGACTTTTCATTCTGGTTCGATTCATTTTGGCACTTCGTGCACCTGAGGGTACGTCTAGGATCTGGCGGGGGTGGAGGTGGGGATGGGGTGGCATGAGAACAATGCGGGCAGCGTGCTGTATGATAAGTCAAGAAACGAAACTGCCTTGCACACAAAGCGCCTTACACCAGGAGCATTTCGGTTGGGTTATATTGATATGCTAACCCGACGGAACGGGTTTCACTACCAAAAATTAGATAGAGTTATTTGTGTGCAAGGCACACAATGGTGTATACTCGCATTTTCGCTGAAACACATTAGCATAGTTTAAATGTTTCGAATTAAATACCCTAGGAGCCTTTCGATGAAAACTTATTTTCCAACGATAAAAGTGGTTTCACCAGAACCACTTGGGGCCATTTCCAAATTTCGAAACCTCCATGTACATCTAGAGATGCTACCTGAACACATCAGCATAGTTTAAACGTTTCGAATTAAATACCCTAGGAGCCTTTCGGTGAAAACTGATTTTATAACGATAAAAGTGGTTTCTCCAGAACCACCTGGGGTCAAATCAAAATTCCGAAACCTTCATGCACATCTAGAGATGTTACCTGAACTCATTAGCAGAGTTTAAACGTTTCGAATGAAATACCCTAAGAGCCTTTCGATGAAAACTGATTTTCTAACGATAAAAGTGGTTCCACTGGAACCACCTTGGGCCAAATAAAAATTCGGAAACATTCATGCACATCTAGAGATGCTACCTGAGCAACTTAGCATAGTTTAAACGTTTCAAATTAAATACCCTAGGAGCCTTTTGCGGAAAACTGATTTTCTAAAGATAAAAGTGGTTTCACGGGAACCACTTGGGGCCAAATCAAAATTCCGAAACATTCATGCACATCTAGAGATGCTACCTGAGCACCTTAGCATAGTTTAAACGTTTCAAATTAAATAACCTAGGAGCCTTTCGAGGAAAACTGATTTTCTAATGATAAAAGTGGTTCCACTGCAACCAACTGGGGCCAAATCAAAATTCCAAAACCTTCATGCACAGCTAGAGATGCTACATGAACACATTAGCATAGTTTAAACGTTTCGAATTAAATACCCTAGGAGCCTTTCGATTAAAACTGATTTTCCAACGATAAAAGTGGTTCCAATGGAACCACCTGGGGCCAAATCAAAATTCCGAAACCTTCATGTACATCTAGAGATGTTACCTGAACACCTTAGCATAGTTTAAACGTTTCGAATTAAATACCCTAGGAGCCTTTCGATGAAAACTGATTTTCTAACGATAAAAGTGGTTCAACTGGAACCACCTGGAGCCAAATCAAAATTCCGAAACCTTTTTGTACAGCTACGGATGTTACCTGAACACATTAGCATAGATTAAATGTTTCGAATTAAATACCCTAGGAGCCTTTCCATGAAAACTAATTTTCCAACGATAAAAGTGGTTCCACCGGAACCACTTGGGGCCAAATCAAAATTCCGAAACCTTTATGCACATGTAGAGATGTTACCTGAACATCTTAGCATAGTTTTAACATTTCAAATTAAATACCCTCGGAGCCTTTCGATGAAAACTGATTTTCCAACAATAAAAGTGGTTTCACTGGAACCACCTGGGGCCAAATCAAAATTCCGAAACCTTCATGCACATCTGGAGATGTTACCTGAATACATTAGCATAGTTTAAACGTTTCGAATTAAATACCCTAGGAGCCTTTCGATGAAAACTGATTTTCTAATGATAAAAGTGGTTGCACGGGAACCACTTAGGGCCAAATCAAAATTCCGAAACCTTCGTGCACATCCAGAGTTGATCCCTGAACACCTGGTCAACCTTCCACAATATCAGTACTCTCGCCTGCAGGTGATACTAAATGCATCAGCCCGAGTGGTATGTAGGGTATCACGACCTCAACACATCACTCCTGTTCTGAGGGATATGCACTGGCTGCCAGTCAAGTACAGAATAATTTTCAAAACTTTATTATTAGTTTTTAAGGCACAAAACAATATGTCACCAGCCTATTTAGAAGAACTCCTTAACACCAAGAATGTGTGTCAATACAACCTGAAGTCCAGTGGTAAAATGCTACTACATGTTCCAAAACATAGGTGTAAGACATTTGGAGACAGGTCATTCTCATTTGCTGACCCTCACTTGTGGAATAATTTACCAGAGCACCTAAACAGACTGTCAGATATCAACCTTTTCAAGAAAGATCTCAAAACATACCTGTTTCAAAAAGCCTATAAGTGATGTTGCGGACTGTAAGATACTGTATATATTCCGTTTGTATATTTGCACGAGCTCAGTGATATGCACATCGCCTTAGAATATGATTATATATCTTCTGAACTATAATTTTGGCGCTATATAAATGTGTATATTATTAGTATTATTAAAAATGTGACGTTTTGACCATTTTAAATGTGACATTTTGGTCGTGTGACGTATTGATCAGCACCCCGCAATACTAAGTTTCTAATAGACGATATAAAACGGTTTATTTGGATACGCCGATATTGAAGTATTCTATAACGAACAGTGGTAGGGATATAACAAAACAAAATAATACAATTTGATGACAAAATTATAAAAAAGGAAATTATTCATTCTAATAACATTAAAACCAAAATTAAGTTTTAAAATAGCCAGGGGCGTCATGCTAGGGAAAAATCGGGGGGCGGGGGGCGGATCGATAACACCATCTAAGCGGAGCGCCACCATCGGTTGCGCGTAGCGTGCACAAAAAGTTTGGCAAAAAATGCCTCCCAGATTGCCGAAAAGGCACTTCCGAGGCCTTCACCGAAAATATGCCCCCCCCCCCCCCCCTCGTACACCGTTGGCATGGCGCCACTGAAAATAGCAGAGGTACAGCTACTAGGTTCAATCTTTATGTCGAGGAATGAATGTTTCAAACAGATAAGGTTGTACATTTTATGACTGTAAATCGCTCCGTGTAAATGAAGATATTGTGAAATAAGGTTTGCAAAGTTTTCGTGATACCGAATGCTGGTCGCCAATGTTCGAAAAATAATGGATCCGGTTTTACCAATCTTCGACTTATCTATAGGTAAAATCCAAGAGTGACGTGACATCCGTTACTTTTTCCCAGTTCCTTATTTGACATTCGCTATCAATCGATTTTCGCCAAATAAACTGCATTGTGGAGTGGCACAAATTGATTCATGAAGATTGCCACCAAAATTGGGGACCGGGTCTTCCCAAAATTGGAAACCGGGGAGAACCAAAAATGCTGAGTTGCGCAAAATTCGCCAAATAAACTGAAATGTGGGGTGGCACAAACAGATTCATGAAGATTGCCACCAAAATCGGGTACGGGGGAACAAAAATGCCGAATTAATCAAAATCTCATTTATCAACCGATTTTCGCCAAATAAATAAATAGGTTCACGAAGATTGCCACCACAATTGGGAAACAAATCTTCCGAAATTTGGGGACTGGGGGGGGGGGGGGAGTGCAGAGTTGTTCAAAATCACATTTATCAACCGATTGTCGCCAAATAAATTGCATTGTGGGGTGGCACAAATAGATTCTTGAAGATTCCCACCAAAATTGGGAATTGGACCGTCCCAGAATTAAGGACCAGGTGGACGTAAAAGTGCCAAGTTGCTCAAAATTGCACTTACCAACCAATTTTTGCCAAAATAAACTGCATTGTGGGGTGGCACAAAAGATTCATGAAGATTGCCACCAGATTGAGAACCGGACCTTCCCAAAATTGTGAACCAGGGAAACCCAAAAGTGCCAAGTTGCTAAAAATCACTTCTATCAACCAATTTTCGCCAAATAAACTGTATTGTTGGGTGGCACAAAAAGATTCATGAAGATTGAAACCAAATTAGAGACCGGACCTTCCCAGGTGGACCAAAATGTGCTGAGTTGCTGAAAATCGCATTTATCAATCGATTTTCGCCAAATAAACAGAGAGATTCACGAAGATTTTGCCACCAAAATTAAGGACCGTACCTTCCAAAATTGGGGACCTGGGGATCCAAAAGTGCTGAGTTGCTAAAAATCGCATTTACCAACCGATCTTTGACAAATAAACTGCATTGTAGGGTGGCAAAAAAGGATTCATGAATAGTGCCATCAATACTAGGGACCAAACCTTCCCAAAATTGGGATCCCGGGGAACCCAGAGTTACTAAAATCGCATTTGCCAACCGATTTTCGCCAAATAAACTGCATTGTGGGGTGGCAAAATTAGATTTATGAGGATGGACCAAAATTTAGAAACGAACGTTCCCAAATATGGGGACCAGGGGGGACCCAAAGTGCTCAGTTGCTCAAAATCACATTTATCAGCCGATTTTCGCCAAATAAACTGTACTGTGGGATGGCACAAATTTACTACTCAAAGTTTCCTAAGCACCAAATATTTGACACATTATTGTGAAATTTGCTTGTGACATATTTGCGATATTTTTGATGGATATGATTGAGGAATGTATTGAGATGGTCCCCAGTGTTTACATTAGCTCTCTTGACAGGCAGACTTTTCATGACAGTCATGGAAAGCATATACCCCTTGATTTTCATAATGTTTTCGTGCACTGTCTACATGTACATGGCATGTATAGGGTACGGTATTCAAACTTCATTTCAACACAAACCCTTGTGATTTAATGATTGAATATGGCAAATGCAAATGTAAGAAGACATTTGTCTGAAGCAGAAATGTGGCAGGCTGTAGGGATGGTGGAGCAAGGGGCTACCCATTGTCAGGTTGGTGAAGCACTTGGCGTGCACCATACGGTGATCACCAGAGCCTGGGCAAGATTTCAGCAGTATGGCACACCAGTAAGACGGCATGGTGGTGGTAGAGACAGGGCAACATCTGCAGCTAAAGACCGGTTTTTGATCATTCAGGCCCGTAGGAACCGCTTTGTCACAGCAACCCAGCGTCGCAGTGACCTTCAGAATGCGTCCGGGGTAAATGTTTCGACGCAGACTATCCGGGCAAGGTTGTACGAAGGTGGTCTCCGATCGAGAAAACCATGTATTCGCATTCCGCTGTCCCAGAACCACCTCCAGGCACGATATGAATGGGCCATGGACCACGTTGGATGGACCAGAGAAGATTGGCGACCTGTCCTTTTTACAGGTGAGTGAAGGTACTGCCTAGACTACACAGATAGGCGTTCTAGGGTATGGAGAAGACCAGGAGAGCGAGTCCATGCAGCCCACATTACTGAGCATGACCGCTATGGTGGAAGATCAATCATGGTCTGGGGCGGCATCAGCAGGGATGGACGTACAGAGCTCTGTCATTGAACGTGGTACATTGACTGCCCAGCGGTATATTGATGAGATTCTGGATGTCCACGTCAGATTGTATGCAGGTGCAGTGGGTAATAGATTCGTTCTGATGGACGATAATGCCCGTCCTCATGTTGCCCATGCTGTCGGGGAGTACCGACAGAGGGAGGGGACTGAGCGTATGGACGGGCCAGCAAGATCCCCTGACCTCAATCCAATAAAACATGTCTGGAATGAGTTGCAGCTTGCAATTTCAGCTCGTCTAGTCCAGCCAAGAAGTGTCCAGGAGCTTGGTGTCATGCTGGTCCAAGAATGGAACAACATCCCACAAAGGACCACCAGGATTTTCGCCAAATAGATTTATGAAGATTGAAACCAAAATTTGGGACCGGACCTTCCCAAAATTGGGGACCAGGGGTAAAAAATGTGCGGAGTTGCTGAAAATCGCATTTATGAATAGATTTTCGCCAAACAAACAGGTAGATTCATGAAGATTGCCAACAAAATTAGCGACAGTACCTTCCAAAATTGGGGATCTGGGCATCCAAAAGTGCTGAGTTGCTGAAAATCGCATTTTCCAACCGATTTTCAACAAATAAACTGCATTGTGGGTTGGCACAAAGATTCGTGAAGATGGAAACCAAAATTTGGGACTGGACCTTCTCCAAATTGGGGACCGGGGGCCGAAATGTGCTGAATTGCTCAGAATCACATTTAGCATTCGATTTTCGCAAAATAAACTGCATTGGGGTGGCACAAATTGATTCAAGATTGTTACCCAAATTAGGGACCAGACCTTCCAATATTGGGGACCAGGAGAACCCAAAAGTGCTGAGTTGCTAAAAGTCGCATTTACCAACCGATTTTCGCCAAATAAACTGCATTGTGTGGTGGCACAAATAGATTCATGCAGATTGCCACCACAATTGAGGACTGACCCTTCCCCAAATTGGGGACCCGGGGGACCCAACAGTGCTGACTTTCTCCAAATCACATTTATCAATCGATTTGTGCCAAATAAACTGCTTTGGGGTGGCACAAATAGATTTATGAAGGTTACACCAAAATTAGGGACAGGACCTTCCCAAGACTGGGGACCAAAGGGATACACAAAAGTGCTGAGTTGCTAAAAATCGTATTTACCAACTGATTTTTGCCAAATAAACTGCACGGTGAGGTGGTACAAAAGGATTAATGAAGATTGTCAGCAAAAATTGGGAGCTGAACCTTCCCAAAACTGGGAATCGGGGTACCACCAAAAGTGGATTCTGAAAGTGCCGAGTTGCTAAAAATCGCATTTACCAACCGCTTTTTGCCAAATAAACTGCATTGTGGGGTGGCACAAATAGATACATGAAGATTGAGACCAAAATTAGGGACCAGACCTTCCCAACATCGGGGAACAGGGGACCCAAATGTGACGAATTGCTCAAAATCGCATTTATCAATCGATTTTCGCCAAATAAACAGCATTGTGGGGTGGCACAAATAGATTCGTGAGGATTGCCATCAAAATTGAGGACTGAACCTTCCCAAAATTTGGGGACCAAAGGACCTAAAAGTGCTGACTTGCTGAAAATTGCAGTTATCAATCGATTTTCGCCAAATAAACTGCACTGAGAGGGGGCACAAATATATTCATGAAGATTGCCACCAAATTGGGGACCAGATCTTCCCAAAATTGGGGACCATGGGGACTCAAATGTGCTGAGTTGCTAAAATTGCATTTACCAGCTGATTTTCGCCAAATAAACTGCATTGTGGGGTTGCACAAATAGGTTCATAAGAATGCCACCAAAATTGGGGACCAGACCTTCCCAGAATTGGGGACTAGTGGATTCTGAAGTGCTGAATTGCTCAAAATGGCATTTCTCAGTCGATTTTAGCCAAATAGATTCATGAAGATTTCCAGAAAAATTGGGGTTCAGGTGGACTCAAGGTCAGAGTTGCTCCAAATCACATTTATCAACCAATTTTTGCCAAATAAATTACATTGTTGGAAGGGGGGTGGGCACAAATACAATTTAGAAAGACTTGATGGAAGCTGAAAGAAATGTTCAAAGCATGTGTAGATGCTGAACGTTCATCCAAACAATATAATGGTGTCCTATTTCCCTTTGCTGGTCAAAATGATCAAATTATCCAAATCTGGTCCCCCTGGTCCCCAATTGTGGGAAGATCAGGTCCCCAATCTTCATGAACCTATTTGTGCCACCAGAAATGCAGTTTATTTAGCTACGTGATTATTACCTCCCTTCATTCACGTACCAATTACCTCCACCTTCATAAATAAAAAGATCGTAAAAATATTTTGTATTTTATATATTATATACGAAGATTTTTAGCACATTTGGAGGGGAAAATTTGAATTCGTGACGTCACTAGCCACGTGACTATTACGTCTCTTTATTCACATAGCAATTACCTCCTCCTTCATAAAAAGAAAGTGTAAAAATATATAGTATATAAAATATATACGAGGATTTTTAGCACATTTAGCGGGAAAGTTTGGATTTGTGACATCACTAACCACATGACTATTAGCTCCATTTATTCACGTGCCAACCACCTCCCCTTCTATAAATAAAAAGAGAGTGTAAAAATATATAGTATATATTATATATGAGGATTTTTAGCACATGATAATAATAACAACACTTTGGCCAGCCGCTGTTTTGTCACGGTTCTCGGAGGAGAAGGCCATGGTTACCCCTGAAATCCCAACTGCCTCCCTATTCCCACGCTTCTCCTCTCCTCCCAACACTCGGAGACGAACTGCTTGATGACATCCCTTGCCCCATTCTTCCCAATCTCACCGATTAGCATATCAACCCTCTCCTTTGAGACTCCCCCTAACCACATGTCCTTCATTCTCCCATCCCACTTCCCCATTATACTCCCAGTGAATCTCATTCTTTTAGACTGATACTTTGGGCATTCTAGAAGAAAGTGTTCCAGGGTCTCCACCACGCCCAAGTTACACATCTGGCACTCCTTTTCGCTGTTTTTCCCAATTTTTCCCCTCAGCTCCAGGGACCGCGACCTCAGCTTGAACAACAGTGACCCCCCAAAGGTGCCATCCAGGTACTCTTCAAAACCAGGCTTCTCTTTATCACGCAGGCCATCCAAAGATCTCTTTGATTTGACCCCCTCTCGCCAATTACGGTTACAATCCTCCATGACCCTTTCTCTGACGATCTTTTTGCCCTGGTTTGCCCCAACGTCAAGGTCCGAGATCTCCAATGAGTTGTTTTCTACTAGCTCCCTCACTTGGACCATCCACCCCGTCTTGATATTTGAGTTGAAAGTTCTCAGGAACATTACTTTACACCATCGGCTATCGGTGAGATTTACCAAATAATTAAGATAACCGAGTTTCAATAGGTCTGACCTGTCCTTAATCCTCATCCACCCAAGCTCACCCCGATCGCTTCTAGCGCTGCGGCATTACTCGTGCCTGTTATCCATCGGCCTGCATCGTTCTGCAGGATTTCCAAGCTCTTTACGCCTGTGTTGGTTAGGGGTACAACTTCCGTACCGTATGTTATACTTGGCAGACCCACCATTTCCCAAATAGTTTTCCCCACGAAAACCTTATTGAAACTGTTTCTCCCTATAAGTTTCATTTGGTTAAGGATTCGCTTCCCCTTCAGAATCAATTTATTTGTGTGGTTTCGGTAGATGCCTCTTCCTGTGATGTTTATATTTACCCCCAAATACTCGCAATCGCTAGTCTCTCCTACACTAAGAAGTCCTTCCGGTATGCAGAACTCCCCCACTCTCCACCTTCGAGTGGGGTCCACTTTGCGGCCCACGGGTATAACTTTGCTCTTGCTTTCATTAAGTTCGAGTCTCCATTTGCTCCCATATTTCCCAACAATTCCCAACATCTTCGCTAGCCCCTCTTCGCTTTCTGACACTAGCACCATATCGTCTGCAAAAAATAGCCCTGGGATCTTCAAGTCACCAACTGCAACTCCCTCGTCGCTATGCAGGAGTTCATCTCCTAAACCTTTGATGTACAATGCAAAAAGAATTGGCGAAAGGATACACCCCTGTTTTAGGCCTATCTCCATAGGCACACGTTTTGTTGTAATGTTTCCCAGGCTAAGTTCACTCTGTACATCTTTATATAATGCTTTCATAATCCCAACAAACTCGCCCCCCCCCCCCCAAGCACAGAGCTTCCAGCTTGCGCCACATACCCTCCCTCCATACTCTATCATATGCCTTTTTAACATCCAAAAAGGCCATGAACATCTTTTTCTTTTTTGCTTTCGCGGATTCTATCATTTGGGATAGCGTGAAAAGATGGTCAGTGACTCTCCTTCCCTTCCTGAAGCCATTCTGGATTTCTCCCAAAAAACCCTTCTCTTCGATCACCTCCTCTAATCTCCCATACAGGACTTTACAAAAGACTTTTCCAATGTTGCTGCTGACAGAGATCCCTCGATAGTTATCCAAGACGTCTTTTTCCCCCTTTTTGTGAATAAATGTCACTTTGCTTTCCCTCCACTCCTTTGGGACCTCTTGTTTTTCTATGGCTAAATTGCATAGGGCAGTTAGGCTTTCCACGAGTTCCTCTCCCCCTTTTTTGATAAACTCGTTAGGAATTTCGTCCACCCCTCCCGCTTTTCCATTCCTTAATTTCGAGATCACCCTTCGCACCTCCTCAGTTTTGATTTCGCTGCAAACGAAGTTCGATAGATTTTCCTCGACCTGGTTCGGACACTCTGGTGGGTTCCCCATGCCCCATCGCTTATCGTTTACCTTTTCCCAGTGCTTGACTAGTTCTAATTTGATTCGATCTCGCTCTTCTGTTACTCTGCCATCTACTTTAATGCTCTGTGGGTTATTCCCTTTGTTACGTTTGTTCACCCATTTCAAAAATACGCTCGAACTCGACCCCCCTGTCGTTCTTATCGTCCTAATAAGACTGCTATTTCGCACTCTCCGGTTGTCGTCTTTAATCTTGTTTACATTATTTCGTGCTTGTTGGAATTCTTCCTTTGCTACCATGGCCTCATTGCTTTCCACCCCCTTAAGTTTTCTACTTCTGTATGCAGCACATTTAGCTTTTCTAAACTTTATGGCCCTTTTCAGTTCTTCGTTCACTCTGTACCCAAGTTCCCGTGTTGGCACCCTAATCTTTCCTACACTTTCCTTCCCTGCCTCCACTAGGCTCGCAACTATGGCGTCGGCCATCTTCTGGACACTGCCCCCCTTGTGTACGGCTGCAAGCTTTGGTTTCAGTTTTTCCTCGAACTTCGCCCAGTCGGCATCCTTTTTGAGTTTCCAAACCTCCTTGAAGCTTCCTTTGCTTTTCTCTAGGTTTTTGGCCCTCATCGTCACTGTAATCAAGTGTGATCACTATCCAACTCCATTTTTCCTCATCGTCCACTTCTACCCCTATCGCCTCCCTCCATAAAGTCATATCTGTGAGAATGTAGTCAATTATTGATTTTCTATCGTTTCTCTCCCAGGTCCACTTCCCCTTACATCTAGCGTCCCTGTTCAGAATCTTCAGACCGAGCTCATTTGTGAAGTTCAACAGCTTCCTTCCATTCCTGTTGACTTTCTTGTCCCCACCCTCTATGCCTTCTTCCTTGTCACCTATGTGTCCATTAAAGTCGCCCATCAGAATTATACCGAGACCCCTGTTTTCTAGTTCAGTGATATTGGACCTTAGTGTTGAGTATATCGAGTCATTCCACTCGGGTTTACTTCCCTCACAGTACACAATCCCAAGGGCAATACTTTTGTTTCTCAGACTGATCTTTACCCTTCCAATTTCTTTTGACACCTCAGCCGAGGTGATGATATCTTCCAGATCTGTGATCAGCGACGGTTTTAAATCCTCTTTAATGTACATGCCTACCCCTCCCCCCTTTTTCTGCCCCTCCGTTCGCCCTACACCTATCCACACACATCCGCTTACTTGGTCTACCCGTTCCTCGTGTCTTACCCACGTCTCGCTTTAGCCCATGACATCAAATTCCTCTGCCTCGATCAATGTAGCACATTTGGCAGGAAAAGTTTGAATTTGTAACGTCACTAGCCGTGTGAGTATGATTTCCCTTTATTCACATACTAATTACCTGCACCTTTATAAATAAAAAAGTGTAAAGGAATATAGTATAGAATATATTATACACAAGAATATTTAGCACATTTGGCGGGAAAAGTTTGAATTCGTGACGTCACGAGCCACATGACTATTACCTCCCTTTATTCACGTACCAAAAACCTCCCCCTTTATAAATAAAACGAGAGTGTAAAAATATATAGAATATACTATATACGAGGATTTTTAGAACATTTGGCGGGAAGAGTTTGAATTTATGATGTCACCAGCCACGTGACTATGATCTCCCTTTATTTGTGCACGAATTGCCTGCATCTTTATAAATAAAAAGAATAAAATATATAGTATATAATATATTATATACGAGGATTGGTATCACATTTGGAGGGAAATGGTTGAATTCGTGACGTCAGGATTGTTATCACATCTGGTGGGAAATGTTTGAATTTGTGTCGTCACAAGCCACGTGACTATGAACAGAGTCGTTTCGGTCTTATGTTTTCAGCTCTGCTAGTTTTACTGACTACTAGCAAAATATTTAGAGGTCAAATGACTCAAATAAAAATTCAGATTTTAAATATTAGGGCTTCACGTTGTTGCAGCATCAATACCACAGTTGATGTTGTCAGAGAATGTTCCGTCATCTCGGAGTCTCTCCTAGCAGGAGATCGAACCCGTGAGCTTCAGCGTGAGAGACTAGCACACGAATCCACTCGGTCACAACATCACCCTCTTACTCCAGTCGGTTTGCATGAGTATGAAACGACTCAGTGGTGTGCGACTCAGTGCGAAATACGAAATGGTAAAGTAACGAAACGACACAGGGAACGAGCTCGTAAAGAAATGAAAAGTCTTGACATCCTGTTAGTCGATCACGCCCCGCGACAGTGTTTGTAACGCGCCACTAATGGCCGCCTTGTTAATACCGTTGATTATGGTCATTGGCAAAGCCTGACCATTTATTTTGAGTCTATTTTCGCAGACGGCATTGTATCGTTTTGCAGTGTTAACGTGTTGCTATCACCACAGAAATCTATCTATCTTCCACTTATGTCGAACCCCTCGCGTGGACATAGACATTCGGCGCGTCAGCCACAAAGAATGTTAGAGAAGTATAGTAACAGGCCTAAAACTATATACAGATGAGATCAGAAAAATTTGGTTAAAAAGTAAAAGCTGGAGGAAGCAAGGCTACGATGAGACATGATCAATATGACTAACAGCCATATTGAACTGCCCAAGGGTAGGGAGGAAGGGGATGTGAGGTGGGAGGGCATTCCAATGATATACAGTCCTAGGGAAGAATGAGTACTTGAAGTAGTATGTGGTTGCTGTAATTTGTCTTTAAATGGGTGGTTATGGCGATATCTTCTTGTTATTGGGGTTAGATAGCCGTCAATGGGGATAGCGACTGGATTGTGTTATTTTGTACATGCAGGATGAGTCAATACGCCGGAGGCCCAAACATCGCCACTGGAGTCAGACTTTGCCCAGCGCGCAGATCTTCTTTGGACTGCTTCAAGTTGGTCGATTTGGGTGTGGGGAGACCAGACTTTAGAGCTGTATTCCAACTGGGGTCGAATCAGGATTTGGTAAGCCATGGATTTAAGGGGCTCAGATTTTATTTTT
This sequence comes from Pictodentalium vernedei, assembly GCA_031216915.1. NCBI lineage: Eukaryota > Metazoa > Mollusca > Scaphopoda > Dentaliida > Dentaliidae > Pictodentalium > Pictodentalium vernedei. Next base: position 598,653,431 of record CM062296.1, on the reverse strand, counting down.
AAGTTTCTGCGAAGAAAACCAAGCTTTTGATTTGCTTTTTTGTTGCTCTGATTAGGTGTGTATCCTAGGAGAGATCGTCTGAGATATCCACGCCAGGGTATTCAGCCGATGAAGTTGATTGTAACAGGGTATTATGTAAAAAGTATTTGGAGGGTATAGGATGTTTCCTTCCAGTGACATGTATAACTTGGCATTTTGAAGGATTGAATTGCATATCCCAGTCCATTTCCCATTTTTCTAAGGTTGCCAGATCGTTTTGAAGGGTCCTTGATTGATTTACGCAAGTGAGTGACAAGTATATAGCAGTATCGTCTGCAAAAAGGCGCACTTTGGATTGGATGTCTTGAGGAAGGTCGTTTATATATGCTAGAAAGAGCAGTGGTTCAAGCACGGACCCCTGGGGGGCTCCAGATGAGACCGGTATGGGTTCCGAGCGTGTGCCGTTTAGAATTACAGTTTGAGAACGGTTATCTAGGAAACTTTTAATCCATTTGAGGGTTTGGCCGCGTATTTCATAGTTATGCATTTTCAATAGGACTTTCTCATGGCTGACTTTATCAAAGGCCTTACTAAAGTCTAGTAAAATTAGGTCAGTTTGCTTTTTGTTATATACTGACAGGAGGAGGTCATTTACAAACATTACTAGTTGGGTTACACAGGATCTCTTTTCTCGGAAACCGTGCTGTAGGAGGTATAAGATGCCAATGTTTGTAAAATGTTTGATGATTGAGGATGAGACAATATGTTCCAGTGTTTTGCAGAGTACACATGTCAGGGATATGGGCCTGTAATTGGCAGGATCTGACTTGTCACCCTTCTTGAAAATGGGCGCTACGTTTGCAGTTTTCCACTGGGAAGGTAACGATCCCTCATCGATGGATTTTTGAAAGATTTTTTTCAATAATTGGTGAAAGTTCCTTTGATTGTGTTTTGAGTACTATGGGTTTGATTTGATCAGGCCCGCATGCTGTTGCGGGATAGAAGGAAAAGTTTATCGATCTATGATCGTCAAGTTTGATTTTTCCACGTTGTGTTTACTGGGGTTTCTGTGAGATTCCACGAGCCCGTAGCTTTTTGAGTTTCCTTACCAGACGATATCAGACACAGGCTCCAGATTCTGGGTTCAATAACTTCACGAACTTGTCGTGTATAGCACAACGGAGACCAGTTCCAAATTATCTACTATTTTATTAAATTAAAACTATTGACAGTTACGATTGACCGTCGTTATCTCTGGGTGGAAAATAGATATATGATTTACACAACAAAGTTCATACCTTCAACACAGTGGCGGCATCAAGGTTTCTTCTGGTGGAGTAGTTTAGCATTCTTCAGGAGCCCAGAGACAACTTGTCTAAGCAGTCAGAAATTGGTGCTTATATTCACCAGATTTCTGATGCAATACTTGGGGTACGTGACGACCGTCCGCAGTTTCTCCCTGACCTCAGGGAAACTAAGGGAAAGTCCCCTGACGTGGCGGTCGGCATTTTGTAGACTCTTATACTGCCATGCAGACTGTCGGTCAGTCAGCATGCAGTCCATGGAATCTCGGCTCGTAAATAGTATTCCGCCGGGCGCCAGTTAACCGGCGGAATGTCCCGGTGACTGATGCAAAAATGCAACTCAGCATCCCCAGTTCAATGGGGAGTTTCACCAGGTACAAATTATGATTTGTTAGACAGTTCGAACACCAACATCCCAGTAATACTGCCGAATGTTTTTGTCCCATCTGTCAACAAATCCTCAAATGTTACTGCTTGTTGACAACATTGGCTCGCAAAGGAATAGGAATGCCTGATATTGTCAACAGAACATCTGGCGTGTACCCACAGAGTACGTCTGTACTCTGGTCGCCAGTTTCATACAATTCCAAGTAATTTCATTATAGTGTTTAAATTTATTCCCAAATTATGGAAATCAGCTTAAAAGTTAAATAAACTCGAGTTTATTGAATTCTGTGGGCTCACTTCGCAACAATGCCGTTGTGTTGTTTTAAATTTGATAGGAGTTTTTCAATACCATTTGCACTTATGTTAATGTCTGGCATTCTGGGAGATGTTTAATATTCAAGCAGAGATATTTCTTTGCGATCAAGGATATCTTGAAGTCTTGTTTTGCAATAAGAAGCTAGGATCAATGGGGATTTGGGGCTAAAAACAGATTGGAACTGTTTATTTAACACTGTGTCCTTTGCGATTTTTCATCATAGTTCAATATGTTTTGGAATTTTAAGGGAGGGGGGATGCCGAGTCTTGTTTTGGGGTGTTTAAGGAGAGAGTAAAACCTCTTAGTGTTGGCTTTGGCATTGGGAGAATCACCTGTCTGCTTAACGTTAAGAATATCTTCGAGGTATGGTTGGTAAGCATCTTTGGGTTTTTTCCGAACGAGGTGCTTGAGGTCCAAGAATTTCTTTCGGTCACATGGCTTATTTGACTTTCTGTGTTTTTTAAAGGCCCTATCACGCTTTCTAATGGTTCTCTTCAGGCTCTGGTTTACCCAGGGGAGGTGGTCTTGCGTGGAGGACATCTTGGATGGAATGAATTTTTCTGATAGTTTATTTAGGGTGGATGAGAAGCTCTCCCAAAGTCTTTCTATATCCAGGGTGGAGTATTTGTCCCCTCTTAGAATATCTTGGTGATAATGTAGTATTGAACATTTGAATTTTTCCCAGTTAGCCCTTTTATACAGTGTGAGTTTTCGGGGCTTTTGGTAGCAGACTTTAGCACAGGTTTTTACTTTAATATTTACAATGTTATGGTCACTTATGCCAAGTAAAATATTAACTTGATTGACCATGGTAGGATTGGTCGTGAAGAACAGATCCAAGATGTTGTTTTCTCTAGTGGGATGGTTAACCATCTGTGTGAGGTTTGCATCATTAAGGGTTTCTATGATATCTCTGTAATGTATTGGATATTTACAGTCTATAGATGGTCTCATAGTCTCCCAGTCCATTTTGGGTAAATTCAGGTCTCCAGCAACCCAGATGTTAGAGTATTGCTTGTTAACATTTTCTAAGGACTTTGAAAATTCTAATGAGCTGTTTATATCTAGTTCTTGGGGTTTATAATGTGCACCTATTACTAGGGATTTACTGCCTGCTACATCTAACTTTATATAGAGATCTTCCACCCCGATTGCCTACATGGGGGCACGATGACGCTGTGTACTGAGGCGTACTGCACGTCGATGGTGCGCATGTCTTCAACCAATCTAACCCTGCCTGTGCTGCGGTGCAGAGTTCAGAGTTACGATGTTGGAGAGCTGACAGCTGCTCGTCGTTGCTCGGTGGTTCTCTCCGGGTACTCCGGCTTCCTCCACCCGTAAAACTGTCACGGTCACGATTAGCCATTGTGCATAAGTATGTGACCATAAACACCAATAAATAAATAAATATAGAGATCTTCGCAGTTGGATTGAACTCGACTAGCTCTTGGGCTATGATACGCGTCACAAACTGCAGTAAAGACTCCTCCACACCCACCTGTGTAGTACGGTCTCTTCGAAATATTGAGTAACCAAGATGTAGGTTAAATATTTCATTTGTATAATGTTTTGGTTTCAGCCAAGACTCAGTTCCTGTGATGATATCAGGCTTAGTTGAGTTGACCAGGTTTTCAAACTCATGTTTCTTATCGACTATGGATCGACAGTTTATAACTTGTACTTTGACCGATCTTTTGATGTTGTTTTTACTACTGGGTGGTTTGGGATTTTTTTACAAAGTTATTTCGTTTAGGTGTTGAAGTGTGTGCCAACATGGAAAATGACAAGTCACTGAGATTTTGTTGGTTTGGACTTGAAGATGGGTTTAATTTTTCTGGTGATTCTAAACTTGGAAATGTGGTGGTCACGTTCACGTTTTGACATACAGTGCATTTCCATTCTCCGGTCTCTCCCAATTGGTCATACATTGAGTCGTCTATGGTTTGCCAGTCTGTGTGATACCAGATCATACACATGTCACACTGGACACCTTTACAAATCCAGGTTACGTGGGGTTCACAAATACCACAGGGGAACACAGTGGAGTTTCCCTCTAGGTACTGTTCAGTTTGGACAGGACCTGTGTTACTTTCAACATCCAAGGCCAATGCAATGAGTAAGCTAAAAAGGAACAGCATAGATTTAAAAGTATCTTTGCGTTTTTCCTTTCTGTGGGGTATTGCAAATTTGCAGGTCGTGAGTACAATGGCAGTTTGTAGTTTTACGAGACCTGCACACTTATTTTTCACAGGGTGTGTGGGATACTCTCTGCTTGAAGTTATTATGCATGACAGAAGTGCCAATACGGTTGCCGTGGCCTTAAGAACGATTAAGATACAGAGTATGTTCATTTTACTTATCGGGAAGTGGGGGTGTATCGCAGGAAGAGAAAGGTGGAGAGTTCTGCAAAGGGACGCAACTCTCCAGACGGAAGTGTAAACAATGCCTTAGCAACTTCCTGTATCTGAAGGGAACCGAGAATAATTTGATTTATTCTCACATAGTATAGCTAGTACTAGCTTTCAATGAATGGCAAAAGATTTTAACATTCTCTTATGCCGAAATGGATTAATCTCACCAAGTCATGCTTCCAAGAAATAGGTAATTTTCGACTTTTTTCGGAGGAGCAAAGAAAAAGTTGACAGTGGCTGACGCGTGCGCCTTTTTGAAATGGACAATTATTCGAATGCAAGCTGGATATTCCGAACGCTTTCCTTACTTAATCCTAACCGAAGATTATTATTCATTGATAAGTAGGTCAGATAAATTAAATGCACGACTATTCGCAGGAGCCTAAATATACGAAGATTTTTAGCATATCTGAGGAAAATGTTTGATTTTGTTACGTCACTAGTCAAGTGACTATTCCCTCCCTTTATTCACGTACCAATTACCTCCACATTTATAAAGAGAGTGTAAATATGGTTCCGCTCCACAGTTCGTGCTATTGCACAGGGGGAAAATTCTAAACATAGGGCATATGTTGAAACTAAGGCCATGAAAAATAGAGATATATTTTTAGTACCAGATATATGATTACATTAGGTTTTTTGTTGGACAAGAGAATTTGAAGTTTTGGTCCCAAAGTTGGAGTCTGATACATAGGGGAAAATTACCAGATGAATTATGGGAAACAGTGACTTCGAAAAATTGGCTATTTTTTAAAATGTAATTTTTACACGGGTTTGTTACCAGACAGGTAACTGAAAAAGGAGACGGAAACATATAATTTTTTTTTTGCATTTTAGAAACATGGGATGCTTTGTTCCAGGGGTGGGTAGGTGAGGTTGGTGGGAAAATTCTGTTTTTGAGGCTGCTAGGTGGCTGAAAATGACTGGTTTCGGCATTTTTTCATGCAATTTTTCAGGTTGAAGTCTGGCCTTTGACAATAAATTATTCCACCCACATTCAGATTGTTTATTTCTACTTAGTCAGATAGTGTTATATGTTTTTTGTGGATTTGGGAAATGTAATACATGTTATGAGTTAGATAACTAAGCTACAGAATATTTGCATTTGAAGAGAGTGTATGGCATGTCATATTTGGAAATGCCTGGAAAACTGTGGAGCGGAACCTATATATAGTATATATTATATTACAAACGAGGATTTTTCGCACATTTGGCGGGAGATGTTTGAATTTGTGACATCATTAGTCACGTGACATCATTAGTCACGTGACTTTTATCTCCCTTCATGCAGGTACCAATCCCCCCCCCCCCCCCACCTTTATAAATAAAAGGAGAGTGCAAAAATATATAGTATATAATATATTATACGTTGAGGCCACCTCCTTCCGAAAAAACTTCACAGTTTTCAATCCAGTGGTGCGGCAAGAACTATGCCTGGTGGAATTCCTGCTTGACATAGGCAATATTGAATTAAATTCAAGCAGTTGCATCTTCACGGATCTCCCATTAACTGGGATTTCTGTGTTTAAAAGCTGGGGCCATAGACAGTAATCTGTTTCAGTTGCATTGGCTGCTAAGGAATAGGATCCACGGGTAAATATCTCACAATAAAATACAGGGTTACTAGACTGTTCGCCACCGGAGACTGTTCGCCCCAGGTTTTTCTGGACTGTTCGCTCCGAGACTGTTCGCCCCCGAGACTGTTAGCCCCTTGGTTCTTTGAACTATTTTTGTTGTTGATGTTTTTGTTTTGTGACATCAAAAGAAACAAAGAATAAAAATTGGCTTCACCGAATGTACAAATCAAATCTTCAAACAAGTATACCCAAATAGTGCCGACAAGAGACTAAAAATATTCTACTAAAAATATATATAAATTGAGCAAGAGATGAATGAAAGGTTTTAGCGCGCCAAAGGCGCGCAGGGACGATGTGGGATTTACAAATCCCTTGCGACCCGGTTAGCCTTATTTTATTTCACTTGGATCTTGGATTGAGCAAGAGTTGTAGCAGAACTGCTTTTTCTACACTTGTCACTTCTGGCAATTTGTTCATATAGACAAACATATAAAGTCAAACAAGTTAACTCTGTGTTTATATAATGATTAAATAACAGTATGGGCGGCACATGAAAACAAACTTTCTCATCAAGAGCTTTTGTTTTTCTAACTGCAGCTACCACTAATCACCAAGCTGACAGCTGGCAGAAAATTCTCGTTATGTGGTTTTGATATTATTATTACTAGAAGAGATCGCCCTGTCCAAAACAGTGGCGGATTCGCTCTGCTAATAAGGCAGGAGATTAAATACAAAACAATACTATGCGGCCACCTCAATGCTGAAGTGAGTGCAGCTGAAATTGAACTTGACCACAAACACGTGGCCATGATCATATCATATTAATTGTCAGGCATGGCATAGGCGTCTGAAAACCAAAGTTAGGAGGCATCATCTACCTTTTTACCAGTTGGTTAAGGTTTTACACAATGAGGCATTAGTAGTGTATGCGCAGGCTCAGTTTCTTTAAATCTTAAAATTTGTAATTTTTTCGGAAATTTTTCTTGTAAACATTTCAAAAAAATATAAAAAATTTAACATTCATCCAAGTTATTTTTCATCCCCAGAATACTAAACTCCCAAATATCTCTGGTCGGTTAAATCTTTTTAGTTTTTTCGGAATTTTTTCTTGAAAACATTCCCCCCAAAAATATAAAATAATTTAACATTCATCCAAGTTATTTATCGTCCCGACACCCCAGAATACTAAACTCCCAAAGTTCCGTGCTTGGTTAAAGCTTTTTAGCTTTTTTCGAAAATTTTTCTTGAAAACGTTCTTGAAAACATTCCAAAAGAAATAAAAATTCAACATTCATCCAGGTTATTTATCGTCCTCAGAATACTGAACTCCCAAAATTCCTTGTTTGGTTGAATCTTTTTTTTTTTACGTTTCTTTTTTTACCGGTTTAGTAACATATTTTTCGTTGAACTTTTGATATTATACGTGTATTCGGATGAAAATGTATATGAATATATGATGTATATTATTTAGGGACACACTAAAATGTGCACCCCGGCCCCGGCCCCGGTTCCGGCAAAGGTGTGCCTGGGAAATATAAAGTTGCATTTCTTTCTTATTCGTATATAATGTGATCATTTTTGGTATGTAGCATCCTTTAGGGGTACTTTAAAGGTTTATGGAGAAATATTTAGAATTATTTTATTTTTGTGAGTTTTATCGAAGTTTTCCCTTCAGAGACACATTAAAAAGTGTACCCCGGTCGGGTCGTTAATTAATTGGCCAGAAAAGGAACTGCGAAAGGAATGATTTCGCGCGCCGGAGGCGCGCAGGGACGGTATGGAGAACAAGCCCTTTTCGACCCTCGGTAACTGTATATGATTGGCTGCCACATGTCTAGGCGTGTTCAAGGAGGAAAAGATTCCGATACTCGGCAGGTGTCTCTGGTTGCGGCGTGGCGGTCTCGTTGACTGATGTCGGTTGAACCTTCGGGTGAGGACCAGTGTGGGGGGTTGGGTCCTCTCACAAAGGTACTACCTCTCCCCGAGGGTGCAGTCGATCTAGATTTTCGGGCAAGTATAGTCTGCCACTTCGGAGAAGATTTTAAGTGATGACCATCACTGACAAGTATAATCTGCCCCAGGCTGTCTCTGTTTGATAGGATGTCTTTGAAGGAAACAACAACGACCCCTTTCGGCGACCACCAAGAAGAAGACCCGAACTTCCCTGGTTCGGGAGCAGGCCTGCATTGTAATCCTAATGGGTTGGGACAAAAAGATGCGCAATGCGCTTACAAAAAGGGGCAGAGGCGGGACGCAGGACCAACGCTCGCCTCCCTTAAAGTGATCGACCACTTTTAGGGATGGAGTGGAGGATGTTCAGGAACCATGGGGGTTACCGTTTCTATAACGGTTGGACTGTCCATAGCGGTTATTGGGGTGCTGATCAAAAAGCATCTTCTGTGTACCTGCTTAAAAGCAGAAGACAGAATTAGTTTTCATTAGAATATGTAAAAATAAAAAGATAAAAGTAGCACGTTATGTTTTAATTGTGATCACAGTTAAGCTGTTAATCTGCCTGTTAGATCACCTTCTTAGGGTGATAGTGAGTTTGTAGCGGGAAGGTAACAGGTTTAGACACTAAACCACAGGGCATGTTTTGTTATGCCCTTCGCTGGTTTCGACCATATTTAGATTCGTTTGAGTTTATTTTGGATCACGATTAGACACTGCAAATCCCACCTCCAGCCGGGGAGGCCCAGCCCACACAAAACGCTCTCGCCTGGTATCGCGAGCGTCCCGTGTGGGCCGAGCCCCCCCCCCCCCCCCCCCCGGCCGGAATTGAGATCTACAGTATCCAATCGTGATGTAATTTTAGTTAAGTCGGTGAAGGCAGCCCTTTTTGGTAGAAGGCAATAGTTAAGCTGTTTTTCTGCCTGTTTATTCACCTTCTCGTTCCCTGCTTATTTAGTTTTTTAACAATGTTTAATCCTGATGTAATTTTAGTTGAGTCGGTGAATAATAATAACTCTTTGGCCAGCCGCTGATTTGTCGCGGTCCTCATAAGAGAAGGCCATCATTCCCCCCTGCACCCCACCCCCTCTTCCCCTCCTCTCCTCCCAGCATTCAGATATAAACTGCTTAATAGTGTCCCTCACTTCCTCTTTTTCAATTTCTTCAATAAGCATTCCTACCCTCTCCCTCGTGTCCCCCTTCAGCCATCTAGCCTTTGTTTCTTCACCCCACTTCTGCATTATTCTTCCAGTAAATTTTATTCTATGAGGTATATACTCTGGGCATTCCAAGAGAAAATGTTCCAGGGTCTCCACTACTCCAGAGTGGCACATTTGGCATCCCTTTCTGGTAGAAGGCCACAGCTAAGCTGTTACTCTGCCTGTTAGTTCACCTTCTCGTTCCCTAGTTTTTTCGAGCGGTCTTAGTTTTGGTTGCAATTTTTGGGCTTTTGTCGGCTTTCGCAAATGGCTCCAAGTTCGGAAATTAGTGGTGTATGTGGATGGGTGTGAGCTGGGGGAGTTGGGGATGTGTGCCATCTGCGTAGAGCTAATGCAGCTGATAGAGGCATAGGTAAAGTTGGAGGAAGAGGTGCAGGTGGTGAGGGGGAAACTGGGGAGGGCAGGAAAGTCTGGTGTTACCCCAGTTAGGGTGGCATTCGATGGGGGATGGAAGGTGGTGGGTAGTAGGAAGCGGACTTTTGACGTGGATAGTGGGTATTTTGGGAATAGGAAGGTGCGTCGGGCTGAGGGTAGAGGAGAAGTAGGGGCTAGAGTGTCAAATTCCCAGGCTTGTAGTGTGAGTCGGGGGGCGAAAAGGCGTATTCTTTTAGAATCGGATAGTGAGGGAGATAGCGATGACCATGTGGAGTCTGTCAGGGCAGGAGTCAGAGGGAAGGTTAGGAAGGTGGTAAACGAGGACAAGTTGGCTTGTAGTGGGAGTGGGCAGAAGGTGGAGTGCAGTGTCCAAAATAGATTCAGTGTGTTAGGTAATTTCGAGAATTCTGAGGAGCAGGTTGGGTCTGAAGAGGTGGAGGTGGAGGTAGACATGGGGGTTAGTGTGGCGAAGTGCAAGATTGCGAGCCGGCCCAGTGGGGCCAAAGGTGGTAACAGGGGTAGTAGGATGGGAAAGAGGACAGGAAAGGACAGGGAGAGGCAGTTGGTGGTTGCAGGGAGTAGTATAGTGCGGGGGTTGGATAGGGTGGTGTGTGGGCCCGACAGTGTCAACAGGACCAATTTGTGCTTTCCGGGGGCTAGGGTGGGGGACCTAAGGGACAGAGTGGGAGGATTAGTAAAGGGGTCAGGCCCAGACCCAGTGGTTGTTGTACACGTGGGGACCAACAACATCAGGGAGAGAAAATCAGTTCAGCTTATTGAGACTTACAAGGACTTAATAACTCAACTGAATGCCAAGAATGCACAGGTAGTGGTTTCGGGGCTTCTCCCAGTACTAGGTGGTGGGTGCGAGCGTAATTCGCGGATCATTGGGACCAACGAGGAATTGGGGGAGTATTGTAAGGAACTTGTGTGTGTCATGAACCATAGGTGTAAAAAATGGGACAAGGAGGATAAGGAAAAGGGACCAAAAATCCAAATCAATAGGAATAGCTTCCCAAGGAAAGCACATGTACACAAAGTAGGATATAGAAACATACAGGGACTAGATAATAATGGGATCCGTAGGCGGAAGCCAATGAACCTTGACACCCTGAAAGTGGGTTATAGCAACATCCAGGGTCTCCACCGGAAAGTAAGTGAAATTGCTACATTGATTGAGGCAGAGGAGCCTGACGTCATGGGCTTAAGCGAAACGTGGGTAAGACACGAGGAACGGGTAGACCAAGTAAGGGGGTACGTATGGTTAGGTGTAGGGCGAACGGAAGGCCAGAAAAAGGGGGAGGGGTAGGCATGTACATTAAAGAGAATTTAAAACCATCGCTGATAACAGACCTGGAAAACGTCAGCACCCCGGCTGAGGTATCGAAAGAAATTGGATGGGTAAGGATCAGTCTGAAAAACAAAAGTATTGCCCTTGGGATTGTGTATTGTGCGGTGGAGGGAAGCAAACCCGAATGGAATGATTCGATATACTCAACACTAAGGGCCAATATCACCGAACTACAAAACAAGGGGCTCGGTATAATTCTGATGGGTGACTTTAATGGCCACATAGGTAATGGTGAAGAAGGCATAGAGGGTGGGGACAATAAAGCCAACAGGAATGGAAGGAAGCTGTTGAACTTCACAAACGAGCTCGGTGTGAAAATTCTGAACAGGGACGCAAGGTGTAAGGGGAAATGGACCTGGGAGAGGAACGATAGAAAATCAATAATCGACTACATCCTCACAGATATTAATTTATGGGGGGAGGTATTAGGGGTAGAAGTGGATGATGAGGGTAAAATGGAGGTGGATAGTGATCACAACTTGATTACAGTGACGATCAGGGCCAAAACTCTAGTAAAAAGCAAAGGAAGCTCTAAGGAGATTTGGGAACTCAAAAAAGATGCTGACTGGGCGAAGTTCAATGAAAAACTGAAACCAAAGCTTGCAACCGTACCCAAGAGGGGCGGTGTCCAGAAGATGGCCGACGTCATAGTTGCGAGCCTGGTGGAGGCAGGAAAGGAAAGTGTAGGAAAGGTCAGGGTGCCAACACGGGAACTTGAGTACAGAGTGAACGAAGAACTGAAAAGGACCATAAAGGGAAGAAAAGCTACATGTGCTGCATACAGGAGAAGTAGAAAACTTAAGAGGGCGGAAAGCAATGAGGCCACAGTTGCTAAGGAAGAATACCACCAAGCACGAAATAAAGTAAATAAGATTAAAGACGATAATCGGAGAGTACGAAATAGCAGTCTTATTAGGACGATAAGAACGACAGGGGGGTCGAGTTCGAACGTATTTTGGAAATGGGTGAATAAACGTAACAAAGGAAGTAACCCACAGAGTATTAAAGTAGATGGCAGAGTTACAGACGAGCAAGATCAAGTCGCATCAGAACTAGTCAAGCACTGGGAAAAGGTAAACGATAAGCGATGGGGCATGGGGAGCCCACCAGAGTGTCCGAATCAGGTCGAGGAAAACCTATCGAGCTTCGTGTGCAGCGAAATTAAAACGGAGGAGGTGCGAAAGGTGATATCAAAATTAAGGGATGGAAAAGCGGGAGGAGTGGATGAAATTCCTAACGAGTTTATCAAAAAGGGGGAGAGGAACTCGTGGAAAGCCTAATTGCCCTATTCAATCTAGCCATAGAAAATCAAGAGGTCCCGAAGGAGTGGAGAGAAAGTAAAGTGACATTTATTCACAAAAAGGGGGAAAAAGACGTTTTGGATAACTATCGAGGGATCTCTGTCAGTAGCAACATTGGAAAGGTTTTCTGTAAAGTCCTGTATGGGATACTAGAGGAGGTGATTGAGGAGAAGGGTTTTTTGGGAGAAATCCAGAATGGCTTCAGGAAGGGAAGGAGAGTTACTGACCATCTTTTCACACTATCCCAAATGATAGAATCCGCGAAAGCAAAAAAGAAAAAGATGTTTATGGCCTTTTTTGGATATCAAAACGGCATACGATAGAGTATGGAGTGAAGGTATGTGGCGCAAGCTGGAGGCTATGGACTTAGGAGGCGAGTTTGTTGGAATTATGAAAGCATTATATAAAGATGTACAGAGTGAACTTAGCCTGGGAAACATTACAACGAAACGTGTGCCTATGGAGATAGGCCTAAAACAGGGGTGTATCCTTTCGCCGATCCTGTTTGCATTGTACATGAACTCCTGCATAGCGAGGAAGGGGTAGCAGTTGGGGACTTAAAGATCCCAGGGCTATTTTTTGCAGACGATATGGTTCTAGTGTCAGAAAGCGAAGAGGGGCTAACGAAAATGCTGGGAATTGTTGGAAAATATGGGAGCAAATGGAGACTCGAACTTAATGAAAGCAATAGCAAAGTTATACCTGTGGGCCGCAAAGTGGACCCCACTCGAAGGTGGAGAGTGGGTGAGTTCTGCATTCCGGAAGGGAGCAGCAAACTTCTCAGTGTGGGAGAGACAGGTGATTACGAGTATTTGGTGGTAAATATAAACATTACAGGAAGAGGCATCTACCGGAACCACACAAATAAATTGATTCTGAAGGGGAAGCGAGTCCTTAACCAAATGAAACTTATAGGGAGAAACAGTTTCAATAAGGTTTTCGTGGGGAAAACCATTTGGGAAATGGTGGGGCTGCCAAGTATAACATACGGTACGGAAATGGTACCCCTAAACCAGACGGCCGTAAAGAGCTTGGAAATCCAGCAGAACGATGCAGGCCGATGGATAACGGGGTCGAGTAATGCCGCAGCGCTAGAAGCAATCAGAGGTGAGCTTGGGTGGATGAGGATCAAGGACAGGATAGACCTGTTGAAGCTCGGTTATCTTAATTTTTTGGTAAATCTCCCCGACAGCCGATGGTGTAAAGTAATGTTCCTGAGAATTTTCAACTCAAATATCAAAACGGGTTGATGATCCAAGTGAGGGAGCTAGTAGAGAACTACTCATTGGTGATCTCGGACCTGGACGGTGGGACAAACCAGGGTAAAAAATCGTCAGAGAAAGGGTCATGGAGGATTGTAACCGTAATTGGCGAGAGGGGGTCAAATCAAAGAGATCTTTGGGTGGCCTGCGTGATAAAGAGAAGCCAGGTTTTGAAGAGTACCTTGATGGCACCTTTGGGGGGTCACTGTTGTTCAAACTGAGGTCGCGATCCCTGGAGCTGAGGGGAAAAATTGGGAAAGACGATGAAAGGGAGTGCCATATGTGTAACTTGGACATGGTGGAGACCCTGGAACACTTTCTTCTAGAATGCCCAAGGTATCAGTCTAAAAGAATGAGATTCACTGGGAGTATAATGGGGAAGTGGGATGGGAGAATGAAGGACATGTGGTTAGGGGGAGTCTCAAAGGAGAGGGTTGATATGCTAATCGGTGAGATTGGGAAGAATGGGGCAAGGGATGTCATCAAGCAGTTCGTCTCCGAGTGTTGGGAGGAGAGGAGAAGCGTGGGAATAGGGAGGCAGTTGGGAGTACAGGGGTAACCATGGCCTTCTCATCCGAGAACCGCGACAAATCAGCGGCTGGCCAAAGTGTTATTATTATTATTGAGAAATGTTTGCTGGGTTGAAGCCAACTTTCACAGATGCAGACAATGTCTGTACGTTCGAAGTATCGGCCCATTCGAAGCTTCTTATTGTTAACGCTTCTAGCTTTCCACACGGCTATTTGTAATTTATTCATGATGGGCGTTGAGTTATTGCGGTCTTTTAGTTACTCATGGAGGTTGGCTTTAGTTGATGTTGATGGCGGCTTTAATTAGTGTTTCTGATATTTGGGTTTTGAATAACTTAGAGGCTGAACGGCTGACATCCTGACAGATATCAGACAGGTTGGTGTTGACATGTTTATTTAGGACGGAGTAGAGTGCTCCCGCGACGAGGGAGCATATTGTATCGGGTGAAGAGGCGTTGTCGGGTTTTTTTTAAGTTGAGGTTTTTCAGTTCTATATTTGTTTTAACCTTTTTGAAGTGGGGGCAACCCCGGTAGTTGCTGATGTGGGGACCTTTACAGTTGGGGCATGAGGGGGATTTTGACTTGCATGCCTTGGTGAGATGGTTTTCTGCATGCCTTGGTGAGATGGTTTTCTGATTGTTTTTTAATTGGCCACAGTTTATCTGATGATTATATACTATAATCTGATCACACCTTCGTGGAAACAGTGGGAGTGTTGTAGAAGTGCATTCACAATTAACTGAATTGAATTGTTTTCATCTTTTGAAATTGTCAATTTCTTTTCATCTTTTGATGTCCACAAGCCGTAACAGCAGTATGAACACAAACTTTCGGCAATTTTCTTGAAGTGCATAACAAAACTGAACTTGGTCAAATTGTTTTCATCTTTTCAGGTTGTGTTTTTGTATCTTTTGATGTTAACAATTTCTAAAGGTAGTAAGAACACAAACTTTCGGCGATTTTGCTCTAAAACTACTTGGTACGAGTGTCTCTACAGTATATAACCGTCATCCAAAAAATGGACTGGCAGTTTCAATTTGGACCACCAAAAGTTTCTGATCGTGTACACTACCAGAGAAACATGGCTTGATGCCAAGGAAGTAATTTCAATATTTCTTATCCAGATATAGATAAAATATCACAATGTCCCCCACAGAAACCAGAAGGAGGTAATTATTAATTACTAAATAATTTTTGAAGTTTGAATGGCATTCTGTTTGTATATTTTCCTTATACATCTATTATGGCCCACCACGAATGTTCAATAATTTATAAAAAAAAACCACGCAAATATGGATGTCATGACACATCAGTCTGAATGGCATTCTTATAAATCTCTGAACTCCGTGATTGTAATGTTTGTTATTTTCCTGTATATACCTATTACGGTCCACCACAAATATGTGTGTGTGTTTGAGAGAGAGATATATTCTCAGGGGCATCGGGAGGAAATATTATTTGGGGTGGGGTTTCAATGTTCAATAATTTATAATAAAACCACGCAAATATGGATGCCAAGACACATCAGTTTGAATGGCATTCTAAAAATCTTTGAACTCCGTGATTGTAATGTTTGTGTATTGGTAGGGCAATTCAGTCAAGTTTTTATGCACTCGTACAACACCTCCATTGTCATCGGATTCAAGTGCGAGCTAATTAATTAACGACCCGGCCGGCGTTCACTTTTTAGTGTGTTTCTGAAGGGAAAATGTCGATAAAACTCACAAAAATAAAATAATTCTAAATATTCTGAATATTTCTCCACAAACCTTTAAAGTACCCCTAAAGGATGCTACATACCAAAAATGATCACATTATACATACGAATAAGAACGAAATGCAACTTTATATTTCCCAGGCACACCTTTTCCGGAGCCGGGGTACACATTTTAGTGTGTCCCTATTATTTACACTTTAAACTAAGACAATTAAAAAAGAGAAACCTAGCTTGCTTTTTTTTTCTTGTCCCCCATGTTCCCAAGCCAACAATGTAAATGCAGCCATAGTGGAATATCAGAGCTGTTCGCCCCAACAATTTTTTATTGGGAGCGAACAATCCAGAAAAACGAGGGTGAAGAGTCCATTGAGGCGAACAGTCTCAGGGGCGAACAGTCTCCGGGGGCGAACAGTCCAGTTCCCAAATACAGGCTACCGGTACTTGTAGATAATTACGAATCAACACACAAAACAATTCCAACAATTCAGTAATCGTCAATTCTCGAATATCAGTCTCGGGGCGGGTTGTAAATAAAACTTACACACTGGCTGCATCAATTGCAACGTTTTTGGGGGGTTTCGGTTGGTTCAGTTGGTATGGTGGCAGAGCATTTATATTAGGCTAGGCGATTGGGTGCCGTAGGCCCAAGATCGACTCCGGTTGAGGCCACCTTTTGAAAGACTTTACAGTTTTCAATCCAGTGGCGTGGTGCTTGGACTATGTCTGGTGGAATTCTTGCTAATATATTATATACATGGGTTTTTAGCACATTTGGCGGGAAATGTTTGAATTCATTTCGTCACTAGCCACTTGACTATTACTTCCTTTTATTCACCACCACCTTTATAAATAAAAAGAGAGTGTAAAAATATATGGAACAAAATATATTATACGAGGATTTTTGTTTGCACACTTGGTGGGAAAAGTTTGAATTTGACGTCACTATCCACATGACTATTACCTCCCTTTATTCACATACCAATTACCTCCACCTTTATAAATAAAAAGTATAAAAATAATAGTACAGATTATATTATATACGAGGATTATTAGCACATTTGGCTGGAAAAGTTTGAATTTGTGACATAAGTAGCCACCTATTACATCACTTTATTCACACACCAATTACCTCCCCCACCTTTATAAATAAAAGGAGAGTGTAAAAATATATAACATATATATGTATATGGAGAGTCCCGGACCACCACGAATCATGTGGTCCAGAAATTTTCGTGGTCCAGAAAATTGAGTTATTTTTGGAAAAAAAAGAATTTTTCTGGTAAAAAAATTGATTTTCCCCAAAATAATTCAATCCCCCCCCCCCCCCAAACCCTGGGTTTTTCCCAGAAAATGTTTAAAATTCGAAAATTTCTGGGCCACTTTCGACGGAATTTCTCGAAAATGTCTAAAAATTCACCGATTTCAAAAATTCACTTTTTGATAAATTTAACACTGATTTTCCCATTGGGGTGCATTTTTTCGACATGGCCGGAATGGGATTTCGCATGATTGTGACCGGAGACACATTAGCACTGAGATTCCCATTGGGAAAAATTCCAAAAAGACTGCTTTTTTGAGATCGCAGGTTGGAAAAAAATGCAAAAAAATGCAACTAAAAATATCAAGAAAAATGTTTAAAATGCAGTATATGAGGGGTTAATCACGGAACAATGATACTGAGGAACACGTTTGATGAATATAAGTGCCATGGGAAGAGAAGAGAAGGAGCACAGCAGCTGACCCAAACACTTAGTTAAACATGAAATCTGAGCTAAACAGAAAACTAAACGCAACTAAAAATGTCAAGAAAAATGTTGAAATACAGAGTATGAGGGGTTAATCATGGGACAACAACTAAAAATGTCAAGAAAGATGTTTAAAATGAAGGGTATGAGGGGTTAAATCATGGTAGAATGATAATAATCATCATATAGCAGCATTATAAAGGCCATGATATGGAAACAGGGCGAGTAAGTGACCTAAGCAGAAGATTTACATTATTGGACACTGACGCCGACCGATCGAGCCATGCCATAAGCTCACACAACTAAAGTTGGTGAGCTAAAAATGATTTTGCATTGTCTGATGAAAAGGGTCGACGCGAACACGGGTGAGGCACGGGTGAAAAATGTTGAAAATGCAGAGTATGAGGGGTTAATCATGGGACAATGATACTGAGGAGCATGTATGATGAATATAAGTGCCGTTGGGAAGAGAAGGAAAACAGCAGCTGACCTAAACACTAAGTTAAACATGAAATTCCGAGCTAAACAGAAAACTAAACGCATCTAAAAATGTCAAGAAAAATGTTTAAAATGTAGAGTATGAGGCATTAATCATGAAACAATGATACTGAGGAACATGTATGATGAATACAAGTGCCATGGGAAGAGAAGGAGCACAGCAGCTGACCTAAACACTAAGTTAAACATGACATTCCGAGCTAAACAGAAAACTAAACGCAACTAAAAATGTCAAGAAAAATGTTTAAAATGCAGGGTATGAGGGGTTAATTATGGAACAATGGTACTGAGGAACATGTATGATGAATATGACCTAAGCAGAAGCTTTACATTATTGGACACGTACGCTGACGCCGACCGATCGAGCCATACCATAAGCTCACACAACTTATGTTGGTGAGCTAAAAATGATTTTGCATTGTCTGATGAAAAGGGTCGACGCGAACACTGGTGAGAGCGTGGTGGAAGATGCCTATTTCAAATCCAAAAACGAGACTGTGTGTAGAGACGACGAATTATCCGATGTTTACGAAGTGATGAAAGACAAGATGTTGGAATCTATGGCTTATTATCATCTCAAGGGAAGTGCTTGGACGTTCGAGAAGGTATTGAATCTCGAGATTCACGTGGACAGACATGATACTTTGAGAACGTCTTCCTATATAAAATTGCCTTATTTCGTATCTAATAAACATGCTGTGATTAACGTGAAAAATAAAGATGATAGCGAGTGTTTCCAATGGGCGATCACATCGGCCTTATATCCCATAGAAAAGAATGTTGATAGAATTTCCAAGTATGTGGAGACATGTAAAAATCTCGATTGGATGGGAGTGTCTTTCCCAACGCGATTGGAAGACATCAAGCATCTCAAAAAGCTAAATCCCACTGTGGGCGTGAACGTCTTGGGATATAAGGAAGACTATAAAAAGTGAATAGTCTCTCCTCTAAGACTGACTTTGCACAAAGAGAGAGAAAAGATTGTTAATTTGTTATTAATTTCCGAGAGTGACAATCAGCTTTATTGCTGGACTAGAAATATGAATAAATTGTTGTCGAAGCAGACAACAAAACATAATGGCGAGAGATTTTTCTGTCTCATCTGCATGAATTCATTCCATCGTCAAGAATCGTTGACGCGTCATCAGGAATATTGCAACGAAAAGCCAAGCGTTGCTGTTGAAATGCCTAAACCTAACACTAACGTGGACTTCGCAACCACAATAGAAGATTAGAACCACCATTCATCATCTATGCAGATTTCGAATGTTTCAGCACAAAAATGAATTATTGCCAGCCCGACGAACGTAGCGGTTACGCCGAAAAATATCAGAAGCACGTACTTTCAGGCTATTGTTAAGTGAAATGTTCTTTTGACGATCAAGAATTGTCAGGTCCATTCGTCTACACTAAACGATCGGAATGTGACGACATGGCTAAAAAATTCGTGGAAGAGTTAGAATCGAAAATTCAAGAATTATATGACAAATTTCAAAAATCCAAAGTCATAATCATCACGCCAGAGCAACGGGAAGAATACAATGAAATCACTGAATGTCACATCTGTAGACAACCATTCAATAATAATTGTGAAAATAATAGAAAAATTAAAGATCATGATCGCTACATGGGTCTGTTTCGTGGCACTGCTCACAACAAATGTAATTTAAGATTTCAAGATGCTCAGTTTTATCCGGTGATAATTCACAATCTCTTGGGCTATGACAGTCACCTGTTCGTGAAAAATATGGGTGTCAGCGAGGGCAGTTGAGCATCAAACAAAGCAACAAAAAATACATTACCTTCAATAAATGGAAGGTTGTTGATAAAAAGATAGTCGTCGATGGATCGAGTGAGAAAACAATTCCCATATGTAGACAGATACGTTTCATTGATAGTTATAAATTCATGTCGGCCAGTCTGGAAAAATTAGTCGACAGTTCGAATAGGGAGAAATTTAAAATCACAAGTAAACATTTTAATCATCGACGACAATTGGTGGATGTCATGTTGAGGAAAGGCGATGACCCATACGATTACATGAGTGGTCTCGAGATATTCGACGACATCACCGTACCTCCTAAAGAAGATTTTTATTCGAAATTATACCAGTCCCACATTTTCGACGATGATTACGAACACATGCAAAAAGTGTGGAGATTATTCGACATGAAATCCATGAGAGATTATCACAACCTCTATCTGAAAACCGACGTGCTTCTCTTGGCTGCTGTGTTCGAAAATTTTCGACGAATGTGTCATCGACATTACGAACTAGATCTGGCTTGGTATATAACGGCACCCAGACTTGCCTGGATGCTCTTTTGAAGTCGACCGAAGTCTGATTGGAATTATTAACGGATGTCAACATGTTGCTCATGTTATAAAAGGCTGTGAGGGGTGTCGTCTCTATGATTTCCACCAGATATACTAAAACTAATAATTCTCACATGGGAAAAGACTTCGATTCAGAAAAACCGAGTAAATACATACAGTATTGGGATGCTAATAATTTGTATGGTTGGGCCAGGAGTCATCCTTTACTGATCGGACATTTCAAATGGGTCGAAACGTTGGAAGAAAAACAAAAATGGAGACACTATCCTTGTATTCTAGAGGTTGATTTGGACTATCCGGAAACATTACACGATCTACATAACGATTATCCGCTGGCTTCCGAACGAATGGAAGTGAACGGCATTGAAAAATTCATTCCCAATTTAAATCACAAATGCAAGTATGTGGTCTATTGCGAAAATCTGAAATGTTACATCGATCGTGGGATGAGATTAATCGACGGGCATCGAATCATTCAATGAGGAGTCTTGGATGAAAAAATACATCGATGTCAACACGAATTTAAGAATGGAGGCTGAGAGTGACTTCGAAAAAGATTTCTTCAAACTTATGAACAAGTGCATGTACGGGAAATCTATGGAAAACAATAGGAATAGAACCAACGTTCAACTTGTCACGTCTGAAGAGAGGTTTAGAAAATTAATCTCGAAACCCAATTATCAACATCGAACCATAATCGATGAAAATCTAGTGGCCGTACACATGCAAAAGACGCATCTGAAGTTCGACAAACCCTGTTATCTCGGATCATCATCCTAGACATCACAAAGCAGTTGATGTACGAGTTTCACTATGATTACATCAAATCCAAATTCGATTCGAAAGCCAAACTATTGTTTCACCAAAATGGACAGTCTGGCTTATGAGATAGAGACTAGTCATGTCTATGAGGATATAGCGCCAGACGTGAACGAATGGTTGGACACAAGTAATTATTCCGACGATCACCCATCTAAGATTCCAACGAGTGTCAATAAAAAGGTGTTGGGTAAATTCAAAGACAAGAGCAGTGGAAGACAGATCACTGAATTCGTGGGTTTGAGACCAAAATTGTATGCTTATCTCCTCGATGGTGAAGAGATCAAGAGATAACAAGTGTCTTTTTGAAGGTTCAACAGTGTATAAAAAGATGACTGTGATTCAAAGTGAAAAGCATGAGATGTACACCAAAGAAATCAATAAGAGTACGTTGACAGCAGACGATGATAAGAGAATTATATGTGAGGATAAAATACACACTTTCGCACTCGGACATTATTATTCCACGATAATTCAACAACAAAATCGAGAGGATGAATGTAGTATGACTGTAGACATCGAAATGTTGTAGGTTTAAAAAAAACTTGCAAGTTATAAATTAAAAAAAAAATAAAAAAAATAATAAATAAGAAGAACAACATATTTATGAATAAGAAAATAAAACACATATCTGCAGAAGGAGTCGTCTTACCCAATGAACCCTTACCCAACATTGATCTGTCGAAGGTGGCAAAAGATTTAAAAATCAAACATTTTCGAGGTGTGTTTTCTAGAGATGCCTTACCATGGAGAAAAGACGATTCAGAATGTGGAATATTAAATCTAGATGATATCGGAGGTGAGGCCATGCATTAGGTCATGTGGTTTTCAAACTGAAATAAAAATTATTATTTTGATAGCTACGGAATCTCGCCGGCAATAGAAATAAGAAACTATTTAACCTCAGTTATTTGCACCTGTGTCTCTACGTTCTCAAGAGATGGTCGGAAGGAGATCACTTTCAGGATATTCTCAACGATTTACATTAAAGGAGGAGAGGAAAAAAATTGATATATAAATAAAGAATATAAAAAAAAAATAAAAATAAAGTTATAATTAAAATAAAAAAAGAAAAAATTAATAATAACGAAACATAACAAAACAAAACATGACAGTCGATAAATTTGGTCGCACTGATGATAATGAAGGTCCCTCTAGAAAGAAAAGAAAAATGGTCGAAGTTGTTGGCGGTGGTGACATTGCCAACTTGGACGAATGATACATCCGGAGATACAAACCTTGAGAAGAACCTTTAAACTTAAACAATAAGAAAATCTACAATCTTCCCGAACCAAACCGATCAATCTGTCTGATGCCACGACTAAAAAATACATCGATAGAGGAGACGAAAATTTCTGACAGAACATGAGAGATAATTATGTGAATACAGACATGACGGACGATCTCGACTTGAAATCTAAACGAGTGGTGAATGTCGTGGACCCCAGAGATTCGACTGATGCTGCCACTAAAAGATATGCAGACGACGATGCAGTCCAAATTGAACGCGAATTCTAATAAGATAATTAACGTGTCCATTCCCAACAATCCCATTGATGTGGCAACCAAACAATACGTAGACTTGGAACTGAGAAAGAATAACGTCAACGAGCTAGAAATGAAATCGGATCTGGATGCGGGATTCAACAAGATATTGAATCTGTCCCAGATCGATGATGGGGACGAAGACTCAACGGTGGTCAAGAAAGGCTATGTGGATTCTGCCCTACAGGATTCTCAATCCTAGCTCACGTCAACGAATTGTATCTGAACAAAAAATCCAGAGGAACCATGGAAGCCGGCATTGACATGAACGGTTACAATCTATTCGGTTTCGATGACAAACTGGAATTCACTTCCAGCGTGGTGAGCAGACAGTACTTGGACGAACATATGGTATGGAGAAAGGGTGATATCATGGAAGGCAAACTGCCGTCCACATGTCTGATGCCTGCACTCTGATCTCCATCGTGGAAAAGATAAAATGCGCCAGACAATTGATCACCATTTGGTCCGAGGAGAGCGGCACATTAGAAGTGGAAAAAGCTGAATGGTCCTTCGGAAATGGATGTAACGGACCGCTGCATGGTCTGATAGGATATCCCATGCCAGTGGGAGGTGAGATTATTTGAATGAGTCTGACTTCTATGGACTTGAGCAATAGAGTGGTCATCAACCTCGGTGTGGAAACCGATAAGAGGTACGGAGCCAAAAAGATGAAGGATCAACACTCGAACAATAGCATCTTCCGTACGCCTCTCAAGGTGCAGATGGGGGATAGGATCAATCTCAAGACAAAAACCAATAATCCCGAAGCCGCCACTTCCGTGGTCTCTCTGTGATTGACCTCGATCCTCTAAACAAACAGTAAAAAAAAATTGAAATATATATAATCACTTTTGTGATGTAGGGGAGACAACTCAAAATAAAAAAAAAATAATTGGATTTTGAGAAATTGAATATTCAATTTCTCAAAACACAATTATATTTTTGGGGGTATTTTTAATTATTTTATTTATTACTTTTTTGGTATTTTATTTTTAAAAAAAATTATTTTTTCTTAATTATTATTATTTTTTCATCGAACGATTCAAATTCTAACTCTCTACAGGACTAGGGCGAAAGCCTCAATTCTGCTTGGCACTTTCCTGTCGAATTGCATCTTGATCTGAATGTCTAAGACGCTACTCTTGAGTCGCTTGCTCTGTTTACTAACATCAAATACGAACAGGGGATACATCGATTTGTATTCGGATGGGAGTGAAGTTAGGATTACTCAACAATTCGTCCAGTCGATGATATTTCTTTCTAAAATCAGCAGCATCGCTGTATAGTCTGCAAAAATCGGTCTTATCGAAAGAGGTGTTATAATCGATGGCTGGATATCTCGTGGCATTTAGAAATACCTGCCTGTTTCTCAAGTGACAATGATCGAACAGGGAAGGATTTTTCTCTAGAGACCCATCCCTATCAGTTTGAAATGCCACTAAGATGAATCGTGGTCTTTCCAAAGCAGATTTCACAGTCAATCTCCAATCGAAGTGATTGGTGGATGATGGAATACTAGCAGTGTTGCACTGTCTCATTCTAAATCCCACCGGTAATTTACTCTTCGATTCCATGATCTTGTAGAGACGTACTTTCTCCACGACCGAAGGCAGCACATGTGGAATGAACCAAGATATCTTGTTCAGATTATCTTACCCGCATCGGTTACGGCGAGTCTCATGATGGCTTCATCGTTTCCTTTTTGAATCGACATCAGATTGTGTTTGAATCCATAGAGAATCTTATTGTGATCATCTGCAAATCCGAATACGAGAGGTATCCTGAACGAAAACGTTCCTCTGGGTCTCGACGTCTTGATGACGTAGTTGAATCTCATGGCAGCACCGGCATTAGCTGCGCTCATGTCAGCGACGGTGTCTTTCAACCACAATTGATTGAGTCCTTTAGATTTCGAAAAATCGTCCAGATACGTCAAGCGTCCGTAGATTGTGCTGGCTTGCCCGGGATGAAACACAAATTCTATCTCTTGTCCCGAGAGCATGTATTTTATATTACTGAACAGATGCATCATGCCATTATTGGCTAGAGTGACTACGTTGTCATTGGCATAATCGCTTCTGTCTTCCTTGGTGAGACGTCCCTGTATCACTATGTAACTTTCGCTGGGGTGGACGAACAGATCTTGAGTCTTGATGTTGATGTTGATTCTTATCTCACCGGCATTGTTCAGACTGGTTCAGACTGGTTCCAGTCACGGGTTCATACTCGTGAACTTTGTATTCTTGAATGCTTACATCTCTCAATAGACCTTCGATTATATCTAATATATTTGTCATGTTTTTTTTTGGGGGGGGGGGGTTGTTAATTCGTTTACTTTTTTATTATAAATTGTGTTTTTTTTAATTATTATTTTATTTTATTTTTTTTTCCTTACTATATATGTGTAAAAAAAAAGTGAAGGGTTTTTTAAAATGGCGTCTTCTGCATTTCTTGTTCGTAAAATGTTCCAATGATTTCTCTGCTGCCATCTTCGTCATCCTTTAATGCTTCTATTTTGTAAGTCACTGGATCTGTGTAAAATATTCTAACGATCGTAAAGATTTCCTTGGTCCATCGAGGAGTGTAACCTTCCGTGAAGAGTGACTTATAAGAAGTGATTCTCACTGGATAGGCGACTGCAAATTTCGGTGGTCTGGATTCCTTCTTGATCTTAATCCTTTCGGGATAGAGATTTGCAAAGACATGTTTTTTGTTCGAGGATCGCTACCTTCTGCAGGCATCATCTTGATTGATCTGTGTTGCGTGTTGTTGTATTCTTCGACCAGTTCGTCTAGGACATCGATGTATTTCTTGGTCTTATTGGCCGTGAAATACTTGTACATTTTTTCCTTCATGGTTCTATTCCAATGTTCGATCCAGTTAGCCCTTCCGTTCATTTTCGACAGAATAGAGGTCGACCAACGGATGAAGGTGACTTCCCCTTGTCCACCCACAGTTTATCTGGTTTTCGAGAAGACGATGCAAATATGCTCTTCAGAGCCTCGGCCATGCAAGCTCCCAATTTATTCTTCAGAGGTCTCATCCAGCCATATTTCGAAAACACATCGATGACTGTCAATATGTATTAAATGCCCACATTCCATCTCGAAACCAATTTTATGTCGACCAGATCTGATCCAGACCCTCCATGAATACCCTTTTCCTTCAAAATTTATGCATGACAGGCTTGTGTAGTTCGTTTGCCAATGCATTTGTTAATAATTTTTCTGGACACTTTTTTTTTATCACCCCATCCGAAACGACATTTGGTACCGATCACTTTACCGACCAGCGAAACGTTCGAGTCTCTCTCTCCTAGTGGGATTCGGTATATTTCTCATTTGCGTCAACATGTTTTTATCGCAGATTTGATTACGAGTCTCGCCGTCGGGATGTTTAGCATAGCACAGAGCATGAGCGTAAGCAGTCAAATCCACCCTATTAAATGGGTTTGCTCCAAGATTTAGGAGTCAGATCTCGATTCAATCTCTTATTTAATTTTGTGCCAGGTCCTGTGAATTGATGTCCTGGCAGATGCATTTCGAAGGGTAGATTTTTAATAATTTTATTCGTCAGGCCGGCACCACTTTTGACGAATTGTGTCTTGATCGAACCGCACACTTTACAAGTTCCGCGAAGCATGGGACTTATTTTTTGTCAGTACTTTTTGAATGTTAACCGTATTGGTAACTCTCTTGCATTTGACGCAATACATTTGATTTTTTTCCGTATATATTTAATTATTTATTTTTTCGTATTTGTTTTAAAAATTTATGTATATAATTTATTTTTAAAAAATTTTTTTTTATATATATTTTTTTCTTCAATCGATTGATTCCAGAATCTTTTGGGATCCAAGAATTTACGAAACGATCATCTCACTTCTTCACTACCTTTTTCCATGAGAGAATCCTTCAATTCTTCCTTGATGATCTGATGACTCTTGACTCATATATTCGCTTTCCTGACTTCGTATTTTTGTTTTTCGTTCAATATGTCGAGGAATTCGCAGTCCGAAATCCTACCATCTTTCAATGCTAGGGAGATCTCATCCAACATGGTGTCGATCTTTGCATCAGCTAAAACGCTGATGTTTTCATGCTTCCTGGCCTTTACAGATAATTACTTAGTGATTAAATTTCTGATCATACTAACGAATCCGACCGTCAAAGCCAATCCTTCAACAGCCAACACGACTGGAAGAACAACGATGGTGGCCGATAATAGACTGATTCCGGCAACATTCAAACCCATAGAGGTCACGATGAGAGTCAAATCCACACCATTCACAAATTTCTCTAATCTTGGAATATTTCTTATTGAGCAAACGATGAGAATCTCTCCCTCACATCACATACAATTGAATTCTATTGATTTGTTTGATTCGATACCTCTGCTCCATATTATCACTTTCTCCTTGTTTTAGCGGTGGTGGTAGAAATGGTGCCGTGGGCTCGCCACTCAACTTCTCTAACGATGGATAGATTTTTTACTTCGAGTTTCCATTTTCATTTTTTTTTATTTATTTATTTATTTAAATCTATTTTTTATGTATTTGTTTTTTATTTTTCTCCCTTATTATTTAACAAAAAAAAATTTTTTCTAGTGGTCTCACACCCTTTTCAACAAAAATTCCAAAATGCATCCCCTGTCTTTGGTGGTGAGACCTTGACGCACTAACTTCAACTCTTCCGAATCAGTGGGTTCAGGTTCTCCGATGCAAGACACGAATTGCTTCCAACATTCGATCATGTTGTCGCATCGGACATATTCCAATGCGGGCATGAAATGCATGGTGACGATGTCTTCCCATTCCATCATAAGACACGAATGATTAACATGGTTAAAATCTTTCACCTCCCGACAGCCAAGGCATCTTTCATGCAAGACACAAGGAAGTTGTTCATTCATGCAGATCGCGTAAGCTCTGCACAGCGCCCTTCCAAGAAACCAAGCCCTCGATTCCATGGAATCATTGGTTTTACTCATAATTATTATATATATATATATAAAAAAAAAAATTTTCAAGTCCTAAAAAAATAATTTTTATAATTTTTTTATATTCTTAGTTTATGTCGTATTATTTTTTTTTTCTTTTTCTTTTTATTATGTTTTTTTCTAACAACGCATTCTATTCATGGCATCATCAACTGAATGAATGAATACTTCTCGTCTATTACGATCGCGCATATTATAGGAAAGAGATGACATTTTTTCGAAAGATTTTATGCTTTTCGTATTTCGATAAAACCATCATTTTTTATCATCATCGTTGTCATTAGAATGATATGGGTATATAATCGAGAATGATTTTTAACCTTTTAGCAAATTCAATCCACGATCTATTTGACGCAAATGAGTGTAATCTGCGAATAAATTTGAAACATGCATGAATGGATGTTTCAATATTTTCATCGCCACCACGTTCGAATAGATTAACTACGTTTTTCATGCAATAAATACTGTAATGTTATTTCACATTATTGTAACGTTCTACAAATTTCACTTCATATTTTAAATGATCTAGGATATCTATAATCATGTGATAATCTTGGTAAGACACATTTTTTTTTCTTTTGAACACTTCATCATTTTGATATTTTTGAAACAGCTTTGATTTAAGAATATGAATAACAATATTAATGAAAACAACGTTCTTTACACGTTTATGTTCCAATTGAATTCTTTCTAATATATAAACGTGTAAATGTTTAGAAAAAGCTAAAAGATTTTCGTAAAATGAACTTTTTGTTAACACGTCTGTTGGAAGATGTTTTCTCTCCTTTCGCTTCTTTTTTTTTTAATTGTTATTATTCTTTTTAATTGTTATTTTTTTATAATAACATACCCAGAAGGGGTATATTCTTAAATGGTGAATTCTGACCCAACAACAAACCTTCACCGATCGGTTCCACATTCTCTCCGGTCTTCAGATAGAGACTGTCTCTGTGGAAAGCATCACCACCACCCTTTCTCACAGGTCCAAGGTACAATCCGTTACTTTCGATGGCTTCTTCCTTCTTCAAAAACAGTCTGTTTTCCCTCTTCTTCAAAAACAATCCTCTACCCATTAATTTGTCAACTCCTGAACTAGCGAGTCCCAAGAGAGCTCACACGCCCGGAGCTGGCAACACCGTCTTTGTGAGAATGGGTAATACTTTGGTGGCGAGTCCCGCCAATAGCAGTAAGAAACTGCCTTTCATTCTCAGATTATATCTCAATTGAGCAGGACTTAGTCTCATCGTCGTTCCCATTCGATTACAAATCACTTTCTTCATCCTTTTGATTTCAGTTTTAGATCCAATCGCGACCACCACTCTCCAGATCTTGAAGACTGAATTTAAATCTAACGGCCCCACCTCGATTACTCAATGCTCTGCAAAGTTTAGCTTTCTGTCCTTTGGATATGTTCACGTTTTTAATTACATATCAACTCGAATTTTATTTTTTTTTATTTGATTATATATATTTTTTTCTTTAAATTATTAATATTATAAGTTTCTTTTTTTATTTTTTTATTTCTTATATAATATATAAAATAAAACCTAAAAACTTCTTTAAATAAAAAATATATATTTTTTTTAAGATATTATTTTCAAATTATTTATTCTTATTTTTTTTTTCATATCTCTCTGATGTGAAATCGTATAGTCACACTCTCTCCGCAAAGATCTAACAGATCGCCATTCTGATCCATCAACATGTTTTGATGCAAAACATGTCTAGAATCACGGGTAAATAGATGAGATTTCGAGATCGCTCCACGATCTTATAACCTGGTGAAATGTCCGGAAAGAATGAGTAGATCATAGGCTGAGCACTACCATTGACGTAACTTCCCACGATCACTTTGACATTCACTAAAATGCTATTGACTGTGAGAATGTCGACCATATTTTCAGACACTGCATGACCTCGATACATCTTTCGATCAAATCCCAACATCTTGCCAATTGAATCTTCTACACTAAAATCCACTCGAAAATTAGCTCCCAAGTCTTATATTGTCTGTAGAGTACTCGTATTGGGAGCGAGTCTTATCATCTTTCTTCCATGACCATCGTTCTTCAGTCTCATCTGGAAGTGATGGTTCAGAGTGTCAGTGTCGTAACTCCCTTTGGGAATTTGAATCTCGAACCAATCCACACTGTTGGAATACTTGAACACGTTATTCTTTTTGGTGACATTGGGAAATGAATAGTAAGTCTCAAGATTAACCAACACTATCTCGTATCTCTTTTCTTCTTCAATTTGATCGAAGGTTCACATTTCATTGTGAATCGAGTCATGTTGTGACTCACTACGATTTGAAAGGACTGTTTCGCAGCCATATTCTCGACTATCTGTTCTAATAGATGTTCTGACATTTTTTTTTATTATTTATTTATTTATATATTTTATCGATATTTTTTTTATTTTCTTCTCTATTATTATCGGAAATATAAAAAAACAAATCGTCGAATTCGCTTCAATATTTTCCATTGTTAAATTCACTAGTCAAATCAATCACCACGAAATTGTGAAGTCCTTTGTCCCACACCTTCTTACAGAATCTCCTGGATTCTTCCCTGCTCATGACGTTTGCCACATGATCTTCATAGATGTGATTGAGATTCTTCAGATCCTGACGAAAGAGACACAGAAGATTAGCATTCTCCCTTATCATCTGTCTGGGCAGTTGAAAATAATTCTGAGACAGATTGAAACAATCCACGTGACGTCCTCAAATGTAATAGAATTCGCATCGATTCTGTCTCTCCAACAGCAGATCATCGAAGATCATGAGGTTCTTATTCTCTGACTTCAACTGTCTGGGATCAGGAACATCATCGGCGTTCTCGTAAAATAGACATTCCACATTCGAACACTCGTCATTTCTCCTAGTCAATTCTCTCGCTGCCCCTTCCAATGTATTCAAAGTCTTGTATCCTTCGAATTCATGATGATTGTCGAAGATTCTCGCCATGACATCCTTGGGTAATTTACAATTCATGCACTCTCGTAGCAATCTGTATTCCAGTTGAAAGAGACTCTTGCTAAAAACGAACAATCTGTCATAATACAACCAGTCGGGTCACAACAATAGATTCATCAAGAGATTGGTCTTTCCACAGTTCGATTTTCCTACTATCAGACCTCTTATGCTCTTGGAAAAGAACTCGTCATTAGACCTCTTGGTCATCGCATCATTCCAAGACATGTCTTTGATATCCATTTTTTTTCTCTCCAGTTTTTTTTTAAACTATGTTTTTTTTCTATTTTTTTTATTAGTTTAATTCCTATTTTTATATATATACTAGCGGGTTATACCTGGCGTTGCACGGGAGAAGATGGCTATATCAGGTATGTTTTCAAAAGGTCAAGGTCACAAATTTCAAGGTCAAGGTCACCCCACACGGGCACCCTGATAAAGTCAAAATGATCTATGGGGCAATGTACTCGCACCTATGAAATTTGAGCCTGATCGGCCCAGCCGTTTTCAAAATAAAAGGTCAAGGTCACCAATTTCAAGATCAAGGTCACCCACACGGGCACCCCAATAAAGTCAAAATGATCGATGGGTCAATATACCCACACATATGAAATCGGCCCAGCAGTTTTCGAAATAAAAGGTCAAGGTCATCAATTTCAAGGTCAAGGTCACCCCGCACGGGTACGGCACCAATCCCATGTTACTCGCAGGGACGAATTACCCCCGTGTACAAAATTTGAGATCGATCGGTCGAGAAACAGAGGAGTTCACCCAGAACAAAGATAGATAGAGAGATAGATACAGACATTCGCATTTATATATTAGATTATTTATAAAAAGGGTTTTTTTTATTTATAAATCACTTTCAATCCCGATCCGTTCATCATTTTAGCTAAGTCTTGTATCGGTACGATGTCACAGAAGTCTCGCCAACTTTTTGGTTCGATTCTCGATCGTTTGGCAGGTGGTGATGGAGTTATCAATTTATTAATCAATGCATCGCACCTCTCTTGCCAGCTTCCAAAGCTATTCTACCACTCGCTTCAGTCGCCGCTTTCTTACCCGCATCGATAGCCATTTTCTTTCCAATTTTGAGACCGCTTTGCAGCATCGCCAATGAATTTACGAGTTAAAAATTGCATCATCGAATCCACGATGCCCGATCCACTATAGATGTAAGATCTAGCGTATCCCCTGTTATTTATCACTAACAATTTTTTTTTAAATATTCAATTTTTTTAATTATTTTTTGAATATATATTTTTTTTTATTTACTTAATTTTTTTTTCTTTTCTCTTACTATTTTATTATTTCAAACGATTCATCAACTCTTTATAATCCTTCCTAGTCAAGACCTTGTGTCTCAACAATTCATCACACACACTCACTGTCTCATTATCCACTCCAGTGTTACTGGCCCCTCTGCTGGCCATCAACAATCTCAATCTCTCTAACAAGGCATAGGGATCGCGTGGAAGAAATATTGTATCGGTCATTCCCTTTTCAGTTGTCGATCTCATGAATCTCTCATTCAACTCCCATATGGGACTCACTACGTTCTTCCACTTGTAACCTCTCCTATCCTTTGCTCTCATCTCTTTGAAATCGTTGTTATTCTTCATTGCGTGAGTCTGAATCAGAATGTCTCCATAATTTTGGTAATCCTCCTTAGTGTAATCTGTGGGTCTCTGGTGAGCGAGCAGAGTATGCAGTCTGTCAGTCATTTCGTACCTGTTCGAACCGACGATGAAATAGTCGCCTTCATGCAACATTTCCATGTCATCCACGAAAGTTTTATCACGATTACAACGAAATCCGTACATCTTATCTTTCACGATTCCACTACTAACAATGCTCGAAGCATTGCTAGCGATGCTACTTCGATCAGTCTTGCTATGGACACTACTTGGGTCGGTCTGGATTCTCATCGGAGTGTATTCGGACAAAGTTTTCGGTACAAAACTATCGATGCTACTTGGATCTCTCTCGATTCTCGTCAGAGTGTAATCAGACAAAGTTCTTGGCGTAAAACTACCGGGGAGTGAAGGCATCATCTGAGAACCTTCTTTTATGGGACTCAATTCCTCAACGATCTCTTCCCTGGCTCATTCCTGAACCTTGGTGACGGGTCTGAACAACTTGGTTGTCTCTCATCTCAACACCATCTCTCCGAATCGCCTGGCTCTATCCTGTGCCTGAATATTCTCCTTACTCTGTATTAATTTGCGAACCTGCCTGTCCCTTCGCTTTGAATCTCCGATGTGTAGAAACATTATTTTATTTATTTATTTATTTTTTGTCTTTAATGAAAAACAGTTATTTTTGTATTCTTATTTTTTTTAATGTTGTTTTATATATATATATATATTTTTTTTTTTCATTTATTTTTATTTTTTTAAACAGTCAATTTTTTTTTTATCACTCATCTCACAACTCATCATAATATATATATTACATATATTTTGGGTTTTTTTTCAATTGCGATCCACCCCAATCCCTCAGATCGTCATCGTCGTCGCACTAATCTAATAATTCTTAGACTCGCATGCTCGATCTCAAACAGTTGAGTTTTACTGGGCCAATTTACGAATACACCCGGTTGAATCATATTGTTTTTCTCCATGGCAATCGACATTCGATCGTGTATTTTTTCCAACCCACGATCGCAAAAAAGCACTGTCTTTTTGGAATTTTTCCCAATGCGAATCTCAGTGCTAATCTGTCTCCGGTCACAATCATGCAAAATCCCATTCCGGGGATGTCGAAAAAATTCACCCCAATGGGAAATTGTTAAATTTATCAAAAAGTTAATTTTCAGACATTTTCGAGAAATTCCGTCGAAAGTGGCCCAGAAATGTTCGAATTTTAAACATTTTTCGATTAAAACCCAGGGTTTTGGGGGAAAAATTGAATTATTTTGGGGAAAAACCCAACATTTTCCAAGAAAATCAATTTTTTTACCAGAAAATTTTTTTTTTTTCTAAAAATAACTCAATTTTCTGGACCACATGATTCGTGGTGGTCCAGAACTCTCCATATACACCTACTCTCCACCTTTATAAATAAAGAGAGAGTGTAAAAATATATAGTACTAGCGGGTGAATACCTGGCGTTGCACGGGAGAATATGGTTATATCAGATCAGTCGAGAAATGGCAGAATATATCAAGGTCACCAGTTTGAAGGTGAAGGTCACGCCACACGGACACCCCGATAAAGTCAAAATGATCGATGAGTCAATATAACCGCACATATGAAATTTTAGCCTGACCAGCCCAGCAGTTTTTGAAATAAAAGGTCAAGGTCATCAATTTCAAGGTCATGGTCACCCCGCATGGGCACGGCACCCATCCCATGTTACTTGCAGGGGCGAATTACCCCCGTGTACAAACTTTGAGATTGATCGGTCGAGAAATGGAGGAGTTCACCCGGAACAAAGATAGAGAGATAGACACAGACATTTGCATTTATATATTAGACTAGCGGGTGAATACACGGCGTTACACGGGAGAAGATGGTTATATCAATGAACCCTCAGATATGATTGGCTCAGCAGTTTTCGAAATAGAAGATCAAGATCACCAATTTCAAGGTCAAGGTCACCCCGCACAGGTACCCCGATAAAGTCAAAATGATCGATGGGTCAATATACCTGCACATATGAAATTTTAGCCCGATCGGCCCAGCCGTTTTCGAAATAGAAAGTCAAGGTCACCAATCTGAAGGTCAAGGTCACCCCGCACGGGCACCCCGATAAAGTCAAAATGATCGATGGGTCAATATACCCGCACATATGAAATTTTAGCCCAATCGACCAAGCCGTTTTCGAAATAAAAGGTCATGCCGTTTTCGAAATAAATGGTCATGGTCATCAATTTCAAGGTCACCCCGCACGGGCACGGCACCCATTCCATGTTACTCGCAGGGACGAATTACCCCCGTGTACAAAACGGCGGAGTTCACCCGAAACAAAGATAGAGTGATGGAGAGATAGAGATATAGATACAGACATTCGCATTTATATATTAGATTTATTATGCCTCACGTCTGTGACATCAGCCGTGATTGGCTAATTTGACATCTTCAAAACGTCATAGTACTGGAGTTTTGGGACAAAACACGGGAACGTTCTTCCCTGGAGACATGAGAACAAAGAAAATTTAAGCTCCACTTCCATTGATCAGTGCTGATTACGCACGCTCTGGTTGGAATTTCTCAACACCAAAATGCTGGCGCCGTGTCTGTTTAACATTTTCGTCACCATAGACACAAACTTACCAACAAATATGTCATCTTCAGTGGGTGTGTTTTCATTTTTAACTGCAAACAATGAATTCAAAAGAATCAAAAATATTAAAAACTTACGCGTTGTTCACCATTTTAGTGAATCATGAATGTGACTTCAAGTTCAATCAATCATATTTCCACAAGTTTAGTATTACTCATCAACCTCACTGAGTCTCCGCCTCAAGTTCAAAATAAATTGTTTCACTCCGCTTAATTCTGACAACTGTCATCGTCCTTGAAACATGAATTTATATTCCATTATACCACTTATCACACAGGCATTAATACTGAATATTAACATGAACAGCTTGATTCAGTTGTAAACTCTGACATTTGGTGATATAGAAACTCACAAAGCGATGGCACTTGTAACAAGTCATTTTCGAATTTTGTGATCTGGAAACTCCTAAAAGACGCCATTCTTTCGAAATGATGTTACTAAAAGCATGTTTCTGGATTCGACTACATTGTTACCGGTACAAGATTGATGACATGATGCAGTTAATGCTTAACTCTTAACAATGAAAGCTATTTTTTGTTCGGCATAATAAAATTATTAGAAAATTTCTTTTCATGTTCTATCTGTCGATAGTCCCTGAGTTTGTGTGATTTCTAAAATAAAACCTTCAGCAGCTTCGCTGCTTCAGGTTTTATTTCAGAAATCACACAAACTCACTTACTATCGACCGATAGAACATGAAAAGAAACGTTCTAATATTATAATAGTATATACGACGATTTTTTGCACTTTTGGTGAGAAAAGTCTGAATTCGTGACGTCACTAGGCAAAGAGAAATAATAGTCACATGGCTTGTGACGACACGAATTCAAACAATTCCCGCCAATTGTGTTGAATGTTTGAATTCGTTACGTCACAAGCCACGCGACTATTACCACCCCTTATGCACATACCATTTACTTCCACCTTTATAAATAAAAAGAGTGAATGAATCTTTATTTAGCAGTATACAAACAATATACAATTACATAAATATCAAGAGGAGACAGTTAAGCATGTATACCACAGGGAGATGACATACCCAGATTGGCTGTCTATCTGTCATCTCCCAGAAAATATAGCGCGGACGTTGGAATCGAGCTGTTTAATATTTACACTTGAAGCTGGTGGCTGGTGGGGTAAGCAGAACTATGTTAATAGACGAGAATTGAAATATCCAGACCCATTTGCCTACAGTACAGGTGGAAGCGTCTCGCTAGATGACCAAAAACTTCACTTCCGTTGACAGCTCCAAATCCTGGCGTAGTCCTCCGAGAGCTTCCGAAGGCAGCTTTCGGCTGACTGGTGCCAGGTGTTGGGCTCTCAAGAAGGGAAGGGTAAATACTCAGTCTACCTAATGAAACTTAATAAGAGAGTGTCAAATTATATGGTATATATATATTATATACGAGGATTTTTAACACATTTGGTGGGAAATGTTTGAATTCGTGTTTTCACAAGCCACGTGACTATTATCTCCCTTCATTTGCGTACCATTTAGCTCCTCCTTTTTTAATAAAGAGATAGTGTAAAAATATATAGTATATAAGCAGAGGTAGTAACCACGAGACTCTCCATTACAACTTACTAATCTGGTACAAGCAGAGTTAACATTGGTTACTATCTTGAAATTTCGAGATACTAACTTGAAATTTCGAGTTACTATCTTGACATTTCGAGAGAGTAACTTGAAATTTCGAGTTACTATCTTGACATTTCGAGTTACTATCTTGAAATTTCGAGTTACTATCTTGACATTTCGAGTTACCATCCTGAAATTTGGAGTTACTATCTTGAAATTTCGAGTTATTAACTTGAAATTTCGATTTATTTTTTTGAAATTCCGAGTTACTATCTTGAAATTCCGAGTTAACTTGAAAATTCGAGTTACTATCTCGAAATTTCGAGTTACTATCTTGAAATTTCCTGTTACTATCTTGAAATCTCGAGATACTAACTTGAAATTTCGAGTTACTATCGTGAAATTTCGAATTGTTAACTAGAAATTTCGAATTACTTTTTCGACATTTCGAGTTACTATCTTGAAATTCTGAGTTGTTAACTTGAAATTTCTATTGCTATCTGCAAATTTCGAGATACTAACTTGAAATTTCAAGTTACTATCTAGAAATTTCGAGTTATTATTTCGAAATTTGCAGTTATTAACTTGAAATTTCGAATTACTATCTCGAAATTCTGACTTACTATCTGAAATTACGAGTTATTAACTTGAAATTTCGAGTTACTATCTTGAAATTTCGAGATAGTAACTTGAAATTTCAAGTTACTATCTTCAAATTTCGAGTTACTATCTTGAAATTTCGAGATAGTAACTTGAAATTTCGAGATACCATCTTAAAATTTCGAGATAGTAACTTGAAATTTCGAGTTATTAACTTAAAATTTCGAGTTACTATCTTTACATTTCGAGTTATTAACTTGAAATTTCGAGTTACTATCTCGAAATTTCGAGTTACTTTCTTGAAATTTCGAGATACTAACTTGAAATTTTGAGTTACTATCTTCACATTTCGAATTATTAACTAGAAATTTCGAGTTACTATCTTGACATTTCGAGTTACTATCCCGACATTTCGAGATAGTAACTTGAAATTTCGAGTTACTATCGAAATTCCGAGTTCTTAACTTGAAATTTCGAATTTACTATCTCGAAATTTCGAGTTATTATCTTGAAATTTCGAGCCATTAACTTGAAATTTCGAGTTACTATCTTGAAATTTCTAGATACTAACCTGAAATTTTGAGTGACTATCTTGAAATTTCGAATTATTAACTAGAAATTTCGAATTACTTTTTCGAAATTCCGAGTTATTAACTTGAAATTTCGAGTTATTAACTTGACATTTCGAGTTACTATCTGGAAATTTCAAGTTACTATCTTAACATTTCGAGACACTAACTTGAAATTTTGAGTTACTATCTTGAAATTTCGAATTATTAACTAGAAATTGGTTGGGGGAGACTCAAAGGAGAGGGTTAATATGCTAATCGGAGAGATTGGGAAGAATGGGGCAAGGGATGTCATCAAGCAGTTCGTTTCCGAGTGTTGGGAGGAGAGGAGAAGCGTGGGAATATGGAGGCAGTTGGGAGTACAGGGTTAACCATGGCCTTCTCGTCCGAGAACCGCGACAAATCAGCGGCTGGCCAAAGTGTTATTAAGTGTTATTATTATCTGGAAATTTCGAGATATTAACTTGAAATTTCGAGTTACTATCTCGCAATTTCGAGTTACTATCTTCAAATTTCGAGTTATTAAATTGAAATTTCGAATTTCTATATCGAAATTCTGAGTTACTATCTGAAATTACGAGTCATTAACTTGAAATTTCGAGATACTATCTTGAAATTTCGAGATAGTAACTTGAAATTTCGAGTTACTATCTTCAAATTTCGAGATAGTAACTTGAAATATCGAGTTACTATCTTTACATTTCGAGTTATTAACTTGAAATTTCGATTTACTATCTCTAAATTTCGAGTTACTATCTTTACATTTCGAGACACTAACTTGAAATTTTGAGTTACTATCTTGAAATTTCGAATTATTAACTAGAATTTCGAGTTACTATCCTGAAACTTCGAGTTATTAACTTGACATTGCGAGTTACTATCTTGAAATTTCGAGTTACTATCCCGACATTTCGAGATACTAACTTGAAATTTCGAGTTACTATCTTGAAATACCGAGTTCTTAACTTGAAATTTCGAGTTACTATCTCGAAATTTCGAGTTAATATCTTGAAACTTCGAGTTATTAACTTGAAGTTTCGTGTTACTAACTTGAAATTTCGAGTTATTAACTTGAAATTTCGAGTTACTATCTCGAAATTCCGAGTTACTCTCTTGAAATTTCGAGTTATTAACTTGAAATTTCGAGTCATTATCTTCAAATTTCGAGATACTAACTTGAAGTTTTGAGTGACTATCTTGAAATTTCGAATTATTAACTCGAAATTCCGAGTTACTCTCTTGAAATTTCGAGTTATTAACTTAAAATTTCGAGTTACTATCTTGAAATTTCGATATACTAACTTGAAATTTCCAGTTTTAAAGAAAGTAAATAAAATTTTGTTAGCAGTACTACGCCACCGTAGTATAGATATTGCATTACAAATATTCTGAAATCATGAACAGCCCCCGGTTGCAACGCTCAGGCTAACTCGAGTGTGTAAGCCATAGGCCTAAACGTGACTGTGTGTGTGGAAGGAACCGAGGTCGGCTGTCGGTCAACATTGTCGAATATGGACACACACAAACAGCTGAGACCTCGATCCATTCCACCAATCCGGGCTTCGCCACACGGGGAAATAAAGCAAACATCAGATCAACACACCCTAATGTGTGTGTGTGCCGTGTGGATCTGTGTATCTGTTGTGAAGTCGGCTCAACCTCACTTGACGGTTCAAACAGTTCCAAAACATTTCGCGCACCTCTGTCTTAGAATATTTTCCCGCTGTGTGACGAGTTCTTGTGTTTTGACCCTGACCTGATTTGAAGGTGATTCCATAGCCCGGATGTTATTTGTTGTCAACAGAATATGGAACATATTTGATGCGTGAGTATATGTATTTTCGCTCCTGTTTTCTGTTGGTGGCCGTGAAATGAAAATGTGACAACGTACACACCCGTGTGCACCTACATCAAGTAACCGAGTTCTTCCACTTTCCATAAAGTTTGTTAATTCACACAACATCTTTCGACGTTACTATTCATTTTGTTTGCGCATTTGATACGATCACGAGGCGCTTTCATTACCTATCTTCAACTTGGCAAATTAGGTCACCAGTACTGTGTGTGATTATGAATATAGAACAACACTGGTGCAAATCGGAATTTTACTGCTCAGTTAATTTTGCTCTTGATGTTAATTGAAAAAGCTCAATGTCCACTTTGGTATTTGCGTTTTATAAAAGCATTCCACTTTGTATGTTGTGTCCATGCCTCCAATGTCCGTAAATAATTGCTGATTCAGATTTAATATAATATAATCGACCTGGGCGAATGTCAGTAAACGGGTTGATTTGGTTCAGTGATATGTCGCCACTTATGTTTTTTAAAACCATTGCGTTGGTGAATTATGACACTCCAAATGCTTATTGAAAGCTTTTCACAATTGATCCCAACAATCTGGAGATAGGTGGTATCAACTCCCTGGGCACATTTTATTTCCCCCATTTTGAAATACACTTCCAAGTGCAAAAGCACTTGTGTTGATAACTTGTCTTTGAAACGAGGACAAGATGCAATAAATCCTTGCTGCAGTTTGAGTAAACTTCTCTCCCATAATTGACAGCCTTCTCATTCACCATAAATCTTGGATTCCATGTACATTGGGGCTCAATTCTACTGCAGTGGAATCCTGTTAATTGAATAGTCACTTTTCCAGCGAAAAGTATTTAAAGTTAACAGGAGAATTTGATTTTAAACAGGGATTTGACTTTCCTGCTTTCAGCGGACAAGCTGAGCATTTATTCTGTGATATCTTCTTGGACATAGCTCATGGAAATGCCTGTAATGGCTGTAGGACCTACCAAAGGCAAATATGTATATAAACAAAGGGAATTCAGTGATTGTCAGGGAAATTTCTCAGCATATTTCAAGTTGTTTTATTCAATTTACAGGGGTTTACTCTATAACCTGTCTGAAATAACAAGGCAAATTTGTATTGAAGTTATGGTAAATGGTTTTGTGTCTGTAATATGATTATTCAAGTAAGAGATATCCAATTAAGTGGGTTACACAGTAGCACAAGTCCATACACGTATTTACAATTCACTGTACCACCAGAAAATCAAATTATTGGAAAATTTGTTTTTGTTGGAAAAGAGCAAAAGTGTCAAAATTAGAAACAGGATTTGTAGTGGTGGTGGTATATAATGATGGCAGGACTAAAATGAAAATGCATGTATGTGGGAGGTGCTAATTATTTGCCTAAAAACAGCTTTTGATCTCTCATTTGAGTGACCCCATCCCAATGAGAGATACATGTAATTAGCTATATTGCGAGCAAGAACAGTGTAAATGTTTGGATATTCCATATTTTGGGGGCAAGAATTGACTATTTGTGTAGGGTAAAGGGCTAGATTCTGATGATAATTAAATGTTCATAAGCTGGTTGTGTGCTAGAGCCTAGAAGCCACTATCATGGCTCTGTTGAAAAGTGCAGAAAGCCACTACAGTAGCTTTACACTTTACACATCAGCTTGTTGACTGAGTGTAGCGGTCGAGGTATAAAGGCCATTTACCAACCAGTCTGGTTAGTCCGGATCTTAGTCTCGTGGTAAAGCGGTCACTTTGTCGACGGTTCGAACCCCTGCTCCTGCACTTATCTCTCTTTCTGTTACATTTGTGGGCTTGTCCGATCCTCAGCAGTTGGTGGCACTGTGGACGCTGTGGTGAAGTATGGTGGATGTTTTGACTGCTCAGAGGTGGAATCTGGGGGGACATTCATGGTGGATGAATCTCAAAAGAAGGGGAGGATAGTCAAGCGGTTGAGGTATAAAGACCATTTACCAACCATAGTGGTTGGTCCGGATATCTTAGTCTCATGGTAAAAATCGGTCGCTTTATGTGCTAGAGGACTAGAGGTAGACGGTTCGAACCCTGGCTCCCGCACTTATCTCTCCTCCTGTTACATCAGCAGTAGGAAAAAATGGCACTCTCCAATAAATGGTATTAAACAATTATTTGTCAGGATCATCTTGCTGAACTAAGCCACTTCTTGCTGGTAGCTTGGTATCTATGGAAAAAACCCAAATCAGCATTGAAAAATAATGTAGCACTCGACCAGTTAAAGAGTATGTACATGTATGTGTAGGTCAGGGTTGGGGTATTCGTATTCGGTATTCGTATTCAGTCATATTCGAATACAGTTTATCAAGTATTCACATGTATTCAGTACACTGTAGGTTTTTGTTCTACAAAAATGAGGGAGCAAAAAGATGGGGGAAAAATGCAGAACCAAATGATGTGGCATGAGAATCAGTCAAGCATTGGAAAAAGCCAAAAGGTCATAGATAGGCAGTGGGTCAGTGGGATGCCACCTGAGTGCAGATCTTGCATTTTTGTTAGGGCCTGAGCTGATAGGCTGCAAGATCAGCCCCAAAAGTGGTATTTTTATACTACAACCAATGGCCCAGACTAGCTGATGCAAACTCAATATAATTCAGCGCCAAACACTAATGTTGAACCCCGCAGTCCCCAAAATTTGCATACAAAACTGAAAAATTTAAGTCCTATCTGGTCCTCCATACTTTTGTTATCTGTGCATGCGCTGTATCCAGGAAGGTTCCAAAAATTGGCGCAAACCATCATTCTTTGTTTGGCCCTAAAGTTAGTAACGATGATCTGACATCTGTGCTTTAAATCTCCTTTTTAGCTCACCTGACCGAAAGTCAGTGTGAGCTTTTGCCATCACTTGTCGTCCATTGTCCGTTAACTTTCGCGACTCGGTCTTCTCCTTCAAAACCACCAGCCCAAACCCAAACAAATTTGACATACAATATTTTGGGGGTATTCTCTTTCCAGTTTCTTAAACTGAACTTGGTGCCCCCACTGGGGTGGGGTTGATGCCCCAAAAGCATCATTTTCTCCTGATATCTTCTTCTTATGAACCACCAGTCAGAATGCTGTGATATTTGGTATGTAAGCTCCTTTGGTACTCAAGATTCAAGTTTGTTCAAAGAAATTTTCTCGGTCAATATTTGGGCTCGCTACGGGAGGATCCCCATTTGGTGCCCCGCCCAAAATTTCTATTTTTCAAACCCAGGGCTCGCAAATAGTGAAAAAACATGATTGCCCGTCGGGCAGGCTTCTTTTGAGATTTGGTTGCCCGCCCCAGAAAATGGTGGCCCGGCGTTAGGACAAATATTTGATTGCTCAATTTATACACATTTCAATGTGAGTCGATCAGATATGACCACAAACGATGTATAACAATAGGTGTTGAAAGATGGGGACAGATCAAGATTCAATTGTGCAAAAAAAAGCATGTGTAATGACAACTGACACGTTGGATACGGGACTGTAGTACCCCACCCACCCCCCACCCCACCCCTATTACGGCCTGGAAAGTGTCCTGGTTCACTGCGCTACGTTAACTTACTATCTCAACTGAGAACTAATCTCAAACATATTATATCGTTTGTTGAACACAGTAACAAAAAAATAAATAAATACCTGATCAAGAGGAAGATCAGCAACAGAGACCGTTTGCAATGCTGAATGAGTGCAACATCCACTTTCACTTTCGAAAAATGATTTCTGGGAAGGTAATGGTTGTGTTTGAATCGTTGTTCAGGACATTATGAGTGCACAGTATTGTCTCTACAGGGATATGACGTCACGCCGTTCTCGGTTGCTTATCGTACCAGTGCACTCCCGATATCTGGGAACATTGATTCAAATACAACCAGACTCTGCTTGTCAGTATTACTGAACAAAATCAGTTATGTACCTGTTGACTGCTGAAGTTTATGAGTCGCCGCCACTGTCTGAAAAGTACTTCCCCTAACCAGCAGAACGCGTATTCAACCATTTTAACAGTTGTTTAATCATTAATTCCCACTGGTTTTTATTTTTTAATTTTCTCAAAGAATTATCTTTTAAAATCGGGCAGAAAAAATCTGGTTGCCCGTCGGGTAGAGGGAATAGCATTTTTGGTTGCCCAAGAAAAGTTCTGGTTGTCCTGGGACGTCTGGCGACTCTATTTGCGAGCCTTGGAACCGAGAGGACGATTTGAACCAAATTTGCTATGAGGTATTATGGGGTCCTAAGTACTTGATTCATGCCAAAAAATGTTTCCTGCTGCCCTGTGGGAACCTCAGGAGCTAAAAATAGAAAAAAATTCAAACGTTCATATCTCCAAAACTGCATGGCACTGAAACTTTTTATTTGGTGTGGAGCTTCCTAAGGGCCAATAGAAAGGAATGGTGAAAAAAAATCGCTATCAGTTTTGTCCTAAGGTACAGTTTCGGGACTTTTGAAAAAATGCTGAGTCAGCATTATTTAACACTGAAGGTAATGGGAAAAATATTAAATAATCTTTTTCTCCCCAACCACTGCTCCAAAAGCTTTCATATTTCACATATAACATCTATGGAAGATTGATTCACATGGTTGTTGAAATTTAACCTCTGGGTCCATATTTGGGCACTCTACAGGAGCCCAAATGTTCAAATTAGTGCAGTGTGAGGGATATTCTTTAAAAATCTTCTTCTCCAGATCCAACAGCCAGAATCTTTTGATATTTGGTATACAGCATCCTTAGGGAAGGGAGATTCAGATTTGTTCAAGGCAAGTCCCTGGGTTCATATTTGGGCTCCCTATGGGAGCCCAAATTGTAACTTTGTTCAATATGAGGAATATTCTTTAAAAATCTCTTTCTTCAGATCCAGCAGTCAGAATCTTTTGATATTTGGTGTATATCATCTTTAGGGAGGTGTGATTCAAGTTTGTTCAGGGGCATTTTTTGTGCCCAGTGGGAACCCCAGGAGCAAAAAATAGAAACAAATTCAAATACCCATATCCTTCCCATTCCCCATTTATTCTCAAATCACAGAACACTAAAGTATTATATTTAGTATGCAAAATTATTAGGGTTAACACAAATTATAACTTTGTTCAATATGAGGAATATTCTTTAAAAATCTCTTTGTTCAGATCCAGCAGTCAGAATCTTTTGATATTTGGTGTATATCATTCTTGGGGAGGTGTGATTCAAGTTTGTTCAGGGGGCATTTTTTGTGCCCAGTGGGAATCCCAGGAGCAAA
Organism: Pictodentalium vernedei; assembly: GCA_031216915.1. NCBI lineage: Eukaryota > Metazoa > Mollusca > Scaphopoda > Dentaliida > Dentaliidae > Pictodentalium > Pictodentalium vernedei. The sequence continues at coordinate 598,608,757 of CM062296.1, read as the reverse complement.
AAATAGAAACAAATTCAAATACCCATATCCTTCCCATTCCCCATTTATTCTCCAATCACAGAACACTAAAAAATTATATTAAGTATCCAAAATTATTAGGGTTAACATACACTTTTACTCCCCCGTGGGAACTTCGGGAAGTGCAGCAGTGCTTGTTTACTGTGGTAAACAAGTTCTGTTACACTGGTAAAATAGGACCCAGTCACCAATGCTTGGGGTTGAAGTCCTCTAAAATGGGCAACATGGGTATAATCGATTTACAAAACTTGACTTTATCTCCGTGTTGTGGTCACGATTAGCAATTGTGCATAAATATGTGACCTTAAACACCAATAAGTAAGTGCACTAAATTTTTTTTTGTCTCATGGTTCTGATCCCTGATGCTTAAATACCTGCATTCTGTTTGTACAACTTGTTTTCCTTAACCACAGATCAGAGTGCTTTGATATTTTATATGCAACCTCTTTTGGTACCCAAAATTTCAATTTGTCCAACGAAAGTTTCTAGGTCAATATTTGAACTCACTACGGGAAGATCCAAATTTTGTGTCCCACACAAAATTTTTATTTCCCGAATTGAGAGGCCAATGTGAAAAACAATCCTCTCCTCACAAACCAATGGCCCGAATTGAAACATATATGGGCCACATCATCTTGGAGGTATTCTGTTTTAGCTTTGTTCAAATGGGGTCTCCGCCCTTTTTGGGCGTGGTCTTATCTTATGCCCAAATATGATGAAATTCTTTAAAAATTTTCTCATGAACCACAAGTGGGAATGCTTTGATATTTGGTATGAAACTTCCTCTGGTTTTCAAGTTTGAATGTTGTTCAAAGAAAGTTGATAGGTCCATATTTGGGCTCTCCAGGGGATGGGCTCACTTTTGAGCTTCCCTGAAAATTTCTATTTCAAGAACCAGTGGAGCGATTTGAACCAAATTTTATATGTGGCATTAGTTGACCCTAAGTACTTCATTCATGCCCCAAATTTTTTTGCGTGGGAACATCTGGCGCTAAAAGTCGAAAAAAATGAAATGTCCAATATTTCCCAAACTGCACGGGCTAGAGATTATGTATTTGGTATGAAACTTTCTTCTGAGCAGTTGAAACAATTGGACAAAAAAATTGCTGGCGAATCTGTCATATGGTTCATTCAGATTACATTTTCTCCATACCCATAACCCTTACAGTTTAGGACAACTTTGTCCAGGTGAGCGTTTTTAGGCTTTCTTGAGCCTCTAGTTTGAGGATGCCAGACACAAATCAATGAAAGAATTGGTGGATTCAAGGCTGTAAATTGATGATGGAAGTGAACAACGGTGGTTTCTAATGTTCAGGGCTGTAACTTTATAATAATTATAAAAACTATTTCATGTTTCCCATTTTCGGGTCATATGCCTTACGTCATTATTCTTGCAAATGATTAATCCAAGTGTTCCTTCGCTATCCTTCCTTGAACCCCTCCTGTTAAACTTCTAAGCTTTTTGGCAATTTTTATTGAAATTTTTTTAAAGATTTCTTGGGAGTTTAACGTGTATTACAGAATGTTTATTCTGTTTATCCCCATGGTTACGTCCTCACCCTAGGGGTGTTGGTTCATTTTGGTCTTGCAGCATCTCTATCCGATGTATTGTTTTTTCTTTGTATGAAGATCTAGCTTTGCATCTGGTAGCATTTAAATCGGTTACTGAGTTTGGGCCTTTTTGTGTGCCTGATGTCTTGTTTCCTTTTTTTCCATTGATGTTGTTTGCATTGGCAACGCCCTTAAATATGTATTACTTAGTATTATAATACTTCAGAATTACTGTAGGATACATTGATTATGATTCCGGTAGTGTAGCTCAAAAAAATTTGGATTTTGTCCACACTTAGGCTCTATCGGGATGCCCTTGGGCTCATGATGTTCCCCTTGGGAACTTAGGCATTTTAAAAAAGAAATTTCAATTTTTTTTTTTAGCTCAACTTTGGCGAAGCCAAATTTGAGCTTTTGTCATGGCCCGTCCGTCTGTCCGTCTGTCCATATGTCAGTACGTCAACAATTGGATACGGCTCGGGCTAGAGGCCGTATTTATGAACCGATCTTTACGAAACTTCTTGGGTACCTTTGTTATGACCGTGGGATGAGAACAAGTGTTTTTGGGTGCGGTCCAAAATTCAAGATGGCAGCCAGCCGCCATTTTATAACGACGATGCAGAAATCTGTTTTGTGTACAGAACTTCCATATGAAAGCTCTGATTTGAATAATTTTTGTATGAATGTTTAGTACCATGGGATACATCACATATAATACAGGTTTTTTTCTCGTGCGTAAATTGTGCAATTTTGATGTTTTTTGGTGTTACTTTCAGCACTGTAAGTGCAAATGCCAATATGGCTCGGGCAAGAGGCCGTATTTATGAACCGATCTTCACGAAACTTCTTGGGTACCTTTCGTATCACCGTGGGACAAGAACGAGTGTTTTGGGGTCCGGTCCGAAATTCAACATGGCCGATGGCAGCCATTTATATTGTAAGGGGTTTTTTTTCGTGCAGAAATTATGCAAATTAGATGAACTTTGATTTATTCAGTGCTACTTACACAATGTAAGCACACATGTCAATACGGCTCAGGGTAGAGGCTGTATTTGTGAACCGATCTTCACAAAACTTCTTGGGTACCTTTGCTATCACCTTGGGACGAGAATGAGTATTTCTGGGTGCGGTCCAAAATTCAAGATGGCTGCCAGTGTCCATTTTGTACCGAAATTAGGTCCAATCAGTTTTTTGTCACAAGTTCTATACAGCTCGTATTTATGAACTGATCTTCACAAAACTTCTTGGGTACCTTTGTTTTCACCCTGGGACAGGAACAAGTGTGTTTTGGGGTGCCTTTGTTATCACTGTGCTATGAGAACAAGTATTTTGGGATTCAGTCAGACCCCCTCTGGGACACAAAGATTTTTTTCTAGTTTAGCATCTGACTGTCACCCACCTTTACAATACTTTACCTATACATTTGTTACAGGCAACGGTCAGTATTTATGTACAGACCGTTACAATACTTTATATGTACCTCTGTTATCAGGTCATTACCTAGATGTTTGTCATTGCTGTGTCACATACTATACATGTACATGTCTTTGTCTTGACAAGTTGAGCTACAGTGTCATTGACCCTTTCATTATAATTGTTTCGAATTTAATTTTGATTCCTCGAGTCGCCTTGGCTTACATTGGGGGCGAAATTCAAGTCGCCCTCCAGAACTTCCTTTGGAAGCATATGGCAGTTTTATGTATTTTCTTGTGTTTTATTAAAAAAAAAACGCTTCCGCATTCATTAAGTAAACACGACTGCTGTTATAATCCATCATACGGTTCTAAAAATAGCCTAATTTTATATTTGTGAAAAGAGTTGTAATGGCATAGTCGTTCGCACAATTCACCCCAACTGGTAGCAACCAGCACAAAGTGGCTGTTTAAAAACAATGTGCCAGCAAAAACAACGAATCACTCAATACACGCATTGTGTCAATTAGAATTTATTTAAATTAACCACCATTTCAAAAGAATAAAAAATGTGAAGGAGACAGTTCATACATAAAAAGTCGAAATTGCTTACGGTTAACTTACAGTACATTCTTTTTTCTTTTCCATTGAAAACTTTGTTCCATTGAAATTCTCTCTGCAAATTGCATTGAAAGTTTTTCTTTGAAAACTTGTTTTCCAATTGGGTTAAATGTAATAAAGCTATGATATAAATCCCACATATAAGAATGGATAAAAATGGCAGGCCTTCAATGCACCAATCGCTCATGTCAATGTAAGATGGTCAGCAGAAATTGTCATTTTTCTGCACAGCGACAGAAGGGAAGGGAGACAACTGTAATATTTTGTCATTTACCTTAGAAATAAATTACCTCAAATTGTTATTAATGCTTAAATAACGAAGGTTATCGAAAACTTTTTTAACTACGCTGTTCAATTCAGTTAGGGTATGCAGAAACAATGAATGACCTAGCTTCTTATGTGAACTTGAAATTTATTTTAAATACTTTAATAGAAAATGCCTTCTCAAAAAGAGAAGAACACTCTCACAGTGGGTATTGGGTAATCCTAAATTCCAAATCCACTGCATTGAGACAAAAACAATATCAACTGCATGGTAACCATAGTCATCACTGGTAGGGAAAGAGTTACGGCATTCAGAAACCATAAAAGACACAGTTTTACGAGGGGTGGGCGGGGGTGGGGGGGGGGTGGGGGGGGGGGGGGTCTCCACAATTCGTCATGTTAGCTATTGTTGTGTCCTCTATGTACATTTATTTTGACACGATGTCATATAAGTTTTATCTTTTTTACTGACTTCTCCCTCATGTCCACTGACTTCTCCCTCCTGGCCCCTGACTTCTCCCTAAAGTCTCTGGAGGGAAAAGTCACTACTCCCTAAAATCAGCTGCCAGGCTGACCCCTGTTGCCTTGCCTTGCCTGTAGTCGATGCACTCCTGCGGATTCTTATCGTACTTGTGTACATTAGGATGATGGACGTTGGAGATGGGTGTCGCGGTACGTCGTTGGCGGTGAGGTTCCTATGCCGAAGCTCTCACCGCATAATAATTCAAGTTTTTGTCCCCTGTGCATTTGTGCATCCGTGTGTGCGTGCTTCCGTCTGTCCGTCCATCCCACTTGGTGTCCCCATGATAACCCCAGTTTGGATCATTTGATTGGAACCAATTTTGGTATGTGACCTTCTTAGCCCAAACCACAGGTCAAGTTCGAATATGGGTTCGGCCAGTTTATTTTTATTAGAGTTATACCCCTTTTTCTACTTAGAAATTTCAAGATTTGCGGTGTCCGGATGATAACTCCAGGTAGGATTATTTGATCGGAAAGAATTTTGGTATGTGACTTTCCTTGGTAATAATACAGGTCAAGTTCGAAATATGGGTTCGGACCGATCATTTTTACTAGAGTTATGCCCCTTTTTGGACTTGTTTTTTGGGGGACATGTAGCCGAGCGGCCTTTTATTCAGTTTCTTTTTCAGAGTAACAAGAACATGGTGATGGTATTGTGACACCCATCCAAAGTATGCTACCGTCATCGCGCTCTGATGAGCAAACAGAACTGGCTGCTAAGGTCTCATGAATATAAAACAAAGAATAAGGCCTCTTATTCCAGCAGCCAGTTTGACCGGTGAAGTGGCCAACCTGATAGTGAGAGCCGTAAGTCTGTTGCGGTCAAAGGAAGTGTAGAATTGGGTGGAGCGAGCACCTCAAAAACTAAAGCTCACCCAGTGACTATGGAAAAAAGGGAGGAAGTCTGCAAGTTTCTCTTCGGGAAGCTCGGCGAGTCTGATAGACCTCGAGCGGGAGAGCCTTCTCTAACCCAAAAACATTTGGGGACAAATGTTGTTTTGAGAAACTTGCCTGAGGCAGAGCTAACGTCCACACCCGTCGCTCGGGACACTCCGTCTAGACTGCAGCCGGGGTTGGCTACAGTCAAGGCTTCCTCCGCAACTTCAGAAAAGCAACACACGCCCGCACGCTAGCTACCCGACTTCGGATATCCAGCCAACTGTGTGAAGACAGAGTCAGTCTACGCCCATTAAGTCGGACCATCTGGTAGCTAGCGATCCGAGGCTTCGTTCATTGGGACATGCGGAGAAGAGATCTACCTCTGGATCTCCGTCCCAGGATCAGCAAGCGGCGAAAAAACAGAAGACGGCTGCTCCTCAAGCCTCTGTAACGGACTTGCTGTTGCAGATTGCGCAGCTCATCGCAGAATCCCAACAAGTACAAGAGCAGCCTTCTGCAGACAGGTGGTGAGCTGTCGGACGGTGCTGGGTTGGTCCGGTCATCTGTACATACAGATGCGGTTGACCAAAATTCACAGCTGAATCAGTTGGATGGTGAAAGGGACAAGGAAAATGATTACCCTTCCCTTTCGGAACAGCATATGGTAGCGATGAATTTTATTCATCAATACTATCCTGACATTGTTCCACCTGATCAGCAAGCTGCGACTGCTAGAGAGCTCCTCTGCGTTTGGATGAGCAGGCCGGGGATTTAGATATGTCCCTACCTACGTCATTCAAGTTATGCTCGGATGTGATGGAATGTGCTATTTCATCCAATAGAGCGAGTCTGGACATGATGTCATACGCAGACCATCTCACCAGAGCTATGGCACAACGTCTAAATGGGAAGGAATTTGAGGACGTTTGTTCCTCGCTAAGAGTTCTTTCCAGGGCAGTCATGTATGCCACATACAACTCTGCCTAGTTCAGCAATCTGAATGTAGTGGCTACACCTCTATGTTCAGATTCTTCCCATTGAACCCATTCAGTCCTATAGAAAAAGTTCCCATCAAGTTTTTATGGGAACTCAAAACTCGAAAATAGGAATATATATCAAGCTTTCGCCCTTATTACAGGCTGCATTCGATAGTACACATATTTCCTTACATTTGGGCAGAGTTTATTGATCCAAACTATGCTTTATCCTTTAATTATCGTTATTTGAATACTCGCGAAGCATCAACAAATATTTCGATATCGTCCATGTTTTTGTCTAAATATAAAACAGTAAAAATAATAACCCAGTAATGGTGCCGAAATGAATAGACCTTTTCATCGATGTGGAATAACCACCTCCTCTGCGTGAATGCGATTGAGATTCCGATTCCGTGTTGATGAAAATGTCTATTCGTTTCGGCTCCATTACTGGGTTATTGTTTTTACTGTTTTATATTTAGACATATCGAAACATTTATTATTCCTATTTTCAAGTTTTGAGTTCCCATAAAAACTTGATGGGAACTTTTTCTATAGGATTGAATGGGAAGAATCTGAACGTAGAGGGGTAGCTACTGCGTTCAGATTGCTGAACTAAACTCTGCCCTGACAGTGGCAAATTTGGAGTTGGTTAGATGTGATGCCGCCTTGCATTGTCATCACTTATAGATGACAGGGTGAAAATCTCCGGTATCCAGACATACTCTATTTTGACGACAAGCTTTTGTTAGTCTATGAACAGGCTACAAAGAAAGCTTCCAGTGCACTGATATTGAAATCTGCGTCTCAACAACACGCTTCAGCAGACCACAGTAGGCGAGGTTGTTCCACTTCCCAATCAACTAAAGGGAACTCCTCGCGAGGGTATAAGAAACCCTCTTATAGTTACTCTGGAGGTCGTCAGTATAGCGACTTGGGAAAGGGGCGCAGGGCTGATCGAGACTACAGATCATACAGGTGATGCTTTCCACTATGCGGAAGGTTATCAAACTTAGTGAAAAAACTGGATGGAAGTAACGGAAGATCATTGGGTGAGAAATGTAGTCTCGGAAGGCCTGCGGCTTTCATTCTGAGCAAGCCCCCACTTACAAGGTACAAGGTACAGGCTCTCTTATTAAAGAAAGCAATAGAGGTCGTCGAGAATCAAAATTCTCCAGGTTTTTACAGTCACCTGTTCCTTGTTCCAAAGCCAGATGGCTCGTTCCAACCGGTAATAGACTTGAGCTGGATAAACAAGTTGATCGTAGCTCCATAGTTCTATATGGAAACCATTTGGTCGGTAAGAGCGAGCATTCGAGTGGAAGTCTATGCGGCAAGCATAGATCTCGTACTTTCATGTCCTGGTACATCCAGCATTCAGAAAGTACCTGCAGTTTGCCGTGCAAGGAGAGGTTTATCAGTTCAGAGCAATGTACTTCGGTCTGAACCTAGCTCCTTGGGTTTTCACTCGAATAATGAACTCAGAAATGTCATACTTCCGAGCTCATTCGTCTGTGGTAACGTCGGCTTACTTGGACGACGTTCTTCGGAGATACGGCAACAGAATTGGTCTTCAGAACCATGTTCAGAATCTGCTTCACTTGTTCCGACGTCTCAGTTTCATAGTAAATGAGAAAAAGTCAGATCTAGCTCTGTCCAAGTCCTTCATTCACTTGGGAATGAGCTTCGAGACTCACACAATCTGGTTCGTCTGCCATTACCCAGAACGAAATTAGTAAGTTGTTATGCTCGCTTTTGTCTAAACTCTCCCACAGTGACTGCGAGGGAGGTTATGCGACTGATGGGGCTGTGCGAAGCGGCCGCAGATCTTATTCCGATGGGCTGTCTGCACACGCGTCCCCTCCAGATATTCTTTACTCAGAACTGGAGTGTGAAGATGCATTTGCTGGAAACCAGGATTGCTTTAATGGACCTAGTAAAACAAAAGGTTAAGATTTGGATGGATCTCCAGTGGCTGATGCAGGGAGTTCCGCTTCATCTACCGGATCCGGCATTCACGATTATGATGGATGCGAGTCAGACGGGCTGGGGCGCATCCCTAAGTCCCGCAGTCTTGAAGTGCCAGGGTCTTTAGGACCCTCGGTTCCTAGAGAAGCACATAAACATTAAGGAGATGATGTCTATCTTGCTAGCACTACAACATTGTCTGTTCAGATTCTGGCAGACAACTCGACGGTAGTAGCTTACTTCAGGAACCAAGGTGGCACTCATTCGATTCCGTTATGCGAATTAACAGGGAAGATTCTCCTATCCGTTCTGAGTCATCACTTTCATCTCTCAGTCCATCATATACCAGGTCGTCTGAACGTACTAGCAGACTCGCTCTCACGGAAAGGTCGCCTGTTACCTTCGGAGTGGACTCTCAACAAGCGAGTATTCAGTCAGATGTGCTACCAGTGGGATCGTCCCATGATAGATCTTTTTGCGACACACCTAAACAATCATTTACCAATGTTCGCATCCCCATTTCCAGATCATCGAGCATATGCAGCAGACGCTCTGTCGATCTCATGGGACGGAATGATAGGATATGCATATCCTCCTGCTCCGCTGATTCAGCAGATTCTGTTAAAAATCAAACAGTCTCACTGCAAAATCCTGCTAGTAGCACCTACGTCGTCACAGAAGCCTTGGATCAATATTCTCAGGTGTCTGTTATGGGACATTCCCCGGAAGCTTCCTCCTCGAAAGGACCTTCTATATCAGGGGAAGTCCCGCGTACTGCATCACAACCCGGAAGGTCTCAACCTTCACGTATTTCCGTTGTGCGGTCCTTCTTACATGGAAAACATTTTACAGGACGAGCAGTGGATGCAATTTCTAACTGTAGGAGGGCCTCCTCTGCGTTGAATTATGCAGCGAAGTGGAGTGTTTTCTTCCGTTGGTGTATGAACCAGTCTGTAGACATCTATGATCGTCCATTCCACAGATTGCCAATTTCCTGGTCTACCTATTTGACATACTCAAACTGCAGCCAGTCACTATTAAGGGCTATAGGTCTGTGTTATTACTACCAAATCAAATTCCATTTAGGAATTAATCTGAGGGTTCTAGGTCTATTAATAGAGAAATTTCTAACTAGCTAATAATTAGACACATATGCTTATCATGATAACTTGGCTATTGGATCAGATTCTTCTTTATCCAAGCTAGTTAAAAATTTCTCTATTAATATTCCTAGAACCCTCAGATTAATTCCTAAATGGAATTTGGCTTGGATTCTGTTGAAGCTTGAAGAAGCACCATCCGAGCCGTTAGACGATGTAGAGTTCAAATTCTTGACCTATAAAACGGCCTTTCTCTTAGCCTTTGCATCTGCCAGAAGAGTTAGTGAATAACTTCATGCATTATCTGTCGATGATTCCCATTACTGTACATGTAGTGTGCTAAGTGTGGGTAATACTGTTACCCTCACTACGGAAATGGGATTTTTGGCTAAGAATCAGATTCCGGATAAGCGGCCGGAGCCTATTATCATCAAGCCTTTACCGTTCTCGGATAACCATAGACCTTTGCTGTGTCCAGTTTCAGCAATGCGCATTTATAAATGTCAATCGGGTTATATTAGAAAGGGAAGAAAAAGATTCTTTCTTTCATTGATTCCTAACAGAAAAGATATATTTGTTCATTCTGTCGCTACATGGATTCAGTAGGCAATACGTATTGCCTATGAAAGTCTATCTTCGGATCATTGTTCTGTCAACAAGATATCAGCGCATAGGGTTAGAGCACTGTCCACTTCTTGGTCTTATTCTAACAGTATAGCCATTACTGATCGTATGAAGGCTGCATACTGGACACAGCCCTCTTCATTTACCAAGTTTTACCTTAGAAATTTAGAGTCCATCTTCGGTGACCTTAGATCTTTGGGTCCTCTTTCTGTTGCTCAGAATGTTGTCCATTAATATTACATCTAGAAGGTGTTTAGGCAGTCTGCTTGAGCACTGACGCCATTCCACTGCCCTCTTCGTTCTGAGGAATTGTCCTTCAGAACAAGGTGAAGGGGTGGGGGGGGGGGGGGTTCCCTTATGTTATCTGGCTTTATAGTGAAAAGCAAGGGAATACCTCCTTCAGAGACAGTAGTCCAGCGTCGGTGCTAGGTGGTTTTAATGTGTAACTTGGTGTGAAGCAGTAACTATGTCTCATTTATGTACTGTTTTCAAAGTGAAGCTCACTGTGAAGCATTTATAAAAGTCACGTGTCATACTAGCGTCGCAATACAATCCTCAAACACTTTTAAATGAGTATAAAGCGTCTCATTCTCTGGACTAGCTTTATAATTGGTTTCCTTCACCGAATTAACATGATGGGTATGCTGGCATTGAATGGAGAAATTATGTAGTTCTCAGTTACATTGTTGGTGTTATGTCATTCTCTTTTCTTACAAAGAGAAGAACATATGTAATTCCTGTCTTCTCCTATTCTCCTGTAGAAGCTATTCTTTATTGAAGTAATTGAGAGATTGGATTTTCCTCTAAGTCCTAGGCCTTCCAGCCTTTTTACGATTCAGCTAGTCTGGGCCATTTATTGATGTATAAAAATTTGATAAATTTCAAGTAATTTGTATATTTTTTTATACTAACCAATGGCCCAGACGAGGATGGCCCTCCCATGAGTGGGCACTCATACCTCCCTGCTGATTATAACATTCTATAGAAAGAACAATGGTTGGCGCCAATTTCAGTACAGTCCTGGATACTGTGCATGTGCAGATAACAAAAGTACGGAGGACCAGATAGGACTTAAATTTTTCAGTTTTCTATGCAAATTTTGGGGATTGGGGGTGGGGGTTCAAAATTTGTGGTTGGTCCTGAGTTATATTGAGTTTGCACCAGCTAGTCTGGGCCATTGGTAAGTATAAAAACTATACAAATTACTTTAAATTTATCATTTGTTTTGGAGGACTATCACTTGGCCTCAAGAAAATAACCTTTTACCTCTAAGTTTAATGAAAATAGGCCCCAAAAGCACAGAAGTAGGCCCTGGATTTTCTTTCTAGGGGATCTAACGTGATAGGCCCTGATATTCCAAAATTCGCATTCTGAGAGTACAAAAAAGAGGCAGGGGATTTAACTACAAAGAAATAAAAGTAGAGGAGGTACATGAAGTAATATATAAACTACATAATGGAAAAATGGGTGGGACAGATGAAACGACCATCAAGTTCCTAAGAAAGTGGGAGAAGAACTACATGTACATGTGTGTAAATACCTACATGTAATGACATAATAAGAGGTTCCAAAGAGAAAGCATGGTAGTATTTACACGCCAGGACTTATATTTCATCTAAATTTGGGAGAATCCATTTGGATTCTTGCGAAAATGGTTTCGAGAATCCGTTCCTGCTATGAGTGTCCCTGGATCCCATGAGGCCAACATGGTTGAACTCCTGTTGTATACTGATAACACATGTTAAACTGTTACCCAACACAACTTTTTAGCTTAACTTGACACAGTCAAGATAAGCTTTTGCTATCACGCGTGCGGAAATCTGTTAGTCTGTGAATCTGTTCACATTTTCCTTTAGCACGGGCTACACCCTGCAGTTCTTGTCTGATCGTCATGAAATTTCATATGCAGGTTTGGGGTCATGTCTAGATGAGAATGTCCCCTTTTGGTTGCAATCGGGCAACCGGTATGGCTGCCCGAGCCCAAAACCCGAAAACTATTAGCACAGTCTACAGGTCGTATTTATGAAGGGATTTCATTGTAACTTGGTAGGATGCCTCTGTATAATGCCTAGATGAGAACGTCCCCTTTTGGGCATGATCTATCAACCGTGATGGCTGCCCAAGCCCAAAACCCCAAAACTTTTAGCACAATCTGCAGGTCATGTTTAATATGGAGGGATTTCATTGTAACTTGGTAGGATGACTCCTTATCATCTCTAGATGAGAATTTCCCCATTTGGGCGTGATCTGCCAACCATGACTGCCCGAGCCCAAAACCCGAAAACATTTAGCACAGTCTACAGGTCATATTATATTTATTGAGGAATTTCATTGTAACTTGGTGGGTTGACTTCATACAATGTCTAGATTAGAAAGTCACCTTTTGGTCCTGATTGGGCAACTGTGATGGCTACAGGGGCCTGAAGCCTGAAAACCTTTAGCACAGTCTACAGGTTATATTTATGAAGGGATTTCATTGTAACTTGGTAGGATGACTCCAAATAATGTCTAGATGACAACGTCCCATTTTGATCGCGATCATATAGCCTTGATGGGTGCCCGATCCCAAAAACTTTTAGCGTAGGCAAAAGGTCATATTTATGGAAGGATTTCATTGTAACCTGTTAGGTTGACTCCATATAATGCCTAGATGATGACATCCCCTTTTGGTCGTGATTGGTCAACTATGATGGCTACAGGTGCCCGAAGCCCAAAAACCTTTAGCACAGTCTACAGGTCATATTTATGAAGGGAGTTCATTGTAACTTGGTAGGTTGACTTCATATAATGTCTAGATGAGAAGGTCCTCTTTTGGACATGATTGGGCAACTGTGATGGCTACAGCGGCCCGAAAACCTTTAGAACAGTCAACAGGTCATATTTATGAAGGGATTTCATTGTAGCTTGGTAGGATGATGCCCAGATGAGAATGTCCCTTCTGGTTGCGATCATTCAACCATTATGGCTGCCCAAGCCGGAAGCCCAAATACCTTTAGCACAGTCTACAGGTCATATTTATGAAGGGATTTCATTGTAACTTGGTAGGTTTGACTTCATATAATGTCTAGATGAGAACGTCCCCTTTTGGACGCGATTGGGCAACAGTGACAGCTACAGGGGCCTGAAGCCTGAAAACCTTTAGAACAGTCTACAGGTCATAATTATGAAGGGATTTCATTGTAGCTTGGTAGGATGACTCCAAATAATGTCTAGATGAGAACGTCCCCTTTTGGTCGTGATCATTCAGCCTTGATGGCTGTCTGAGCCCAAAAACCTTTAGCATAGTCTATAGGTCATATTTATGGAAGGATTTCATTGTAACTTGTTAGGTTGACGCCATATAATGCCTAGATGATGACATCCCCTTTTGGTCATGATTGGTCAACTGTGATGGCCACAGGTGCCCGAAGCCCAAAAATTTTGAGCAGTCTACAGGTCATATTTATAAAGGGATTTCATTGTAATTTCGCAGGATCACTCCAGATGATGCCCAGATGAGAATGTCCCCTTTTGGTTGCGATCATTCAACCATGAAGGCTGCCCAAGCCCAAGCCCAAAAACTTTTAGCACAGTCTTCAGTTCATTTTTATGAAGGCATTTCATTGTAACTTGGTAGGTTGACTTCATATAATGTCTAGATGAGAACAGCCCCTTTTGGACACCATTAGGCAACTGTGACGGCTACAGGGGCCTGAAGCCCAAAAACCTTTAGCACAGTCTACAGGTGATATTTATGAAGGGATTTCATTGTACCTTGGTAGGATGACTCCAAATAATGTCTAGACAGGAACGTCCCCTTTTGGACGCGATCATTCAGCCTTGATGGCTGCCCGAGCCCAAAACCCCAAAACCTTTAGCATAGTCTATAGGTCATATTTATGAAGGGATTTCATTGTCACTTCGTAGGATCACTCCAGATGATGCCCAGATGAGAATGTCCCCATTTGGTTGTGGTCATTCAACCATGATGGCTGTCCGAGCCCAAATCCCAAAAACCTTTAGCACAGTCTACAGGTCATATTTATGAAGGGATTTCATTGTAACTTGGTAGGTTGACTTAATATAATGTCTAGATGAGAACGTCCCCTTTGGACGCAATTGAGAAATGGACGGCTACAGGGTCCTGAAGCCTGAAAACCTTTAGCACAGTCTACAGGCCATATTTATGAAGGGATTTCAATGTAACTTGATAGGATGACTCGTTTTGGAATAATTTCACTGTAACTTTGTAACTTTCGTTGATATACGTTAACTGTGAGGGCCACATACATTAACTGTGAGGTCATATTAACCCACCCCTCAGCTCTTTAGTACAGTGTACACCTCATATTATGTTTATCAAAAACATAGCATACAGGGAGCAGAAAAGAACATATTCCCAATTATCACAATTCTTGTCTTATTTCATAATCCTTTCATAAACATTGAACATTATCCTTTTCGTCAGACACAACACACAAGTTAAGCTACAGTGTCATTGACACTTTCATTAATGTGATACAAGTTGGGTTTAAATTGTACTGTGTACATGTAAGGAGGTAAATAAACCATTTGATTATTAACCTTTAAATGTCTGACCATAATCATTTGTTATATCCTTCATTTTCTGCATGATTGTGCTACAATGTAATTTTAAAAACACTGAGCCTTGCCATTTAATCAGTCTCTGTTCTCTGTTGTATTAATCATAACTATGTTAATCAGTACTAAAGAGTATTGTTCAAATGGTGTACCTTTGAATAATTTGTAGTTTGGGAAGTCATTGCAGACTTCAAAGTGCATGTAAATAGAATCTTCGGACTTGTACACTCGAATGACCCCATTGGAACAAGCTGAACAGTGAAAGTGAGAAAATTGTCACAAGACTCACAATGGTCAGTTGGCTTGTAGTACTAAGTTCTAACTTGCGTAGGATTCGAGGAGTTTTATGTTCGAAATTTCTGCAAATTATAGAAATGAAACATTTGCACAAATGTTCTTCTTTTTAAATTCTTCAGATGAATCGGCAATATTTTGGTGTTTCCATTTTATCCCAACACAGAAATATACACATTCAAACATCGTCAGTTTTAAATTTGTTTTGTAAGTATATTAGAGATTGTTTGCCAAATTTTTTGGAAACGACTATTAATTGACTAATCGTTGATTAATGCTGATGATTAATCAACTACAAGAACTGATAGTCACGACAGCCCTATTCTGGACTTACCTGTACAAAAGCATATAATTTGATGGGGAGAAAAGTGACAAATGCTTGAGGCTTTGGGTTTAGCAGGCCCAGCATTTTCAGGAGAGCGATTTATTTGCTCGCCTACTGCACGCCTTAAAAACATGAAGGAGAGGCAAAAACTAGCCCTCCCGGCCTTAGAAAATAATGATTACCATAACAGCCTATTCCGAAAACCCACATCTTTTCAGATCTCTGCTATCTCTTACCTAGGCCTGGAGGTGCGGGAGTAGCGGTGTAGCCATCTCACAGAGACTACCTAATTAGCAGCAACAAATAAAATGTACAAATCCTACTAGGCAGAATGCATTAATAGTAAAACTTTATTCAGCCTCTTTTAGCTTTTATAAGCTGAGGAGAGCTAATCGCTCGCTTTGGCCGAGCAAATTTTAGCCCTCCTGCATTTTTAGCTCGACTTTGACAAAGTCAAATTTGAGCTATTGTCATGGCCCATCGTCCGTCTGTCTGTCTGTCCGTATGTCAACAATTGGCTATGGCTCGGGCTAGAGGTCGTATTTATGAACCGATCTTTATGAAACTTCTTGTGTACCTTTGTTATGACCCTGGGACGGGAACGAGTGTTTTTAGATGTGGTCTGAAATTCAAGATGGCTGCCAGCGGCCATTTTGTACCGATGATGCAAAAATCAGTTTTTTGTACAGAACTTCTGTATGAAAGTTCTGATTTGAATAAAGTTTTGTATAAATGTTTAGTACCATGGGATACATCACATATAATACAGGTTTTTTTCTCGTGCGTAAATTATGCAAATTAGACTGACTTTGATTTATTTAGTGTTACTTTCAGAGCTGTAAGTGCCAAGCTGCTATGGCTCGGGCTAGAGGCCGTATTTATGAACCAATCTTTACGAAACTTCTTGGGTACCTTTGTTATGACCGTGGGATGAGAACGCGTGTTTTTGGTTGCAGTCCGAAATTCAAGATGGCTGCCAGCTGCCATTTTGTACCGACGATGCAGAAATCTGTTTTTTGTACAGAACTTCCATATGAAAGCTATGATTTGAATAATTTTTTGTATGAATGTTTAGTACCATGGGATACATCACATATAATACAGGTTTTTTTCTCGTGCGTAAATTATGCAAATTAGACTAATTTTGATGTTTTTTGGTGTTACTTTCAGCACTGTAAGTGCAAATGCCAATACGGCTCGGGCTAGAGGACGTATTTATGAACCGATCTTTACGAAACTTCTTGGGTACCTTTGGTATCACCGTGGGACGAGAACGAGTGTTTTTGGGTTCGGTCCAAAATTCAAGATGGCCGATGGCAGCCATTTTGTACAAAATTAGGTGCAATCAGATTTTTGCACAGAACTTCCATATGAAAGCGCTGATTTGAATAATTTTTTGTGTGAATGTTTAGTACCATGGGATACATCACATATAAAACAGGTTTTTTTCTCGTGCAGAAATTATGCAAATTAGATGAACTTTGATATTTCAGTGCGACTTACACACATTAAGTACACATGTCAATACGGCTCAGACTTGAGTCTGTATTTATGAACTGATCTTCACGAAATGTCTTGGGTACCTTTGTTATCACCTTGGGACGAGAACAAGTGTTTCTGGGTGCGGTCTAAAATTCAAGATGGCTGCCAGTGGCCATTTTGTACCGAAATTAGGTCTAATCAGTTTTTTAGCTCAACTTTGACGAAGTCAAATTTGAGCTATTGTCATGGCCCGTCGTCCGTCGTCCGTCTGTCCGTCTGTCCGTCTGTCCGTACGTCAACAATTGGCTATGGCTCGGGCTAGAGGCCGTATTTATGAACCGATCTTTACGAAACTTCTTGTGTACCTTTGTTATGACCCTGGGACGGGAACGAGTGTTTTTAGGTGTGGTCCGAAATTCAAGATGGCTGCCAGCGGCCATTTTGTACCGATGATGCAAAAATCAGTTTTTTGCACAGAACTTCTGTATGAAAGTTCTGATTTGAATAAAGTTTTGTATAGATGTTTAGTACCATGGGATACATCACATATAATACAGGTTTTTTTCTCGTGCATAAATTATGCGAATTAGACTGACTTTGATTTATTTAGTGTTACTTTCAGAGCTGTAAGTACCAAGCTGCTATGGCTCGGGCTAGAGGCCGTATTTATGAACCAATCTTTACGAAACTTCTTGGGTACCTTTGTTATGACCCTGGGACGGGAACGAGTGTTTTTGGGTGTGGTCCGAAATTCAAGATGGCTGCCAGCAGCCATTTTGTACCGACGATGCCGAAATCTGTTTTTTGTACAGAACTTCCATATGAAAGCTCTGATTTGAATAATTTTTTGTATGAATGTTTAGTACCATGGGATACATTACATATATTACAGGTTTTTTTCTTGTGCGTAAATTATGCAAATTAGGCTAACTTTGATTTATTTAGTGTTACATGTACTTTCAGCACTGTGAGTGCAAATCCCAATACGGCTCGGGCTAGAGGCCGTATTTATGAACCGATCTTCACGAAACTTCTTGGGTACATTTGTTATCACTGTGGGACGAGAAGGAGTGTTTTTGGGTCCAGTCTGAAATTCAAGATGGCCGCTAGCAGCCATTTTGTTCAAAATTAAGTGCAATCAGATTTTTGCGCAGAACTTCCAAATGAAAGATCTGATTTGAATAAATTTTTGTATGAATGTTTAGTACCATGGGATACATTACATATAATACAGAGTTTTTCTCGTGAATAAATTATGCAAATTAGGGGTCCGGGTGGGACTTAGAAAATTTTGGACCAAAATCCGGAAATTAGTTTTTTGGTTTTTTATGCGTTTTGGCCAATTTTAAGACAAAAAAAAAAAAATTTTTTTTACACTGAAAATTTGGGGTCCGGGTGGGACTTAGAAAATTTTGGACCAAAATCCGGAAATTAGTTTTTGTGTTTTGATGCATTTTGGTCAATTTTAAGAAGAAGAAGAAAAAATTTTAGTCTGAAAATATTTTGTTTGGGACTGAAAATTTCCACACAAAAATAATAATCTACAATGATTGGTCTTAATCTGTAGTCCATTACAGTCACCTTGTAATTCTTTTATTATTGTTAACTGGGCCAAAACAAATACTAATTCCTGTCATATTCATTATTCAGTTGTCTTTGTCACAGCAAGTACTAATTTCTGTCATATCCAAGTTGAGCTACAGAGTCATTGACTCTTTCATTGTACACAACTTCTATACAGCTAAGACTAGAGGCCATATTTATGAACCAATCTTTACGAACCTTGTTGGGTACCTTTGTTATCACCGTGGAATGAGAGCGAGTGTTTTTGGGTGTGGTCTGAAATTCAAGATGGCCACCAGCAGCCATTTTGTACCAAAATTAGTGCAATCAGTCTTTTGTACAGAACTTCTGTATGAAAGTTCCGATTTGAATAAATTTTTGTATGAATGTTTAGTAACATGGAATACATCACATATTCTAAGGGGTTTTTTTTCGTGCAGAAATTATGCAAATTAGATGAACTTTGATTTATTCAGTGCTACTTGCACAATGTGAGCACACATGTCAATACGGCTCAGGGTAGAGGCCGTATTTATGAACCAATCTTTACGAAACTTCTTGGGTACCTTTGTTATGACCGTGGGATGAGAACGAGTGTTTTTGGTTGCAGTCCGAAATTCAAGATGGCTGCCAGCCGCCATTTTGTACCGACGATGCAGAAATCTGTTTTTTGTACAAAACTTCCATATGAAAGCTATGATTTGAATAATTTTTTGTATGAATGTTTAGTACCATGGGATACATCACATATAATACGGGTTTTTTTCTCGTGCGTAAATTATGCAAATTAGACTAACTTTGATGTTTTTTGGTGTTAATTTCAGCACTGTAAGTGCAAATGCCAATACGGCTCCGGGTAGAGGCCGTATTTATGAACCGATCTTTACGAAACTTCTTGGGTACCTTTGGTATCACCGTGGGACGAGAACGAGTGTTTTTGGGTCCGGTCCGAAATTCAAGATGGCCGATGACAGCCATTTTGTACAAAATTAGATGCAATCAGATTTTTGCACAGAACTTCCATATGAAAGCGCTGATTTGAATAATTTTTTGTGTGAATGTTTGGTACCATGGGATACATCACATATAATACGGGTTTTTTTCTCGTGAAGAAATTATGCAAATTAGATGAACTTTGATATTTCAGTGCGACTTACACACATTAAGTACACATGTCAATACGGCTCAGACTTGAGTCTGTATTTATGAACTGATCTTCACGAAATGTCTTGGGTACCTTTGTTATCACCTTGGGACGAGAACAAGTGTTTCTGGGTGCGGTCTAAAATTCAAGATGGCTGCCAGTGGCCATTTTGTACCGAAATTAGGTCTAATCAGTTTTTTGTACACAACTTCTATACAGCTCAGACCAGAGGCCATATTTATGAACCAATCTTTACGAACCTTGTTGGGTACCTTTGTTATCACCGTGGAATGAGAGCGAGTGTTTTGGGGTGTGGTCCAAAATTCAAGATGGCCACCAGCAGCCATTTTGTACCAAAATTAGTGCAATCAGTCTTTTGTACAGAACTTCTGTATGAAAGTTCTGATTTGAATAAATTTTTGTATGAATGTTTAGTAACATGGAATACATCACATATTCTAAGGGGTTTTTTTCGTGCAGAAATTATGCAAATTAGATGAACTTTGATTTATTCAGTGCTACTTGCACAATGTGAGCACACATGTCAATACGGCTCAGGGTAGAGGCTGTATTTATGAACCGATCTTCACAAAACTTCTTGGGTACCTTTGTTATCACCTTGGGACGAGAATGAGTGTTCCTGGGTACGGTCCAAAATTCAAGATGGCTGCCAGTGGCCATTTTGTACCTAAATTAGGTCCAATCAGTTTTTTGTCACAAGTTCTATACAGCTCGTATTTATGAATTGATCTTCACAAAACTTCTTGGGTACCTTTGTTTTCACCTTGGGACAGGAACGAGTGTGTTTTGGGGTGCCTTTGTTATCACTGTGCTATGAGAACAAATATTTTGGGGTTCAGTCAGACCCACTCTGGGACTCAAAGTTTTCTTTTCTAGTTTAGCATCTGACTGTCACCCACCTTTACAATACTTTACCTATACATTTGTTACAGGCAACGGTCAGTATTTATGTACAGACCATTACAATACTTTATATGTACCTTTGTTATCAGGTCATTACCTAGATGTTTGTCATTGCTGTGTCACATACTATACATGTGCATGTCTCTGTCTTGACAAGTTGAGCTACAGTGTCATTGACACTTTCATTTTTATTAAAAACATAGCATACAGGGAACAGAAATGAACATATTCCCAATTATCACAATTCTTGTCTTATTTCATAATCCTTTCATAAACATTGAACATTATCCTTTTCATCAAACACAACACACAGACAAGTTAAGCTACAGTGTCATTGACACTTTCATTAAGAATGCCAGGCCTGGTTTAGGAGGTGAGTTTGTTTAAATCATGAATACTCGACAAAGATCTGCAAAGAAGTGCTGGAACAATTATTTGAATATTCAAATGTGAAAAGTACTGCTAAAACGATTAGCCGGATAACCAGTTTGCAACCGGTTATCGGCATAACCGCTCGGAAAAGCTGCCAACCGGATAACCACTATACCTATAGTTTATGGGATAGCATCAGGAAAATAAATAGTACTTGACCATGAGACATTCAAATTCTTTTGCTGACACAAGCATTGTCAAAGCTACCAAACATTTGTCGATTTACAATGATGTGCACTCGATGCAACATGAAAGGGTTAAGGTGTTGGAATGTTGAATGAACAGTTATTTCAGTCGCTTGAGCTGTCAAATGTAGATAAATGTTTGTAACAAACTGCCAACAGTCGAGTGCACTGCAGGTTGTTTTCTGCTTGGGCAGCAGTGAGCATGTTCCTGTTAATGTAACATTGTCTTCTACAGACAAATTTGACATTCTTCTCTTTGATGAGGTGTTGTTAAATGCAGATTATAATGCTGAAAAAATCCCTCAGTGTAAGAAATGGTGCTTCCAAAATAAATTGACTGTTTGGTACTTTACCATCATGTTTCAGAAAAACCATGTTTTGATTTTGCCAAACTGCTTAAAAGTATGAACATCAATTATAAAAAACCTAATTTAAAATCTTGCATTTTAAAATTTGTTTTTCAATGGTCAATGTCAGACAATGAAGGGCTCTTGGTCAATGAGGCATATAACAATTTCATACCACACCCCTTTCTTGACTCGCAACATATTCCCGCCAGAAATTTCACTGCGATGAATTGGTAAATGTAAACGTGGAACTGTTTGTGAAATTTGTCTTAGAAGTGAACAGAAAAAGATACTAAAAAAATTAGGAGTACATACATGTATTCACCCTGTGATCACATCAAGTCCAAGCCACTCGAGGTAAGAGGCGCTTTGCTAATACAATTAACTATGCTTAACTACAATTTACAAACTGGTTGGCAAATTGTTAACCAATATCAATGATAATCATCAGATTCATCCCTCACTTCAAATGCACAAACATGGGAACAAATAGCACAAACAAACTTTGTTTCAGGTGCGTGGCAAGCAGTGTGCCTGTGATTTTCAAATGGCAAGGCCTGGTTTTGTGACCGGGCAATGCAGGGTGACCACAGTTATGATGTATCATCACTATTATGTGGGACCATTGCAGTCATATAAATTGTTAATGATCGTTTGTACATCAGTGATTTCTGTTGGCACTTGGTGTTTTGTTTATTTACTTTTTGCGGAGGACATGTGGCAGGTTTTGAACTGTTTTCTCACCATTCCTTACTGATTTTGTGTTGAAGACAATAATACCAGCGGTTGAAATTAATGGATATCCGGTTGAAATCCGGTTATACCCAATGGTTAGTCGGTTACAGAAATGGGCCAACCGTTTCAGCACTAGTGAAAAGCAATATTCGAATATTAAATCAACAATTGATTATTGGTTCTCCCCCCACCCCCACCCCCATCCTCCCCCTCCCCCAGTGTCCCAGGATGTCTGATGAATGGGATAGCATCACAAAATGTGATGCAAAATCTTTTCTTTGTTTATGCTTTGTATTGTATGATACAGTAAAACCTCAGTTTACGGAAAGAAATTTCCCAGTATAAAAAAAAATAGTTGTCACATTTTCTGTGTGAACCATTCAGTATTATAATGTAGGTTTTGGAAATTCCCATATGTTTCTTGTAATAGTTAGGTGCTGCTTTAGGAGGGCACAGCATGAATTATTTCTAGAGGGGTATAATCATTTATTATTTATTTATTTATTGGTGTTTAAGGTCACATATTTATGCACAATGGCTAAGCATGACCGTGACATTTTTACGGGTGGAGGAAGCCGGAGTACCTGGATGGAACCACTGAGCAACGGCGAGCAACTGTCAGCTCCCCAACATACTAACTCCATACAAGCAGGGTTAGCATTGGTTGAAGACCAGTGCACCATCGATGTGCAGTACGCTTTAGTATACAATGCCACCGTGCCCCCACGCGGGGCAATGGAGATGAAGTGTCTTGCCCAAGGACACAACACGGTTGCCGCAGGTGGGATTCGAACCGAGGACCCCTTGGCTTGCAGTCTGCACCTCTACCTACTGAGCCACCGCTCTCCCACATAATCATTTGATGAATAAACAGTGGCATTCATGACTGATATTCCAGCATAACCTGGAAATAGTTGACCATGCATATCTGATAATAACCACAATAGAGATGGACAATTTTCCGAAATACGAAACCTATATCGATATCATGGGGATACCGAAAAACCAAAGCGAACCAATCATTGAATACCGAAACCACCTGTATTTTCAAATATGCCTATATTTTCTTTTTTATACTATGACCTTGTTGAGGCTTGATAACACCAGCACTGTTCATTTTCACGAAAGAAGTGACTGATTTTATTTTCAGTTTTGTTAACCCTTAAAGGCTGGGCAGTTGCCCTGATTTCCCACTAGACTATAACCTGTACATGTCCATTTGCTGAGCAGTGATTTCCAGTAAAGTGTTGTCTGCCTGTTAAGTCATGCAAGACTTGACTAGAAATTACTGCCCAGATGATCTGTCGATTGTCAGCAGGACCTCCCTGATGACAGCATGTTAAAGGCACATGCTCTGAGATTGCAAACGCCAGAAATAGTCCTTTAAAGGCTAAAGTGTGTTGAGAACAAGTAACAAAATTACTGCAGATATGATTTATAGCAAAAGAATGGTAATGTTGAGCTACTTGACAGTGGCATTTGTGGTGCTGTGGTAGACTGATACAAGAAAAACTTATTCTGTACTTTCCTGGTGTGAATTCCCCTTTGGAACTATCGGCAAATCTCTTGTCAATTGACTCAAGTCAGATACCGAATACTGAACTGACATGGCAGTGTACCCTACTAAAAATGCCAAAAACTGATACTGAATTAAAAATCCCAGTACCGCCCATCTCTAAACCACAACTCAAGTGTGAGTCGTACATGTTTTGCTTTAGTTTATTTTATACTAATAATAATGGAATCAATGGATTGAAGTTTTATTTATTCTCAGTTTGAGGGATAACAAATTTGAAATAAAATAAGTTGACTATTTGACAAAAACCACAATTTTCATTGTGCAAAAGTACCTTTAAGAATATGCTTGTATCTATTAAATATGTAGACAACATGTAAATTGAAGGTGAGAATTTACTGACAATTTTTTGGATAACTATGGCATATAGTTTTTCATCCCGAACTTGTTATCCGATCACTCACAGAAATGTCCATGCAATGTCATTTTCATATTCGCTTTCTCATAGGACAAATGTGAAGTTTGTGTTCACTTGGGTCTATTTATAGCATATGCATCAATGAAATCTTTTTCAGATTGCTGTTGTTGATAAACATGCTGCAGGTTTTTTATTGGATACATAACTGCAATTTATTTAAAATTTTACAAATTTTTTTTTATCTAATTATGCCAAATTATTGCTAAAATAATGCACAGTTGTTCATGGCAGTCATTTTATTTGAACAGCAACAGTGTTAAAATTAAAAAACAGCATGTATTCAGAAATAATCTCACAGAGGTTTTCCAGATTTGTTTACCTCTGATAACCGTTTGGTAACCACATTAATATCTTTGCAATGTTGTGTTTTCTGAAATTTGGTCTGCATTAAAGCTTTCTAATTGCAGATTTAAGAAATTTTGCATTTTCCTGTGGGAACCCCTGAAAGTGAAGCGTGCTTGTTTACTTTGATAAACAAGCTCTGTTTTACAGCTAAAGTAGGATCTGGTAACCAATGCCTGGGGTGGAAGTCCTCGAAAATGGCATGAACAATTAGTGGACTCAACTTTATATCCATGTTGCAGTAATACGATTAGCCATTGTACAGAAGTATGTGACCCTAAACTCCAATAATTAATTAAATTTCAAATTGCTTCTAATGTCTTACACTTTGTATTCAGTGTCTTTTTACATGCTCTTTCACATACAAGGAAAATGTGAGTCAATATTTTTTTTCAAATATGCAACTTATAGTCCCTCTAACATACCAAGAATGCATCAAAGACTGAGAATTGTTTTAAATATCTCTCAAAGTTCATATGTTGCCAGGAGTTTAAAAATATTCGTAAATTATCCAGATTTCACCTGCCGAATAATATTGATGGCTGAATAATAGAGATGTTCTGCATTTTCATTTAAATTTAACTGGTAGAGTGCTGGAAGCCCATATTTGGGCTTTATCCTGAAGTACAGGTACTGCAAGTTTAAGGCTTCAAAATCAGTGGCCATGCTTTGTATTATCTTTGAAGTGATATTATTTAGTCTGTTAGGATTTGCCTTGTTACAATTTATGGGAGAGTGCCAACAGGCACTCTCCTATAAATTGTAACAAGGCAAAGAAATGTGAACAAATTTTCATGGCCAAAAATAATTTAGCACTCTACCAGTTAATAATAGTGATGTCATTTTCTCTCTTTGTCTCATTTCCAAATAATAGTGATTACCAATATTTTTCTTCAAAATTAATAATTATGACATCACAAAATCTTGGTAGATGCGAGTACTCTCAGACTCAGAGCACCAGATTTTGTCTGGGAAGATACATTCACCCAGACCACCTTACCAAAATGGGGACACCCTCCTCCTGAACTGTATTCAAAATTTGTCAATTGTGTATTCATTTTCAGTCATAAATTTGTGACATCTCCCGAAAATAATGCATGAATTACTGGGCACAAATCTAATTTGGGCTTAACTTGAAAAAGCTATTGTCATGGCATGCACAGATGTCTGTCAGATAGGTGTCTGCACATCTGTACACAATTTGTGCGGCACAGGCTACAACCCACAGTTCTTTTCCAATCATTAGTAAACTTCATATGCATGGTCAGGTACAGGACTAGATGAGAACGTCTCATTACGGTCAACAGGGTTAAATTGACTCAATTTTTTTCAAGCAAATCCTAGCAGAGGTGCATCGAGAATCTACATGGCTTCTCGCTGGCTTTGTTGCGTGAATGGATTCTCAGATTCTCAACCAAAAATATAAGCCCTGTTAAGTTTGTGCAGAATTATTATTCTTACACCTTTCAGTGCTCAAATTTAAAACTGACTGAATCATGGTACAATATTTTTGTCTATTGTAATGGCAGTACCTGAGTTTTTGGATGATTGGGATTTTTCATATGTAGAAAATACACACCCCTACTGGTGAATCCTGGATTTTCAAATACACACACCTTTACATGATGTGTGTTTTTTCAAATGACACAATCATGTTTTAGAGAAATTTTGAATGTTGGTTTCTGATCCCCTTCCGGGATTCGAACCCTCGGCAACACCGCCTGGCAATCAGGAGTCCAGCGTCTAAACCACTAGACTATTGCACACCATCAAAAACGATGGCTGGAATCTAGCTTTTTAGATGAAGTCCTCATGATTACTTGGTTCATCTTCCTTTCGGCAGCAGCATGAAAGTGTGGAACGCGCTGGCTACAGTATGACGAAAGTGCTGTGGATGGCCTCAGACGAAGACTGGCACGGGCTTGTGTGTGTTTTTTCAAATGACACAATCATGTTTTAGAGAAATTTTGAATGTTGGTTTCTGATCCCCCGCCGGGATTCGAACCCTCGGCAACACCGCCTGGCAATCAGGAGTCCAGCGTCTAAACCACTAGACTATTGCACACCGTCAAAAACGATGGCTGGAATCTAGCTTTTTAGATGAAGTCCTCATGATTACTTGGTTCATCTTCCTTTCGGCAGCAGCATGAAAGTGTGGAACGCGCGGGCTACAGTACGACGAAAGTGCTGTGGATGGCCTCAGACGAAGACTGGCACGGGCTTGTGTGTGTTTTTTCAAATGACACAATCATGTTTTAGAGGAATTTTGAATGTTGGTTTCTGATCCCCCGCCGGGATTCGAACCCTCGGCAACACCGCCTGGCAATCAGGAGTCCAGCGTCTAAACCACTAGACTATTGCACACCGTCAAAAACGATGGCTGGAATCTAGCTTTTTAGATGAAGTCCTCATGATTACTTGGTTCATCTTCCTTTCGGCAGCAGCATGAAAGTGTGGAACGCGCTGGCTACAGTACGACGAAAGTGCTGTGGATGGCCTCAGACGAAGACTGGCACGGGCTTGTGTGTGTTTTTTCAAATGACACAATCATGTTTTAGAGGAATTTTGAATGTTGGTTTCTGATCCCCCGCCGGGATTCGAACCCTCGG
This sequence comes from Pictodentalium vernedei, assembly GCA_031216915.1. NCBI lineage: Eukaryota > Metazoa > Mollusca > Scaphopoda > Dentaliida > Dentaliidae > Pictodentalium > Pictodentalium vernedei. The sequence goes on along the minus strand of CM062296.1, from coordinate 598,581,864 downwards.
TAACACTGCCTGGCAATCAGGAGTCCAGCGTCTAAACCACTAGACTATTGCACACCGTCAAAAACGATGGCTGGAATCTGGCTTTTTAGATGAAGTCCTCATGATTACTTGGTTCATCTTCCTTTCGGCAGCAGCATGAAAGTGTGGAACGCGCTGGCTACAGTACGACGAAAGTGCTGTGGATGGCCTCAGACGAAGACTGGCACGGGCTTGTGTGTGTTTTTTCAAATGACACAATCATGTTTTAGAGGAATTTTGAATGTTGGTTTCTGATCCCCCGCCGGGATTCGAACCCTCGGCAACACCGCCTGGCAATCAGGAGTCCAGCATCTAAACCACTAGACTATTGCACACCGTCAAAAACGATGGCTGGAATCTAGCTTTTTAGATGAAGTCCTCATGATTACTTGGTTCATCTTCCTTTCAGCAGCAGCATGAAAGTGTGGAACGCGCTGGCTACAGTACGACGAAAGTGCTGTGGATGGCCTCAGACGAAGACTGGCACGGGTTTGTGTGTGTTTTTTCAAATGACACAATCATGTTTTAAAGGAATTTTGAATGTTGGTTTCTGATCCCCCGCCGGGATTCGAACCCTCGGCAACACTGCCTGGCAATCAGGAGTCCAGTGTCTAAACCACTAGACTATTGCACACCGTCAAAAACGATGGCTGGAATCTAGCTTTTTAGATGAAGTCCTCATGATTACTTGGTTCATCTTCCTTTCGGCAGCAGCATGAAAGTGTGGAACGCGCTGGCTACAGTACGACGAAAGTGCTGTGGATGGCCTCAGACGAAGACTGGCACGGGCTTGTGTGTGTTTTTTCAAATGACACAATCATGTTTTAGAGAAATTTTGAATGTTGGTTTCTGATCCCCCGCCGGGATTCGAACCCTCGGCAACACCGCCTGGCAATCAGGAGTCCAGCGTCTAAACCACTAGACTATTGCACACCGTCAAAAATGATGGCTGGAATCTAGCTTTTTAGATGAAGTCCTCATGATTACTTGGTTCATCTTCCTTTCGGCAGCAGCATGAAAGTGTGGAACGCGCTGGCTACAGTACGACGAAAGTGCTGTGGATGGCCTCAGACGAAGACTGGCACGGGCTTGTGTGTGTTTTTTCAAATGACACAATCATGTTTTAGAGGAATTTTGAATGTTGGTTTCTGATCCCCCGCCGGGATTCGAACCCTCGGCAACACCGCCTGGCAATCAGGAGTCCAGCGTCTAAACCACTAGACTATTGCACACCGTCAAAAACGATGGCTGGAATCTAGCTTTTTAGATGAAGTCCTCATGATTCCTTGGTTCATCTTCCTTTCGGCAGCAGCATGAAAGTGTGGAACGCGCTGGCTACAGTACGACGAAAGTGCTGTGGATGGCCTCAGACGAAGACTGGCACGGGCTTGTGTGTGTTTTTTCAAATGACACAATCATGTTTTAAAGGAATTTTGAATGTTGGTTTCTGATCCCCCGCCGGGATTCGAACCCTCGGCAACACTGCCTGGCAATCAGGAGTCCAGTGTCTAAACCACTAGACTATTGCACACCGTCAAAAACGATGGCTGGAATCTAGCTTTTTAGATGAAGTCCTCATGATTACTTGGTTCATCTTCCTTTCGGCAGCAGCATGAAAGTGTGGAACGCGCTGGCTACAGTACGACGAAAGTGCTGTGGATGGCCTCAGACGAAGACTGGCACGGGCTTGTGTGTGTTTTTTCAAATGACACAATCATGTTTTAGAGAAATTTTGAATGTTGGTTTCTGATCCCCCGCCGGGATTCGAACCCTCGGCAACACCGCCTGGCAATCAGGAGTCCAGCGTCTAAACCACTAGACTATTGCACACCGTCAAAAACGATGGCTGGAATCTAGATTTTTAGATGAAGTCCTCATGATTACTTGGTTCATCTTCCTTTCGGCAGCAGCATGAAAGTGTGGAACGCGCTGGCTACAGTACGACGAAAGTGCTGTGGATGGCCTCAGACGAAGACTGGCACAGGCTTGTGTGTGTTTTTTCAAATGACACAATCATGTTTTAGAGGAATTTTGAATGTTGGTTTCTGATCCCCCGCCGGGATTCGAACCCTCGGCAACACTGCCTGGCAATCAGGAGTCCAGCGTCTAAACCACTAGACTATTGCACACCGTCAAAAACGATGGCTGGAATCTAGCTTTTTAGATGAAGTCCTCATGATTACTTGGTTCATCTTCCTTTCGGCAGCAGCATGAAAGTGTGGAACGCGCTGGCTACAGTACGACGAAAGTGCTGTGGATGGCCTCAGACGAAGACTGGCACGGGCTTGTGTGTGTTTTTTCAAATGACACAATCATGTTTTAGAGGAATTTTGAATGTTGGTTTCTGATCCCCCGCCGGGATTCGAACCCTCGGCAACACCGCCTGGCAATCAGGAGTCCAGCGTTTAAACCACTAGACTATTGCACACCGTCAAAAGCGATGGCTGGAATCTAGCTTTTTAGATGAAGTCCTCATGATTACATGGTTCATCTTCCTTTCGGCAGCAGCATGAAAGTGTAGAACGCGCTGGCTACAGTACGACGAAAGTGCTGTGGATGGCCTCAGGCGAAGACTGGCACGGGCTTGTTTGTGTTTTTTCAAATGACACAATCATGTTTTAGAGGAATTTCGAATGTTGGTTTCTGATCCACACATGATGTGTGTGTGTGTGTGTGTGTGTGGAGGGGTGGGGGACATTCCATTTGGGGGCATATAATGGTGAGCATAAGGTCAGTGCAAGATGTGTGTTCACCTGTGATCATGGGGGAGGTTCAGGAGGCCACCTACTGGAAAATTGTTCTGTTTAGATGCTAAAAATGGCATATTTTCCTTAATTTTACCACTTTTGCCCAGTGGCCAGAATGCTATTTTGAACGTAATTTAGAAATTGTAATTTTATGTTCCCAATGCCTGCCTTATTCATTCCACTGTGCTGCTGATGGTGTAAGCAGGTTGCCAAAGAGGGAGAGGGGTGTCCAGAGAAAATAGGATGGGGGTGATGGGTGCACTCCTATTGGATCTGCCTATTTAGGTTTTCCCTCTGGAAAAGACTATTGTTTTTCTACAGATTATTATTTTTGGGTTTTTAGCTCGCCGAAGGGAGCTCAACTTACCACTGGCTGTCCGTCGTCCGGCGTCGTGAACATTTTTCAAACGACTTCTCCTCAGAAACCACTGGTCCGATTTTCACGAAACTTCATGTGGATGTTCATTACTATATGGCAATTCATGTTTGTTCAAATGAAATGGCCACGTCCCTTGGGGGCTCTGTATGGGACATAACTCTGACAGCACCTATGGATTATAGAACAATTATTAAAAAATCTTCTTCTCCAGAACCAGTGGGCAGAATCTTTTGATACTTGGTATGCAGCATCTTGATATGGGTCTGATTCAAGTTTGTTCAAATCGGCCCCCTGGATTCATATTTGGGCTCACTATAGAAGCCCAAATTCGAACTTAGTGCATTTCAGACAAATTTCTTAAAAAATCATCTTCTCCAGATCCAGCAGGCAGAATCTTTTGATATTTGGTATGCAACATTGTGGGGTCGATCTAATTCAAGCTTGTTCAAATCGGCCCTCTGGGTTCATATTTGGGCTCATTATAGGAGCCCAAATTTGAACTTAGTGCATTTCAGGCAAATTTCTTCAAAAATCTTCTTCTCAAGATCCAGCAAGCAGAATCTTTTGATATTTGGTATGCAACATTGTGGGGTGGATCTGATTCAAGTTTATTCAAATCGGCCTCCTGGATTCATATTTGGGCTCACTATAAAAGCTTGAATTCGAACTTAGTGCATTTCAGGCAAGCTTCTTCAAAAAGCTTCTTCTCCAGATCCAGCAGGCAGAATCTTTTGATATTTGGTATGCAACATTGTGGGCTGGATCTGATTCAAGTTTGTTCAAATCGGCCCCCTGGGTTGATATTTGGGCTCAGTACAGGAGCCCAAATTTGAACTTAGTGCATTTCAGGCAAATTTCTTTAAACATCTTCTTCTCAAGATCCAGCAGGCAGAATCTTTTGATATTGGGTATGCTGCATGCTTAGGGGGTGTGAGATTCAAGTTTGTTCAAGCCAAGTCCCTGGGTTCATATTTGGGCTCACTGTGGTAGCCCGAATGATAATTTAGTTCAAAATGAGGAATTTTCTGTAAAAATCTTCTTCTTCAGATCCAGCAGTCGGAATGTTTTGATATTTGGTATGCAGCATACTTAGGGGGGTGAGATTCAAGTTTGTTCAAGCCAAGTCCCTGGGTTCATATTTGGGCTCACTGTGGGTGCCCGAATGATAACTTAGGGGGGGGGGGGGTTGCCATTTCCCTAGTTCCATAAAATTTATCTCTCACAACTTCATTCCTTTGTAGTGTTGATGAACCATGTCTAACTGAATGTGACCCCAAATACTTCTTTGAACCACTTTGTTTAAATCACTTTGCCCTGTGAGCGATTAAGGCCCCTTGGGGTTTTTTTTTTTTTTTTCCTCCACATATTTTGTCCGTACGATTCAGAAGCCATTTTCGAACCGATTTTCACAGAAGTTTGCACATGCATAGAGGGGCAAAAATCTAGAAATGTACCGAAGCAGAATTTTTCAATTTAACCCTTATTTAGTCAGAATTGGCAAAAAACTGCCAAAATTGCGGTTTATCGGCACTTTCTCGAAACACGTCTTGTAGATTTTTTTTAAAACATTCATCATTGCTAGATCTGCCTGTGACACGACCATTGATACACACGACATATTTGGCGATGCATATGGTAACCCTCCACAGGCTGCCAAACATCGAAATTTTGATGAAAAAGGCCGGTTTCGGGCCCCCACAGCACCCAAATGATACAAGAAAGATAAACATAACTTCCTTTATTGGAAGTGGTATTCACCAAGGATCATTTTTGTAAGTAATAAGGGTGTTCAAAAAACCAAGCATTAATCCGTTTTGGGCTGGTTAAACAGCAATACCCCCATAAAGCTCAAAAATCCATGTTTTCTGTGGATTTCTCTAAACGAGTCTTGTAGATTTTCAAGAAAAATTGGCCACGCACAGGTCGTGGTGTGACAATAGAAGTTGCGTGAACAAAACACTCAGGTGAGCATTTGTTAACCCTCCACGGGCTGCTAAAAGTAAAAATTGTGATAAAATGGGCTGGACCAACAGCACCCAGTGGGTACGCCACAAAGAAAAGTGCCTTCTTTTATCGAGCGCACAATCTATACGGAAACATTTTTGTAAGTAGTAAGGGTATTCAAAAGTCGAAGTCTTAACCCATTTTGGACAGGCTAAAGAGAGAGACCCCTTAAAATCCCTGTTCACATTTTCCTTTAGCACGGGCTTCACCCCCTAGTTCTTGTCCGATCGTCACAAAATTTCATATGCAGGTTTGGGGTCATGTCTAGATGAGAATGTCGCGATCGGTCAACTGGTATGGCTGCCCGAGCCCGAAAACCATTAGAACAGTCTACAGGTCGTATTTATGAAGGGATTTTATTGTAACTTGGTAGGATGCCTCTGTATGATGCCTAGATGAGAACGTCCCCTTTTGGGCATGATCTGTCAACTGTGATGGCTGCCCAAGCCCAAAACCCAAAAACTTTTACACACAGTCTGCAGGTCATGTTTAATATGGAGGGATTTCATTGTAACTTGGTAGGATGACTCCTTATGATGTCTAGATGAGAATTTTCCCATTTGGGCGTGATCTGCCAACTGTTACGACTGCCCGAGCCCAAAACCTTTAGCACAGTCTACAGGTCATATTTATTGAGGAATGTCATTGTAACTTAGCGGGTTATTTTCATATAATGTCTAGATGAGAAAGTCCCCTTTTGGACGTGATTGGGCAACTGTTAAGGCTACAGGGGCCTGAAGCCCGAAAACCTTTAGCACAGTCTACAGGTCATATTTATGAAGGGATTTCATTGTAACTTGGTAGGATGACTCCAAATAATGTCTAGATGAGAACGACCCATTTTGATCACGATCATTCAGCCTTGATGGGTGTCCGAGCCCAAAAACCTTTAGCACAGGCAAAAGGTCATATTTATGGAAGGATTTCATTGTAACCTGTTAGGTTGATTCCATATAATGCCTAGATGATGACATCCCCTTTTGGTCGTGATTGGTCATCTGTGATGGCTACAGGTGCCCGAAGCCCGAAAACCGTGAGCACAGTCTACAGGTCATATTTATGAAGGGATTTCATTGTAACTTCGTAGGATCACTCCAGATGATGCCCAGATGAGATTGTCCCCTTTGGTTGCGATCATTCAACCATGATGGCTGCCCAAAGCCCAAAAACCTTTAGCACAGCCTACAGGTCATATTTATGAAGGGATTTCATTGTAACCTGGTAGGTTGACTTCATATAATGTCTAGATGAGAACGTCCCCTTTGGACACAATTGGGAAACTGATGGCTACAGGGGCCCGAAGCCCAAAAACCTTTAGTACAGTCTACAGGCCATATTTATGAAGGGATTTCAATGTAACTTGATAGGATGACTCGTTTTGGAATAATTTCACTGTAACTTGGTAACTTTTGTTGATATACGTTAACTGTGAGGACCACATACATTAACTGTGAGGTCATATTAACCCACCCCTCAGCTCTTTAGTACAGTGTACACCTCATATTATTTTTATCAAAAACATGGCATACAGGGAACCGAAATGAACATATTCCCAATTATCACTATTCTTGTCTTATTTCATAATCCTTTCATAAACTTTGGACATTATCCTTTTCATCAAACACAACACACAAGTTAAGCTACAGTGTCATTGACACTTTCATTGTAAGTAATAAGGGTATTCAAAAAACGAAGCGTTAACCCCTTTTGTGGTGGTTAATAGTGATACCCATCAAAAACTTAAAAAATTCATGTGTTTCCTGGATTTCTTTACAAACATCTGGTAGGGTTTTCAAGAGAAAATGGCCATTGATAGGTCTTGATGTTACATTACCAGTTGCATGGATAAATTATTCCTGTAAGCATTTGCTAACCCTCCATGGGCTGCTAAATGTCAAAATTTTGAAAAAATAGTCTGTTTTTGGACACCAACAACATCAAATGGGAATGCCACAGAGAAACATAACTTCTTTTACCGGATGCAAAACTGACAGAGAAACATTTTTGTAGGTAGTAAGGGTATTAAAAAATCGAGGTCTTGACCCATTTTCGACTGGTTAAGGAGATATACCCATTAAAAGCTTAAAATTCCCAATTTCTGAGGATTTCTCAAAAAAATCTGGTAAGTTTTCAAGAAAAATTGACCATTAGCATGTCTTGGAGTGACATTACAAGTTGCATGGACAAAATATCCATGTAAGCATTTGTTAGGCGGAGGCCGCCTAGCATAGACATTTTGAGAAAATGGTCTGGCCTTGGGTTCCCATGACACCCAATGTGTACCTGCGAGATAAACAACCTTCTTTCTTTTGTGGGAAGTGGAATCACCGAGGATAATTTTTGTAAGTAATGAAGGTATTCACAAAACCAAGTATTAACCCGTTTCGGGCTGGTTACAGATCGATACCCCTCAAAAGGTTAAAAATTCATGTTTCTCTAAAAGCATCTCGTAGATTTTCAAGAAAAATTGGCCATTCTCAGATCTTAGTGTGATATTACAAGTTGCATGTACAAAATATTCCAGTAAGCATTTGTTAACCCTATACAGGTTCTCAAACATCAAAATTTTGATAAAATGGGCTGGGTTTGCATACCCACATCACCCAAAGTTAAGAGGAGAGATCAACATAAGTGAAAGTTATATGGGTATTCAAAAACAACCCTTAACTCCGTTTTGGCCTAGGTAAACAATGATACCCATCAATTGCTTACATTTAAAGTTCACCCTGGATTTCTCGGAAAACATCTTGGAAGATTTTGAAGAAAAAATAGCCATTCGCAGTTCTTGGTGTGGCATTACAAGTCGCATGGAAAAATATTTCTGTTAGCACTTGTTAACCCTCTAAAACTGCCAGACATCAATATTTTGGATACATTTGAGATAAAATGCACCATTTTCAAATAGCCACAACACTCAGTGGGTATGCGTCAAACATAACTCCTTTTGTCGGTCATTAACTTGTCGGGCGACGATATTGATATTAACCCTCTCCACCATTAATGATGATTTTTACGTCAACCTTTTTTTTTTATCAAACTGAGTCATTTGAGACAACTATACCCACCTTTCTCATAACATCAATAAAGGAATTTCAGTGAGACAATTAAAAACAATTCATCAAACACTCTGGGCTCATGAAAAATCATGGAATCTCATCTGGAAAAGCCATGATTCTCCAGAATCATAAAGTCTAGTCCCCTCTAAGCTTGTAACAGGAGACTGGTGAATTAGTACTACAGATTGAACAATTGTGAAACTCTTTGGTATAATCATACTGGAACTTTTGGACAACCTGGGAACAGGGGACTGAGAGTGGATGGCACACGTAAATTGAATGAAGGCATTTGGTATCAACAGATGTCTTTTATTTGCTTATCAAATAACATGTTTCAATCGATATCATCGTTGTCTTCACTTTCTCTGGTAGACTTGGATTAAGTTACGGCTCCATATACCATACTCTGTTTGAATTTGCAGGTGTCCATATATCGAGCCACATAGTATGCCAGGGATGAACTACAACCTTTGTAGAACGATGAAAAGGGTGGCATCATCCATGATTAAGCGTGGCCATAACCAACCACACACTCAAAAATCCATATGCATGGGTATTTAATAAACCTGTAATGATGGATGAACTCTGATGAGAAAACGCTGTTCAAAAAACGAATTATGTAAACGTGTGAGTTTTGAATTTAAAGCACACACATTCAAAACTGATCAAATTATAATACTGCACGAATTCAGATATGAGTAAGATAAATTAATTAAATTAACACAAAGTACACAGATATTTAGATCAGTGGCTATCATAAGCTAAGCCAATTAATAAATGCCCAATGGCCAAATTCATTTTAAGTCTTATTTTGAAAAAATTATCACCACTAAAACTTATATTCATTGAAGGTAATATATTGATTAAGCTTTTTAGCTTGCCTGACTTTCAGTCTGGGGAGCAATAGTGATCACTCACCATCCGTCGTCCGTGAACATGGTGTTTGCATCTTCTCCTCCCAAACCGCTGAACCAATTTAATTGATATTTGAGATAATAGTTTGTTATGACATCGCATTTTGATTTTGTTCAAATCAAGTTGCCTCGCCTCTCAGTAGGGCCACGCCCAAAAAGTGTGCTTAAATCTTAAAAAATCTTCTTCTCTTGAACCAGCAGTAGCAGAGACTTGATATATGGTGTGCAGCCTCCTTTTGAGGTGTAGACTCAGATTTGTTCAAGAGAAGTTCGAGGAGCTATACTCGCCCAAAAAAGAAAGTGTGCATTGCAGAAATTGATCACAAACTCCCAAAAAATAATTTCGTAGGTGTAAAGAGTGTTAACCTGTTCATGAATAAGTTATATTGAACACAAAAACAGCTTTCCCCGTTAAAATTGCATTAACGTTAAATGACGTGCTGCACGTTTGTGAAAAGGCATGTTTTGCACGTGGAGAGTCTGAAAATTCATGCAGCAGTGTGAATCCTTGGGTATTTAAACACTAAAGTAAGGCCTACCTATCGTTCACATTCAAACTTGCGCTGCTGTTAAAACGACTCCACATTTGCATGCCAAGATTGACAATGAATCAACTTCTCCTTGCCCTGGGTATGATTAGAGCTGGCAGAACACAGAGTGGTTGCCCAGCATTTGAACTGCCACCGTAACACTGTAGACAGGCTAGTCCATGGACATGCACAACATGATGACGTTCGAGACCGACCCCGCTCCGCGAGACCCCGAGTTACCACCCCTGCACAAGATAGGTATATCCGTGTCGTCCATCTCCGGAACCGGCAACAAACGACAACGACGACAGCCAGGAACATCCCTAACCTGAGACGGATACATCCTCAAACAGTAATCAACCGGCTGAGAGAATACGGCTTACGTCCTCGAAGACCTGCAATTCGTCCGATTTTGACGTTACGTCACGGCCCCGGCGTCATTCTACAGCAGGACAACACCCGACCCCATGCAGCTCGTGTTGTTCAACAGTATCTGCAGCAACAACAAGTGGATGTTCTTCCCTGGCCCGCAAATTCGCCCGATATCTCACACATTGAGCATGTATGGGACGAAATGAAATGTCAGCTACGCTGGCTTCCACATGCACCGTCAATGCTTGTGGAACTCCAAAGACAGCTTATCAGAATATGGAACAACATCCCACAACACTTCCATGCTAACTTGTTCGCTTCCATGAGGCATAGATGCACAGCAGTAGTCGATGCAGACGGAGGTCATACCAGATATTGAGTGTGTGACTTTTGTGTTTGACCCTTAGTGTCTTTGACTCACCATGGCACCAAGAGTATTCGTCGTAGCGTAATGAAATTTCTCTTGTTGATCACAAATGGATTCATCTGTGATTGAATAAAATTTCCATGAATGAAAATGATATATATCTTTTTTTAGTGTTATTTTTTAGCATGCACACTTTCTTTTTTGGGAGAGTATATTTTTCCCTTTGTTAATAATAATTTCAACCTGAAAAATTGCATGAAAAAATGCCAAAACCAGTCATTTTCAGCCACCTAGCAGCCTCAAAAGCAGAATTTTCCCACCAAAGCCACCTACACACCCCTGGAGCAGAGCATCCCCTGTTTCTAAAATGCAAAAAAAAAATTTATATGTTTCTGTCTTATTTTTTAGTTACCTGTCTGGTAACAAACCCGTGTAAAAATTACATTTTAAAAATAGCCATTTTTTTTAAGCCACTGTTTCCCACAATTCATCTGGTAATTTACTCCTATGTATCAGACTCCAACTTTGGGACCAAAACTTCAAATTCTCTTGTCCAACAAAAAGCCTAAAGTAATCATATATCAGATACTTAAAATATATCTCTATTTTACATGGCCTTAGTTTCAACATATGCCCTATGTTTAGAACTTCACCCCTGTGCAATAGCGTGAAACTGTAGAGCAGAACCTGATTGCATTATTCTTGTGTGAGTTATGGCCCTTGGAAATATGGAAAAGCACCAAAATATCAGTTTTCCCGACTTTTTTTTTAAACTCTTCAACGGAATGATTTCATTTTTGGTAACCTGCTATAGAACGATGACTTACAGATCAAGTTTCATTTGCACTCTGTCCATCCCTCAGTCTGTCAGTCAGTCTGTCAGTCACACTTTAGTTTTCCAGACTATTTTTGGAAATGCTTCAACGGAATGATTTCATTTTTGGTAACATACTATAGAACGATGACTTACAGATCAAGTTTGAGTTTCGTGCTGGTTGCATTATTCTTGTGTGAATCATGGCCCTTGGAAATATGGAAAAGCACCAAAATATCAGTTTTCCGGACTTTTTGGGGAAATGGTTCCACTTAGTATTTATTTATTGGTGTTTAAGGGCACATACTTATGCACAATGGCTAATCATGACTGTGACAGTTTTACGGGTGGAGGAAGCCGGTGTACCCAGAGAGAACCACTGAGCATTGGCAAGCAACTGTCAGCTCCTCAACATTCTAATTCTGCTTAAGCTCCACTCAAGCAGGATTAGAGTGGTTGAAGACATGTGCGCCATCGATGTGCAGTACGCCTTAGTACACGGCGTCATCGTGCCCCCATGTAGGCAACTGGGATAAAGTGCCTTGCCCAAGGACGCAATGCAGGTCGTCCCGGACGGGGATCGAACTCTGGACCTCTAGCATAGAAGTCCAACAGTCTACCTCTGAGCCACCGCGCTCCTGTTCCACTTAATAATTTGATTTTTGGTATTTGATTTTAGAGTGATGAGATATAGATAATGTTTAAAATTCATGCTGATCACATCTAGATTATAACATTTGTATAATTATTAATGCTCATTAGTCCGGTAGGGGACATTGTATTTCTTCAGCGATACGTGAGCTCTTGTTATGGGGGGTGGGGGGGGGGGGGAGATTTTTGCCCCACCCAAAATTTCTGTTTTCCAAACCGAGAGGCAGATTTGATTAATTTATGCCCAAAAAATTTTTCCTGTTCGCCCCCATGGAAACCACAGGTGCTAAAAATAGAAAAAAATTAAAACGCCCATATCTCCAAGACTACACAGCACTGAGAATTCTTATTTGGTGTGAAGCTTCCTTAGGACCAACAGAATGGAATGGTCCAGAAAAATTGCTATCGGTTTTATCATGGGGTACTTTTCTGGGACTTCGAAAAAGTGCTGAGTCAGCATTTTGTAACACTGTGGGTAATGGGAAAAACATGTAAGACTACTTTTCTCCCAAACCACTGCTCCAAAAGCTTTCAAATTTCACATTTAACATCTTTGGAAGATTGTTTCACATGTTTATTGGAATCAATTCCCTGGGTCCATATTTGGGCTCTCTATGGGAGCCCAAGTGTTTAAATTAATGCAGTATGAGGAATATTCTTTAAAAATCTTCTTCATCAGAGCATGCTTTGGAGGGTGAGATTCAAGTTTGTTCAAGCCAAGTCCCTGGGTTCATATTTGGGCTCACTGTGGGAGCCTAAATTATAACTTGGTTCAAAATGAGGAATTTTCTTTAAAAAATCTTCTTCTTCAGATCCAGCAGTCGGAATGTTTTGATGTTTGGTATGCAGCATCCTTAGGGGGGTGAGATGCTCGTTTGTTCAAGCCATGTCCCTAGGTTCATATTTGGGCTCACTGTGGGAGCTCGAATTGTAACTTAGTTCAAAATGAGGAATTTTCTTTAAAAATCTTCTTCTTCAAAACTAGGAGGCGGAATGTTTGGATATTTGGTATGAAGGATACTTAAAGAGGTGAGATTCAAGTTTGTTCAAGCCAAGTCCCTGGGTTCATATTTGGGCTCCCTCTGGGAGCCCAAATTATTACTTAGTTCAATATGAGTAATATTCTTTAACCCTTTACCGAACGAATCACCTGCATCCGCCCGCGTAATATGTAAATTCAGAAGCTGAAAAATATTATTTTTCGAAAATTTTCAACAAAACCATATCATGTTGCCCCTCTTTGGAATGAGCTCATTCCAAAGAGGGGTCCCATGATATGGTTTTGTTGAAATTTTTTGAAAAAATTTAAAAAATGATATTTAAAATAATAAATTTTGAAATCGTCTGCATTGGGTAAAGGGTTAAAAATCTTTTTTTTTTTAGATCCACTGGTCAGAATCTTTGGTGTAAGCTTTTCTTAGGAGGGGCAGATGCAACTTGTCAAAATCAATTCCCTGGGTTGATATTTATGCTACCATGTCAGGTGGTTTATATCCCCACTTTCGAAGAAAATGGGGGGTATACTGGATTACATGCATCTGTCCATCTGTGTGTAGATGCATCCGTGCATCCGAGAATATTCATAAGTTTCATTCCTACTGTCACAGTCCCATTCACTAAACTACTTCTCAAATTTATTTTATGAAGTGGGACATTTGAAGAGCTTGACTCAATATCCGATACTAGAACTTGTGCCCCTGTAGTACTTTCTTCAGAAAATGGCAAAATGCCTTCTAACATTAAAGGCTGAGTAGCCCCTGTGTCTCTCAGTATTTTTATTGGTAAGGAACAGTGCTTATCCCCCTCAAGGCAAACAAAGCCTTCAGAAATAAATGGCTTATAATTTTCTAAAGCATCTTGCTTTATTATGTAATTTTCAGGGCATGGAGCACATGCTAGTGCATTCTGTGAAGTTGACTCATTTTTAGCTCAACTTTGGCGAAGCCAAATTTGAGCTTATGCCATGGCCAGTCGTCCGTCTGTCCGTCAACAATTCAATACGGCTCGGGCTAGAGGCTGTATTTTTTAACCAATCTTTACGAAACTTCTTGGGTACCTTTGTTATGACCATGGGACGAGAACGAGTGTTTTGGGGTCCGAACCGAAATTCAAGTTGGCCGCTGGCGGCCATTTTGTACAGACTTATGTGCAGTCAGATTTTTGCGCAGAACTTCCTTATGAAAGTGCTGATTTGAATAATTTTTTTATGAATGTTTAGTACCATGGGATACATCACATATAATATGGGTTTTTTCTCGTACGTAAATTATGCAAATTAGACTAACTTTGATGTATTTAGTGTTACTTTCAGCACTGTAAGTGCAAATGCCAATACGGCTTGGGCTAGAGGCCGTATTTATAAACCGATCTTTACGAAACTTCTTGGGTACCTTTGGTATCACCGTGGGACAAGAACGAGTGTTTTTGGGTCCGGTCCGAAATTCAAGATGGCCGATGACAGCCATTTTGTACAAAATTAGATGCAATCAGATTTTTGCACAGAACTTTCATATGAAAGTGCTGATTTGAATAATTTTTTGTGTGAATGTTTAGTACCATGGCATACATCACATATAATACGGGTTTTTTTCTCGTGCAGAAATTATGCAAATTAGATGAACTTTGATTTTTTCAGTGCTACTTACCGGTACACACAGTAAGTACACATGTCAATACGGCTCGGGCTAGAGGCTGTATTTATGAACCGATCTTCACGAAACTTATTAGGTACCTCTGTTATCAACTTGGGATGAGAACGAGTGTTTCTGAGTGTGATCCAAAATTCAAGATGGCTGCCAGTGGCCATTTTGTACCGAAATTACGAATAATCAGTTTTTTATACACAACTTCTATACGGTTCAGGCTAGAGGCCGTATTTATGAACCGATCTTTACGAAACTTCTTGGGTACCTTTGTTATCACCATGGGATGAGAACGAGTGTTTTAGGGTGTGGTCCGAAATTCAAGATGGCCACCAGCAGCCATTTTGTATCAAAAGTGCAATCAGTCTTTTGTACAGAACTTCTGTATGAAAGTTCTGATTTGAATAAATTTTTGTATGAATGTTTAGTAAAATGGAATACATCACATATAGTATGGTTTTGTTTCTCGTGCAGAAATTATGCAAGTTAGATGAATTTTGATTTATTTAGTGCTACTTATACACTGTAAGTGCACATGTTAATACGGCTCAGGCTAGAGGCTATATTTATCAATCGATCTTCACGAAACTTCTTGGGTACCTTTGTTATCACCTTGGGACGAGAACGAGTGTTTCTGAGTGCGGTCCAAAATTCAAGATGGCTGCCAGTGGCCATTTTGAACCGAAATTAGGTCCAATCAGTTTTTTGTCACAACTTCTGTACAGCTAGTATTTATGAACTGATCTTCACAAAACTTCTTGGGTACCTTTGTTTTCACCTTGGGACAGGAATGAGTGTGTTTTGGGATGCCTTTGTTATCACTGTGCTATGAGAACAAATATTTTGGGGTTCAGTCTGACCCACTCTGGGACTCAAAGATTTCTTTTCTAGTTTAGCATCTGACTGTCACCCACCTTTACAATACTTTACCTATACATTTGTTACAGCCTACGGTCAGTATTTATGTACAGGCCGTTACAATACTTTATATGGACCTTTGTCATCAGGTCATGACCTAGATGTTTGTCATTGCTGTGTCACATACTATACATGTACATGTCTTGACAAGTTGAGCTACAGTGTCATTGACACTTTCATTCCTTTTTAACAGCCAACAGAATCAGATAGTTAATGCCCTGGATTCTTACAACAATTACATGTTATAGTTGAACTGTTGGGTCGTAATGGTGTAGGGCTGGCGTACCATGCGATTTGGACATAAAAATTTTCGGTTGATAAATTTTATTAGTCCCCTACCGGCATTGCTGAAGGGGACTATAGGTTTGCACTCTGTCCATCCATCAGTCTGTCAGTCACACTTTAGTTTTCCGGAGTTTTTTTTGAAAAGCTTTAATGGAATGATTTCATTTTTGGTAAACTACTATAGAACGATGACTTACAGATCAAGTTTGAGTTTCATGCTGATTGCATTATTCTTGTGTGAGTTATGGCCCTTGGAAATATGGAAAAGTGCCAAAATATAAGTTTTCCGGACTTTTTTTTTGGAAACGCTTCAACGGAATGATTTCATTTTTGGTAACCTACTTTTGAACAGTGACTTACAGATCAGGTTTCATTTGCACTCTCTCCATCCGTCAGTCTGTCAGTCATACTTAGTTTTCCGGACTTTTTTTGGAAATACTTCAACCGAATGATTTCATTTTTGGTAACCTACTGTAGAACGATGACTTACAGATCAAGTTTGAGTTTCATGCTCATTGCATTATTCTTGTGTGAGGAAATATGGAAAAGCACCAAAATATCAGTTTTCCAGACTTTTTTGGAAATGCTTCAATGAATTCATGCTCATCACATCTGGGTTATAACATTTGTATAATTATTAATGCTCATTAGTCCGGTATTATTATTGGAGTTAGGTGTCAATGAGGGACTGACTGTATGGACAGGATTTCTTCGCTCTGTTGAGGGCTGACTTTCTGTTTTTTTTTAGGTCCCTGTCGGCCGTCTGGGTTCTGTTGTGTTCCCACCGGTTCTTTTTTCTGCCACCTTTCTCTTGTAGTTGGGGTGTTGTATCTGTTGAGTTCACCTTTTTCTCCTACTGCTCTCACCGCTGTTATGTCCAGTAATGTTTCTTTAGTGCAATGCATTTTCCTCTCGCTTTTGGTGCGTTCTCGTGGCCATTCCTCCTGAACCCACAGGGAGGGGGGGGGGGTGGAACTCTATCATTTCGGGACCTCCCGACACGACCACATCTGATGAGAGTTATACCCCCTCCATGGGGGATGTGCAGCTCCTCCCGCACCCATTTTAGCTGGCCTCAGCTTATCCCTGCAGGGGTCTGCAGCGATGTCTGTAGTGTGGATGTGGGGTATCGGCCTCAGCCTTCCCCGACTTCAACTTGGCGAAGTCGGAAGTGGCTGCCAACCGAACCCCCCTGCTGTATACCTCCCCCCCACCTCCACCCCTGACCATTAGCTTGAAATTCTTTAAAAAGAGTTTTCAAGGACCACATTGACAAAACCTGGAGATGGTAAAAGTGGGCAGTTCCAATCAAAATCGCCTCAGCACAGACATTTTGTCCTAAGTTGAGTATTGTTCTGGGATGATTCGTCCAAAAAAGCTGATTTTGGGGGGGGGGGGAGACCTTTCAAGTGTTTTCAAAGGAACATATTAGGCCCCCCACAGTTGGAACCCTGTTCAATGAACTTGAAATTATTTTTTAAACAAATTCCTTGTGAATCACCAGTCACAATGCTTTGAGATGTGGTATTCACATTCTTTTAGTTAGAGAGATTCAACTTTGTTCACAGAATATTTTTAGCTCACCTGACTGCAAGTCAATGGGAGCTATTGCCATCACTTTTGTCCATCATTCGTCGTCCGTCGTCCATTAACTTTTCACAAACTTGACATCTTCTTCACAACCAGGCCAAATTCAAATATATATTGCACAGACCATCTATGGGGTATACCCTTTCTATTTTAAGTCGAGTTGTGACGAAGTCAAACTCTACTTATAGTTTGATGAATGGCGGGCGGGCGGGTGGTTTGGCAGGCGGTTGGGCTTTTGTAAACATTTGGTTTCCAGATGATAACTTCATAATGGTTCGGCTTCATAGGTAGGTTGGCCTCAATGAGAGGAAGAACCATATTTATTTTTGTCAGTGAAGGTCACAGTGACCTTGAACATACTAAATCATAAACAATTGGTTTCCGGATGATAACTTGACTACATGTATGGTTGAACCCACATTCATGAAACTTCATATGTAGGTTGACCTTCCTGAGGGGAAGAACCCTATTTATTTTGGACTCTCTGGGTCAAAGGTCAAGGTCACAGTAACCCTGAACATAGTAAATTAAAACAATTGGTTTCTGGATGATAACTTGATAATGGTTTGACCCACATTCATGAAACTACACAGGTAAGTTGGCATCGATGAAAGGAAGAACCCTATTTATTTTGGACTTGCTGGGGTCAAAGGTCACAGAGACCTTGAACATAGTAAATCATGAACAATTGTTTCCGGACGATAACTTGACTGTGTTTCAACCCACATTCATGAAACATCATATGTAGGTTGGACTTCTTGAGAGGAAGAACCCTATTTATTTGAACTCACTAGGTCAAAGGTCAAGGTCACATTGACCCTGAACATAGTAAATCAAAAACAATTGGCATCTGGATGATAACTTTATAATGATTCGACCCACTTTCATGAACCTTCATAGTAGGTTGGCATCAGTGAGAGGAAGAACGCTATTCATTTTATACATGCTAGGTCAAAGGTCAAGGTCATTGACCTTCAACATTGTAAAATCGTGAACAATTGGTTTCCGGATGATAACTTGATAATAGTTTGACACACATTCATGAAGCTTCATAGTTAGGTTGGCCCAGGTGAGTGGAAGACCCTATTTATTTTGGACTTGCTAGGTCAAAGGTCAAGGTCACAGTGACCTTGAACCTAATGATAAACAATTTGTTTCCAGATGATAATTTGACAATGGTTTCACCCACGTTCATGAAACTTCATAGGTAGATTGGCATTGGTGCAAGGACGAGTCCTATTTGGAGTAAACCTTTTCCCCTTTGTTCAAATGAAGCAGCTGCCATCTTCAGGCTGGTGGAATGTACTCTTCTGATTTTTCCCTCCAAATTACTTTATCCCTGAGTGTGGAGTTAATGCTCCATAATCTTAATATGCTTTTAAATTCCTCTTTTTATAAGCTACTTGCAATAATGCTTAAATTTCTTGTTTGGAACTTACTTTAGTGATGCAGATTCACTTTTTTCAAAGAAATTCAGTGAGTCAAAATTGGTGCTACACTCAATATTTCTATTTTCAGATTCAATGGGCAGATGTGAACCATATTTGTCATGTAGTATATAACTGGATCATAAGTATTTCAATTATGCCAGAATTTAAAAAAAAAAATTTTTTTTTGGGGGGGGGGGGGGGTAGGGGGGGCGGGGGGTGGGGGGGGGGGGGTTGAGGGGTAAAGGGAACCACAGTAGTTGAAAACAAAACAAAAATTCACAGAACAGAGTTTGCTAGAAAGCTTTCCTTGGACAAGCAGAAATGTATGGCAAAAAAATTTGTGTCATAGCAAATCAAAAAATTGCTCCTGCTGCTAATCACTCACTGATACACTTATCACTTTTGACAACTTGAGCGAGGTGAGCATTTTAGGCTCACTTGAGCCTCTGGCTTAAATAATCTACATGTTAATTGTATATGTAGATCTGATTGAAATCTCGAGTCTGTAGGAGAGCTTTCCAATAAATCTTAAGTCAAGACAAGTTTGGTATTTGTTTGTTTAAATTATAAAAATATGTCATATGGCTTAAGAAAGTTGAGGATATGTTTCTCAGGCCCTTCTGCATAGTCATGGCCATTTAAAATGGTTTATGTCTGATATTTTACCCATGTAAATAAAATTTATAAATTTGTCCCTTAAATGCAAGAAGGATTTGCAATGCTTTAACATTGAGAAGCCTTCTTGCACTCAAGGGATGAAATGCACCACCACCCATGCTATTCTGTAGATTATGAGGCCTAAAACATAAAAAAACAAGAATATAAACTTTTGATGGCAAAGAAATAATTACAAAAATAAAAAATGAAATAAAAAAAATGCCTGCCGCATGCAATTTAAAAAAAAAACTGGTACGAGAAACAGAAGATCTATCTTGTGGGGCCTAAAAAATGGTTTTATAAGAATTGTTTTCAAATGTTCATATAAACTTCCATTAAGTTAAAAAAAAATTATACTAGTCATTATGTCAAGCACAAATGAATTTGTCTGTGAAACATGTAAATTGCGCCTGTCATGTGACCTGATGATATGAAAATTTTGCCAATCAGGTTATTGCCCTGGTGGTGGTCGAGGTATAAGGGCCAGATACCAACCAGCCTGGATGGTTTAGATCTAGTGATAAATCAGATGCTCTTTGTGCTAGATAAAAACTGACAGATCAAGTCTTGGCAGTGCTTGTTTATTGTGGTATTAAAATAAGCTCTGTTTTATTGTAAAAATATAGGATCTGGTAATACCAATACCGGAGGTAGAAGTCCTCTAAAATTGGCAACATAGGTATAAACGATTGGCTGGATTTTACTGTATATCCATGTTGCAGTCAAGATTAGCCGTTGTGCAGAATTTGTGATCGTAAACACCAATAAAAAAATAAATTGGTGCTATTGACGAGTTGGTGGCATTTTGTGTGCAGTGGTGAAGCATGATGGATGTTTGAAGCACTCTGAGGTGGAATCTGGACTGTAATTCACAGGTGCTGAATTGTCCAAGAACATGAGAGTAGGGTAGTTGTCAAGGCATAAGTTCCATTTACCAGCCAGCCTGATTGATCCAGACCTCCATGTCCAGTGGTAAATTGGTTGCTTTGTGTACAAGAGGTCGATGGTTCTAGCCTCGCCTTCCACACTTCTCTCTCAATCTGTTACACCTCAAGTGTTGACAAGGCCCTGGTTTTATATTTTTTGTTCAGGATTCAGAGTCCCTTCCAAATCTTTTGCCAATTTGTCTATTCATACATATACATTTACCTTGAAAATGTGCAGTGTGTGCGATTTGAATGTTTTTAGTGACCTGATATCATTCATACACATTATACACATTATCAGTGTCCCAGAATAAGTTTTATTTTGTGAGTTCCTATCAGTAAGCTGACTTGACCTTTAGGGTATAGATGACATACTTATCATAAAAAAGTACAAGCAACATGTATATGAACACAAGGCATCCATCAACATTGTACATGCACACCTAAGTAAATCACAATGCGGAAACAGGTACAATACGGCCTACAACAAAGTGTACCATTGAAACAGGTAAAATATAATGGAAGAGATTGTGGTGTCTACTTTTGACCACACTACGCCTTTGCCTACAAAATAAATCTGGGAAAAGTGTAGGCGAAAACACAATTTCAGGATAGTGATATTAACTCTTTGACTTCTAGTGGTGTCTTCCATACCAGCTCAATGGCAGCCATGAGAAGAGTCCATATTCATTATTTGGGGTAGACCACTCAATATTTTCAACGTGCAGCCCCAAGGCTGTACGTTGAAAATATTGATTGGTCTACCTCACACATTTACTGAACATCCATCCTTTTTAATGACATTATGATGTATCGTGTTCCTGGCCGGAAAAGCTGCGGCTCGGGTTCAAAGGGTTAAGAGTGAGTGCCTAATTTACCCGTGGAAACTAGGCTTTTCCTGCTTGTACATCAGTGATAAAAAAACGAATTACTTTTCAGTTTGGAATATTAATAATGAGAGTGGTTAGTAAATTATCAAAACACTGTGCAGTATTTATTGAGTTTAGAAATCCTATCTTGCTCTGTTTTCACATCAGTGATGAAAAATAAATTATCTTTTAGTACAGTACAGTGGCCGTGGACTGGTCATAATCCATGTGTGGGCAGTGATGTACACGCATGTGTTTACCAGGTAATTATCATCAGCAAAATTTTAATTTATTAAATATTAATTAAAGCATTAATTAAATTTTGAAAATTATCCCTATAATTAGTGTTTGGAATCTAAGAATATTGCATCTGTGGAAATATTGCCCACCCTTGTAAAGTGAAAAGGCCACAGCAGCCATTCTATAAAAGCAGATGGTTGTAAAATTGTATCAAAATTTTGTAGACGGTGACTCCTTCAGCAGTTTGGAACCACCACAACAATATTGGTCTAAGAACCATATTCAGCATGCTCATCCCAACATATTTGGTTTTGTGAGTGTTCTTCACAAGTTTGAAAAGGCACAGAAAAACAAACTCTGCGAACAATATATGGTGAACGCCCTCCTTCTGTGTCATGAACTTGACCTGAGACTTCAAAGACTTGAAGATCAGTTAGCTGCACATATACCTAAATATTTTTTAAAATGTTACAATAAAACAGGTTACTATTCAACTTTTTATTGGGGTTTTAACGACACTTTTGACACCAATGGCCATATTGTGTCAAGACAGTTTTATGGGTGGAGGAAGCTGGAGTACCCAGAGAGAACCACCGAGCGGCAGCCAATAACTTCAGACTCCCTAACGTACTAACTCCACACAAGCAGGGTTAGCATTGGTTAAAGATAAGTGAACCATCGATGGGCAGTACACCCATGGGGGCAATCAGGTTGAAGTGCCTTGCCCAAGGACACAATGCAGTTACCCTGGCAGGGATTGAACTATTGACTTTGGGGTTTGAGTCCAATGCCATAACCACTAAGTCACGGCACCCCTGTTGCTATTCAAATGATTGACAAATGATTGCCTATGTAAATCTTGTGCCATTCAGTCAACAATCTGTCCATTTTCCATGGGAAAATCAGATGATAACAGTTAAAAATTATTATCCCAATCATTGCATTTTTACCCAATTTATTTTGTAGGTGAAAGTGTACTATTGGCAAAAATAGTCCAAACCAAACAGAGAACTCAAAACTGTGGGGATGAATTGCCCTGAATTCCCCCTCCCCTCCCCCTCAACATTTACACAGATTTATGATGCACAGTGGAGCCACATAACTCTTAGCCTGCTGAATATTTTCAAATATTTTTCATCAAATCTACTCACGGCTGCTTCAGAGCAGCCATGACTAGATTTGATAAATAATTTATGAAAGTTTGATTCAGGAACAATGTCAATACAGTTTGTAGAGGAAGATGGGGTTAAATGTGTTTAAATGTCACTTATTTTAGTGGAAAGATATTTCTAGTTCTGGGCATGAACATCTGCCAGCAGCATGCATGGAGTTAATTGGATATCTCCTAATTGAATAATCCTGTTAATGGAATATAACTTCGAAAAACCAAACCATTTACCATACTCTCTGTACAAATTTGACATGTTTAATATATCTTGTTTGGCAGAGCTCCATGATTTCTGCCAAACAAGATGGAATAAATGCTCACTGAGTTCATCACTAGAAAACAGGGTAACAACCAAATTTCTGTTAATTGAATATTCCTGTTGAATTGAATATTTCTGTGGGCAAATTGGGTATTCAATTAACAGGAATCCCCCATTGTTTTAGAAGCACATAAAGTACATGTGCTAGTAATCTGTTAGCTAATGGATTATCAGGCAGGCTGAATATAAAAAGTTATTGTGATTGATTGATGGTAAGGGTCTGAGGTTTGTGACTCAGAGCTTATGTTAGACCAAGATTTGAAGCATTGGGGCTGAACATATGCTCCGAGCTGCAAACCTCAGACTGTTCCAATAAGACTATATCCATAACCCCAAACCTACATGGTGAAATGAATAAGACAGCTTTTAATGATCACAAGTTTAGTACATAAACCTGTTGTGCACCCCACAATGGTACTGGACAACTAATCAATAAATGAGATAAAGGTCGAGGTCACTCCATCTTGGTTGAAATTGTAAACTGATTTGTAATTTAAGCAACACTTCATTCAAAGCATTGTCTGCTGCATGTGTGAAAACTTTGCAAAATGAAGTGGTTTGTATGTCATTCTGTTGATGGAATAATTATGAAATGGGCAATGTCATTTCAAATATTTCATGTCTTGGCATCAGACAATAACATATGCTATGGGAGCCGTAAACATAGAAAAAACTAAATGTGCACTCGTCCAATCAGAGTGAGAGGATTTTAGTTTTATTGGAACATAATATTTTCAGGACACATAAAAAGCGTCAAGTTTCCTGAACCGATGGGCTGATTTGAACCAAATTTGGCATGTAGTATAAGTGGAACATAACTACTTGATTAATGCCCCAAATCTTATTTCGCTACCCCATGGGCACCCCAGGAACTAATAATGGAAAAAGATTCGAATACCAATATTTAAAAAAACTGCACAGACCAGAATATTGTTTTTCAGTGTGAAGCTTCCTTAGGACCCATGGAATTAGATGAACCCACAAAGTTGCTATCGATTTTGTCATGGGGTGCCCTGTGGGGATGCCCATTTTAACACTGTTGGCAATTGGAAAATTCTGAGTCTTTATCTTTCTTGTGCTCCATCCCAAAAAGTTACTATTCCCCTTGGGGTGGAGTTAATGCTTCATAAGCCTAAAATGCTTTAAAAATCACCCTCTCATAAGCCACTTGCAATAATGCTTTGATTTTGGTATGGAACTTAATTTGCAGATTCACCTTTTTTCAAAGGAACTCAGTAGCTCAAAATTTGGGCACCACTCCAAATTTCTGTTTCAAGAACCAAATGGCTGATTTGAAACAAATTTGTCATGTGGTATAACTGGGTCATAAATACTTTTTTTGGTCTTTTTTTTCCTTATCATAGGTCAATTCAAGTTTGTTCAAATCAGGTTGCCATGCCCTCAGGGGGCACCACAGAGGGCATAATTCTGCTCCCATAAATTTCTGTCCAAAATTCAACAAAATATTCTTCAGATCCCCCAGTCAGCATCTTTTCATATTTGATATACAACATCTCTTGGGGTGTCAGATTCAGATTTGTTCAAATCGCTTCCCTAGGTTAATATTGGGAGCCCAAATTTTAACTTCGTTCAATATGTGGAATATTCTTGAAAAATCTTCTTCTTCAGATCCCCACCCAATGTGCAATTTGAGGAAATTTCTTTAAAAATCTTCTTCAAATCCACCAGTCAGAATCCTTTCATGTTTGATATACAACATCTATAGGGGAGGGGGGGGGGGGGGGCAGTTTCAAGTTTGTTCAAATCGAGTCACTGGGTTATTATTTGGGCTCCCTATGGGAGCCCAAATTTTAAGTGTGCAATGCGTGGAATATTCTTTAAAAAACTTCAGATTCAGGAGCCCGAATTTTTTAACTTAGTGCAATATGAGGAAATTTCTTTAAAAATCTTCTTCAGATCCATCAGTTCTCAGAATCCTTTAACATTTGGTATGGTGGGGTGGGGGGGGGGGGGGGGGGATTAAAATTTATTCAAAAAGGGTCCCGGGGTTGAAAAATTTGGGTCTAGTTCGGACTTACAAATTTTGGACTAGAATTCCCCCCAAAAATCTTTTTTCGATTTTTTTGTGTTTTGTTAAATTTTTAGAGGAAAAAAAAAATTTTTAGCCTGAAAATTTTGGGTCCAGTTCGAAATTTTGAAGGAAAATTTGGAAAACATTTTGGGGAGGGAGGGAGGGACAGGGTATGCATTTTGTTCAATTTTGAGACGAAAAAGAAAAAAAAATTAGCCTGAAAATTTTGGGTCCAGTTGCAATGGAAATTTTGGACTGAAATGCGGAAATTTTTGGTGTGATTTTTTATGCCTTTTGTTCAATTTTGAGACCAAAAAAAAATTTAGCCCGAAAATTTTGGGTCCAGTTCTAACTTTGAAATTTTGGACCAAAATTTAGAATTTTTGTTTGTGTTTGTTTTTGCATTTTGTTCAGTTTTGAGATGGAAAAAAATTTTGGGTCAGGTTCCGACTTGGAAATTTTGGAGCAAAATTTGGAAATTTTATTTCCATTTTTTGATGCGTTTTGTTCAATTTTGAGACAGGAAAAAAAAATTGACCCTGAAAATTTTGGGTCCGGTTCGGACTTCTCTTTAAAATCTAACATTTGGTATAAGTCATCTCGGGAGGGTGGGTGGGTGGGGGGGGGGGGGGGGGGGGAGTGCAGATCCAAGTCCCTGGGTTGAACATTTTGGGTCTGGTTCAGACTTAGAAATTTCAATTTTTTATGCGTTTTTGTTCAATTTTGAGATGAAAAAAAAAAATTTAGCCCAGAAAATTTGGGGTCTGGTTCCAACTTGTTTGTAAGATTTTCTTTAGACCATGTAGTCAGAATGCTTTCATATTTGGTATTCAGCGTCTCTAGGAGGGTTGGATTCAAGTATTTTCAATCATAGTCCCTGGGTTGATATTTGGGCTCCCAATGGGTGCTGAAATTTTAACTAAGTGCAATATAAGGAAATTTCTCCCTATTTGCTCCCTATTTGAGCCCAAAGTTCAACTTAGTGCAATGTGAGGTGATTTCTTTAAAAACCTTCTTCAGATCCACCAGTCAGAATTCTTTCATATTTGGTATATGACATCTCAAGGGGGATCATATTTAAGTTTGTTCAACTTGAGTGCCTGGCTTAATATTTGGGCTCTATGGGTGGGGTGGGGGTGGGGGGCATGTTAGATTCAGGTTTGTTCAAATCCATTCCTCAGTGTTTTTCCATAAAATTTGCCGCTCATGACTTCATTCCTTTGTAGTGTTGATGAACCATGTCTAACTGAATGTGACCCCCAAATAATTCTTTGAACCACTTTGGCAGGTGAGCGATTAAGGCCCCTTGGGGCCTCTTGTTTAATTAAAAAATCTTCTCCAGAACTACCAATCAGAATCTGTTGATACTTGGTATACAACATTCTTAGAGGGGCCAGATTCAGGTTTGTTCAATACATGTCCTTGAGTTCAAACTTGGGCTCCCTGTGGAATCTGTATTTTAACTTGGTGCAATATGAGGAAATGTATTTAAAAATCTTCTTCAGACCTGCTTGTCAGAATCTCTTGATATTTTGTATACTGCATCTTTAGGAGGGTCAGTTTGAAGTTTGTTCAAATCAAGTCCCTGAAGTCATATTTCCTTGTGGGAACCCAAATTTTAACTTGATGATTGGTATAGAGCATCCTTTGGTGAGTCAGATTTAAGTTTGTTCAGTTCAAGTCCTTGGGGGGCATTTTTGGGCTCCCCATAGAACTCAAACTTTGGAATAGTGCAGTATGAGGAATATTATTTAAAAATCTTCTTCTTCAGATCTACCAGTCAAAATGTTTTGATATTTGATATGCAGTATCCTCAGGAGGTTTAGATTGAAGTTTGTTCAAATCAAGTCCTGGGGATCATATTTGGGCTTGCTATGAAATCTCGACACACTGGTATATAAATGTGTTGTGACCCAATCTTGATCTGATCAAGTAAAATTCTACTTTTGTGATGAGAGGATTATATATTGTCCCTTGATTGCAGCAATGCTTTAGCATTGCAGATGGTATCTTGTTGCACTCAAGGTATGATATATACAAATAACAATTGCAGTTAACATTTCATTGCAATGATTTCTGTTTGTTCTTCGAAAGTAGCATGCAAAAGATTTTCATGTACATGCATCTCAATACAAAAACCTTCATTTTGCCTACTTTCCAACAAGATAAGAGATACAGATAAGCTGATTCCTTCTAGTTTATTAGCACAGAACATGTGTATCTATTTTTGTGGTGTACATGATAATGATCTTTTGGATTTTTTGTTAATTTATATAAACAATATGTGCAGATACCATTTACAAAAAAATCTTTACCTTTAAAGTGTATGAACTTGAGCTAATGTGAAATGATTTTTAACTCACTTGGCTGAAAGTCTTTCTGAGCTCAACTAAACACTTGTTATCTGCTGTTCATTACCTGTCATAAGGGTTATGTTTTGAGTCTTTTCCTTCCAATCTTCTGGTCTGATTCCAATAAAATGTCATGTGAGTGAAGATTGGAGCCTCTTTATTTTGTTATAGTCAATATGATGATTCCTATGAGCGGTGGGGGAGGAAAATATTTCTTTCTCTTGTGAACCAGTAGATGGAGTGACTCCTTTTGGGGGTATTTTGGTGGCAATACATGCCCATGTGACAAGAGGTCAACATTTTTGCTCCCATCAGAATTTGTCATTTTGGAACTCTTGGCCTGTCTTAAATAAAATTTGGCAAACGTTATGACTGACATGTTTTTGATTTATGTAACAAAAATTAGTCAGTAGCATCACTGGACACACATGCAAAAATAGAGCCAAATTTCAAAAGTAAACTTTTCTGAACTGCAAAATACAAACTGGTATTTGATGTGGATCATTCTTTGGGGGTGTGGGGGGGGGGCATGGGAGTGGGAGGTAGGGGTCATGGAGTGGGGGGTTGTGATCACACTGGCTGAAAAAAAAGTTTCATCAGTGTTACTAGAGCCCCCCCCCCCCCTCTCCCTCCCCCATCAGCCACAAACACATACTCTTAACTTCATAATAGAGTCGATCATTTCTAACTTGAGAACCTGTTGAAAGTGAAGTGAAGCAGGATCATTGAGTTTTGACACTCCAGTATTAAAAAACACTTGATTGCCATGCAGATCTTTATATCCAGACAACTGCTGTTTTCGTTCTAATGGGAGATCCAACAGTGAAAGTTAGTGTTTTGTTAAGTTTCTGTGGCTCACAACTGTTGCCGATGTTAAGATTTATTAGGTGGCATACTATTATGTAATGCAAGTTTTGGCATTTTCTCTTCTGAAATTATTTGAATGTATAATTCTGAATTTGTAGACATATACACATGAACAGAAAGTTCAATTTAGGTGTAAAAACATGCTCAAATTTAACCTTCAAGTTCACAGCCATTATTCAGTGGATTTGAAATTAAAAACTGCACATCTCATCACTTGAACAAATTGTAATGCAGTGGTTAGTTTATACAGTTATACTGCAGGGTGGAATATTCAGCATGATGACCATAGGTGCCATTGGTAGGGTACCTGTCACCCCTCCAAAAAGTACCTATGATCAACATGTCATATACTGGAGGAAAACTTAACAGTTGTTGAAATGTCTCTAAAGCCAGAGCATTAACTAGTTATCCAGAATGCAATGCAACAGATTATTAAGTTGAGAATAAATATCTGTTGTAATGGAGAGCTCTCTCCCAACCCACTGAGCCAACTAGAATCCCTGCTGTGCTTCATACCTTCAGACAGAATTTTATATGAAAGTTTTGTGCCCTCATTTTTGACGTCAAAATAAAAAGTTGAGATTTACTTGCCCAAGCCTTTGGAACTCAAACAGATCTCCACTAGATCTGAATATGATGCTAGGATCATAAAGCTCCCATCAACACCCCCACCCAAATCCTGCAACAATCGGGGTTTTAGTTTTAGTAGCCCCTAAACCGAAAAATAGCTCCTAATCCTATTGGTTTGGCTAGGGTGGGGATGGGTCAGGGGTGGGGTGGGGGTTAGGGGTAGCCCCAGAGTAGGGCTTAAGGTTGCAGGTTAGGTCCCGGGGGTGGGTGGGGGTTAGGATCTGGGGTGGGCTTTTAGGGTTTAGGGTCAGGATGGGGTAGGGTTAGGGTTAGGGTGTGGTTTTGGGGTGGAGGGGTGGGGTTAGTGTTAAATATAAGTTCTAGGGTGGAGGGGGTGGGGTTCTGGGTAAAATAAGGTTTTGGACATACAAAATGTTTTTTTGGTAGCCCATAAACCCGAAATGTTGGAGCATCTGTCTGTCTGTCCATCTGGATGTCTGTCTGTCCATCCATTCAATATGGCT
Organism: Pictodentalium vernedei; assembly: GCA_031216915.1. Classification (NCBI taxonomy): domain Eukaryota; kingdom Metazoa; phylum Mollusca; class Scaphopoda; order Dentaliida; family Dentaliidae; genus Pictodentalium; species Pictodentalium vernedei. The sequence continues at coordinate 598,552,624 of CM062296.1, read as the reverse complement.
CGGGCTAGAGGCCGTATTTATGAACCGATCTTTACGAAACTTCTTGGGTTCCTTTGCTAGCAACATGGACAAGAACAAGTGTTTTTGGGTGCGGTCCAAAATTCAAGATGGCCACCAGCAGCCATTTTGTACCCAAATTAGTGCAATCAGTTTTTTGTACAGAACTTCTGTATGAAAGTTCTGATTTGAATAAATTTTTGTATGAATGTTTAGTAACATGGAATACATCACATATAATACAGGTTTTTTCTCGTGCAGAAATTATGCAAATTAGGTAAACTTTGATATATTCAGTGCTACTTATACAGAGTAACTACGCATGTCAATACGGCTCGGGCTAGGGGCTGTATTTATGAACCGATCTTCACTAAACTTCTTGGGTACCTTTGTTATCACCTTGGGATGAGAACGAGTGTTTTTGGGTGCGGACCGAAATTCAAGATGGCCACCAGCAGCCATTTTGTACCAAAATTAGTGCAATCAGTCTTTTGTACAGAACTTGTGTATGAAAGTTCTGATTTGAATAAATTTTTGTATGAATGTTTAGTAACATGGAATACATCACATATAATACGGGTTTTTTCTCATGCAGAAATTATGCAAATTAGGTGAAATTTGATTTATTCAGTGCTACTTATATGGAGTAACTACGCATGACAATACGGCTCGGGCTAGGGGCTGCATTTATGAACCGATCTTTACGAAATTTTTTGGGTATCTTTTTTTATCACCTTGGGACGAGAACGAGTGTTTCTGGGTGCGTTCCAAAATTCAAGATGGCTGCCAGCATTCATTTTGTACCGAAATTAGGTACAATCAGTTTTTTGTACACAGCTTCTATACAGCTTGGGCTAGAGGCTGTATTTATAAACTGATCTTCACGAAACTTTTTGGGTACCTTTGTTATCACAGAGGGATGAGAATGAGTGTTTTTGGATGCAGTCTGAAATTCAAGCTGGCCAGTCAGCAGTCATTTTGTACCGAAATTAGTGCAATCAGTTTTTTGTACAGAACTTCTATATGAAGGTTCTGATTTGAATAAATTTTTGACTGAATGTTTAGTAACATGGAATACATCACATATAATACGTTTTTTTTTCTCATGCAGAAAGTATGCAAATTAGATGAACTTTGATTTATTCAGTGCTACTTTTTCACAGTAAGTGCACATTGTCAATACGGCTCGGGCTAGAGGCTGTATTTATGAACCAATCTTCACGAAACTTCTTGGGTACCTTTGTTATCACCTTGGGAGAAGAACGTTTTTGGGTGCTGTCAAAAATTCAAGATGGTTGCCGTGGCCATTTTGTACCGAAATTAGGTACAATCAGTTTTTTGTGCAGAACTTCTATATGAAGGTTCTGATTTGAATAAACTTTTGAATGAATGTTTAGTAACATGGAATACATCACATATAATTCAGGTTTTTTTCTCATGCAGAAATTATGCAAATTAGATGAACTTTGATTTATTCAGTGCTACTCATACACAGTAGTGCACATGTCAATACGGCTCGGGCTAGACAGATGAGTAAAGTTCAACAAAACCATATCATGTGACCCCTTCATCCAAAGAGCAGGCCTGGCATTCTTTAGAAGTGCTGCACGCCTACTGCACGCCTAGAAAAAAAGTCAATTTTTTGCACTCCTTGATTTTCTGGAATGCCAGACCTGTTTGGGACTGCCTTTAAAATCTGTTATCATGTCGTCCCCTGAGTTCTAATGTGTTCTCTGTGCCTACTGGCACAGAGAACACATTGGAACTCAGGGGACGATTTGTCAATGTTGCATTGATTTGCAATAATTCATGACCCCATTCTGTGTCGCATTTCGATAGATTTTGAGTGTAGAAGACTAGTCACATAAGAATTGAATGCAACCTTATGAATAATGAGAAGATGTGTGTGCCAATTTTTAGCTCAACTTTGGCGAAGCCAAATTTGAGCTTTTGTCATGGCCCGTTGTCCGTCTGGCCATCTGTCCGCCTGTCCGTACGTCAACAATTGGATATGGCTCGGGCTAGAGGCCGTATTTATGAACTGATCTTTACGAAACTTCTTGGGTACCTTTGATATCACCGTGGGACCAGAACGAGTGTTTTTGGGTGCGGCCTGAATTTCAAGATGGCTGCCAGCCGCCATTTTGTACCGACGATGCAGAAATCTGTTTTTTGTACAGAACTTCCATATGGAAGCTCTGATTTGAATAATTTTTTGTATGAATGTTTAGTACCATGGGATACATCACATATAATACGGGTTTTTTTCTCGTGCATAAATTGTGCAAATTAGACTAATTTTGATGTTTTTTGGTGTTACTTTCAGCACTGTAAGTGCAAATGCCAATACGGCTCGGGCTAGAGGCCGTATTTATGAACCGATCTTTACGAAACTTCTTGGGTACCTTTGGTATCACCGTGGGACGAGAACAAGTGTTTTGGGGTCCGGTCCGAAATTCAAGATGGCCGATGGCAGCCATTTTGTACAAAATTAGGTGCAATCAGATTTTTGCACAGAACTTCCATATGAAAGCGCTGATTTGAATAATTTTTTGTGTGAATGTTTAGTACCATGGGATACATCACATATAATACGGGTTTTTTTCTCATGCAGAAATTATGCAAATTAGATGAACTTTGATTTTTTCAGTGCTACATACACACAGTAAGTACACATGTCAATACGGCTCAGGCTAGAGTTTCTATTTATGAACTGATCTTCACAAAATGTGTTGGGTACCTTTGTTATCACCTTGGGACGAGAACGAGTGTTTCTGGGTGCGGTCTAAAATTCAAGATGGCTGCCAGTGGCCATTTTGTACCGAAATGAGGTTTAATCAGTTTTTTGTACACAACTTCTATACGGCTGTGACTAGAGGCCATATTTATGAACCAATCTTTACGAAACTTCTTGGGTACCTTTGTTATCACCGTGGGATGAGAGCGAGTGTTTTTGGGTGTGGTCCGAAATTCAAGATGGCCACCAGCAGCCATTTTGTACCAAAATTAGTGTAATCAGTCTTTTGTACAGAACTTCTGTATGAAAGTTCTGATTTGAATAAATTTTTGTATGAATGTTTAGTAACATGGACTACATCACATATTGTAAGGGTTTTTTTTTTCGTGCAGAAATTATGCAAATTAGATGAACTTTGATTTATTCAGTGCTACTTACACAATGTAAGCACACATGTCAATACGGCTCAGGGTAGAGGCTGTATTTATGAACCGATCTTCACAAAACTTCTTGGGTACCTTTGTTATCATCTTGGGACGAGAATGAGTGTTTCTGGGTGCGGTCCAAATTCAAGATGGCTGCCAGTGGCCATTTTGTACCGAAATTAGGTCCAATCAGTTTTATGTCACAACTTCTGTACAGCTAGTATTTATGAACTGATCTTCACAAAACTTCTTGGGTACCTTTGTTTTCACCTTGGGACAGGAACGAGAGTGTTTTGTGGTGCCTTTGTTATCACTGTGCTATGAGAACAAATATTTTGGGGTTCAGTCAGACCCACTCTGGGACTCAAAATTTTTTTTCTAGTTTAGCATCAGACTGTCACCCACCTTTACAATACTTTACCTATACATTTGTTACAGGCAACGGTCAGTATTTATCTACAGACTGTTACAATACTTTATATGTACCTTGTTATCAGGTCATAACCTAGATGTTTGTCATTGCTGTGTCGCATACTATCCATGTACATATCTTTGTCTTGACAAGTTGAGCTACAGTGTCATCGACACTTTCATTCCAGTATGTAGCTGAATGCAGTACAATAATTGTTCAGTCACAATATTAATACCTCGAAGTGAATATAACTAAAATAGCATACTAGTTTTTGCATTGAAAATTTCAGGTGCAATTGCACTCCCAAGCAATCTGAGGAGGGCAACTGTTTTGCACCCCTTGATTTTCTAGATTGCCAGGCCAGAAAGAGGGGTCACATGATGTGGTTTTGTTGAAATGTTTTTAGCTCACCGAAGAGAGCTAAACTTATCACTTGCCATCTGTCGTCCTCCATCGTCCGTCGTCGTCCAGCGTCGTGAACATTTTTCAAACAACTTCTCCTCTGAAACCGCTCGGTCGATTTGCTCGGCACTTGGTATGGATGTTCATTACCATATGTCAATTCAAGTCCGTTCAAATGAAATGGACATGCCCACTGGGGGCTCCATGGGGGCATAACTCCGATAGCACCCTATGTATATAAGAGAAATTACTAAAAAATCTGCTTCTCCAGATCCAGCAGGCAGAATCTTTTGATATTTGGTATGCAGCTTTATGGGGTGAATCTAATTCAAGTTTGTTCAAATCGGCCCCTTGGATTCATATTTGGGCTCACTGTAGAAGCTCGAATTCAAACTTAGTGCATTTCAGGCAAATTTCTTCAAAAATTTTCTTCTCCAGCTCCAGCAGGCAGAATCTTTTGATATTTAGTATGCAACATTGTGGGGTGGATCTGATTCAAGTTTGTTCAAATCGGCCCCCTGGATTCATATTTGGGCTCACTATAGAAGCCCGAATTCGAACTTAATGCATTTCAGGCAAATTTCTTTAAAAATCTTCTTCTCAAGATCCAGCAAGCTGAATCTTTTGATATTGGGTATGCAGCATGCTTAGGGGGGTGAGATTCATGTAACTTGTTCAAGCCAAGTCCCTGGGTTCATATTTGGGCTCACTGTGGTAGCCCGAATTATAACTTGGTTCAAAATGAGGAATTTTCTTTAAAAATCTTCTTCTTCAGATCCAGCAGTGGGAATGTTTTGATATTTGGTAAGCAGCATCCTTAGGGGGTGAGATTCAAGTTTGTTCAAGCCATGTCCCTAGGTCCATATTTGGGCTCACTGTGAGAGCCTGAATGATAACTTAGTTCAAAATGAGGAATTTTCTTCAAAAATCTTCTTCTTCAGACCCAGCAGTTGGAATGTTTTGATATTTGGTATGCAACATCCTTAGGGGGGAGGGGGTGGGGGGGAGATTCAAGTTTGTTCAAGCCATGTCCCTAGATCCATATTTGGGCTCACTGTGGGAGCTTGAATTGTAACTTAGTTCAAAATGAGGAATTTTCTTTAAAAATCTTCTTCTTCAGATCCAGCAGTCAGAATGTTTTGATATGTAGTGTTTAGCATCCTTAGGGGGGTGAGATTCAAGTTTGTTCAAGCCAAGTCTCTGGGTTCATATTCGGGCTCACTGTGGGAGCCCGAATGATAACTTAGTTCAAAATGAGGAATTTTCTTTAAAAATCTTCGTCTTCGGATCCAGCAGATTAATGCTTTTGATATTTGGTATGCAGCATCCTTAGAGGGGTAAGATTCAAGTTTGTTCAAGCCATGTCCCCAGTTCCATAAAATTTGTCTCTCATGACTTCATTCCTTTGTAGTGTTGATGAACCATGTCTAACTGAATGTGTCCCCAAATACTTCTTTGAACCACTTTGGCTGGTGAGCGATTAAGGCTCCTTGGGCCTCTTGTTTTTTTTAAATATTTTTTAGCTCACCTGATCCAAGCTCCAGGAGAACTTTTGTATTTACTTTCCATCTGTCACCATTGGCCCATTGTCCATCCATCATCATGTCTGAACTGTCGACAGCGATTGCTTTTCTGTGGCAAAATCTATATGATCATGCACTTAAAGCTTGTGATGTATTATATTCAAGTTTGTAGCATTTCTCAGTAAATGCCAAGCGTAATTTACATTCAAAGAGACCTTTGGCCTGACACTGGGAAACTAAGAAGCCTTCTCAAGTTAGTCGAGTAAACTTACGTCAAAGGGTGGTGGGAGGGAACCAGTGGTAATGGTGAAGACATATAACAAGGGGTTGTGAACCAGCATATTAAGAAAGGGGACCTAAAACCTAAAACAGATGCCAAGAAGAAGAAAATACTGGTGCTTTTTCTCCAACCGTGCAAGCCACATCCACATTTGTTGTTGTGCCTAAATTACACTGATCTAAAGGTCTGACTGGACTGAATTTAACCATATTTGATATGCATGTCGCTATCATATTTCAGTTCAAGTTAATTCATTTGTGTCCTTGGGCAAGACACGCGCCATCACCCGTGCAATTACAATTTGCAGCAATAAAATAAAAGTAGTTACTTTTTAAGTTTATGTCAATGATGTCAGAGTTTCAGAAGCTGGGTCTGTAAACACTAGGGCTGCCGTGACTATTTGATTAATCAACTAACCGTCGGAAGGTGCTATAGTCGACTATTATTTTTCAAAGTCTACTATTGTTTTAGCCGTATACATCATGCCACTGAATGATAATATTGGTCTGCAAGGGGCACGTATTGTTTCTCGGTACCTGTTATTCTTTGTATTCATTGCTTATATCACTAAAATAGGCAGTAATTTTTACTTTACCCTCGCATATTATCTCATGAAATGGACTTTGTCATACCTAAACTCTGCTCTGGATCAAGCTATTGTGAACAAATTGTTGATAATCCATATTAATTGTTGTCATTTTATTCGCTCATCTTGACAAAGTCAAGCTGAGCTAATCTCATCGCTCTCCGTCCATTGTCTGTTGTCCGTCAACACCATGTTTTGGTCTTCTCCTCCAAAGCCACTGGGACAATTCAAGTGAAAGTTTGTTTGAGTGATGGCCTTGGAGGGGAATTGCATTTTTGTTGAACATGGCATGCTCAGCCCCATAGGGAGGGAGTGGGGGAAAATGCTCCAAAATATTTTAAAAATCTTCTTCTCATGAACCAGTGTGTACAATGACTTGATATTTACTATGGAGCTCCCTTTTGAGGTGTAGAATCAAATTTGTTCAAAGTTTGTGAAGGAATATTTGGCTTTGTAATGGGAGGGGTAAAATTTTTGGCCCCACCGAAACTTTCTATTTCAAGAACTGGTGGGCCAACTTCATCCAAATTTGGCATGTAGTTTAAGTGGGTCCTAAGTAAGTAATTGATTGATGCCTAAACAATTTTTTTTCACAGCCCTGTGATAACCCCAGGGGTTAAAAACAGAAAAAAATTCAAAAGCCCATATATCCCAAACCAGAAAGAACAGAGAACTGGTATTTGGTATTAAACATCCTTAGGACCAGAAGGAGGGACTTGTTAAAAAAATTGCCACCAGTTCAATCAGGGTGCCTGGTAGAAGGTATTAAATAAATGTTGAGTCAGTAGTGCTATCCCTGGAGCATTTCATTCACAGATTTGTTTGATTGACATATTGTGTTCTTAACTCCCTTCACTCTGATGTCAAAATATCCAAATTTCAAGTAGCCATTTTTCCCATAATGCAACTGGGAATTTAACCAATTAAATCTTATTTGACAGAGCTCAATGAGCTCTGTCAAACAAGAATGAATTGGTTAAATTTCTAGTTGCATTATGGGAAAAATTTGCACCCTGAACTTTAGATATTTTGACATCAGTGTGCAGGGGGTTAAATAAACAAACATTCTGCCATGAACATTTAATCTTGTTATTACAATCTGTCAATTCTGTGGGTGGGGGGGGGGGAACTTTTGTTTGTTTTAGAAAGATTTTCATTTATATTTAATGAACCATTTCAATGCTGGAAAACATCTGATACCTGTATGCATATCTTTAATTTAACCTTGTCAAGGCTGCAGTGTGGGTTCCAAAGATTTTTATTGATGACCTGTACAAACCAAAAAATGTTTCAATACTGTTTTTTCTGGTTCCTTGGAAAAAAAATTGATCTGATTCCTGTCTGAATATCTTTAATTTAACCCTCTCATGACTTCAGTGTGTTTTTTTCCAAAGATTTTCTCTCTCTCATGATGGACTCTTTCTCTACTGAATTCATGTTGAATGAACCCTTTCTATGCTGGAAAACATTTATCTGATTCCTGTGTGCATGTCTTTAATTTAACCCTCTCAAGACTGCAGGTCTGTAGCAGGAAGTTCCACAGATTTTTAGCTCATCTTGACAAGGTCAAGCTGAGCTAATCTCATCACTCTCCATCCGTCATCCGTCAACACCATGTTTTGGTCTTCTCCTCCAAAGCCACTGGGCCAATTCAATTGAAAGTTTGTGTGAGTTATGGTCCTGAAGGGGCATTGCATTTTTGTTCAACTCAACATGCTCAACACCATAGGGTGGGAGTGGGGGAAAAATGTTCCAAAAATATTTTGAAAAATCTTTTCATGAACCAGTGTGTACAATGACTTGATATTTGCTATGGAGCTTCCTTTTGAGGTGTAGAATCAAGTGTGTTCAAATGAAGTTTGTGAAGCAATATTTGGCTTTGTAATGGGAGGGGTAAGATTTTTGGCCCCGCCCAAAATTTATATTTTCTGAACCGGTGGTCCGGTTTGAACCAAATTTGGTATGTGGTATTATTGGGTCATAAGTATTTGACACATGCAAAAAAAAAAAAATTCCCACATCCCCATGGGAACCCTGGGAGCTAAAAATAGAAATATTTTCAAGCGCCCATATTTCCAAAACCAAACGGAACAGAGAGCTGTTATTTGGTATGCAGTATCCTTAGGACCAGTAGAACTGAATGGTAAAAAAAATTGCCAGCGGTAATGTTAAGGTGTTCTGTAATGGGCATCGAAAAAAATGCTTTGTCAGTATATTTGCAAAAATTGAAAAAAATCTTTTCTCCAGAACCAATCATCAGAATCTTTTGATATTCGGTATGTACCATTCATAGGGGTGTCAGATACAAGTTTGTTAAAATAAAGCCCATTGGTTCATATTTGGGCTCAATATAGGAGCCCAAATTTTTTACACAGGGTAATATGGGGAATGTCCTTTAAAAATCTTCTTCTTCAGAACTTCCAGTCAGAATCTTTTAATGTTTGAGATACATCATTGGTATGAGAGTCAGATTCAAGATTGTTCAAACCAAGTCCCTAGGTTAATATTTGGGCTTCCTACGGGAGCCCAAATTTTAACTTTGTTCAATATGGGGGATAATTTTTAAAAATCTTCTTCTTCAGATCCACCAGGCAGAATGCTTTCATATTTGGTATGCAACATCTCTAGGGGGGTAAAATTCTACTTTGTTCAAATCAGATCCCTAGGTATATATTTGGGCTAGCTATGGTAGACAAATATTTACTTAGTTCGATATAAGGAAATGTCTTTAAAAATCTTCTTCTTGAGATCCACCAGTCGGAATGGTTTCATATTTGGTACACAACATCTCTATGGGGGTCAGATTCCAGATTGTTCAATTCAAGAGCCTGGATTAATATTTGGGCTCCATATGGGAACCTGTAATTTAACTTAGTACAATATGAGGGAATTTCTTCAAAAATTCTCTTCTTCAGATCCACTAGTCAGAATGCTCTCATATTTGGTATACAACATCTCTAGGGGTTGGGGGTGCAGATTCAAGTTTGTTCAAATCAGATCCATAGGGTAATATTTGGGTTCTCTATGGTAGCCCAAATTTTAACTTAGTGCAATATGAAGAAATTTCTTCAAAATTTCTCTTCTTCAGATCCAACAGTCAGAATGCTTTCATATTTGGTACACAACATCTCTAAGGAGGTCAGGTTCAACTATGTTCAAATCGAGAGTCTGGGTTAATATTTTAGCTCCATATGCGTTGCTGGAATTGGCCATTTTGCTGAAGATTTAAAAATTTTGTATTCAGTACCCACTAGAGGTGTTTAACTAAAATTAATCCACTTAGGTTGTATCAAGTGGCTTCATAGGGGAGCTCTACATTTTACATTATGATCAACTGAAGAAAAGGCGTGATGCCCGGATTATTTTTGTCACTCCTGAGGGACTCAAGGATTGACAGTGTAGCCTATGGAGATGAATTGCTTAATGTAGATTCATTCTTGGACTCTGTTTATATTGTGTTCTGTTCAAGATGAGCGCTTCAGGCCCCGTGGGGCCTCTTGTTTTTTAAATTCAATAAATTGAATATGGAATTGGAATTTATTGACACTAAATTAGTGCTGAATGAACTTCCATAATTTGAAGTGTTATTGATTACGTCATTGAGGAATTCCCAGTAAATCCTAGTTTTTAGCTCACCTACATCTGTAAGATGTGGTGAGCTATTGTGATAACCTCGGGTGTCAGCGTCGGCGTCCGGCGTGTCCAATATTGTAAGATTTAATGTTAAGGTGAATTTCTCAAGCATCAGTGGGCTCAGGCCTTTGATATTGCATATGTAGGTTGTAGGGGACTATTAGAACAGTATTTAACCCTGAAACTACGACTTTTTTCCAAATTTCAGCTAAAATTTTCTGCCAAAAGTTGTAAGAATTTGCGTTTAGGTGTTGTAAGAATTTGTGTTAAAGTCAGCTTTTGTGCAGATTGTGCTGGTTTAACTTCTCATTACTGTTGATTTTCATATTTCAATAACAACTGTAGGTATTAACCCTACTGTATGCAGAAATTTAACGAAATTTTTTTTTTTCTTTACTCAAAATTTTCATGTTTTTCGCGGACTTAGTAAATTTTAAGTTGTAAAACTTTGTAAACTTTGTGTTCACGTGAGTTGTGTTTCTATGTGTCTTTCCAAGCGATTAATATTCTACACTTGGGTTACTGAACTCCATTGCAGTAATATTTAACCCTCATTACATGCATATTTGAGGCTGATTTTCTGCCAAAACTTGTTGTAAGAATTAGCGTTTAGGTGTTGTAAGAATTTGCGTTAAAGTCCGCTTTTGTGCAGATTGTGGTGCTTTAACTTCTCATTACTCTTGATTTTCATATTTCAATAACAACTGTAGGTATTAACCCGACTGTATGCAGAAATTTAACGGAAATTTTCTTTTTTTTCAGTCAAAATTTCCATGTTTCTCTCGGACTTAGTAAATTTTAAGTTCTAAAAGTTTGTGTTAAGGTGAGGTGTTAAGGTGAGTTCTCAAAGATCAGTGGGCTCAGGCCTTTGATATTGCATATGTAGGTTGTAGGGGACTATCAGAACAGTATTTAACCCTGATACTATGACCTTTTTCCAAATTTCACCTAAAATTTTCTGCCAAAAGTTGTTGTAAGAATTTGTGTTTAGGTGTTGTAAGAATTTGCGTTAAAGTCAGCTTTTGTGCAGATTGTGCTGCTTTAACTTCTCATTACTGTTGATTTTCATATTTCAATAACAACTGTAGGTATTAACCCTACTGTATGCAGAAATTTAACGGAAATTTTCTTTTTTTTCAGTCAAAATTTTCATGTTTTTCTCGGACTTAGTAAATTTTAAGTTGTAAAACTTTGTAAACTTTGTGTTTAGGTGAGTTGTGTTTCTATGGGTCTTTCCAGGCGATTAATATTCTGCACTTGGGTTACTGAACTCCATTGCAGTAATATTTAACCCTCATTACATGCATATTTGAGGAATTTGAGGCTGATTTTCTGCCAAAACTTGTTGTAAGAATTAGCGTTTAGGTGTTGTAAGAATTTGCATTAAAGTCAGCTTTTGTGCAGATTGTGGTGCCTTCACCTCTCATTACTGTTTATTTTCTCATTTCAATAACAACTGTAGGTTTTAACCCTACTGTATGCAGAAATTTATCTGATTTCTTTTCTTTTTTTCAGTCACAATGTTCACGTTTTTGTCTGACTTACTCAATTTTAAGTTCTAAAAGTTTGTATTAAGGTGTGTTAAGGTGAGTTCTGTTTCTATGTGTCTTTCCAGGCAATTGATATTGTATGCATGGGTTACTGAACTACATTGCGGTAACGTTGCGCCCTTATTAATGCATATTTGAGGAATTTGACAGGGATTTTTGGGACTTATATTCACTTTCTTTAAAAAAACATTTTTTTAACTTTTTTTTTTTTTTATTATTTAATACTTTTTCATACTTGTTACTAGTAACATTAAGGCTTATTTTAGTTGTTGATGTGATGTATTTTTGTTGGGACTTATAGTCACTTTCTTGAACGAATGTTTTTCCTCAACTCCTCTTTAACCAATGAATGTACTTCAATTAAAATATCAGTGATTTATGAAAGCCTTTCCTAATTCTTATTTATGATTTAATATCTGGCCTCATGATTCATATTCTTAATCATAAACATTTCTAAAAGATGTATCCAATGATTCTATGTTGAATTGATATATAATAAATGCAGAAATATAGACTTTCCAAAGCCATCACATAAACCACATTAATCATTTGATGCCTAGTTAATGATTTATATTAACTAAATATTGGGCATGTTACATTGGAACGACAATATCAAGCGCGAATGTAGGTGAGCGTTGGGATGTAACATCCCTCTTGTTAGAAGATCCGATTGGCTTGAATAAACACCGCGTGCTACATTCCTGGCAATTTTCGATTTTCATCAAGCGAGAGTTTCTAGACCCCTAAAATAACATCAATGAAAACTTCAGAATCCAGACGGTGCTATGATTTTCACTTGTGTTGTTAGGGTTTTGAACTGCGTTTACTTCTATTTCGCTAAATATTCCACTGAATATTATGCTTAAAAGTTAGAAATTTAGTGGTAAGAAATTATTGTGTTTGTATCATTAAACTGATTTACACTTTATTCCTGTGCTTTATATTATTATTTCATAATTGACAAAAAGTCGTAATTGCGTCTCCTTGTCTGTTTTTATGCCCAAGTGGCACCATGTACTAAAGTGTGCAGCATGTCGATGCTAGACTTGCCTTAAAGCAGTGCTAACTCGGATTCTGGTGGATTAGTAAGTTGTAGAGTCAGACAGTTACTTGCTGACACATGGTGGTTCTCACTAGATACTCCGGCTTCGGCCACCCATCTGACATGGTTTTGACCATACATGTGTAGCTGTTGAAAGTGATATTTATAATGTTTACCTAACAAAATGGCCACATCCACTCCTGTAATTCACAAAATTGAGAGGCTGAAAAATGTTTTTTCCAAAAATGTTGATAAAACAGTATCATATGACCCTCTCATTGGAACGAGCTTGTTGAGCTCATTCCAATGAGGGGCCACATGACATGGTGTTATTGAATCTTTTGAATAGGTTGTAAACGAAAAATAATTATAATAAACCAATTTTGATATTACAGTACATGGAAAGTGTATTATCACTAAATCATCTGCAGAGTGGAGATTCCACCCAAGCAGTAATTGCAAATTTATTGCAAAGCATACCAATCACAAGCAAAATTCTAGCCAATGAACCTCCAATTTAAACCCAGAGGTCCATTAGCTGAAACATTGCTTGTGTTTTTTGTCCATATGTGCAGAATTTGAAAGTGATACTTTTGGTGATAATGCCACTCCACGGGTGATTTAATTACAACCCACTCTCCATGTACTGTATGAGCATCGGGTGAAGGGTTAATCCCCAAAAAATAGACTAGTAGCACTCCATCAGTTTATTCCGATTTGCAAATTGTTCATTTCCCTTCCATGTTAAACATTATTTTCTCTTTTTCAGGTGATTGAACATTTCAGCTTTTAGCTATTGTTCACAAAAACAGCACCATTCCATGTATTATAATGTAAATGAAAAAGGTCTCGATGGCAAAAGTATGGCAGCCCTGAAACCTGGTGTAAAATCGCCATGCTGTCAGGTTTGTGGAGATGAATCATCTGGATTCCATTATGGAGTAGATTCTTGTGAAGGTTGTAAGGTAAAGCATTGTTTCAGATATTTATCTTCAGCATCTGATGTTTCTGTCATTTCATATGTTGATAAATATATTCTACCTCAGGGCATTTAATTAACCCTAGGCAATACGCTTTGCCGAAGTATTTGCCGACCTAAAATCCATTTTCCTAGGCAATAAATTTGCCAAGGCATTTTCATGAATGAAGCACATGTTCAAATTATTTCCTGTAGGGAATACCAAACTCAAAGGTTTATTAGCCCCCTACCGGCATCGCCGGAGGGGACTATAGGTTTGCACTCCATCCATCCGTCAGTCTGTCCATCTGTCAGTCTGTCTGTCTGTCAGTCTGTCAGTCACACTTTAGTTTTCCGGAGTATTTTTGGAAACGCTTCAACGGAATGATTTCATTTTTGGTAAACTACTATAGAACGATGACTTACAGATCAAGTTTGAGTTTCATACTGATTGCATTATTCTTGTATGAGTTATGGCCCTTGGAAATATGGAAAAGCACCAAAATATCAGTTTTCCGGAGTTTTTTTGGAAACGCTTCAACGGAATGATTTCATTATTGGTAAACTACTATAGAACGATGACTTACAGATCAAGTTTGAGTTTCATGCTGATTGCCTTATTCTTGTGTGAGTTAGGGCCCTTGGAAATATGGAAAAGCACCAAAATATCAGTTTTCTGGAGTTTTTTTGGAAACGCTTCAACGGAATGATTTCATTTTTGGTAAACTACTATAGAACGATGACTTACAGATCAAGTTTGAGTTTCATGCTGATTGCATTATTCTTGTGTGAGTTCTGGCCCTTGGAAATATGGAAAAGCACCAAAATTTCAGTTTTCTTGACTTTTTTTGGAAACGCTTCAATGGAATGATTTCATTTTTGGTAACCTACTATAGAAGGATGACTTACAGATCAAGTTTGAGTTTCATGCTGATTGCTTATTCTTGTGTGAGTTATTGCCCTTGGAAATATGGTAAAGCGCCATATGTTATGAATGCGGCTTACTGGAGGAATGCTTCTACCTTCTCCTCCTTTTATCTCTGCCACCTTCAGCAGCAATCTGAGGACCTTTATTCTTTAGGCCCTCTCGTTGCTGCTCAGGCTGTTGTGCACCCTCGTTAAAATTGTTTTTATCGAGGTTGTGCTTTGCTCAGCCTTGTTCTTTTCAGGTGCCTTCTCTCTATCTTCATTACAGGTTTTCGTTATTGTTCTCTGCCATCCTTGCTTTCGTTCTGCTACTCTTGTTGGTATTGGTTATGTGATTCACCTCCTCCTGTTGTTTATTCAGCCAATTGTAAACAATTGTGAGTAGGTTGAAAAGAAATTAAAATTTTTTAGTAAATTTTGTTTCTTAACATACCTACCACAATTGTTTACCGGAGGCCCACCCTCCTTGGGGATATCTTTGATATCGATGCCTCCCCGCTAAATCACAAACTTCTCGTTGGCAGAAATATGGAATTGACGTCACGGTTGTAGCGCATGTGCTCGGTAAATGCAAGAGGTGTGCAGAGAGAGTACCTGTAATTTCGAGCGCTGGTCTCGCTCGACCCTTTTTTCGATCTTTTTCGTGCTTTTGCACTCTAGTACTTTTCCAACTTGTTTGGAAAAGATTCTAAAAGCTTGAGTTAGTTCCGAAGTAGGGCTTGCACTTATGTTACAGCCAATTGTAAACAATTGTGGTAGGTATGTTAAGAAACAAAATTTACTAAAAAATTTTAATTTCAATGGCTAGATATTTTGTGTCCTGTGCATTGATGTCCACCACCAGCATGAAAGAAGTTAAATATTCTATCGCTTATTTTTAGCTTCCTTTGGAATATTTCAGCTGATTAGAAATCATGAGTGTCACAATGATTAATTATCTTAATCAATTAATTGGCTGGTTATAAACAACCATTCATACCCAGATGACCTCTCAAGAGTATTGAGAAAACAAATACACTCCGAACAAAAACAAACATCACAGATGTCCATGTTGGATTTGGGAAAGTTTGCTTGTTGAAATGAGTCCATGTGCCATTTGCACTGAATTTCTGATCATTTATTAGCTCACCTGACTGAAAGTCAGGGTGAGCTTTTCTGATCACTTTTCGTCCGTCGTCCGTCGTCCGGCGTCCGTCGTCCGTCGTCCGGCGTGAAGGTGGTGTTTGGGTCTTTTTCTTCCAAACCACTGGCCGCATGTTAATGAAATTTCATGTGAGTAGGGGTTATATAGCGGCATTTTGATTTTTGGGCAAATTAGGTTTCGGCTCATATTGAGCAGAGGGGTGGGGCAAAAATGCTCCAATTCTTAAAAAATCTTCTTCTCAAGAACCAGCAATAGCAGAGACTTGATATTTGGTATGCAGCTTCCTTTTGAGGTGTAGACTCAAGTTTGTTCAAGAGAAGTTTGTAGGTCTATACTTGGCGATGTTATGGGAGGAGCAAAAATTTTGGCCCCACCCCAAATTTCTATTTTTTAAACCGAGAGGCCAATTTGAACCAAATTTTATGTGAGGGCTTATTGGGTCATAAGTACCTAATTTATGCAGAAATTTTTTTTCCTGTAGCCCCGTGGGAACCACAGGAGCTAAAAATAGAAAAAAATTAAAACGCCCATATCTCCAAAACTGCACGGCACCGAGAATTTTTATTTGGTGTGAAGCTTCCTTAGGACCAACAGAAAGAACTGGTAAAAAAAAATTGCCATCGGTTTTATCATAGGGTACAGTTTCGGGACTTTGAAAAAGTGCTGAGTCAGCACTTTTTAACACTGTAGGCAATGGGAAAAACATTAAAAAATCTTCTTCTCCAGATCCAGCAGGCAGAATCTTTTGATATTTGGTATGCAACATTGGAGGGTGGATCTGATTCAAGTTTGTTCAAATCCGCCCCCTGGGTTCATATTTGGGCTCAGTATAGGAGCCCGATTTCGAACTTAGTGCATTTCAGGCAAATTTCTTAAAAAATCTTCTTCTCCAGATCCAGCAGGCAGAATCTTTTGATATTTGGTATGCAACATTGTGGGGTGGATCTGATTCAAGTTTGTTCAAATTGGCCCCCTGGGTTTATATTTGGGCTCAGTATAGGAGCCCAAATTTGAACTTACTGCATTTCAGGTAAATTTCTTTGAAAATCTTCTTCTCCAGATCCAGCAGGCAGAATCTTTTGATATTTGGTATGCAACATTGTGGGGTGGATCTGATTCAAGTTTGTTCAAATCGGCCCCTTGGGTTTATATTTGGGCTCAGTATAGGAGCCCAAATTTGAACTTAGTGCATTTCAGGCAAATTTCTTTGAAAATCTTCTTCTCAAGATCCAGCAGGCAGAATCTTTTGATATTGGGTATGCAACATTGTGGGGTGGATCTGATTCTATTTTGTTCAAATCGGCTCCCTAGATTCATATTTGGGCTCACTATAGAAGCTCAAATTTGAACTTAGTGCATTTCAGGCAAATTTCTTCAAAAATCTTCTTCTCCAGATCCTGCAGGCAGAATCTTTTGATATTTGGTATGCAACATTGTGGGGTGGATCTGATTCCAGTTTGTTCAAATCAGCCACCTGGATTCATATTTGGGCTCACGATAGAAGCCCAAATTCGAACTTAGTGCATTTCAGGCAAATTTCTTTGAAAATCTTCTTCTCACGATCCAGCAGGCAGAATCTTGTGATATTTGGTATGCAGCATCCTTAGGGGGGTGAGATTCAAGTTTGTTCAAGCCATGTCCCTAGGTCCATATTTGGGCTCACTGTGGGAGCTTGAATTGTAACTTTGTTCGAAATGAGGAATTTTCTTAAAAAATCTTCTTCTTCAGATCCAGCAGTCCGAATGGTTTGATATGTGGTGAGTAGCATCCTTGGGGGGAGGGGGGGATTCAAGTGTGTTAAAGCCAAGTCCATGGGTCCATATGTGGGCTCCCTGTGGGAGCCCAAATTATAACTTAGTCAATATGAGGAATTTTTCTTTAAAAATCTTCTTCTTCAGATTCAGCAGTTGGAATGTTTTGATATTTGGCATGGAGCAACCTTGGGGGCTGAGATTCAAGTTTGTTCAAGCCAAGTGGTTCATATTTGGGCTCACTATGGGAGCCTGAATGACAACTTAGTTCAAAATGAGGAATTTTCTTTAAAAATCTTTAGATCCAGCAGATGAATGCTTTTGATATTTTTTATGCAGCATCCTTAGGGGGGTAAGATTCAAGTTTGTTCAAGCCATGTCCCTAGGTCCATATTTGGGCTGATTGTGGGAGCTCGAATTGTAACTTGGTTCAAAATGAGGAATTTTCTTTAAAAATCTTCTTCTTCAGATCCAGCAGTCGGAATGTTTTGATATTTGGTGTGCAGAATCCTTAGGGGTGTGAGATTCAGGTTTGTTAAAACCAAGTCCCTGGGTTCATATATGGGCTCCCTGTGGGAGCCCGAATTATGACTTAGTTCAGTATGAGGAATATTCTTTAAAAATCTTTTTTTAGATCCACTGGTCAGAATATTTGGATATTTGGTTTCAGCTTTTCTTAGGAGGAGCAGATGCAACTTGTGGAAATCAATTCTCTGGGTTGATATTTAGGCTACCATGTCAGGTGAGCGCCCTCAGGCCCCCTGGGGCCTCTTGTTTTACAGTAGAACCCTGTTAATTGAATACCAACTTTGCCAGTGAAAATTATTCATTTAACATGAGTATTCAATTAACAGGAATTGTGTCACTCTCCTGTATTCTAGAGATAAAATTGGCATTTATTCTATTATACCTTGTTTGGTAGAGCTCCATGAGCGCTGTCAAACAAGATATAATGGAGTAAATGCCATTATTGGATGTACTGAGGCCAAATAGGTCTATAAACAAAGGAAAACTGGGGAGAGTCGGTAATTTCTTGACAGGTTGCAAGATTTTTTATTCAATTAACAGGAGTTTACTCTATAACCTATATTCAATTAACAGGTAAAATTTGTACTGGAATTATGGTAAATGGTTTTGTGTTGGGAAATTCTATTCAGATAACAGGGTTATTCAGTTGAGATATCCAATTAAGTGGACTCCACTGTATTGTTATTTATCATGGATCAAACAAACAGTTCCAAAGAGGGACAGAACACAAGTCTTAAACACAAATTTTAAATATATGTCAGTCTGGGACAAACCGGTAGGACAGAAATTCCCAAAATGTCTCTAACATTTCCATACCATCTGCAGCAGCAGCAGCCATACCATCTAATACCGCTACAGATAAAACAATTCATGCACAAACACCTATTTGAACACTGTTGGAAAACCTCTCTTAACCTGTCCAAGAATACATGCCCTTATCCACTGATAAACTTCTAAGAACTCTGAGGGGATTGGTGGTGGTGAGATCGGGGGTCAGTTGGTCCTTTTCCTTTGTGCGTGAAAAATTGTTCAATATATGACCAATTTTTGAAATGACCTATAATAAGGGGAATGGGACAGTAAAAGGGATCCCCTGCCCACTAGCAGGAACCCTGTTATATATCATTTACAACTGAATAATTGTTTGTGCCATCATAAGAATTATTATACAAGTCACAAAATTATTGTTGCAATTTGTTACAGCAAATCATGTCAGCATTAAACTACTTGCTTAAGGCTGTCCTTAATTCTGTGAACTGCTCCTAACAGTCTAGTGGATGCAATGTGAAATGCATGCACAATTAATAGATGACTACCAATAATTTTCAATGAATCATTATCAATAATCTTTGTTTCCCATCGCTTAACTTCCATCAGTTTACTCCATTTAAAAGAAATTAGTCATGGAGCTAATGAATATTGATGAGCATTTAAGATTGTGCATCATTTTTATGACTGAGCTATAGCTAAAACTTGTCCATAGAAAAGCGTAGAACTTTTTTTGAATGAATTAATCACTTTGGATTACTCTAGTGTTTACTATCAATACATTCACATTTTCATGTTGTCAGATGATTAGCTTCCAGTTTTGTCATCCTTTGTAATGCTTGCACTTGTGTCAATTTCAACTAAGAATTGTAAACCAAAATGTTTATGAATGAATCAATCAATTTGAGTGAACAAAAAATGAATTTATTGTTTAACCATCAGTGTGGTGCATATTTATTTCACAAATTCATTTGATATTCATTGTTATAAATCCACTAGCAGAGATGAGATAGAGTAGAGTTCCATCTGTCCATCCATGTTTCTATGTATCTGGAAGTTTGTTTATACAATAACTCCAACGCTATTTCGGCCTAAAAAAGTTAAAAATCTGCTTCTCCAGCCCTCTAGCATGGTCCTTTTGGCTGCCACATGCTCTTTTTTATAACAAATGCAACTGAAAAAAAACTAGAGAAATGGAATTTACTGCATCTAATAAATTCAGGTCTTTATGAAAGGGGTTAAAGTATCAGAAATAAACAAAATTGAAAGAGAATTTATGGATGCTTATTTTTAGGGGTGAAATATTTTAAAGAAATCAGAAATATGTTTTCGTTAATAGTATTTAAAGATATTCATACAGGAATCAGATAAATTTTTCCAAGAAACCAGAAAAAGCATATGTGTGCACAGCATTCAAAGGGTTCAATCAAGTAATCAGAAATGGACATTTTTTGCTTGCCACTTATTTTAATAATGTTTAGAGCAGTAATGTGAGTATGGAAAGTGTTTTCATTATTCTTAAAATCTTTGGTACCCCCATTGAAGTCTTGAGAGGGTCAAAACCATTGAGCTGAATTAATTATACTTCATTTCTTTCCAAAGCAAAGGGTTTCTGTCACCGTGGTTTGAAGAACCAACACACCTCTGATTAAAATAGCAGATAAAATTTAATGTTTCACAGCTTACTCCACTAATTGTTTACATTGTCTCCAGTGTGAATAAATATAACATGGTATTGCTTCAGTATAATTTCCTGTTAACAGGAAATTAGAGGCTGTGAAAACCTGTGGCTGACTGGGCCATACTCAAGGGCACTGGTGACCTGAAAAACATAAGTGGCCGAGAACTTGTGACTGTCTATCAGTATGCCAAAAATCAGTGAGATAGAACAATTCATTTTCGAGTTATCGTACTGACAAGGAAGTGATGAGAAGATGGAAATCAGGAGAATAAGAACAAAAAAAGAAAAGAAAAGAAAAAGAAACCGTAGAAAAACAATAGTCTCTGTGTGTTTCACACAGACTAATAAAAATTAAATGGTTTATATTATATTATTTTTTTATTATATTTTACTCAAGTTACTGATAAATTTGTCCCTTGAGTGCAACAAGGCTTTGCAATGCAAAGCCTTCTCACACTCAAGGGATGAAATAGACCACCATCCATGGTATTCTGTAGATTATGAGGCCTAAAACATAAAACAAACCAAGAACCTGAACTTTTGATGGCAAAGAAATAATTACAAAAATAAAAAACTGCCCGCCCACATGCAGTTTTACATAAATTGCTTGAAGAAACAGAAGATCTACTTTGTGGAGAGTTATTGGATTTCATTTTGGGTTAATTTATATTAACAATGTCTCAGACAAGTTCAATGACCACCGTTATTAGCTCACCTGACTGAAAGTCAGGGTGAGCTTTTCTTATCACTCTTCGTCCGTCGTCCGTCGTCCTGTGTGAAGGTGGTGTTTGAGCCTCTTTCTCCTAAACCACTGGCTACATTTTAATTAAATTTCACGCAAGTAGTGGTTATATAGGGGCATTTTGATTTTTAGGCAAACTAGGTTTCGGCTCATATTGAGCAGAGGTGTGGGGAAAAAATGGCCAAATTTTTTGAAAATCTTCTTCTAATGAACCACCAGTAGCAGAGACTTGATATGTGGTATACAGAGTCCTTTTGAGGTTTAGAATCAAGTTTGTTCAAGAGAAGTTTGTCGGGCATTATTTGCCTTCGTTATGGGAGGGGCAAAAATTTTGGCCACGCCTAAAATTTCTATTTTCTGAACCGTGAAGTAGATTTGAACCAAATTTGATATGAGATGATAATGGGTCATAAGTAGTTGATTGATGCAAAAAAAAGTTTTCTCATTGCCCCGTGGGAACCTCAGAAGCTAAAAATAGGAAAAACCTTAAAACTGCCATATCTCCAAAACTACACGCCACAGAGAATTCTTATTTTGTACAAAGCTTACTTTTATCCAGTAGAATAGAATGGTTAAAAAAAATCCCTATCGGTTTGATCACAAGGTACTTTTTTCAGGACTTTTGAAAAAGTGCTGAGTCGGCACTTTTTAACACTGTAGGCAATGGGAAAAACATTAAAAAATCTTCTTCTCCAGATCCAGCAGGCAGAATCTTTTGATATTTGGTATGCAACATTATAGGGTAGATCTGATTCAAGTTTGTTCAAATCGGCCCCCTGGGTTCATATTTGGGCTCAGTATAGGAGCCCGATTTCGAACTTAGTGCATTTCAGACAAATTTCTTCAAAAATCTTCTTCTCCAGATCCACCAGGCAGAATCTTTTCATATTTGGTACGCAACATTGTGGGGTGGATCTGATTCAAGTTTGTTCAAATCGGCCCCCTGGATTCATATTTGGGCTCACTATAGAAGCCCAAATTCGAACTTAGTGCATTTCAGGCAATTTTCTTCAAAAATCTTCTTCTCCAGATCCAGCAGGCAGAATCTTTTGATATTTGGTATGCAACATTGCGGGGTGGATCTGATTCAATTTTGTTCAAATCGGCCCCTGGATTCATATTTGGGCTCACTATAGAAACCCGAATTCGAACTTAGTGCATTTCAGGCAAATTTCTTCAAAAATCTTCTTCTCCAGATCCAGCAGGCAGAATCTTTTCATATTTGGTATGCAACATTGTAGGGTAGATCTGATTCAAGTTTGTTCAAATCGGCCCCCTGGGTTCATATTTGGGCTCAGTATAGGAGCCCGATTTCGAACTTAGTGCATTTCAGACAAATTTCTTCAAAAATCTTCTTCTCCAGATCCAGCAGGCAGAATCTTTTCATATTTGGTATGCAACATTGTGGGGTGGATCTGATTCAAGTTTGTCCCCTGGATTCATATTTGGGTTCACTATAGAAGCCCAAATTCGAACTTAGTGCATTTCAGGCAATTTTCTTCAAAAATCTTCTTCTCCAGATCCAGCAGGCAGAATCTTTTGATATTTGGTATGCAACATTGTGGGGTGGATCTGATTCAAGTTTGTTCAATTTGGCCCCCTGGATTCATATTTGGGCTCACTATAGAAGCCCGAATTCGAACTTAGTGCATTTTAGGCAAATTTCTTAAAAAATCTTCTTCTCCAGATCCAGCAGGCAGAATCTTTTGATATTTGGTATGCAACATTGTGGGGTGGATCTGATTCAAATTTGTTCAAATCGGCTCCCTAGATTCATATTTGGGCTCACTATAGAAGCTTGAATTCAAACTTAGTGCATTTCAGACAAATTTCTTCAAAAATCTTCTTCTCCAGATCCAGCAGGCATAATCTTTTCATATTTGGTATGCAACATTGTGGGGTGGATCTGATTCAAGTTTGTTCAGATCGGCTCCCTAGATTCATATTTGGGCTCACTATAGAAGCTCGAATTCAAACTTAGTGCATTTCAGGCAAATTTCTTCAAAAATCTTCTTCTCCAGATCCAGCAGGCAGAATCTTTTCATATTTGTTATGCAACATTGTGGGGTGGATATGATTCAAGTTTGTTCAAATCGGCCCCCTGGATTCATATTTGGGCTCACTATAGAAGCCTGAATTAGAACTTAGTGCATTTCAGGCAAATTTCTTAAAAAATCTTCTTCTCCAGATCCAGCAGGCAGAATCTTTTCATATTTGTTATGCAACATTGTGGGGTGGATATGATTCAAGTTTGTTCAAATCGGCCCCCTGGATTCATATTTGGGCTCACTATAGAAGCCCAAATTCGAACTTAGTGCATTTCAGGCAAATTTCTTAAAAAATCTTCTTCTCCAGATCCAGCAGGCAGAATCTTTTCATATTTGGTAAGCAACATTGTGGGGTAGATCTGATTCACGTTTGTTCAAATCGGCTCCCCTGGGTTTATATTTGGGCTCACTATAGAAGCCCAAATTCGAACTTAGTGCATTTCAGGCAAATTTCTTAAAAAATCATCTTCTCCAGATCCAGCAGGCAGAATCTTTTGATATTTGGTATGCAACATTGTGGGGTGGATCTGATTCAAGTGTGTTCAAATCGGCTCCCTAGATTCATATTCGGGTTCACTATAGAAGCTCGAATTCGAACTTAGTACCTTTCAGACAAATTTCTTCAAAAATCTTCTTCTCCAGATCCAGCAGGCAGAATCTTTTCATATTTGGTATGCAACATTGTGGGGTGGATCTGATTCAAGTTTGTTCAAATCGGCCCCCTGGATTCATATTTGGGCTCACTATGGAAGCCCAAATTCGAACTTAGTGCATTTCAGGCAAATTTCTTAAAAAATCTTCTCCCGATTCAGCAAGCAGAATCTTTTGATATTTGGTATGCAACATTGTGGGGTGGATCTGATTCAAGTTTGTTCAAACCGGCCCCCTGTGTTTATATTTGGGCTCAGTATAGGAGCCCAAATTTGAACTTAGTGCATTTCAGGCAAATTTCTTTGAAAATCTTCTTCTTAAGTTCCAGCAGGCAGAATCTTTTGATATTGAGTATGCACCATGCTTAGGGGGGTGAGATTCAAGTTTGTTCAAGCCATGTCCCTAGGTCCATATTTGAGCTCGAATTGTAACTTGGTTCAAAATGAGGAATTTTCTTTAAAAATCTTCTTCAGATCCAGCAGTCGGAATGTTTTGATATTTGGTGGGCAGCATCCTTAGGGGGGTGAGATTCAAGTTTGTTAAAGCCAAGTCCCTGAGTTCATATATGGGCTCCCTGTGGGAGCCTGAATTATAACTTAGTTTAATATGAGGAATATTCTTTAAAAATCTTCTTTTTTTTTTTAGATCCACTGGTCAGAATCTTTGGATATTTGGTATAAGCTTTTCTTAGGACGAGCAGATGCAACTTGTTGAAATCAATTCTCTGGGTTGATATTTAGGCTACCATGTCAGGTGAGCGCCCTCAGGCCCCTTGGGGCCTCTTGTTAGATGAAAATTAAGGGAGTTATTGCCTCTTGTTGAACTTTTCGCAACATTTTATTGTTTATGAAATGGCTTGAACAGCATACCTCAGATTTAGGCACAGCAATCTCAGGCAGTGCTTAAAAAGTAACATAATGCCCTCCTAAACTCCTAGGCCATGACATGTCACCCTCCTAATGGGCCTACGCTCACATACTATTAGATCTTTTCATTGAAATTTTAAATTGAGCAGTGCATTTACATCGGAGTACTTAACATTCCAAAATAGAATCTCAATGAGAAAACTTACAAGATGTGCCAATAAGGTGGTCACTAATAATTAGAGACATGTACAAGCAATTACTGAAAAATCAAATCTTGTGAGTAGATAGTCAGTATGTGTTGTTGGATGATAATGGATATTGGTGATTCAACCTTTGGAATAGGGAATGTTCTGAAAGCAATCAAGTAAAGAAAATATGCCTGGGTGTATCTTGGTGGGGAGATTTCGTAACAGCTTATGGACTGGCTGCGGTAAACAGGCTCTGTTTTACTGGTAAAATAGGACCCAGTCACCAATGCTTGGGAGGTGCAAACCCTCTCTAAAATTGGCAATATGGCTTATTAACGCTCACCCCTGGTCTTGAGTTGATACTCGTGTTGTGGTCATGATTAGCCATTGTGCAAAAACATGTGACCTTAAACACCAATAAATAAATAAATAATAAATATTTATTGGCTAGGAGCCTCTCTCGAACTGATAAGTTTTTATACGCCCATTTTGAAAAAACGGGTCGTATTATGGTATACCGCTGTCCGTCTGTCCATCCGTCTGTCTGTCCAGTCACATGTCGTACGATAACTCAAGAATGCTTTGAGAGATTTTTGTGATTTTTGGGTAGGTGGTGTATATCGATGGAGGGAAGCTCCCTTTCGTTTAGTGTCGCCGTTCGATTAGTCATTCCAGAGTTATGGGACTTTATTACTTAGAAAATTGTTGATTTTTTACACGTCGTACGATAACTTGAGAACGCTTTGAGAGATTTTCGTGATTTTTGGGTAGGTGGTGTATATCGATGGAGGGAAGCTCCCTTTCGTTTAGTGTCGCTGTTCGATTAGTCATTCCAGAGTTATGGGACTTTATTACTTAGAAAATTGTTGATTAGCTTAACTTGACATAGTCAAGATAAGCTATTGCCATCACGCGTGCGGAAGTCTGTTAGTCTGTGAGTCTGTTCACATTTTCTTTAGCACGTGCTACACCCCGCAGTTCTTGTCTGATCATCACGAAATTTCATATGCAGGTTTGGGGTCATGTCTAGATGAGAACGTCCCCTTTTGGTCGTGATTGGGCAACCGGTATGGCTGCCCGAGCCCAAAACCCGAAAACCATTAGCACACTCTACAGGTCGTATTTATGAAGGGATTTCATTGTAACTTGGTAGGATGCCTCTGTATAATGCCTAGATGAGAACCTCTCCTTTTGGGCATCATCTGTCAACCGTGATGGCTGCCCAAGCCTGAAACCCAAAAACTTTTAGCACAGTCTGCAGGTCATGTTTAATATGGTGGGATTTCATTGTAACTTTGTAGGATGACTCCTTATAATATCTAGATGAGAATTTCCCCATTTGGACATGATCTACCTACTGTGACGACTGCCCGAGCCCAAAACCCGAAAACCTTTAGCACAATCTACAGGTCATATTTATTGAGGAATTTCTTTGTAACTTGGTGGGTTGACTTCATATATTGTCTGGATGAGAAGGTCCCCTTTTGGGCATGATTGGGCAACTGTGACGGCTACAGGGGCCCGAAGCCCGAAAACCTTTAGCACAGTCTACAGGTCATATTTATGAAGGGATTTCATTGTAACTTGGTAACTCCAAATAATGTCTAGATGAGAACGTCTCCTTTTGGTCGCGATCATTCAGCCTTGATGGCTGCCCAAGCCCAAGACCCCAAAACCTTTAGCATAGTCTACAGGTCATATTTATGGAAGGATTTCATTGTAACCTGTTAGTTTGACTCCATATAATACCTAGATGATGACATCCCCTTTTGGTCATGATTGGTCAACTGTGACGGCTTCAGGGGCCCGAAGCCCAAAAACCTTGAGCATAGTCTACAGGTCACATTTATGAAGAGATTTCATTGTAACTTCGTAGGATCACTCCAGATGATGCCCAGATGAGAATGTCCCCTTTTGGTTGCGATCATTCAACCATGATGGCTGCCCAAGCCCAAAGCCCAAAAAACCTTTAGCACAGTCTACAGGTCATATTTATGAAGGGATTTCATTGTAACTTGGTAGGTTGACTTCATATAATGTCTAGATGAGAACGTCCCCTTTGGACGCAATTGGGAAACTGATGGCTACAGGGGCCTGAAGCCGAAAACCTTTAGCACTGTCTACAGGCCATATTTATGAAGGGATTTCAATGTAACTTGATGGGATGACTCGTTTTGGAATAATTTCACTGTAACTTGGCAACTTTCATTAATATACGAGAACTGTGAGGGCCAGATACATTAACTGTGAGGTCATATTAACCCACCCCTCAGCTTTTTAGTACAGTGTACACCTCATATTATTTTTATCAAAAACATAGCATACCGGGACCAAAAATGAACATATTCCCAATTATCACAATTCTTGTCTTATTTCATAATCCTTTCATAAACATTGAACATTATCCTTTTCATCAAATACAATACTCAAATTAAGCTACAGTGTCATTGACATTTTCATTTTTTACACGTCGTTCGATAACTCGAGAACGCTTCGAGAGATTTTCACGATTTTTTGATAGGTGGTTTATGTTGATGGAAGGAAGCTCCCTTTCGGTTGGTGTCGGCATTCCATTAGTCATTCCAGGGTTATGGGACTTTATTTTTTTTCACATGTCGAACAATAACTTGAAAATGCTTAGAGCAATTTTCATGATTTTTTGGTTGCAAGTATATGTTGATAGACGGAATCTCCCTTTCGATTTGTGTCACTGTCCGATTTGTCATTCCAGAGTTATGGGACTTTATTCATCAAAATATAGGCAATTTTCATGATTTTTTGGTGACAAGTATATGTAACCTGACAAGCACACATGTATACTCATATTGTGTGGTTCCCTCTTGTAATTAATAACGGGCGTATCATGCGCTCATGGCGCAGCTGTTTATTATGAGTACCCATACTATGTTTGGTACACATAATGCCGGCATCCGGAGTGGCCCTCCGTCGTTTTTCCATCCTTTGTCCATCCGTCTGTCCATCTATCTGTCTGTCTGTCCATCAGGGCCAACATTGGGGGTTTAGGGAATATTATTATTAGGGGCTACCTCCAAATTAAGGTAGTGTTAGGGTTAGGAGTGGGTGGGGTTAGGGGTAGCCCCAGAGTAGGGCTTAAGGTTGGGGGATGGTTAGGTCCCGGGGGGTATTGTTGGGGTCAGGGGTGGGGTTTTAGTTTTAGTAGCCCCTAAACCAAAAAATGGCTCCTAACCCTATTGGTTTGGCTAGGGTGGGGTGGAGTTAGGGTTAGGGGTAGCCCCAGAGTAGGGCTTAAGGTTGGGGGTTAGGTCCCAGGGGTGGGTGGGGCTTAGGGTCAGGGGTGGGCTTTTAGGGTTTAGGGTCAGGGTGGGGTAGGGTTAGGGTTAGGGTGTGTTTTTTGGGTGGAGGGGTGGGGTTAGGGTTAAATATAAGTTCTAGGGTGGAGGGGTGGGGTTCTGGGTAAAATAAGGTTTTGGACTTACAAAATGTTTTTTTGGTAGCCCATAAACCCGAAATGTTGGAGCGTCCGTCTGTCCGTCCGGCGTCCGTATCCATTTCTTTGGCATTCGATAACTTGAAAAATATTGCTTGTGTTCAGGTTACTGATGTGCCAAGCTGTATAGTTAGTTTTTGGTGTAAATCTGATAATTTGATCCTGAGATATTAACTCTTTATCCTTCAAATTGAGAATTCTTCAAATCCCTTTGGCATGAGATAACTCAAAAAATATCAATCCAATTGTCATGTTACTTTATATATATCTTCAAGTTACTGATGTTCCGAGCTGTATAGTTTTTGGTGTAAACCTGTTATTTTGATCCTGAGATATTAACCCTTTATCCATCAAATTGAAAATTCCTCCAATCCCTTTGGCATTCGATAACTTGAAAAATATTGCTTGGATTGTCAAGTTACTTTATATTTGTGTTCAGGTTACTGATGTGGCGAGCTGTATAGTTTTGGGTGCAATTCTGATCATTTGATCCTGAGATATTAACCCTTTATCCTTCAAATTGAAAATTCCTCCAATCCCTTTGGCATTCAATAACTCAAAAAATATCAATCCAATTGTCAGGTTACTTTATATATATCTTCAGGTTACTGATGTTCCGAGCTATATAGTTTTTGGTGTAAAAGTGTATAAAGGTACTTTATATTTGTGTTCAGGTTACTGATTTGCCGAGCTGTATAGTTTTTAGTCCCCTATGGGAACCGTAAGGGGACTATAGGATTGCACTCCGTCCGTCTGTCCGTCCATCCATCCGTCCGTCCGTCTGTCTGTCTGTTTTTTATGTTACCACCTCTCCCTCCAACATGCTTTAAGCTACACCTTTCATATTTGGTACATGGATAAATGGTTCTGAGGGGATGATGCACGCTCAAAATTATTTTTTCAAAATCAAACATGTCGGAATGGTGGCCATTTTTGTTGTGTTTTTTAAGCTTTTTTTCTCTATTTTCATGTTACCACCAACATGGTTCAAGCTACACTTTGCATATTTGGCACATGGATAGAGGATTGGGAGGGGATGATGTACGTTCAATATTTTTTTTTCAAAATCCAAGATGACGGCATGGCGGCCATTTTTGTTGTGTTTTTTAAGCTTTTTTCTCTATTTTATGTTACCACCCCTTGCTCCAACATGGTTCTAGCTACACTTTTTATATCTGGCACATGGATAGAGGGTTGTAATGGGATGTTGCACGTTCAATATTTTTTTTCCAAAATTCGTCCGTCCGTCTGTCCGTTCGTCCGTCCGTCTGTCTGTCTGTTTTTTTATGTTACCACCTCTCCCTCCAATATGCTTTAAGCTACACCTTTCATATTTGGTACATGGATAAATGTTTCTGAGGGGATGATGCACGCTCACATTTTTTTTTTCAAAATCCAAGATGGCGGAATGGCGGCCATTTTTGTTGTGTTTTTTAAGCTTTTTTTCTCTATTTTCATGTTACCACTCCTCCCACCAACATGGTTCAAGCTACACTTTGCATATTTGGTACATGGATAGAGGGTTGGGAGGGGATGATGCATGTTCAATATTTTTTTTTCAAAATCCAAGATGGCGGCATGACGGCTATTTTTGTTGTGTTTTTTTAAGCTTTTTTTTCTCTATTTTCATGTTACCACTCCTCCCACCAACATGGTTCAAGCTACACTTTGCATATTTGGTACATGGATAGAGGGTTGGGAGGGGATGATGCATGTTCAATATTTTTTTTTCAAAATCCAAGATGGCGGCATGACGGCTATTTTTGTTGTGTTTTTTTAAGCTTTTTTCTCTATTTTATGTTACCACCCCTCACTCCAACATGGTTCAAGCTACACTTTGTATATCTGGCACATGGATAGAGGGTTGTAATGGGATGTTGCACGTTCAATATTTTTTTTCCAAAATTCAAAATGGCACCATGGCAACCATTTCTGTTATGTTTTTTAAGCATTTTTCTCTATTTTATGTTACCACTGCTCCCTCTAACATGGTTCCAGCTGCACTTTTCATATATTGTACATGGATAAAGGGGTTGTGAGGGGATTATGCATGCTCAATATTTTTTTTCAAAATCTAAAAAAAACATCTGCCTGCCCTGCCTGCCTGCCTGCCTGCCTGCCTGCCTCTGTTTTTATGTTACCACCTCTCCCTCTAATATGCTTCAAGCTACACCTTTCATATTTGGTACATGGATAAATGGTTCTGAGGGGATGATGCACAGTCAATATTTATTTTTCAGAATCCAAGATGGCAGAATGGTGGCAATTTTTGTTGTGTTTTTTAAGCTTTTTTCTCTATTTTATGTTACCACCCCTCCCTCCAACATGGTTCAAGCTACGCCTTTCATATATGGTACATGGATAAAGGGTTGTGAGGGGATTATGCATGCTCAATATTTTTTTTTCAAAATCCAAGATGCTTATATACTCTAGTGTCTTCTGTGACAAAAACACCTTATGTCACAAAAGCGCCGTAGGGGACTAATACCATCTCGCTGGTCAAACACTTGTTGTTGTTAATCTGATGATTTGATCCTGAGATATTAACTCTTTATCCTTCAAATAGAAAATTCCTCCAATCCCTTTGGCATTCGATAACTTAAAAAATATTGCTTGGATTGTCAAGTTACTTTATATTTGTGTTCAGGTTACTGATGTGCCGAGCTGTATAGTTTTTTGGTGTAAATCTGTTATTTTGATCCTCAGATATTAACCCTTTATCCTTCAAATTGAAAATTCCTCCAATCCCTTTGGCATTCGATAACTTGAAAAATATTGCTTGGATTGTCAAGTTACTTTATATTTGTGTTCAGGTTACTGATGTGCCGAGCTGTATAGTTTTTGGTGTAAATCTGATAATTTGATCCTGTGATATTAATTAACCCTTTATCCTTCAAATTGAAAATTCCTCCAATCCCTTTGGAATTCGATAACTTGAAAAATATTGCTTGGATTGTCAAGTTATTTTATATTTGTGTTCAGGTTACTGATGTACCAAGCTGTATAGTTTTTGGTGTAAATCTGTTATTTTGATCCTGAGATATTAACCCTTTATCCTTCAAATTGAAAATTCCTCCAATCCCTTTGGCATTCGATAACTTGAAAAATATTGCTTGGATTGTCAAGTTACTTTATATTTGTGTTCAGGTTACTGATGTGCCGAGCTGTATAGTTTTTGGTGTAAATCTGATAATTTGATCCTGTGATATTAACCCTTTATCCTTCTAATTGAGAACTCCTCCAATCCATTTCTTTGGCATGCGATAACTCAAAAAATGTTAATCCGATTATCAGATTACTTTATATATGTATTCTGGTTACTAATGTGCTGTATAGTTTTTTATGTAAATCTAATAATTTGATCCGGAGATATTAACCCTTTATCCATCAAATTAGGCAGTCCTCCAATCCATTTCTATATGTACCCATACCATGTATGGTGTACATAATGTCGGCATCTGGGGTGGCCCTCCATCATACAGCTTTCTACTAGTTGTGCGTATGGGTACACATCTGACGATTTCATTGGCCTATTTTTTGAACCAGGAACTGTGAGACACAATTTCAAAATAAATACATATTTTTCCGCAATACCAATGGCTCAGACTAGCTGGTGCATCCCAATTTATTACCAGGGCCAAACACAAATTTTGAATCCCTAAACCCCCAAAATTTGCCAAAAACTTCAAAAAAGAGAAGACCAGTATGGTCCTCCATACTTTTTGCGCAATGTGCAATTTGTTGTCAAGGACAACAATAGGCTACCGCCATCTTGTTATTCTGTTGTTTGGCCCATGTCAGATCAACACATATCCTGACTTCTGTGCTATAAAATCCTAAAAGTATAATAAAGCCAGACACGATTATGTAGTGGAATGGTGGAATATTTGCAGCAGAAACTAGCTGAATAAGGGCATTGAGTTTTTGAACGTTCAGGGCTATAACTTTATTGAAATTAAATAATATTTCTTGTTCTTCCCATTTTCGGGATATGCTCCTGATTCGTTCATTCTTTGTTATTAATCACTATGTGTTTGCTCAATGTTCACCCTTTTCCCCTTGAATCCCTTCATTAGACTTTTAAGAACAATTTGCTGTTTCGGAATTTGTTATTAAATTAAAAATTCTGCTTCTTAAAATCTTAGATAAATTACGAAATGTGGATTATTCGTACCCCGTACCGGTTATTCTCGACATAGTCGGACATGTCTGTTTTGCCTTACCCTTCTCTATGGGAAATCTTCTGTGGAAGTTTCTCTATTGTTAAGGGTATTCTTTGGATACCGGCGTCTGACCTGGCTCTTCGTTGTGCCTGTGTTGGACTTGGTTTCCGGCTCCTATTCAGTTTAAATTTTTTGCCTCGGGTGTGTGTATATTATGAAGTCCTCATGTTCGAATTGCAAGAGGAAGAAGTCCTCTCTTGATTCTCATTCATCATGTTTGGCTTGCACTCGTTGCTCTAAAGACGTTAAATGTGCAACTTGCGGTTCTTGGGATTCCAAGCGATGGAATTCCCTTTCTACTTATGTATATGTCGGCGAAGCACCAATTTCGGTGCTGTCGTCTAAGATTGTTAATCAGAATTCTGTTTCCATTTCAGAGGAACAAGAACATGGTATTGGTCATGGTATAACATCAAGTTCAGTGCTGCCGTCGTCTTCAGATACAGAGCATGTTGACTTATGAGGTATCGCAGAATACTTGGTACCTCGGGCAAGCAGACGGTCAACTAGCTCGACCGGTGTAACAGAGCCTTTCATTAGTGCTTCTGTACCGGGAAAATCCGTAGCGGTCCAGGATAAGGAGGACGGAAGGCAGTCCTCTGTACAGACGAGGCACGTAAGGGGAAGAGGCCAGGCAAGTTGAAGGGTGTATCAGTAGCGAACCATTCTTCTGTTTTGGGGTCAAAACAGAACGATTCGACTTTTATTGCCAGTCCCGCTGGTAGTCCGGTTGATAATGCTTCAGAGCCAGTTGTTTCTTGTGTACCTTTCTCTGCCAGTACGGCTGGCAGTAAGTAGTCTTGACGTAAGAGCCTCTTCTTCGTCCGCTTCCAGGACTCCGCACAGTGTAGACCACATGCTAGCCAGCAAGAACCAGAGGTGGAGAGTCAGAGCCAAGATCTGGCTCTCTCTAAGCCTAGCGTTTTGAGGCAAACGTCTTTTTCTAAAAGATGGACACAGGGCTCTGTTTCAGATCACCTCCCAGAGCCAAAACGGCGTAGAATGGGGGTGGACATAGCCTCGAATATGGAATTGCTGGAGCAAATTGCCCAGCTAATTGCAGACTCTCAGAAGCATAAAGTGCGGCCATCATCAATCTCTGTTTCGGATGATTCGGGCGGTGCTGGATCGGCAGAAAGAAGCGTTTCCTCAAATAATGAGTATGCCGATAATAGACCAGACCAGGAACCTCTAGATGGTAGTGTTAGGGAGCTTGATGAAGACGAGACTGACACTACCTCTTTGGCTGAGCAGCATATGGAAACTATGAGGTTCCTAGAGGATTTTTTGCCCTGAATTAATTATACCCCCACTTTCGAAGAAAATGGGAGTATACTGGATTACATGCGTGCATCCGTCCGTGTGTGAGTCCGTCTGAGAATATTCATAACTTAAGTAAATTATTATTTTTTATAATATTTGTTGGTCATAGGTATGCCCACATTAGTTATTTTTTTTTTATTATTTTTTTTTTATTACTTGTTCACTTAGAAATTGTGTCCGTCCGAGCCAAATTTTGTCTGTTCAGCCTGTATCTCGGGTATCGAATGTTCTATTGCAATGAAATTTGCCATGAACACTGCTTATGGTATAGGCTTTAAAAAAAGGATTCAACGATATTTCTCACATTCTCATTTTTAGAGTTATCCCCCCTTAGAAATTGTAGGAAATAGACATTATTTGTCTGTTCAGCCTGTATCTCAGGTATGGGTTATCGGATTTCAGTGAAATATGGCATGCAGTTTTCCTTTGACAAAGGCTTCTGCCTCATTGCATAAAAATTCCAAACACCAAACAATTTACCATACCTTTTGACTTAGAAATTGTTGGAAATTGTTGAAAGCTTTCGAAGAAAATGGGAGGGGGAGTGGGGCATACTGCACTAACAAATGACTACTTATGTGGCTACGAGTTAGTAAAACATGATACTTATGTGGTTAAAGTCTGTTATGTGGCTAGCCACGTAACAGAATCTCTTATTGTGTGTGTGGGGGGGGGGGGGGGGGGTTTGGGGGGGGGGGGGGTGGGGGTTTGGATAAATGTAGAGTAGGGTTAGGGCATTCCAGGGTGGGGTTTAGGAGTGGGGTGGGGTGGGGGTCACTGAAGGGGTGTTAGAGTTATGTGGCTAGGGTTAGAGTTAGCTTAGGGTTAGGGTGGGTAGGGTTAGGGTCAGGTTAGTGTAGGGTTAGGGTTAGCTGACACCCCCCCCCCCCCCCACCCCCCCTCCCCCCACCAATTTCCCCCCCAAAAACTTGGTTTATTATGTTGGACATGTGTTTTAGGTTAGCCACCAAATTTGTCCATAAAATAGCCACATAAGTAGTCATTTGTTAGAACGTCTGGATTGGGGTTATCGTATTTCAGTGAAATATGGCATGCAGTTTGCCTATGACAAAGGCTTCTGCCTCATTGCATAAAACTTCCAAACACCAAACAATTTACCATACCTTTTGGCTTAGAAATTGTTGGAAATTGTTGAAAACTTTCAAAGAAAATGGAAGGGGGGTTTACTGGATTGCGTCTGTCCATCTGTGCATCTGTCTGTCCGTACAAGAATATTCACAAACAATATTTGTTGGTCATAGGTATGCCCACACTAGGCGGTACACCACGGGTATGCACCGGATGAAAGTCCAGCTCTTGTTCTTTCTGGTCAGAGTTCTGCACCTTCTAGAGCTAGGCCCCTGTCTTCTTTGGACAGGGAGGTCATTAAGTCGAAGGAAAGTATCCTTCTGTATCCGTCACAGTCCGTCGAAGCGTTAGATGCTTTCGATGGTGGGGCTACATTTTCCATTGTACCAAATTTGATTGCCCAAGGATTGCAGGAGCTAAAAATAGAAAAAAATTAGAACGACCATATCTCCAAAACTACACGGCACTGAGAATATTTGGTGTGAAGCTTCCTTAGGACCAACAGAATGGAATGATAAAAAAAAATTGCTATCGGTTTTATCATGGGGTACTTTTCTGGGACTTCGAAAAAGTGCGGAGTCAGTGTTTTTTAACACTGTGGGTAATGGGAAAAACATATAAGACTACTTTTCTCCCAAACCACTGCTCCAAAAACTTTCAAATTTCACATATAACATCTTTGGAAGATTGTTTCACATGTTTATTGAAAGCAATTCCCTGGGTCCATATTTGGGCTCTCTATGGGAGCCTGAATGTTTAAATTAGTGCAGTATGAGGAATATTCTTTAAAAATCTTCTTCTTCAGATCTACCAATAAGAATCTTTTGATATTTGGTATGCAGCATCCTTAGCAGGGTGATATTCAAGTTTGTTCAAGTCAAGTCCTTGGGTTCATATTTAGGCTGAAAATTTGGGGTCCCATTCCGGACTTAGAAATTTTGGACCAAAATCCGGAATTTTTGTTGTTGTTTTTTTCATGTGTTTCGGTCAATTTTAAGACAAAAATTTTTTTTTTTTCACTCTGAAAATTTGGGGGCCAGGTGGGACTTCGAAAATTTTGGACGAAAATCCAGAATTTTTTGTTTTTGTTTTTTATGCGTTTTGGTCAATTTTAAGAGAAAATTTTTATTTTTTTTTGCACTGAAAATTTGGGGGCCGGGTGGGACTTGGATAATTTTGGACTAAAATCCGGAAATTTTTGTTTTGTTTTTTATGCGTTTCGGTCAATTTTAAGACCAAAAAAAAATTTTGGACGAAAATCCGGAAATTAGTTTTTGGGTTTTTTATGCGTTCTGGTCAATTTTAAGAAGAACAAATAAAAATATTAAAATTGGTATAAATGTTTCATTTTTTTTTTACATCTGAACATTATTTATTCACAGGTCCCGCTAACAATAGACAAGCCACCTGGGGAATGATTTCTAGCCAAGTCTTGGCAGCCAAGAATTGACTAGAAATCACTCCTTAGCAAATAGATATGTACAGGTTGTAGTCAAGTGGAAATTCAGGATGATTGCCCAGGCCTTTATGCATTAACAAAATTGAAAAGAAAATCAGCCACTTGTTTCATAAAAATGAACACTTCAAGCGCTATCAAGTGTCAACTAGATCGAGTTATTTGTGTGCAAAGCACACAATGGTGTATCCCCGCATTTCCTTAGCAACACCTTAGCATAGTTTTAACGTTTCCAATTTAAATACCCAAGGAGCCTTTGGATGAAAACTGATTTTCTAATAATAAAAGTGGTTCCACTGGAACCACCTGGGGCCAAATCTAAATTCCGAACCCTTCATGCACATCTAGAGATGATACCTGAACACCTTAGCATAGTTTAAATGTTTCAAATGAAATACCCTAGGAGCCTTTCAATGAAAACTGATTTTCTAATGATAAAAGTGGTTCCACCAGAACCACTTGGGGCCAAATCAAAATTCCGAACCATTCATGCACATCTGGAAATGTTACCTGCTGACATTAGCATAATTTAAATGTTTCAAATTAAATACCCTAGGAGCCTTTCGAGGAAAACTAATTTTCCAACGATAAAAGTGGTTCCACCGGAGCCACTTGGGGCCAAAGCAAAAATTCCGAAACCTTCATGCACATCTAGAGATGTTAACCGAACACATTAGCATAGTTTAAATGTTTTGAATTAAAAATTAAAAAACCCTAGGAGCCTTTCGATGAAAACTGATTTTCTAACGATAAAACTGGTTCCACTGGAACCACTTGGGGCCAAATCAAAATTCCGAAACATTCATGCACATCTAGAAATGTTACCTGCTCACATTAGCATAGTTTAAACATTTCGAATTAAATACCCTAGGAGCCTTTCGATGAAAACTGATTTTCTAATGATAAAAAGTGGTTCCACTAGAACCACCTGGGGCCAAATCAAAATTTCGAAACCTTCATGCATATCTAGAGATATTACCTGAACACATTAGCATAGTTTAAACGTTTTGAATTAAATACCCTAGGAGCCTTTCGATGAAAACTGATTTTCTAACGATAAAAGTGGTTTCACTGGAACCACCAGGGGACAAATCAAAATTCCGAAACCTTCATCTACATCTAGAGATGGTACCTAAACACCGTAGCATAGTTTAAACGTTTCGAATTGAATACCTTAGGAGCCTTTCGATGAAAACTGATTTTCCAACGATAAAAGTGGTTCCACCGGAACCACTTGGGGCCAAATCAAAATTCCGAAACCTTTATGCACATCTAGAGTTGTTACCTGAACACCTTAGCATAGTTTTAATGTTTCGAATTAAATACCCTAGGAGCCTTTCGATGAAAACTGATTTCTAACGATAAAATTTGTTCCACGGGAACCACTTAGGGACAAATCTAAATTCCGAAACCTTCATGCACATCTCGAGATGTTACCTGAACACATTAGCATAGTTTAAACGTTTCGAATTAAATACCCTAGGAGCATTTCGATGAAAATAGATTTTCCAACAATAAAAGTGGTTCCACAGGAACCACTTGGGGCCAAATCAAAATTCCGAAACATGAATTACCTGTGTTACCTGAACACATTAGCATAGTTTAAACGTTTCGAATTAAATACCCTAGAAGCCTTTCGATGAAAACAGACTTTCTAACGATAAAACTGGTTCCACCATTCCACTTGGTCCAAATAAAAATTCTGAAACCTTTATGCACATCTAGAGTTGTTACCTGAACACCTAAGCATAGTTTCAAAATTTTGAATTAAATACCCTAGGAGCCTTTCGATGAAAACTGATTTTCCAATGATAAAAGTTGTTCCACTGGAACCACCTGGGGCCAAATCAAAATTCCGAAATGTTCATGCACATCCAGAGATGTTACCTGAACACATTAGCATAGTTTAAACGTTTCAAATTAAATAGCCTAGGAGCCTTTCGATGAAAACTGATTTTCTTATGATAAAAGTGGTTCCATGGGAACCACTTGGGGTCCAAATGAAAATTCCAAAATCTTCATGCACATCTAGAATTGCTACCTAAACACCGTAGCATAGTTTAAACGTTACGAAATTGAATACCCTAGGAGCCTTTCGATGACAACTGATTTTCCAACTATAAAAGTGGTTCCGTTGGAACCACCTGGGACCAAATCAAAATTCCCAAACGTTCATGAACATCTAGAGATGTTACTTGAACACATTAGCATAGTTTAAACATTTCGAATTAAATACCCTAGGAGCCTTTCTATTTCTATGAAAACTGATTTTCTAATGATAAAAGTGGTTCCACGGGAACCACTTGAGGGCGAAAAGAAAATTCCAAAATCTTCATGCACATCTAGAATTGCTACCTGAACACAGCAGCATAGTTTAAACATGTCAAAATTGAATACCCTAGGAGCCTTTCGATGAAAACTGATTTTCCAACGATAAAAGTGGTTTCACTGGAACCACCTGGGGCCAAATCAAAATTCCGAAACCTTTATGCACATCTAGATATGTTACCTGTACACATTAGCATAGTTTAAACGTTTCGAATTAAATCCTGTAGGATCCTTCTGATGAAAACGGATTTTCCAATGATAAAAGTGGTTCCACTGGAACCACCTGGTGCCAAATCAAAATTCTGAAATGTTCATGCATATCTAGACATGTTACCTGAACACATTAGCATAGTTTAAATGTTTTGAATTAAATACCCTAGGAGCCTTTCGATGAAAACAAATTTCAAATAAAAATTCTGAAACCTTTATGCACATCTACAGTTGTTACCTGAACACCTTAGCATAGTTTTAACATTTTGAATTAAATACCCTAGGAGCCTTTCGATGAAAACGGATTTTCCAACGATAAAAGTTGTTCCATAGGAACTGCCTGGGGCCAAATCAAAATTCCGAAACCTTCATGCACTTCTAGAGATGTTACCTGAACACATTAGCATAGTTTAAACGTTTCGAATTAAATACCCTAGGAGCCTTTCGATGAAAACAGATTTTCCAATGATAAAAGTGGTACCACCGGAACCACTTGTGGCCAAATCAAAATTCTGAAACCTTTATGCGCATCTAGAGTTGTTACCTGAACACCTTAGCATAGTTTTAGCATTTCAAATTAAATACCCTAAGAGCCGTTCGATGAAAACGGATGTTCCAACGATAAAAGTGGTTCCACCATAACCACTTGGGGCCAAATCAAACCTTTATGCACATCTAGAGTTGTTACCTGAACACCTTAGCATAGTTTTAACATTTCAAATTAAATACCCTAGGAGCCTTTCGATGAAAACAGATTTTCCAACGATAAAAGTGGTTCCACTGGAACCACCTGGGGCCAAATCAAAATTCCAAAACCTTCATGCACATCTACAGATGTTACCTGAAAACATTAGCATAGTTTAAACATTTCGAATTAAATACCCTAGGAGCGTTTCGTTGAAAATTGATTTTCTAACGAAGAAAGTGGTTCCACGGGAACCACTTGGGGCCAAATCAAAATTCCGAAACCTTCATGCACATCTAGAGTTGCTACCTGAACACTGTAGCATAGTTTAAACGTTTGGAAATGGGGGGTTAACAAGGTCTCATAAAAATCAAATGCAGGAAAATTTGAAAATATAGATGTTTTTGGTATTTAATGATTGGTTTGATTTGGTTTTTAGCTTAATTTGACAAGTCAAGATAAACTATTGCCATCACATGTGCAGAAGTCTGTGAGTCTGTAAGTCTGTTCACATTTTCCTTTAGCATTGGCTACACCCTGTAGTTCTTGTCCGATCATCACAAAATTTCAGATGCAGGTTTGAGGTCATGTCTAGATGAGAATGTCCCCTTTAGCATAGTTTAAACATTTTGAATTAAATACCCTAGGAGCCTTTCGATGAAAACTGATTTTCTAACGATAAAAGAGGTTCCACCGAAACCACTTGGGGCCAAATCTAAATTCCGAAAACCTTCATGCACATCTAGAGATGTTACCTGAACACATTAGCATAGTTTAAACACTTCAAATTAAATACCCTAGGAGCCTTTCGATGAAAACGGATTTTCCAATGATAAAAGTGGTTCCACTGGAACCACCTGGGGCCAAATCAAAATTCCGAATACCCTTGGAGCATTTCGATGAAAACAGATTTTCCAATGATAAAAGTGGGAGCCTTTCGATGAAAACAGATTTTCCAACGATAAAAGTGGTTCCGCTGGAACCACCTGGGGCCAAATCAATATTCCGAAACCTTCATGCAGATCTACAGATGTTACCTGAAAACATTAGCATAGTTTAAACGTTTTGAATTAAATACCCTAGGAGCCTTTCGATGAAAACTGATTTTGTAACGATAAAAGTGGTTCCACGGGAACCACTTGGGGCCAAATCAAAATTCTGAAATCTTCATGCACATCTAGAGTTGATACCTGAACACTGTAGCGTAGTTTAAATGTTTGGAAATACGGGGTTAACAAGGTCTCATAAAAATCAAATGCAGGGAAATTTGAAAATATAGATGTTTTTGGTATTTAATGATTGGTTTGATTTGGTTTTTAGCTTAACTTGACAAGTCAAGATAAACTATTGCCATCACATATGCGGAAGTCTGTGAGTCTGTTCACATTTTCCTTTAGCATTGGCTACACCCCGTAGTTCTTATCCGATCATCACAAAATTTCATTTACAGGTTTGAGGTCATGTCTAGATGAGAATGTCCCCTTTAGCATAGTTTAAACGTTTCAAATTAAATACCCTAGGAACCTTTCGATGAAAACTGATTGGTCACCATCGGTCAACTGTGATGGCTGCCCAGCCCAAAACCCGAAAACCTTTAGCACAGTCAACAGGTCATATATAATGAAGGTATTTCATTGTAACTTGGTAGGATGACTCTATATAATATCTAGATGAGAATGTCCCCTTTTGGTCATGGTCTAACCATGACGGCTGCCCGAGCCCGAAACCCAAAAACCTTTAGCACAGTCTACAGGTCATATTTAATATGAAGGGATTTCATTGTAACTTAGTAGGATGACTCCGTATGATGTCTAGATGAGAACTTCTCCATTTGATCACAATCTCTCAACCGTGACGGCTGCCTGAGCCCAAAATCCAAAAACCTTTAGCTCAGTCTACAGGTCGTATTTATTGAGGGATTTCAATGTAACTTAGTAGGATGACTCCAGATAATGTCTAGATGAGAACGTCAGATACAAGTTTGTTAAAATCAATCCCATTGGTTCATATTTGGGCTCAATACAGGAGCTTGAATTTTTAGCTCATCTTGACAAAGTCAAGCTGAGCTAATCTCATCGCTCTCCGTCCGTCGTCCGTCGTCCGTCGTCCATCGTCCATCGTCCATCAACACCATGTTTTGCTCTTCTCCTCCAAAGCCACTGGGCCAATTCAAGTACAAGTTTGTGAGAGTAATGGTCCCAAAGGGGCATTTCATTTTTGTTCAACTCAGCATGCCCAGCCCCATAGGGAGGGAGTGGGGGAAAATGCTCCAAAATATTTTAAAAATCTTCTTCTCAAGAACCAGTGTGTACAATGACTTGATATTTGCTATGGAGCTTCCATATGAGGTATAGAATCAAGTTTGTTCAAACGAAGTTCGTGAAGTAATATTTGGCTTTGTAATAGGAGGGGTAAGATTTTTGGCCCCGCCCAAAATTTCTATTTTCTGAACAGATGGTCCGGTATGAACCAAGTTTGTTTTGTAGTAGTATTGGGTCATAAGTACTTGACCCATGCAAAAAAAAAAAATTCCTGCATCCCCATGGGAACCCTGGGAGCTAAAAATAGAAATATTTTCAAACGCCCATATTTCCCAAACCCCATGGAACAGAGAGCTTTTATTTGGTATGAAGTATCCTCATGACCAGTAGAATTGAATGGTAAAAAAAAAATTGCCATCGGTTATGTTAGGGTGTTCTGTAATGGGCATCGAAAAAATGCTGAGTCAGCATATTTGCAAAAATTTAAAAAAATCTTTTCTCCAGAACCAATCATCAGAATCTTTTGATATTTGGTATACAGCATTCATAGGGGGGTCAGATAAACGTTTGTTGAAATAAAGCTCATTGGTTCATATTTGGGCTCTCTACAGGAGCCCGAAGTTTTAACATAGGGTAATATGGGGAATATTCTTTAAAAATCTTTTTCTTCAGAACCACCAATCAGAATCTTTTAATATTTGGTATACATCATTGTTATGAGGGTCAGATTCTAGATTGTTCAAACCAAGTCCCTAGGTTAATATTTGGGCTTCCTACAGAAGCCCAAATTTTATTTTTGTTCAATATGGAGGGTATTTTAAAAAAATCTTCTTCTTCAGATCCTTCAGTCAGAATGCTTTGACATTTGGTATGCAACATCTCTGTGGGGGTCAGATTCAAGTTTGTTCAAATCAGATCCCTAGGTATATATTTGGGCTCACTATGGTAGCCCAAATTTTTACTCGGTGCAATATGAGGAAATTTCTTTAAAAATCTTCTTCTTCAGATCCACCAGTCGGAATGCTTTTATATTTGGTATACAACATCTCTAGGGGGGT
The DNA here is from genome assembly GCA_031216915.1 of Pictodentalium vernedei. NCBI lineage: Eukaryota > Metazoa > Mollusca > Scaphopoda > Dentaliida > Dentaliidae > Pictodentalium > Pictodentalium vernedei. The sequence continues at coordinate 598,509,683 of CM062296.1, read as the reverse complement.
CAGATTCCAGGTTGTTCAATTCGAGTGCCTAGGTTAATATTTGGGCTCCAAATGGGAACATGAAATTTAACTTAGTACAATATGAGGGAATTTCTTCAAAAATCTTCTTCTTCAGATTCACTTGTCAGAATGCTTTCACATTTGGTATTCAACATCTCTAGGGGGGTCAGCTTCAAGTTTGTTCAAATCGGATCCATAGGTTGATATTTGGGCTCGCTGTGGTAGCCCAAATTTGAACTTAGTGCAATTCGAAGAAATTTCTTTACAATTTCTCTTCTTCAGATCCAACAGTCAGAATGCTTTCATATTCGGTACACAACATCTCTAGGGAAGTCAGATTTAACTGTGTTCAAATCAAGAGCCTGGGTTAATATTTGGGCTCTCTATGGGAGCCAGAATTGGCCATTTTGCTGAAGAATTAAAAATTTTGTATTCAGTACCCTCTAGAGGTACTAAGATTAATCCACATAGGTTGTATCAAGGGCCTTCATAGGGGAGCTCTACATTTTACTTAAGATCAACTGAAGAAAAGGCATGATGCCCAGATTATTTTTGTCACTCCTGAGGGACTCAAGGATTGACAGTGTAGCCTATGGAGATGGCTTGCTAAATGTAGACTCATTCTTGGACTCTGTTTAAATTGTGTTCTGTACAAGATGAGCGCTTCAGGCCCCGTGGGGCCTCTTGTTTTTTTTTAACTTGGTGTGCTCATTGGGCGAGACCTTTAGATAAGAGCTATTGGTTAGCATTCATTCCTGTGAAAAAAGTTGTCATTTACAATAACCTCTGAACTTATTGCATTTGTGTATCAACATTCTTCCTTTAGCCAATCTTACAGTTTACAATTATAAATTCAAGGATTACTCTTGACGTTGTGCACACACAATGCTGTTATGTTGAAAATTCACCAAATAACATTGGTACCAATGATCTTCAATTTTGCCATTTCATTTATAACTTACCAAGTTCAAGTTTGTCAAGTTGAGCTACAGTGTCATTGACACTTTCATTTTTATCTCAACTTTTAAAAACATAGCATACAGGGAACAGAAATTAACATATTCCCAATTATCACAATTCTTGTCTTATTTCATAATCCTTTCATAAACATTGAACTCTACCACAACACACAGACAAGTTAAGCTACAGTGTCATTGACACTTTCATTTGGTATATTGCCCACCTCTAGCCTACAATGAAACAGTTGGTCCATTTTCAGATTCAGCAGTTGAGTTACCAAGGTGATTTAAAATTAAAACATCTATTCTGATGCATGTTTGGTGTAATAGAATAACTTTTTTTTTCCAGTGCACAATGTCCTACAATTTGCATATATTTATATATTTGTATTGTGTCTCACCAGTCTGAATGCAGCATGCCATCTAGATCGCTTCAATACTTTCATTTATGACATTTGTAATAAGGATTATGTGATCAAATGAGCAACATCTTATCTGTGATAGTACAAGTGTGAATGTACTGCTTTCATCTGTGCTTTGTATGCTTGAAAATGTCTATCACCAAAAAAATAAAACAGATTGGAGAGCATACGTATGCAACGGATTTGGTAACAGCAGTTGAAAAATAATATACAACAAAATTATGAATTACTCTGTTATAATTCGTCTGCTCATAACGGAGGTGTAATTCTATTTTTGTTGGCTTCAGGTCATTTCCATGTTTAAAATGAATCGATGTATCTTATTGGTTCATGCTGTGGTGCATTTTGCTGCTGTTTCATTTGTCGAGGCGAAAGCGAGGGATCAATCAGATTCCAGTATTCGAAATCTTTCCCCGCGATATTATCCTATATAAGAGCAGTCTCGCTCATAATTAGCCGCCCACTTCTTGGCATTAAAGCTTTAATTCAGCTGCGCCAGTACAACTGCCTGTTGAGGTTAGTTATGGGGACACTTTGTAACCTGTTAAAAGGTTAACCATAATGAGTGCTGTAATTGTGGGACCCGTTCAGCTCCACCCTGGTGAGAATCACCGTTTCTGAGAGTGATTCTCCCCAGGTCCGAGTTCTGTGGGAACCATCCACATTTACTGAACACATGTTGGGTAGAATTTAAACCCCTTTTGGTTGAAAGTGTAGTGGGTCCGTGGTGTTTGATTCGTCATTCATATTCATGTCCATTTCATATCATACTATTTTTGGCTTCTTAATAAACCAAGTACAAACTGTTTTTCTATTTTATTGTGAATTCATCCAGACCACAACACATAACTTAATGGTTATTCTACCTCTGGAGTTGATCCATGGTTTGCTAGTTGACCCAGATCCTCACGAATCTGTAGAACAACGGAGATTTTGGCCCGGGTTCTAGCCCCTGGGGAGACGTCCACCCCACCCCTGTTACACGTACACTGTGTCATTTATACACATTATAAGAGACATGAGTAGAGTTCGCATTCAGCCCAAACCTGTAACACATTATGGAATGTGCATAAAATATAAACCTCAACACATTCTTGTGTATCAAAAGCTCCCCGCCCCTCCAAATATCTATCTGAAGATTATAATTATATCCTCAGCAAGCTGCAAGTGAAGAGTAAGAGACTTTTTGTCAGTAGCACTGTTTTTTGCCTAGGGCATGTCCTACTCAGTGAATTGCCAGGACGACAATAATATATATGAACAAAAAAACATAATTTCATACTTTGGAAGAAGGTTCTAGAAAATCTCCCTCAACTATTTAAGGAAAGTAGGGCTGGGCAGTTTTTAGTTTTCCTGTTTGGTTCTGGTTTTGGCGATAAACCGGAAACTGAACCACTATATGGAGATGGGCGGTATTGGAATTTTGAGTTCGGTATCGGTTTGGGTATTTTTAAGGGGGTATACCTCGATACCAGCTTGGTATTCGGTATCTGACTTGACTGAGATTTGCGGATAGTATCAAAGGGGAATTCTTAAAAGGAAAATGTAGAAAAGTCATCATTCTATCACAGCTACACAAATGCCACTGCCAGTGAGTTCAACAGTTGCATTGTTTTACGAAAACAAATCATATCTACAGTAATTTTGTGATTACTTGTTCTATACACACCTTAACCTTTAAAGACTTATTTCAGGCATATGCACTCGCCGAGCATGTGCCCTGATCATGCCATCTTCAAGAGGTCCTGCTGGCACTGGACAAAGAACCTGGGCTGCGATTTCTAGACAAGTCTTGGCTGCCTATTATGATAGCCAAGACTTGGCTAGAAATCACTGCTAAGCAGCTGGATATGTACAGGTTGTAGTATTGCGAAAATTCAGGACAATTACCCCATATCTTTGAGGGTTAACAAAACTGAAAAGAAAATCAGCCACTTTCATGAAAAACCCTTCAACTGCTGTCAAGTCAAGGGTTATTGGGCTAAATAAACCCTATACAGACAGGGCTTTTGTGGTGAGTGGTGGGCTTACAAATGACAGTGGAGCACACTTAATTGGATATCTCTTAGTTGTATATCCCTGTTAATTGAATATAATTTCTGAACACAAAACCATTTACCATGCCTCCAGTACAAATTTGACCTGTTAATTGAATATAGGTTATAGAGTAAACTCATGTTAATTGAATAAAAAATCTTGTAACATGTCGAGAAATTACCCGAACACTTCCCAGTATTCCTTTGATTATAGACCAGTTGGCCTCTGTACATCCAATACAGGCATTTAATCTATTATATCCTGTTTGACAGAGCTCATGGAGCTCTGTCAAACAAAATATAATAGAATAAATGCTAAGTTTATCTCTAGAATACAGGAAAGTGACACAATCCCTGTTAATTGAATACTCCTGTTAATTGAATAATTTTCATTGGCAAAGCGGCTATTCAATTAACAGGGTTCCACTGTATTGCATATTTTTCCAGATTAAGGAGGATGAAGTGTTATTTACTCTATGCTTTTAACACATAGAAAAACTGAGCCAAAACCAAGGTTTTTTTTTTCTGAAGCAGAACCAAAGCTGAAAACGAATCCGAAAAATCAAAACCTCCCAGCTTTAAAGGAGAAAGATTTTTAGCCTTCCTGGAATTTGTAAACACAAGGCCTGCAGATTTCAATAAAATTTAAATCATTGCTTTATTAGCTGATGTGACTGAAAGGTATGGTCAGGTATAGTGATCACTCTTCATCTGTAATCCATTGTACATTGTCTGAGATGTAAGTGGCAATTCATTATGTGGGTGAAGAGGTAGTTGAGCAATCTGAATGTCAGGGCTTCCCCAAATGGGATAGCTGAACTAAGAGTAGGAGAAGAGGAAACTTCAGTCTTTGTGAAACGAATTATAAACAATAACACTGTCAGAAAACTGTAACAGATCTGAGAGTTTTTATAATTATTTGTTTTGGTGTAATAAATAAGGAGGTTAGTTTCATATCGGCCATGATTTCATTTCTCGATAACGTTACGTTAGCCTTCGTCCTTCATTCTTGGGGTGAAATGAAGTTGCCTCTTGCAGATATCTCGGCCAATATGAAACTAACCAAGTTATAATTTTTAACTATCTAACAGATGTATGAGCATTTGAGTTGAAGGGTGTTTTAGAGACTTATAGGTCTAGTTGGATGACAGCTAGCATACCAAATGCCAGCTTTGATGTTTGGAGGGTACATGTATTTAGTAAGCAATGCTTATTGACAGATCTAGTTAGTTGTATTGTGCACTATCAGTCTTTTAGATTACCCCATTTTCACACTGTTTACAGGTGTACCCAAATTAGAGAAGGTGTGAGGACATCAACAACAATTTACAAATTCTCTGTGCCTCTTCTACATTTGAGAATAACTTCCATCATAATATGTCCATAGAAACACAAAGAAAGGAGGGGCAATAAAACATAACAGGATAAGACTGTTATTTCTATTTTTAATGTGTCCAAATTAGGGCAAAACAGTTGCCCAATTTAAATGAATTTAAAGGTCTGACTATCTGTTTTAGAGTGTAAATGTACATTTTTACAGATGTTTTCATAAAATTTAGAAAAATTGGATTTCCAGATGATAGCAAGTAATATACAATTCTGTTACCAATTATTGATTTTTATGTGTACCCATACTATGTATCTGGGGTGGCCATCCATCGTTCGTCCATCTGTCTGTCCATCTGTCCGTCCGTCCATCTGTCCATCCGGCGTCCGTATCCATTTCTTTGTCATTCGATAACTTGAAAAATATTGCTTGGATTGTCAATTTACTTTATATTTGTGTTCAGGTTAACGATGTGCTGAGCTGTATAGTTTTTGGTGTAAATCTGATGATTTGATCCCGAGATATTAAACCTTTATCCTTCAAATTGAAAATTCTTCCAATCCCTTTGGCATTCAATAACTTGAAAAATATTGCTTGGATTGTCTAGTTACTTTATATTTGTGTTCAGGTTACTGATTTGATGAGCTGTATACTTTTTCGAGTAAATCCGATGATTTGATCCCGAGATATTAACCCTTTATCCTTCAAATTGAAAATTCCTTCAATCCCTTTGGCATTCGATAATTTGAAAAATATTGCATGGATTGTCAAGTTACTTTATATTTGTGTTCAGGTTACTCATGTGCCAAGCTGTATAGTTTTTGGTGTAAATCTGTTATTTTGATCCTGAGATATTAACCCTTTATCCTTCGAATTGAAAATTCCTCCAATCCCTTTGGCATTCGATAACTTGAAAAATATTACTTGGATTGTCAAGTTACTTTATAATTGTGTTCAGGTTACTGATGTACCGAGCTGTATAGTTTTTGGTGTAAATCTGTTATTTTGATCCTGAGATATTAACCCTTTATCCTTCAAATTGAAAATTCTTCCAATCCCTTTGGCATTCGATAACTTGAAAAATATTGCTTGGATTGTCAAGTTACTTTATATTTATGTTCAGGTTACTGATGTGCCGAGCTGTATAGTTTTTGGTGTAAATCTGATAATTTGATCCTGAGATTTTAACCCTTTATCCTTCAAATTGAAAATTCCTCCAATCCCTTTGGCATTCGATAACTTGAAAAATATTACTTGGATTGTCAAGTTACTTTATAATTGTGTTCAGGTTACTGATGTGCCAAGCTGTATAGTTTTTGGTGTAAATCTGTTATTTTGATCCTGAGATATTAACCCTTTATCCTTCAAATTGAAAATTCTTCCAATCCCTTTGGCATTCGATAACTTGAAAAATATTGCTTGGATTGTCAAGTTACTTTATATTTGTGTTCAGGTTACTGATGTGCTGAGCTGTATAGTTTTTGGTGTAAATCTGATAATTTGATCCTGAGATATTAACCCTTTATCCTTCAAATTGAAAATTTCTCCAGTCCCTTTGGTAACTCAAAAAATATTAATCCGATTGTCATGTTACTTTATATATGTATTCAGGTTACTGATGTGCTGTGCTGTATAGTTTTTTATGTAAATCTGATAATTTGATCCGGAGATATTAACCCTTTATCCATCAAATTAGACACTCCTCCAATCCATTTCTATATGTACCCATACCATGTATGGTGTACATAATGTCGACATCCGTGGTGGCCCTCCGTCATACAGCTTTCTACTAGTTGCGCGTATGGGTACACATCTGACGATTTCATCGGCCTATTTTTTCACTTTTATGTTGTTAGATTTCATTTAATTTCAGGGTTTCTTCCGAAGATGTATTACACAGGGTATGACTCACAAATGTAACAATGAGGAAAAATGTGACATAACGCCCTTTACTAGAAACTCATGCCAGTACTGTAGACTGAAGAAATGTTTCTCAGTTGGGATGTCCAGAGAGGGTAAGTTAGTTGAAAACATTATTGTTTGATATACGGAATTGTACTAAGAACAATTTTTAGCTAAACTTGACAAAGTCAGGATAAGCTATGGCCATCACGCATGTGGAAGCCTGTGAGTCTGTTCACATTTTCTTTGGCACAGACTACACCCCGTAGTTCGACCATCACAAACAAAATTTCATACGCAGGATCGAGGTCATGTCTAGATGAGAACATTCCCTTTTGGTAGCGATAGGTCAACTGTGATGGCTGTGAGAGCCCAAGAACCTTTAGCACAGTCTACAGGTCGCAGGGCTCGCCTTGAGTAAAATGGTCGGGGCCTAAAAAAAGTGCCCCACATATTGAGGTTGGGGCCTTTTCGGGGCTGATTTTCCATTTTGTCCATTATTGTTAGTGCTTTTTGTGGAAAATGTCGGGGCTTGAAAAAAGCCCCCAGCAAGTGCTCCTCGGGGCTGATCTCGGGGCCTGGGCTGATCAGCCCCGACTCAAGGCAAGCCCTGAGGTCGTATTTACTATTGGATTTCATTGTAACTTGGTAGGATGACTGTATAATGTCTGTATGCCAACGTCCTCTTTTTGTCGTGATCGGTCAACTGTGATGGCTGTGAGAGACCCGAAAGCCTTTAGCAGTCGACAGGTCATTGTATTTATAAAGGGATTTCGTTGTAACTTGGTAGGATGACTTCATATAATGTCTAGATGAGAACCACTCATTTTGGTTGTGATCGGTCATCCGTGACCATTGCATTAGCCCAAAACCCAAAAACCTTTAGCACAATCAGGCCATATTTATGAAGGAAATTCAATGTAACTTGTAACTTGGTAGGATGACTCTGTATAATGTCTAGATGAGAACAGCCCCTTTTGATTGCAATCGGTCAACCGTGATGGCTGCGAGAGCCTGAAACCCGAAGAACTTTAGCACTGTCTACAGGTTGTATTTATGAAGGGATTTCATTGTAACTTGATAGGATGACTCTGTATAATGTCTAAATGGGAACGTCCCTGTGATTGGTCAGCCATGGCAGTCGCGCAGGCACATGATCCAGATTTGTTTAGCACAGTCTACAGTTCATATTTTTGAAGCAATTTCATTGTAACTTGGAAGGATTGCTTGGTATGATGACTAGATGAGACAGTCATATTTTGATCATGATCGGTCAGCCGTTACCACTGCCTGGTCACTTGACCCAGATTCCTTTAGCACTGCTTACAGGTTGTTTTTATGAAGGGATTTCATTGTAACTTGGTAGGATGTCTTGGTATGATATCTAGATAAGAATCGCCTATTTTGGTCATGATCGGTTAACTGTGACCGTCGAACCGTCACATGAACTAGATTCCTTTAGCAAAGTCTACGAGTTATATTTATGAAGGGATTTTATTAGTCCCCTACGGGAACCGTAAGGGGACTATAGGATTGCACTCTGTCTGTCTGTCTGTCTGTCTGTCTGTCTGTCTGTCTGTCTGTCTGTCTGTCTGTCTGTCTGTCTGTCTGTCTGTCTGTCTGTCTGTCTGTCTGTCTGTCTGTCTGTCTGTCTCTCCATCCGTCCGTCCGTCCGTCCGTCAGTCCGGGCCAACATTGGAGGTTTAGGGGATATTTTTATTAGGGACTACCTCCAAATTAAGGTAGTGTTAGGGTTAGGAGTGGGGGTGGTAGGAGTGGGGTGGGGTTAGGGTTAGGGGTAGCCCCAGAGTAGGGCTTAAGGTTGGGGTGGGGGTTAGGTCCCAGGGGGGTTAGGGTTGGGGTCAGGGGTGGGGTTTTAGTTTCAGTAGCCCCTAAACCGAAAAATATCTCCTAATCCTATTGGTTTGGCTAGGGTGGGGTTGGGTCAGGGGTGGGGTTAGGGTTAGGGGTAGCCCCAGAGTAGGGCTTAAGGTTGGGAGGGTTAGATCCCGGGGGTGGGTGGGGGTTAGGGTCTGGGGTGGGCTTTCAGGGTTTAGGGTCAGGGTGGGGTAGGGTTAGGGTTAGGGTGTGGTTTTGGGGTGGAGGGGTGGGGTTAGGGTTAAATATAAGTTCTAGGGTGGAGGGGGTGGGGTTCTGGGTAAAATAAGGTTTTGGACATACAAAATGTTTTTTGGGTAGCCCATAAACCCAAAATGTTGGAGCGTCCATCCGTCCATCTGTCCGTCTGTCTGTTTTTTAGGATAAATGGTTCTGAGGGGATGATGCACGCTCAAGATTTTTTTTTCAAAATCCAAGATGGCGGAATGGCGGCCATTTTTGTTGTGTTTTTTAAGCTTTTTTTCTCCATTTTCATGTTACCCACCCCTCACTCCAACATGGTTCAGGCTACACTTTTTATATCTGGCACATGGATAGAGGGTTGTAATGGGATCTTGCACGTTCAATATTCCCCCCCCCCCCCCCCCCCCAACATGGTTCAAGCTACACTTTGCATATTTGGCACATGGATAGAGGGTTGGGAGGGAATGATGCATGTTCAATTTTTTTTTTTCAAAATCCAAGATGGCGGCATGGCGGCCATTTTTGTTGTGTTTTTTAAGCTTTTTTCTCTATTTTATGTTACCACCCCTCACTCCAACATGGTTCAGGCTACACTTTTTATATCTGGCACATGGATAGAGGGTTGTAATGGGATGTTGCACGTTCAATATTTTTTTTCCAAAATTTGTCCGTCCGTCTGTCCGTCCATCCGTCTCTGCCTGTCTGTCTGTTTTTTATGTTACCACCTCTCCCTCCAACATGCTTTAAGCTACACCTTTCATAAATGGTTCTGAGGGGATGATGCACGCTCAAAATTTTTTTTTCAAAATCTAAGATAGCGGAATGGCGGCCATTTTTGTTGTGTTTTTTAACATTTTTTTCTCTATTTTCATGTTACCACCCCTCCCACCAACATGGTTCAAGCTACACTTTGCATATTTGGCACATGGATAGAGGGTTGGGAGGGGATGATGTACGCTCAATATTCTTTTTTCAAAGACCAAGATGGCGGCATGGTGGCCATTTTTGTTGTGTTTTTTAAGCTTTTTTCTCTATTTTATGTTACCACCCCTCACTCCAACATGGTTGAAACTACACTTTTTATATCTAGTACATGGATAGAGGGTTGTAATGGGATGTTGCACGTTCAATATTTTTTTCTCCAAAATTCAAGATGGTGCCATGGCAACAATTTCTGTTGTTTTTTAAGCCTTTTTCTCTATTTTATGTTACCACTGCTCCCTCCAACATGGTTCAAGCTGCACTTTTCATATATGGTACATGGATAAAGGGTTGTGAGGGGATTATGCACGCTCAATATTTTTTTTTCAAAATCCAAGTTGCTTATATACTCTAGTGTCTTCTGTGACAAAAACACCTTATGTCACAAAAGCACCGTAGGGGACTAATACCACCTCAGTGGTCAAACACTTGTTGTAACTTGGTAGGATGACTTTTTTTGGAATGATTTTACTGTAACTTTTTAACTTTGGATGACATATGTTAACTGTTAGGGTCACATCAACCCAGGTCTTAATTCATTAGTACATTCTGCATTCAAATTATTCTTATTGAAAACATAGCCTATGTGGGAACAGAAATTAACATATTCTCAATTATCATAATTCTTGTCTTATTTCATAACCCTTTCACAAACATTGGAACATTATCCTTTTCATCAAACACTACACATAGTCAAGTTAAGCTACAGTGTCATTGACACTTTCTTTTACTATTCCGGCTGGTGAATAAGTTGCATGTGTGTTTTATTTTAAGCACAAAATTTTCATCTAAATTGCTTCCTTTTACTTGTAACTCTTGTATAAGTTGCAGTGACATTCATCCAATTCCCACTTAACTGGTTGAGTGCTAATTTAGTTTTGGCAGTTGAAATTTGTTCACATGTCCATGCCTTAAAATTTATGGGAAACTGCTTGCTCTCTCCCATAAATTGTTACAAGGTAGATCTTTACAGACTAAATAATTTGTAGGTGGGGGGAGGGGGGGGCTTCAAAAACATGATGAGTCCGCATATTTGCAAAAATTTAAAAAAATCTTTTCTCCAGAACCAATAATCAGAACTTTTTGATATTTGGTATACAACATCCATAGGGCATCAGGTACAAGTGTGTTAAAATGAAGCCCATTGGGTAATATTTGTGCTCAGTACAGGAGCCCAAATTTTTAACTCAAGGAAATATGGGGAATATTCTTTAAAAATCTTCTGCAGAACCACCGGTCAGAATATTTTAATGTTTGTTGTACATCATTGTTATGAGGGTTATCTTTTAATGTTTGTTGTACATCATTGTTATGAGGGTCAGATTTAAGATTGTTCAAACCAAGTCCCTAGGTTAATATTTGGGCTTCCTATAAAAGCCCAAATTTTAATTTAATGCAATATGGAGGATAATTTTTAAAAATCTTCTTCAGATCCACCAGTCAGAATGCTTTCATATTTGGTATACAACATCTCTAGGGGGTCGGATTCAAGTTTGTTCAAATCAGGTCAGTAGGTTAATATTTGGGCTCTCTATGGTAGCCCAAATTTTATCTTAGTGCAATATGAGGAAATTTCTTTAAAAATTTTCTTCTTCAGATCCACAGGTCAGAATGTTTTCATATTTGGTATACAACATCTCTGGGGTGGGGGGGGGGGGGGGGGGGGGGGGTCAGATTCAAGTTTGTTCAAATCAAGTGCCTGGGTTAATATTTGGGCTCCCTATGGTAGCCGAAATTTTAACTTACAGCGATATGAGGGAATCTTTTCAAAAATCTTCTTCAGATTCACCAGCCACAAACCTTTCATATTTGGTTTACAACATCTCTGGAGGAGTTAGATTCAAGCTTGTTCAAGTTGGGTCCCTGGATTAATATTTGGGGTCCCTATGCTATCCTGAATTTTAACTTGGTGCAATATGAGAAAATTTTTAAAAAAATTATCTTCTTCAGATCCACCAGTCAAAATGCTTTCATATTTGGTTTACAACATCTTGGAGGGTGGGAGGTGGGGGGGGGGGGGGGGGGGGAGGGTGAGGGGGGGGGGGGTCCTGGGGGGATTCAAGTTTGTTTGAATCGGGTCCGTAGGTTAATATTTGGGCTCGCTATGGTAGCCCAAATTTTAATTTAGTGCCCAATATAAGGAAATTTCTTTAAAGATTTTCTTTTTCAGATCCACCAGTCAGAATGCCTTCATATTTGGTATACAACATCTATAATGGGTCAGATTCAACTTTGTTCAAATCGAGTGCCTTGGTTAATATTTGGGCTCCCAATGAGAGCCAGAATTGGACATGCAGCTGAAAGAATTAGAAATTTTGTATTCAGTTCCCTCTAGAGGTGTGTAACTAAGATTAATCCACACAGATTGTAATCAAGGGGCATCATTGGGGAGCTCCACTTTTTACATTATGATCAGCTGAAGAAAAGGCATGATGCTTAGACTATTTTAGTCACTGCTGAGGGGCTCAGGGATTGACAGTGTATCCTATGGAGATGGATTGCTTAATGTAGATTCATTCTTGGACTCAGTTTATATCGTGTTCTGTTCAAGGTGAGTGCTTCAGGCCCTGTGGGGCCTCTGTCGTGCTTTAAACACACACGCATGCACACATATACACATACACACACACGCATGTATATCGCTAACCATAAGTGAATGTCACTGCATGAATATTTTGTCAGTGTTATACAGTGATACACAACTTTTTCATGCACTGTGCATCGTTTAAAACTGGTTTGCTGAGATTTCAATGTTATTGATGTAAAAAAATTGATGTAAGGTCATTGATAATTTATCAAGTGATTCTCACTCAATTGCGTTTTTAGCTTAACTTGACATAGTCAAGATAAGCTATTGCCCGTCATGCGTGTGGAAGTCTGTTAGTCTGTGAGTCTGTTCACATTTTCCTTTAGCACGGGCTACACCCCGCAGTTCTTGTCTGATTGTCACGAAATTTCATATGCAGGTTTGGGGTCATGTCTAGATGAGAATGTCCCCTTTTGGTTGCGATCGGGCAACCGGTATGGCTGCTCGAGCCCAAAACCCGAAAACCATTAGCACAGTCTACAGGTCGTATTTATGAAGGGATTTCATTGTAACTTGGTAGGATGCTTCTGTATAATGCCTAGATGAGAACATCTCCTTTTGGGCATGATCCGTCAACCGTGATGGCTGCCCAAGCCCAAAACCCAAAAACTTTAGCACAGTCTGCAGGTCATGTTTAATATGGTGGAATTTCATTGTAACTTGGTAGGATGACTCCTTATGATGTCTAGATGAGAATTTCCCCATTTGGGCATGATCTGCCAACTGTGACGACTGCCCGAGCCCAAAAGCCGAAAACCTTTAGTACAGTCTACAGGTCAAATTTATTGAGGAATTTCATTGTAACTTGGTGGGTTGACTTCATATATTGTCTGGATGAGAAGGTCCCCTTTTGGACGTGATTGGGCAACTGTGACGGCTACAGGGGCCCGAAGCCCGAAAACCTTTAGCACAGTCTACAGGTCATATTTATGAAAGGATGTCATTGTAACTTGGTAGGATGACTCCAAATAATGTCTAGATGAGAACGTCCCATTTTGATCGCAATTATTCAGCCTTGGTGGGTGCCCAAGCCCAAAAACCTTTAGCATAGGCAAAAGGTCATATTTATGGAAGGATTTCATTGTAACCTGTTAGATTGACTCCATAAAATGCCTAGATGATGACATCCCCTTTTTGTCGCGATTGGTCAACTGTGATGGCTATAGGTGCCCGAAGACCAAAAACCTTGAGCACAGGCTACAGGTCATATTTATGAAGGGATTTCATTGTAACTTTGTAGGATCTCTCCAGATGATGCCCAGATAAGATTGTCCCCCTTGGTTGAGATCATTCAGCCAGGAGGGCTGCCTGAGCCCGAAGGCCGAAAACCTTTAGCACAGTCTACAGGTCATATTTATGAAGGGATTTCATTGTAACTTGGTAGGTTGACTTCATATAATGTCTAGATGAGAACGTCCTCTTTTGGACATAATTGGGCAACTGTGGCGGCTACAGGGGCCCGAAGCCCGAAAACCTTTATAACATTCTACAGGTCATAATTATGAAGGGATTTCATTGTAGCTTGGTGATAATGTCTAGATGAGAACGTCCTCTTTTGGTCGTGATCATTCAGCCTTTATGGCTGTCTGAGCCCAAAGACCTTTAGCATAGGTCATATTTATGGAAGGATTTCATTGTAATCTGTTAGGTTGACTCCATAGAATGCCTAGATGATGACATCCCCTTTTGGTCGTGATTGGCCAACTGTGATGGCTACAGGTGCCCAAAGCCCGAAAATCTTGACCACTGTCTACAGGTCATATTTATGAAGGGATTTCATTGTAACTTTGTAGGATCACTCCAGATGATGCCCAGATGAGAATGTCCCCTTTTGGTTGCGATCATTCAACCATTATGGCTGCCCGAGCCCTAATGCCTTTAGCACAGACTACAGGTCATATTTATGAAAGGATTTCATTGTAACTTGGTAGGTTGACTTCATATAATGTCTAGATGAGAACGTCCTCTTTTGGACATAATTGGGCAACTGTGACGGCTACAGGGGCCCAAAGCCCGAAAACCTTTAGAACAGTCTACTGGTCATAATTATGATTTCATTGTAGCTTGGTAGGATGACTCCAAATAATGACTAGATGAGAATGTCCCCTTTTGGTCGCGATCATTCCGCCTTGATGACTGCCCGAGCCCAAGACCCAAAATCTTTAGCATAGTCTATAGGTCATATTTATGGAAGGATTTCATTGTAACCTGTTAGTTTGACTCCATATAATGCCTAGATGATGACATCCCCTTTTGGTCATGATTGGTCAACTGTGACGGCTTCAGGGGCCCAAAGCCCAAAAACTTTGAGCACAGTCTACAGGTCATATTTATGAAGGGATTTCATTGTAACTTCATAAGATCACTCCAGATGATGCCCAGATGAGAATGTCCCCTTTTGGTTGCGATCATTCAGCCATGATGGCTGCCCATGCCCAAAGCCCAAAAATGTTTAGCACAGTCTTCAGGTCATATTTATGAAGGGTAACTTGGTAGGTTGACTTCATATAATGTCTAGATGAGAACGTCCCCTTTTGATGCAATTGGGAAAATGACGGCTACAGGGGCCTGAAGCCTGAAAACCTTTAGCACAGTCTACAGTCCATATTTATGAAGGGATTTCAATGTAACTTGATAGGATGACTCGTTTTGGAATAATTTCACTGTAACCTGGTAACTTTCGTTAATATACATTAACTGTGAGGGCCACATACATTAACTGTGAGGTCATATTAACCCACCCCTCAGCAGGCCTGTACATTTCAAACATGATGGCGAACGATCCGTCGTTCGGTTCGAAAATCATTCGGGCGAACGATCGTTTCGTTCGCCTGAAATTACCCAAAGTGAACGATCGTTCGCCTTATCATTTAGCGTTATTTGTGCGAGAATTTGCGTATCAGATGCTGTTATTTTCAGATCAAATTATTAAAAATGAACATCTATCCATATCGCTTTGAAACGTCGATGGTACCAAAATATAATGATATAGCAACACGTTAAAGAATGCTCTTACCTTGTCTATACCAAGGCGTTTCCCCGCTTGCTTCGTGAGTTTGCTCGAAAACAGCCCGGACCGTCATAGAGGTTATATTTTCCGATTTTTCGTCATTCATATTATGTTATACACAGTATCGCCCACCAATAGCAGCAGTGATGAAAATAAATGGTTGGGATTTTTATACCATATGATCACATTAATAAACTGACCGAATTACTTATATGTAGATTGGAAGGATAGCATTAATGTTATAGGGTTAAAGGAATTTGATGGTGCTCCAGTTTGCTCCTACGCATTTAATAGCGCGAAAAATATCACCATCAGGCCTTGACCGAAGTGTAGTGGCAACAGTTTATCCAATGATATTCCCTGCTCTTCCTGTCACACTTTGCATCTGTCCTGCCCAATGTAACAAGTTTGTTTAGAGAAACGCCTTGATTCTGTGGAATTCGGTTGATTGACAAGTCAGTCACCCCAACTTCAAAGAATTAAGGCGTTACTAAATGAAATACTCTGTGTACACTTGACGCGCGCAAAGCTTGTCGACTCCACACTCGTCACCTGCAGACAGGATCAAACAATTATACCAGAGCAGTTGTGTTATGCATTCCAGCTATTTAATTTTCAGTTAAGTAACGCGTCGATTACACAGTGACTGACAATAGCTTTTCAAGAAAATCAACACTTACACAAAAGGATTATCATGATCAATGAATTTTAATAAAAAAATGTTTTGTTTCACCATTCGATAGCCCATATGAGTTTTGTGTAGAAAAAAGAAGCGGAGAGGGGGTGTGAATGAATAGTCTCTCTCCCCCTCTCTTTCTCAGAGAAAGAGAGAGAGGGGGGATCTCTCTTCTCTCCCCTCCCTCTCCAGAGACATTCTCTGGAGAGGGGGGGGGGTGGAGAGAAGAGAGATTCCTCCTCCAAATGGACCAGTCACACCCCACCGGCACCCAATCTTAGAGAAAGACACCCCCACTCCCATCTTTCTCTCTCCCTCTCTCTGAATGATAATTAAAATTAAATGCCACCAGATGTTTTCTGGTCTAAACTAAGAAGAATATTTTCAGGAACACACTTAACAAAATAAACATCGAGCAGTCTTGCTAATTTCTCTGAAGTTCAGCATGCTCAACAGGGCCGATGGAAACATCAAAGGGCAGAGGAAGCAAAAACCGACGGGCACTTTGAAGCAGGTTAAGGCATCTGCCACGACCGCACCTGCTCCATAATGTCCTTCGGTGACGTTTTGCCGAAGACATCTGCGTGAGTGCCAAAAGCACGAGTCATTTAAGAAGTGGGGGGGGGGGCTCTCTCCCGAAAAAATTGTTGATTGAGTCCTCGAATGGTGCTTTCTTGTGGCTTTTGGGCTGATTTCAAGGCACTTTCGCCCCCGCTAACCCCCGTCAATAATTATAAGGACAGAAGGGGCAATTGCCCCTCCCCCCCCCCCCCCCCCCCCCCACATTCCACCAGCCAGCTGCCTTATGCTCAACCTGACATTTACAGTACTTTCGTCAAAAATAAAGGGAGTGCGATAACATGATAGATTATCATTAACAATTAACAACTGTACATTCAACAAACGCCACCAAAATTACACCAGTGACCATAAACCCAGTAGATTTGCGTTTGTGGTCGCTACTGTAATTTTGGCGACCTGTTTCAGTATATCTAATCTTTGATTAGTACTACAATCTAACGCGCTAATGCTCTTCAGTCAAGCCCATAGGTGTACTGTACAAATTTGGGAATTTGGGGGAGAAGGGGGGTCTGTAGCCCCCCCCCCCCCTCCCCCACCACCCCTCCCACCCCCACCCCCACCCCCACTCCACCCCGCCTCGTACGCCTATGGTCTAGCCTGTATATAAGCTGCCTGTCATCTATAAAATAGGGCGCACAACAGGTGACATCAGAACACTGCCTTTTGCTTGGGATTAAAATTATTGATTCAATCAGTGTAAGGAATACTGTGGGTGACTTTAATGTTGCTAACTTGCAGTACAGGGTAGCAGCATTAAATTCATCCACTTGACTTCTGTGGACCCCATTTTACAGATGGCAGGCAACTTAAATCTAGGCTTGTCTTCAGTCATGAACTCTTCACACAGCGAAAGCCGACGCACACGCACCCGATTCCCCAAGTTCCATTTTATCATCACAGCTTGCATTAAAGTCACTGTCAGTGTCACTGTCAGTCTCCATGTCTAAATCACTTTCCGATTCCGAAATTGGGAGTAAAAAGACATCAATATCATCAATGTCGGTTCTCAAAATATCATGAAATGACGTGGGCAAAAATCCTGGCGAAGTTGTCTCTGTGGCGGTTACACTATGAAGTGGTACTTCCTTGTCCGACTTATGAGATTTTTGCGTTGTGTGGTGGTACCGTGATCCAGATTTTGTTTCACGTAAGTATTTGTCAATAGCTTTGTTTATCAGCCGATCATCATACCCAGGATCCAACAGCCTCATTGTGGGTACATTCACTCTAAGTAACAGCAAGTCATCCAAAATGTCCTTCCCCAATGAAATTCTGGAATCACATAAAATTCTCCTTGTGACACTGAACCCTCGTTCTACCGTGGCAGAAGATATTGGGACCACAAGGCACAACTCAATGAGCAACAAGATATGTGGAAATGTGTGCATGTGGTGGGTGAAAATTGATTTCCATACATTTATTTTGTTCTTAAAGTTTCTGTATTTCCTTTCAACCAAACGCTTAAGCTCCCTAAATTCACAACACGCCCGCTCAACATTGAATTTGTGGGATCTTAAAGGAAAATCAAAGTGTCGACTCAAAGCCCTAATTTTCTCCATTCCAAAATCTTTATCGTCAAAGTCCCAGCATGTATGATCTGCAATCAACAAGGCGTCATATATATTATCTGGTTCAGTGAACTGCTGAAATCTTTTACTGATCTTGGATGAAATTGCAGGTTAGAGTTTATCTTTTATCCTGGTAACTGCTGCCTTACCCCTGGCTACGTGTTTTAGTTCAAAGTCGTGATGAACAATAGTTGTACACTTGCCGACAACTTTCTGTTGTTTCACAGTGAGCTTGTGTTTGTCTTTGAATGCTAATGTCACAGGCAAATTGGTAGCCTTCGCTGAGACAGTAACATTGTCGCTGTCCTTGGACTCTATGGAATCAAATGGTAAGTCCGTAGACTCGTCAGCAATTTTGCACAATTTATCTTTTGCATTTGAGATTGCATCTATAACGTCTGTGACAAGGGCCGACTGAGTTTGCATAGTGCAAGACAAATGTGTTGTTTCTCTCAGGACCTGCCGGTAGAAGTGTAGGGAAGCCAAAAACTGATACGACGTGATCTTGTTTAGGTAACCTTTGAGCTTGGCACTGGTTTCCGCTTTGCACTCATTTGGTAATTCGATCATATTCTCCAGGTATAAAAAAAGAGGCACAAAATTAATGATCATTGCTCTGATGGCGTGATTGGTTTTGGAAGCGGGTACCACTTGCTTTAACAAACGATACGCATTTGACACCAAGCGTGCAAGCCAGAGAATGCAAAATACGCTTAGCTTTTCCACTATTTCTGAAGAGATAGTAGATGCTGCACATAACGTCATCAATTTCTTCAAACGCTTTGTCTTCAGAGAACGCATCCTTGATTGCTAGCTCCAGGCGATGGTTAGAGCAGTGTATGATGAGTAACCAATCTCTTGTTTCTTTTATTTTTGTGCAGGCCCCATTCAAATGACCAAGGTTTACACTAGCCCCGTCAGTACATATTGCTATTAATTGCTTGGAGAACTTATCTGAATTCATGTGATATGTAAGAGAAAAAGTTTTATCAAAGGCATTTTCCAATGCAGACGCTCCTTCCCCTCCCAATTTGGGCATATGATGACACTGTAACAGCAGTTCTATGGGGTTTCCGTTGACAACTATTTTCACATATACAAGTTCCTTTTCGGCCCCTGTCTTACGCGCTTGGGAACCATCCATGAGGCCAGAAAAAAAGTTAGCTCGTGCCAACATCTCTGCCATATCATCACGTAATGCTCCTGCAATGAATTTAACATATTCAACACACCGCTGACGAGAGTCCTTGCCATCCAAAAATTTAACACCATTCAATCTTTGCAAATTTACTAAGCTCGGAAAGGCTCTGAATGGATGTTCTTGTAACACTAACCACAGGGCCGTAGTAAACAGGTGTCTGTAACAGTCATGTGTACTTTTATTCAACATGTCGTCGATTCTACGTGTGGCAGGTAAATCTGTTGTAGATGACTCAGACTGTATTACTTTTTCTTTCGATGTTGATGCTTCAGCTTGGCTATAGCTGCCACTTGAAGTTGAGTTTACTGCGAATTTCTGTTTTGCCCAGTCATGCAAGCCTCCGGATCGAACGTGGCACATTAAATTCCCTTTATGCACTTTGCTAGTACCGTCGGCATACGTCAAAATGGCACTTATGCTGACGCCTTTAATACCCCGCTTATGAGCCTCCTTTCGTATTTCGGCTAGGTTGTTTTCACAGATGAGGCATTGCAAATTTGTGATCTGCCCCTCAGAATTTGTTTCAAGTACCTTCGTCAATAAATGACCATTTTTTAAAAGTCTTCTCTAACACACTATCTGACATGTTGCTGCCTATATACCTTAAACCAAATCAGTAACTGGTCGGTCACTGACTCACGAGTGGGTAGAATAAGCAAGGGATTGGAACTGGGAACATCAACTTGAATGGCACACGTGCAAAACATGTCGACACGTCTCTCTCTGTAGACAGATATAGATTACACGATTGTTCTGGATGAAAGAAGGGGTCACTGGTGTGTTTTGTGTTTAGGAAAAGTTCATTTGCTAGTGATGGGATTCGTTGCTTCTAAATTCCATGCCTTAGATATTATACATCGTTACTTACACATTCAATAAGGGTGAAAGTTAATAACTGAACCATTGTTCCTATCCATTTTTTCACCGATTGCCAAGGCGAACGATTCGCCGTTCGCCCAAAATACAATTTAGGCGAACGAAACGATCGTTTGCCTCAAATGTACAGGCCTGCCTCAGCTCTTTAGTACAGTGTACACCTCATATTATTTTTATCAAAAACATAGCATACAGGGACCAGAAATGAACATATTCCCAATTATCACAATTCTTGTCTTATTTCATAATCCTTTCATAAACATTGAACATTATCCTTTTCATCAAATACAACACACAAGTTAAGCTACAGTGTCATTGACACTTTCATTAAATCCGTGAGAATGGGCTCATTATTACATTTTGCTCAACTTGACAGTGTCAGATATGTGCTATTGGGGTGGGTTTTCTGTAGAACCTTGAGTGAATGACTTGGCATTACAGGAACTTTCTATTCAGTTCAGTCCCTTCTTGTCAAGTTGAGCTATGTGCTATTGGGGTGGGTTTTCTGTAGAACCTTGAGTGAATAACTTGGCATTATTGGAACTTTCTATTCAGTTCAGTCCCTTCTTGTCAAGTTGAGCTGCTGTGTCATTGACACTTTCATTTGAGGTAAAATGGTGTGACTTATACACCGATCGGTATGGTAATTGATATTTCTGAACACTCTTCCTACTCGAAAGAAAAGTATCAGCAATCCTTTTTTTGTATGAGAAAAATGTTTCTCCTTCTGTCATCATAGTGAACTTAAGATTTTGTTATTCTAGAACAAATTATGGTACTGAAGTAGTTAAACAACTAGGTGTTTTTTCTGGGAAATGACATTTGTAAACTGATATACACAGATGGCACATAGAGGATATTACATTTGCTGCATTTGTCAGTGGAACAAATAATACGGAGAAGGATTCCTGCAGTAGTTGTCATGTAATCAACATGGAAGTATCCACAGGCACACTGAGATAAAGCAAATTTAGGCCAGGGCATAAATGAATTTATGGGGAAACTACTGCCAGTTTTTTGTGTCCCAACTGTACACCCCAGGATACTCAGGTTTTGATCCAGTGACCCCCAGTTGACCAATGGGTATTTTAGTTGTGTATAATCTTTTCCGGAATACGGTTTCTCCCCAGCACTGTGCAGGTTACAGCGTTTCTGGGGAGTCTGACAATTTTCAGGAACAGACTATAGTTCCTTTGTTTAAACTGTCAATCCCAGAATCCGTACGAACCATTCCATTGGTGGCACCAAGTTCTTGATCAACAGGTTAGCGTCACTCCAAACTTTTCAGCGGTGCCATCAAGTTCACAAAATTAATTTTGTTCGTTGTGTTTTATTGTGTGCATTCGTTCGGACTTTCGTGGACTCATTCACGGATATTCGTAAGCTGTGTCATTAGTCCCTCACTGGGTTAACCATGAAAATCCTTCTCATTGGGCGCAGTTTTATCAGACGTTTTCGTGATCACATGGATGCAAATTTCCCTCAATATCGGTCAAATTTCGGGGGCCCAGAATGCGATGTCCGCTACTTAGGCCTGGGAGGGCTCACTATTCCCTTAGCCTACGACCGTAGTCTCCCTGTCGTGGGTTTGTTTCATCCGGACATCGCCATGATCCAGCTTGGGGGAAACGACCTTGCTGCGTCTGCGGAGGATCCCGCAGAAATTGCTCATCAAGTTTTTGAATTTGGTTCCGTGTTACATGATGCCTACAACGTCAAACTGATTGTGTTTTTTTCGGAATTTTGGCGTAACGACCCCATTTACCTATCCAAATTAGATGAATTCAACGCTCATTTAGAAAATCTTTGCATTCGCCCCGACTTTGCGATCTTCTGGAAACATCGCCGTTTCAATCACTCTCCAGCCCCCCTCTTCCTACCGGACGGCGTCCACTTAGCACCGCAGGGCACCATCCGTTTCTACTATAGTCTCCGCGCAGCACTAATGCATGCCACGCGCAGGTTTCACATCATCTCACAGCCATAACTTTCGCGGCTTTGCTGCTACCTGGGGATGACTCTCCCCCGTCCGTCGTTGTTGTGATACGTCTTATGTTTCAATTGTTTATTTTACACGTGATGTTCTGGTGCTACTGCTTTGGGGGCTTCGTGCCCATTTTCAGTCTTGACGGATTGTTAATGTTATTCAGTTATTGGTGGGCTCAGTCTGTTGCGTGTGCTGTCGGTGGGCTCAGTGCCCGTTTGTTTTTCCTCCCCTCTCAGGGTGCTAGGGCTACGTGCCCGGTTGTTTCCCAGCTCTTTCTCCCTCCCTCAGCTGGCCCATCCACCCGGTTTCTGGGGGGGGGGGGGGGCAGCCTTACTGAGTAAACATCAACTAAATTGTTTCGTTTTCTGGGGAAAAGGGGGGGGGGGGGGGCAGTCTTACTGCGTACGCGTCAACTAAATTGTTTTGTTGTTTTTTGTTTTTGTTTTTCTCTCTTTTCCCTAAAATCTTATTCGCCTTTCCTATACTTGCAGATGGCTCCCAAGAAGCGTAAATCAGTTCGTCACAGGGGCGTGCCGTCCAGACAGAGCCTGCGACAGGCTCTGGCTGTTTCTCAACACACAGGGGGTGACATGCCCGTTTCCAGTGGACCGCTGTCTCAGACGGATTTATCCTTTTCTGCCAGACCGCTTGGCTCGGATGCCTCCAGCCATGTTCTTTCAGCTACAGTTACCGGCAGCCCTGTTCCAGGGGTTTCCCTTTCACACTCGGTGCAGCATCAGGCAGTGCCTAGACCATACCCTACAGACATTGCTCCATCGTCTCTCATGGCGACGGCCACCGCAGGGCCTCATCAGACTACTAGGAGACGCCCAACAGCACCAGGCCCTTGGGCTACACCTCCGTTGTCGGAACTGCCACGCATATACAGTGCACAGGACGCTATTCCAGGGATTAATTTCAGCCAGGCTGCCGCTACAACAACAACCTCCAGTGCCAGCACTACACCACACTGCAGCTTGCAACCACCAGAGGTCAGCACCAGTTCCGGCAGGGAGCCTTCGCCAGTTACCTTGTCGCAGTTACAGGACTCCATCACCCGCCTAACTCAGTCCGTTAATCGGTTGGAACAACAGAACCATGCTTTCTATCACAGCGGTGGCACCGACGAGTCACATCCAGCTCAACCTACAGAACTTCATCCTGAGATGCTCCAGTCTGTGCCAAACATCACTCTGCCTCAGTTATCCAGTCAGCATGACCCACTTTCTGCAGGTAATCATTTCCCTATCCTCGACGGTTACACACCGCCCTCTCCTCTGCAGGTCCCAGTAGATCCCTCTTTGCCTGTCTTTCACTCTTTGGCCACCCCACTTGATGTGTTTGTTCCGTCTTCTCTCAAGGATAAAATCTGGAATGACCAGTTTGTACACATGGCGGAACTTCTCAACAAGCAGAAGCCTGCCTTTTCAGTTGTCACTGTCACAACTCGGGATTCAGGCGCACCTGAGCTGTGCATCAGTCAGCCTCCACAACGCAATATCCTCAATTTGGACACCTGGCTCACAGCCTTTCACATCTTTGTTGCCATCTATGCCCAAAAACACACACAGGAGGCACCTCACCTCATGCGCTATATCGCAAATATTAGGAACCTTGCTCAAAAAGGTTCTGATTGGTTTCAATATGATGAGCAATTTCGTGCACTGCGCGAAACATGCAAACTCCCATGGAATATGATTCACTGGGAGCTAATTGATCAGGTTGCCCCTCGCACCTCAAATTTCCGACCTTCTTTGCGCAACAACCAATTTCGGAATGGCCGGGGGAACCCCAATTTTCGTGTCCCATCCGGGGAGTGTTTTCGGTATCACAAAGGGCTCACCTGTCATAACAACTGTCAATTCCCTCATAAGTGTTACATCTGTCAGCGACCCCATCCAGCCTCCTCCTGTTGGTCTCGACGCTCCAATGGCAGCCCAGTCTCGGGCTCCAACCCTTCCGTCTCAGGTTCCACTAGCCAAGCCTCATGGAAGCCACAACATGCCCACACCCATCAAGCTGGAGCAGCTGGGAAAATACCTGCTTAACCACTCCGTTCCAGGCAGTGCTTTCCTACTGGAGGGGTTTAGGGTTGGTTTTCGGCTTGGGTCTTTTGGGGTGGTTCCGGCGCAGTCACCGCCCCAGAATCTCAAGTCTGCCCGGGACCACCCAGCAGTCGTGTCAGCCAAATTACAAGCCGAACTTCTCTTAGGCCGTATCGCTGGTCCTTTCTCGGACATTCCCTTTCCCGCTTTCCATCTCTCTCCTTTAGGTTTGGTTCCTAAGAAAACTCCAGGCTCCTTCCGTCTTATCCACCACCTTTCTTTTCCTAGGGGCTCCTCGGTGAACGACGGGATTCCCAGTGAGCACTCCACGGTGGCATATGCCTCAGTAGAAGATGCCATCACCCACCTGAAACATTGGGGCCGTCATAGTTTCATGGCGAAGGTGGACATCAAGGATGCTTTTCGGCTTCTCCCCATCCATCCCCAGGACTTTCACCTGCTGGGGTTCACTTGGGCAGGCCATTATTACTATGATCGTTGCCTCCCCATGGGCAGTTCCTCATCCTGTCAGCTCTTCGAGAAGTTCAGTTCAGCTCTCGAGACCATCTTGACGGCTTTGGTTCCTGCATCTGTGGTTCATTTTTTAGATGATTTTTTCCTAGCCCATCGGTCAGAACAAGACTGTGCTCACGCCTTGGAGACATTTCAATCTCTCTGTCATGACATTGGGGTCCCTTTAGCTGCTGACAAAACTGAGCGGCCCACCCAGTGCTTGGATTTCCTCGGCATTACTTTGGATTCAAATAAAATGGAAGCCCGCCTTCCACCTGCAAAGATTGCCCAGGCACGTGCTCTCCTCCTCCAATATAAGGTTAGGAAAAAGGTCACACTTGAAGAGTTACAGAGCCTGATCGGCGTTCTCAATTTTGCTTGTTCCGTGGTCCTCCCAGGTCGTCCATTTCTCCGGCGACTGATTGATCTTACTAAGGGTGTATCACGGCCTACACATCGAATTCGGCTCACTCCAGCAGCACGACAAGACATGGATGCCTGGCTCCTTTTCCTGGACCATTTTAATGGGGGATCATTGTTTTTGCATGACCGGTGGTGCAATAATCAGACTATTTCCTTGTACACAGATGCTGCTTCCACCTTAGGTTTTGGGGCAATCTTTGGTTCTCGCTGGACGTACGGGGCCTGGCCCGATGACCTCCCACAGTACCATATCTCAGTCCTTGAATTGTACCCCATTGTCCTGTCTTTAGCGCTTTGGGGCCCTCTGTTAGCCAATCACTGCATCCTGTTCCACACAAGACAATGAAGCCCTAGTCCCAGTTCTCAACAAGCAAACATGTAAGGAGGTCAAACTCATGCAGCTAGTCCGCCACCTCGTTGTCTCTTCCCTCAAATACAACATACTGTTTCGGGCCTGCCACATACCTGGGTCGACTAATATTTATGCAGATGCTTTGTCTCGTTTACAGGTACAGGACTTTCAGGCGCTCTATCCCAACGCCGAGCCACAGCCAACATCGATCCCTCACCAGCTACGACCCGAGAGCTTACTCAAATAATGGGTACCATCCTGACTGCTTCTCTTGCACCATCCACTCACCAAACATATGCTCGAGCCCTCGATAGTTTTCGCTCTTTTTATCAGGCTACCTTTTTCCGCACCCCCACAATGCCCATTGCACCCTTTCAGGCCGGCCTCTTTATTTCATGGCTCTATCACCGAGGTTTTAAGTACAGCTCCATTTCAACCTATCTGTCGGCGCTAAACCATGTCCACAAACTTTACGGTTTGGATGACCTGGCACAGTCCTTTTTACTTCGCAAACTTCTCCATGGGGTGAAACACCTTAACCACACTCCAGATATCCGCCTCCCCATCACCTTATCGATCTTACAAAGACTTCTTGTGGCGTTACAGCATGTGGGTCTCTCTTGGTATGATGCTTTGCTGTTTAGAACCATGTTCTTGCTGGCCTTCTTCGCCTTGCTGCGGGTAAGTGAATTCACCTCTCCTACCCACCTGTCTCCATCCCCGCTTACCGCTGCCTGTTTCCGTTGGAACCTGCCAGGTGTTCAGTTGACTTTACCCAACTATAAACACAGCGCTCCGGGCAAACCTTTTGTCCTGCAATTAACCCCCAAAGCAGCATCCTCTCCCATGACCGGTTTCTGCTTTGGTTAGCTACCATCGGATTCGCCCTCCAACTGTATCCTACTTTGCCTCGAGGGCTGGCTCCCCCATCACCCGTTCCCAATTTTCATCTGTGCTCCAGCGTTGCCTCAGTTTTTGCGGCCTTAATGTCGCATTCTACAAAACGCACAGTTTCCGCATTGGCGGGGCATCCTTTCTGGCCCAATCTGGCTTCACTGATGCGCATATTCGGCAAATAGGGCGCTGGTCTTCGGATGCATTTCGGTTGTACTTGCGAACTGTTCCCAGTAGGTAAGGGGATAAGTTCCTGGGGATTCGAGTGGCGCAGGCTGCCAGCTTGGGGGGCTGACAGCCAATGGCGTTATCTGCGCCCCTTTTGGCAAAATCTTTCGTAAATTAGGATAAGGCTTCAATTACCTGAGCATTACACGGCTAGAGGTATTCTAGGTCATAGATTGTGTACATGGATATTCAATATTTTCTATAGGCTCAATAAACAAAACGGCCACTCAATGAGTAGCCCATTATCATCATTTCAGGCTTGTTATTTTGCCAAACTTAGCTTCTCCCCAGGTTTAGGGGTTGAAAGGTTTTTCATCAGCGTGGTTTCTTCCATAAAGCAAATTTAGGCCAGGGCATAAATGAATTTATGGGGAAACTACTGCCAGTTTTTTGTGTCCCAACTGTACGCCCCAGGATACTCAGGTTTCGATCCAGTGACCCCCAGTTGACCAGTGGGTATTTTAGTTGTGTATAATCTTTTCCGGAATACAGTTTCTCCCCAGCACTGTGCAGGTTACAGCGTTTCTGGGGAGTCTGACAATTTTCAGGAACAGACTATAGTTCCTTTGTTTAAACTGTCAATCCCAGAATCCGTACAAACCATTCCATTGGTGGCACCAAGTTCTTGATCAACAGGTTAGCGTCACTCCAAACTTTTCAGCGGTGCCATCAAGTTCACAAAATTAATTCCCACCACCTCCCCTCTCTCCGCCAAGCCAGGCATCTGGCTATGAGCGCTTATAATGCCATATTCCAGTTTCACAGAATCTTTAACATACTAATTTGGGTTGAGTTTTTCCTGTCCCCAACTAGAATTTCGGTCGTGCAACTCCTTTCGGAGTGAGCTGAGGGACATGCTAACTTGGATGCCTGCATCATCAGAGAAATCATTCTGGAGTTTGGAAAACCTACTTCTGCTTCGCAGCTCAGGACCTCAGCATCTGGATAGTGGATACCTTCATCTCTTCTAAGCAGGATTGGATTTGGAATATTGTGTCAACGACTTTTTTCCCTCTTCGTGCCTTACTGTGTTTCTCCATGATGGAGACCCCCTCTATCCCTGCTTCATAGGCTGGGATTGGGGGAGACTTTCGGTGTCAGGACTTTTAGGGTTATGAAGACTTTCAGTGCCTATCCCTGCTTTACAGGCTGGGATCCTGGTGCTCTTTCAGCATTTCACACACGTACAGGTAACTCTTTCCGTGCCTACATGGCCATTAGCTTTCGGTAAATGTTGTCTGGGATCAGGATGTTTTCACATTTAAGGTTCGTGTTTAAATTCTTTAAATTACCCGAGCATTATACGGCTTGCGGTACTCTAGGTGCTATGCGTTATCTGTGCCTCACTTTTGTATCTGCGCCCCTTTTGGCAAAATCTTTCGTAAATTAGGATAAGGCTTTAATTACCTGAGCATTACACGGCTAGAGGTATTCTAGGTCATAGATTGTGTACATGGATATTCAATATTTTCTATAGGCTCAATAAACAAAACGGCCACTCAATGAGTAGCCCATAATCATCATTTCAGGCTTGTTATTTTGCCAAACTTAGCTTCTCCCCAGGTTTAGGGGTTGAAAGGTTTTTCATCGGCGTGGTTTCTTCCATAAAAAACATTTTGTTAATTTAAAATACCTGCATAGAATTTATGCCTAACCCTTAATGTAGCTTTTACCTAATGTGTACTGCATAATTTACCACATCTGCCTGCATAATTTACAAATTGAGAAGTTGAAAAAAGATTATTTTTTGTAAAATGATGGGGGTCACATGATGTGGTGTTGTTGAAATTTTTTGAAAATTTTTTAAAAACAATAATTAAAATAATAAATTTTGATGTCCTATGTATTGGATAAAGAGTTAACTAGAAATGCTTCAGTTTTTTCCCTAATTATGTAAAAATTTCAGTTCCTTACTTCCAAAACATAGCTTGTAACCCTTAATCAGCTTGCTCCAGTGAACAGTCAAACTTCAACTGTCAAAGGCTCTGTTTTGGAAGGATAGGTTCAGAAAAAAAGGAAATTTGAACTGTGATTTTTGTACGTAAGGCAGGTTAGATTTATCCAAAACTTTACATAAACGGTTTACCTTTACCAAATGAAATCCACTGCATCTGTTCACGTAATTTGCAAATGGAATAGTTGAAAAAAAAATATTAGAATAACTTTTCAGCAAAACCACATCATGTGAGCCCTCATTTCAGGGTTTGTATACAGGTCAGAAATTCTTGAAAATGTATCAAAATTCATGTAGCGCTGGAAAGAGTAGGGACAATAGTCTTTAACTGGTAGAGTTCTGGAAACCCATATTTGGGCTTTATTCTAAGGTGAAGGTACTGCAAGTTGAAGGCTTCATACTCAGTGAATGTGCTTCCTATTATCTTTGAAGTGATCTTTGAAGTGATATTATTTTGTTTGTTAAGACTTTTTTACTTAGTGTGATATGAGGAAATTTCTTTAAAAATCTTCTTCTTCAGAACCACCAGTCAGAATGCTTTCATATTTGGTATACAACATCTCTAGGGGGATCAGATTCAAGTTTGTTCAAATCGGATCCATTGGTTAATGTTTGGGCTTGCTGTGGTAGCACAAATTTTAACTTAGTGCAATATGAAGAAATTTCTTTAAAATTTCTCTTCTTCAGATCCAACAGTCAGAATGCTTTCATATTTGGTACACAACATCTCTAGGGAAGTCAGATTCAACTGTGTTCAAATCGAGAGCCTGGGTTAATATTTGGGCTCCCTATGGGAGCCAGAATTGGCCATGTTGCTGAAGAATTAAAAATTTTGTATTCAGTACCCTCTAGAGGTGTGTAACGAAGATTAATCCACTTAGGTTGTATCAAGGGGCTTCATAAGGGAGCTCTACATTTTACATTATGATCAACTGAAGAAAAGGCATGATGCCCAGATTATTTTTGTCACTCCTGAGGGACTCAATTCCCCACTCCCTCCCTGTGGGGCCTCTTGTTTTATTTAATTTGCAGGAGCTTACCCTATGAGCTAAGCAATTAACAAGTCATATTTATGCTGTGGGTGTGGTAATGGTTTTGTGTTTGGAAATTACATTCAATTCACAGGGTTATTCAATTAAGAGATATCCAATCAGTAGTCTTCATTGCATGCTTTTGGGGAGACTTTTTAGTTGCATCAGTCAGTTTTTAACAGTAGAATTTATTATTGTGTGAAAATAAATTTTAACCAATTAAATCTTGATAGAGCTCTGTCACAGTATTCATTAACCCTCTGCACAAGTTGTGGAAATAGTGACATTTCAAGCAGCAAATTTGTCACATGTTGCAACTTAAAAAACTTCAAATTTTTACCAAAGCAGTCTTGATGGACAGAGATCTTTTAATCAATTCAATCTTGGTTTTCTAATCTTATTGAGCTCTGTCAAACAAGCCTGAGTTGGTTAAAATCCCAGTTGCATTATGGAGAAAAATGTACAGTATGATATTTTGACATCAGTGTGCAGAAGGTTAAATGAATGGTTTTTCACTTCAATTTGATCTCAAAAACATCCTTATCTGGTTGAGGGCTACAAGCCACTATCATGGCTCTATTGAAATATGCAGCTGCTTGCTGTTTGTTCAGCAGTAAAAAAAATGTTTATTTGAAATTGTTTTGTTTCAATTTATTGGAGAGTGCCGACGTTATAACTCATGTTACAAATCACCTATGAAAATAATTTAGTGCTCTACCAGTGAAAACCAGTGAATTCAACTCCAAACGATTGTTGGAAGTCTTTGAATCAGATCGTGAAATTATGGGGAAAGCCTTCATATGGATTTACTGGATTGATCAGTCTTTTTATCATTAAATAAAGATAGATATTCTGCATGATGGAAAGGTATGCATAATTTTATGGGAAATTAGTTCAAAATTGAGAAAAATGTTGTGTGTTGATTCATTTAAGTTATTAAGGGGACATAACTCCAAAAACAGATTTCTGCAGTCTGAGAGGAAAAATACAAAATAGTTGTATGCAGTAGAAAAAATCATCTTAGAATGCAGGAGTTGCATACTATAGCTGTTGAGAGTTCTTGTAAAAATTTTCTTATTCATCTCATAAACATCATTTAAAGTGAATACTCATTTCATATTCTCTTTGTTTTGCCTCCCATTTTCCTCCATCAGAAAAACAATTAATTGGTACTAAAGCTAACTTAATTGATGCAAAATAACCTAGTTCATTGAGTTTCTGAAATTAGGTCGATGATACACTGCTAAGCGAGACACCGTAGGAAACATTCTTAGCATTTTTAAAATTTTTAACCTAACTTAATGGAGATATCTGGCCAGTGCCAATCACAAAAATTCACATTTTTTTTCTTCAGTTTTTGCACAAAAAATTGAGGTAAGAATTGGAAGTATTTGTAATTAAGAATGTTTTTGAGAGTATTGGCAGCTTGTCATGTCAGTCAAGTCTGCGAACTTAGTAGCTGTCAATTTGCATGTTTGTGCCTGACATAATGACAGGTGTAATTTTTATGTGTACCCATACTATGTATGGTACTAATGCCAGCATCCGGGGTGGCCATCCGTCGTTCGTCCATCCTCTGTCTGTCTGTCTGTCTGTCTGTCTGTCTGTCTGTCTGTCTGTCTGTCTGTCTGTCTGTCTGTCTGTCTGTCTGTCTGTCTGTCTGTCTGTCTGTCTGTCTGTCTGTCTGTCTGTCTGTCTGTCTGTCTGTCTGTCTGTCTGTCTGTCTGTCTGTCTGTCTGTCTGTCTGTCTGTCTGTCCATCCATTTGTCCATCCATCTGCCCATCTGTCCATCCATCCGTCTGGTGTCCGTATCCATTTCTTTGGCATTCGATAACTTGAAAAATATTGCTTGAATTGTCAAGTTACTTTATATTTGTGTTCAGGTTACTGATGTGCCGAGCTGTATAGTTTTTGGTGTAAATCTGATAATTTGATCCTGAGATATTAACCCTTTATCCTTCAAATTGAAAATTCCTCCAACCTCTTTAGCATTCGATAACTTGAAAAATATTGCTTGGATTGTCATGTTACTTTATATTTGTGTTCAGGTTACTGATGTGCCAAGCTGTATAGGTTAGCTCAACTTTGACGTAAGTCAAATTTGAGCTTATGCCATGGCCAGTCTTCCGTTGTCCGTCTGTCCGTGAACAATTCAATACGGCTCTGGCTAGAGGCCGTATTTATGAACCAATCTTTATGAAACTTCTTGGGTACCTTTGTTATGACCGTGGGACGAGAACGAGTGTTTTTGGGTCCGATCCGAAATTTAAGTTGGCCGCTGGCAGCCATTTTGTACAAAATTAGGTGCAATCAGATTTTTGCACAGAACTTCCATATGAAAGCTCTGATTTGAATAATTTTTTGTATGAATGTTTAGTACCATGGGATATATCACACAGAATACAGGTTTTTTTCTTGTGCGTAAATTATGCAAATTAGACTAACTTTGATGTATTTAGTGTTACTTTCAGCACTGCAAGTGCAAATGCCAATACGGCTCGGGCTGGAGGCTGTATTTATGAACCGATCTCTCCGAAACTTCTTGCATACCTTTGATATCACCGTGGGACGAGAACGCGTGTTTTGGGGTCCGGTCCGAAATTCAAGATGGCCGATGGCAGCCGTTTTGTACAGAATTAGGTGCAATCATATTTTTGCGCAGAACTTCCATTTGAAAGCGCTGATTTGAATAATTTTATGTGTGAATGTTTAGTACCATGGGATACATCACATATATAACAGGTTTTTTTCTCGTGCAGAAATTATGCAAATTTGATGAACTTCGATTTTTTCAGTGCTACTTACACGCAGTAAGTACACATGTCAATACAGCTCGGGCTGGAGTCAGTATTTATGAACCAATCTTCACGAAACATCTTGGGGACCTTTGTTATCACCTTGGGACGAGAACGAGTGTTTCTGGGTGCGGCCCAAAATTCAAGATGGCTACCAGTGGCCATTTTGTACCGAAGTTAGGACTTCTATACGGCTCAGGCTAGAGGCCGTATTTATGAACCAACCTTTACGAAACTTCTTGGGTACCTTTGTTATCACTGTGGAATGAGAACGAGTGTTTTGGGGTGTGGTCCAAAATTCAAGATAGCCACCAGCAGCCTGTTTGTACCAAAATTAGTGCAATCAGTCTTTTGTACAGAACTTCTGTATGAAAGTTCTGATTTGAATAAATTTTTGTATGAATGTTTAGTAACACGGAATACATCACATATAGTACGTTTTTTTTTCTCTCGTGCAGAAATTATGCAAATTAGATGAATTTTGATTTATTTAGTGCTACTTATTCACTGTAAGTGCACTTGTCAATACGGCTCGGGCTAGAGGCTGTATTTATCAACCGATCTTCACGAAACTTCTTGGGTACCTTTGTTGTTAGTGGACCGCACTCAGAAACACTCGTTTACAAAACGTTACCTACACATTTGTTACAGGCTATGACCAGTATTTATGTACAGACTGTTACAATACTTTATATGTACCTTTGTTATCAGGTCATTACCTAGATGTTTGTCATTGCTGTGTTACATACTATACATGTACATGTCTTGACAAGTTGAGCTACAGTGTCATTGACACTTTCATTTAACCTTGTGGGGTTAGAGTTTAACATGGGAAAAAACCCACAAGTAAGAACGTCTAAGAACGTCCATCTGTCCGTCAAGGGTACCTTTGTTCTGACCATGGGATGAGAACGAGTGTTTTGGGGTCCGATCCGAAATTCAAGATGGCCACCAGCAGCCATTTTGTACCAAAATTAGTGCAATCAGTCTTTTGTACAGAACTTCTGTATGAAAGATCTGATTTGAATAAATTTTTGTATAAATGTTTAGTAACATGGAATACATCATATATAGTACGGGTTTTTTCTCGTGCAGAAATTATGCAAATTAGATGAACTTTGATTTATTCAGTACTACTTATACACTGTAAGTGCACATGTCAATACGGCTCGGGCTAGAGGCTATATTTATGAACCGATCTTCACAAAACTTCTTGGGTACCTTTGTTATCACCTTGGGACGACAATGAGTGTTTCTGGGTGCGGTCCAAAATTCAAGATGGCTGCCAGTGGCCATTTTGTACCGAAATTAGGTCCAATCATTTTTTTGTCACAACTTCTATACAGCTCTTATTTATGAACTGATCTTCACGAAACTTCTTGGGTACCTTTGTTTTCACCTTGGGACAGGAATGAGTGTGTTTTGGGGTGCCTTTGTTATCACTGTGCTATGAGAACAAATATTTTGGGGTTCAGTCAGACCCACTCTGGGACTCAAAGATTTCTTTTCTAGTTTAGCATCTGACTGTCACCCACCTTTACAATACTTTACCTATACATTTGTTACAGGCTACAGGCAGTATTTATGTACAGACCGTTACAATACTTTATATGTACCTTTGTTATCAGGTCATTACCTAGATGTTTGTCATTGCTGTGTCACATACTATACATGTACATGTCTTGACAAGTTGAGCTACAGTGTCATTGACACTTTCATTTGAATACCCTTGTTACTAACAAATTTGGTCCTCTGTGAATTCCACTTCCAACAAAGTAGATTATGTTTATCTCTTGGGTATGCATTGGGTGCTGTGCGCATCTGAAAAAAAGCCTATTTCATCAAAATTACGATGCTTAACAGCCTGTAGAGGGTTAATAAATGCTCACCGGAATATTTTGTCCATGCAACTTGTAATGTCACACAAAGATCTGCAAATAGTCAATTTTGCTTGGAAACCTACAATTTGCTGTTAGAGAAATCCACAGAAAATGGGAATTTTAAGCTTTTAAGGGGTATCTCTCTTTAACCAGCCCATAATGGGTTATGACTTCGACTTTTGAATACCCTTACCACTTACAAAAATGTTTCCCCATCAATTTGGCATCCGATAAAAGAAGGTACCTTTCCCGGTGGTACAGCCAGTGGGTGCTGTTGGTATCCAAATACAGCCCATTTTATCACAATTTTTATGTTTAGCAACCCGGGGAGGAATATTTTATCCATGCAACTTGTAATGTCACACCAAGACCTGGGAGTGACCAATTTTTCTTGCAAATCTACAAGACTTCTTTAGAGAAATCCATGGAAAACATGAATTTTTGAGCTTTTGGGGGGTATTGCCGTTTAACCAGTCCAAAACAGGTTAACGCTTGGTTTTCGGAACACCCTTATTAAAATGATCCTCGGTAAATTCCACTTCCAATAAAGGAAGTTATGTTTATCTGTCGTGTGTTGTTTGGGTGCTGTGGGGGGCCTGAAAACAGCCCATTTAATCAATATTTCGATGTTTTGCAGCCTGTGGAGGGTTACCATATGCATCAGTTTTTTCCCCAATTCTGACGAAATAAGGGTTAAATTGAAAATTCCGCTACGGTACATTTTTAGATTTTGTGCCCCTCTATGAATGTCCAAAATGTTGTGAAAATCAGTTCGAAAATGGCTTCTGAATTGTACAGACAAAATGTGTGGAAAAAAATAATAATCCGTAGAAAAACAATAGTCTTTTCCAGAGGGAAAAGCCTAAAAATGCCTGCCCACATGCAGTTTTACAAAAAATGGTTGGAGAAACAGAAGATTTACTTTGTAGAGCCTTATCTACATTACTCCAGATACAAGCTTTTGTTAGTCCCCTACCGGCATCACCTGAGGGGACTATAGGTTTGCACTCCGTCCATCCGTCAGTCTGTCAGTCTGTCCTGTCCGTCTGTCAGTCACACCTCAGTTTTCCGGAGTTTTTTTTGAAACGCTTCAACGGAATGATTTCATTTTCTGGTAAACTACTATAGAACGATGACTTACAGATCAAGTTTGAGTTTCATGCTGATTGCATTGTTCTTGTGTGAATTACGGCCCTTGGAAATATGGGAAAAAGCACCAAAATATCAGTTTTCCAGAGTTTTTTTGGAAACGCTTCAACGGAATGATTTCATTTTTAGTAAACTACTATAGAACGATGACTTACAGATCAAGTTTGAGTTTCATGCTGATTGCATTATTCTTGTGTGAGTTATGGCCCTTGGAAATATGGGAAGAAGCACCAAAATATCAGTTTTCCGGAGTTTTTTTGGAAACGCTTCAACGGAATGATTTCATTTTTAGTAAACTACTATAGAACGATGACTTACAGATCAAGTTTGAGTTTCATGTTGATTGCATTATTCTTGTGTGAGTTACGGCCCTTGGAAATATGGAAAAGCACCAAAATATCAGTTTTCCGGAGTTTTTTTGGAAACTCTT
Source organism: Pictodentalium vernedei (assembly GCA_031216915.1). NCBI lineage: Eukaryota > Metazoa > Mollusca > Scaphopoda > Dentaliida > Dentaliidae > Pictodentalium > Pictodentalium vernedei. The sequence continues at coordinate 598,473,792 of CM062296.1, read as the reverse complement.
CAACGGAATGATTTCATTTTTGGTAACTACTACAGAACGATGACTTACAGATCAAGTTTGAGTTTCATGCTGATTGCATTATTCTTGTGTGAGTTACGGCTCTTGGAAATATGGAAAAACACCAAAATATCAGTTTTCCAGAGTTTTTTTGGAAACGTTTCAACGGAATGATTTCATTTTTGGTAAACTACTATAAAACGATGACTTACAGATCAAGTTTGAGTTTCATGCTGATTGCATTATTCTTGTGTGAGTTATGGCCCATGGAAATGTGGAAAAGTGTCAAAATTTCAGTTTTCCGGACTTTTTTTGGAAACGCTTCAACGGAATGATTTCATTTTTGGTAACCTACTATAGAAGGATGACTTACAGATCAAGTTTGAGTTTCATGCGGATTGACTTATTCTTGTGTGAGTTATTGCCCTTGGAAATAGGGGAAAGCGCCAAAATATCAGTTTTCCAGACTTTTTCTGGAAACGCTTCAACGGAATGATTTCATTTTTGGTAACTTACTATAGAATGATGACTTACAGATCATGTTTCATTTACACTCTGTCCATCCATCCGTCAGTCAGTCTGTCGGTCGTACTTTAGTTTTCCAGACTTTTTTTGGAAATTTTTCAACGGAATGATTTCATTTTTGGTAACCTACTATAGAACGATGACTTATAGATCAAGTTTCATTTACACTCTGTCCATCCATCCGTCAGTCTGTCAGTCAGTCTGTCGGTTATACTTTAGTTTTCCGGACTTTTTTTGGAAACGCTCCAACGGAATGATTTCATTTTTGGTAAACGTCTATAGAATGATGACTTACAGATCAAGTTTCCTTTATACTCTGTCCATCCGCCAGTCTGTCAGTCAGTCTGTCAGTCATACTTTAGTTTTCCGGACTTATTTTGGAAATGCTTCAACCGAATGATTTCATTCTTGGTAACCTACTATAGAACGAAGACATACAGATCGAGTTTGAGTTTCATGCTGATTGCATTATTCTTGTGTGAGTTATGGCCCTTGGAAATATGGAAAAGCGCCAAAATATCAGTTTTCTGGACTTTTTTTTGGAAATGCTTCAACGGAATTTATGCTGATCACATCTAGGTTATAACATTTGTATAATTATTAATGCTCATTAGTCCGGTAGGGGAGATTGTATTGCTTCAGCGATACGAACGCTCTTGTTCATGTTGGACCACTTCTGTTCCCGCAGGTTTATTCTTGAAACCTTCTCTCCCTTGCACATCACCTCCACGGTGGTAATCATGATTCCCACTTCAAAAAAATATTAATGTACAACACTCAACAACAACCCGTCCCCACCTTCTGTTAACACTAGGAAGTGGAGCAGTAGTTCTTTACTCTGGAGAACATGTTCTGCTTTACTGGTAAAATAGCACCCAGTAACCATTGCCTGGGTTGGAAGTTTTCTGAATTGGGTTGCGTAGGAATACATGATTGGCTAAACTTGACTTTGTACTTGTATTGCAGTCATGATAGAGCCATAGATGCTGAATGTGATTTTAAACAACAATAACAAAAATATAAACACAAGATCCACAAAGAGCTGTGGTTCTCACATTCACTTTGTACCAACATTGTACCCACAGATTCACCCAACTCAATACATTGGTTTGGATTGTAGAGGGTAAAAGAAAACTAGAGCATAAACAGTTGAAATGTATATGATATCATGACAGAAAATGGCGCATCAACAAATTGCTTGCACTTTGCACTTTTGATAATACACTCTTGTGGTTTTAATTGAGCAGGAGTATTGGGATGTGATCAAGTATTTGAAGAAAACATTTTTGTGACAGGTATAGAGATTTTGTTATACTCGGGCATGAATCCTGGGTGGTGTAGGTGATGTGCCCCCTGCCCCCTTAAAAAAAGAAGTCTTGTGTCTAGTTACAGAGAGTACTATTTTGCTCAACTAAATAAGTTGGTGGAGCACTGCCACATGTGCTTGATAGTTGGGTGATATGTGAGTCGGGACTGTATTTAGTAACAGCAATTGGCTATGCCAGGTAAAAGCCATAGTAATCTGTCATGGCTTTTACCATATCATTTCTGATTGTAGTGACAAATTAACTGGTAGTGTGCTGGAAGTCCAGATTTGGGCTTTTTAGCTCATCTTGACAAAGTCAAGCTGAGCTAATCTCATCGCTTCCCGTCTGTTGTCCGTCGTCTGGCGTCCGTCGTCCATCAACACCATGTTTTGGTCTTCTCCTTCAAAGCCACTGGGCCAATTCAAGTGAAAGTTTGTGTGAGTGATGAAACCAAAGGGGCATTTCATTTTTGTTCAACTCAGCATGCCCAGCCCCATAGGGAGGGAGTGGGGGAAAATGCACCCAAATATTTTAAAAATCTTCTCAAGAACCATTGTGTACAATGACTTGATATTTGCTATGGAGCTTCCATATGAGGTGTAGAATCAAGTTTGTTCAAATGAAGTTCGTGAAGTAATATTTGGCTTTGTAATAGGAGGGGTAAGATTTTTGGCCCCGCCCAAAATTTCTATTTTCTGAACCGATGGTCCGGTATGAACCAAATTTGGTTTGTGGTAGTATTGGGTCATAAGTACATGACCCATGCAAAAAAAAAAATTCCCGCATCCCCATGGGAACCCTGGGAGCTAAAAATAGAAATATTTTCAAACGCCCATATTTCCCAAACCCCACGGAACAGAGAGCTTTTATTTGGCATGAAGTATCCTTATGACCAGTAGAATTGAATGGTAAAAAAAAATTGCCATCGGTTATGTTAGGGTGTTCTGTAATGGGCATCGAAAAAATGCTGAGTCAGCATATTTGCAAAAATTTTTAAAAATCTTTTCTCCAGAACCAATCATCAGAATCTTTTGATATTTGGTATACAGCATTCATAGGGGGGTCAGATAAAAGTTTGTTGAAATAAAGCTCATTGGTTCATATTTGGGCTCTCTACAGGAGCCTGAAGTTTTAACATAGGGTAATATGGGGAATATTCTTTAAAAATCTTTTTCTTCAGAACCACCAGTCGGAATCTTTTAATATTTGGTATACATCATTGTTATGAGGGTCAGATTCTAGATTGTTCAAACCAAGTCCCTAGGTTAATATTTGGGCTTCCTACGGAAGCCCAAATTTTATCTTTGTTCAATATGGTGGGTAATTTAAAAAAATCTTCTTCTTCAGATCCATCAGTCAGAATGCTTTGATATTTGGTATGCAACATCTCTATGGGGGTCAGATTCAAGTTTGTTCAAATCAGATCCCTAGGTATATATTTGGGCTCACTATGGTAGCCCAAATTTTTACTTAGTGCAATATGAGAAAATTTCTTTAAAAATCTTCTTCTTCAGATCCACCAGTCGGAATGCTTTCATATTCGGTACACAACATCTCCAGGTTGTTCAATTCGAGTGCCTAGGTTAATATTTGGGCTCCATATGGGAACATGAAATTTAACTTAGTACAATATGAGGGAATTTCTTCAAAAATCTTCTTCTTCAGATTCACTTGTCAGAATGCTTTCACATTTGGTATACAACATCTCTAGGGGGGGTCAGATTCAAGTTTGTTCAAATCGGATCCATAGGTCAATATTTGGGCTCGCTATGGTAGCCCAAATTTGAACTTAGTGCAATTCGGAGAAATTTCATTACAATTTCTCTTCTTCAGATCCAACAGTCAGAATGCTTTCATATTCGGTACACAACATCTCTAGGGAAGTCAGATTTAACTGTGTTCAAATCAAGAGCCTGGGTTAATATTTGGGCTCTCTATGGGAGCCGGAATTGGCCATTTTGCTGAAGAATTAAAAATTTTGTATTCAGTACCTTCTAGAGGTACTAAGATTAATCCACATAGGTTGTATCAAGGGGCTTCATAGGGGAGCTCTACATTTTACTTATGATCAACTGAAGAAAAGGCATGATGCCCAGATTATTTTTGTCACTCCTGAGGGACTCAAGGATTGACAGTGTAGCCTATGGAGATGGCTTGCTTAATGTAGACTCATTCTTGGACTCTGTTTAAATTGTGTTCTGTACAAGATGAGCGCTTCAGGCCCCGTGGGGCCTCTTGTTTCAGAAGTACAGTCACCACAAGTTAAAGGTTTCATATCTGTGGATGTTCTTCATATTATCATTAAATGAAATTATTTAGTCGGTATGGATTTGCCTTGTTACAATTTAATGGAGAATTCCTAATAGGCACTCTCCCATAAATTGCAACAAGATAAAGACACGTGAAATCATACTGATGCCCCGGAGTATTTAGCTCTCTACCAGTTAAGGTATTTGTAGACTTCCTGTCTGAATATCCAAGGTTGGTACTGGGGGTGGGGGGAGGGGGGCTACCCCCACTGGAAAGGGTTGGCTACCCCATCAGGGAAACTGCCTCCTTTATTGTATGCTTGTTGGAGAGTACTCTAGTTCCCATGCCCCTCCAACCTGATGTTTGGGAAATTCTGGGGACACCACTGCGAATACCCCACTAAGACATAAAGGTACGTGCACATAAGGACCATCAGTCAAATTCATGTTATGTTCACTTAAAGATGGGCAACACCCCTGCCCACCCCCTTCTCTCCCAACATCTGCAGATAGTTATTGGCCTAATTATAGTCAGTGGGCTCTATTTATTGTACATTTCGGTAATACAAATTCCAAAAAAGATGCATATAAAAATATAATTTTCAGTAAATATGTACTGGAAATAGTTTAGAAGCAATTACAAATATGCTATTAATTTTGGTACAAGAATATTGATAATGTATCAGAGGTGTGAAAACGTTCTATCATTTTTGTTTGAGTAATATATTGCTTGTGGCCCTTGACAATGAAAAAATTTCACTATTTGGGGATTTCACATTTATTTATTTATTTAATGTCCTGATTGTCCACATGGGGGCACGATGATGCCTTGTACTAAGACATACTGCATGTTGATGGTACGCATGTCTTCAACCAATCTAACCCTGTCTGTGCTGCAGTGCAGAGTTATGATGTTGGGGAGCTGACAGCTGCTCATCATTGCTCGGTGGTTCTTTCCGGGTACCCCGGCTTCCTCCACCCATAAAACTGTCACGGTCATGATTAGCCATTGTGTTAAGTATATGACCTTAAACACCAATATATAATAATAAATAAATAATAATTTAATGGGGTTTAATGACACTTTTGACATCTAGGGTCACCTCAGATTTATTTATTTATTTATTTAATGGGGTTTACAGGGATTTCACATTACAACTTTGGAGTGGTATGGGTTGGGGTTGGTCGTGATGATTTTAGTTTACAGTTCAACTTACAAAAAGAAGGCTAAGTTTCATTTACAGCTTTTTCTTACAATCAATATGGCAGTCATGACCCTTGCCTGTGTGGGTTCCACACCAGAGGGCAGGGACATTAGTGTCCCATGGACATCTTGATTCCAAGAATTCCAGTTTCTTACAAAGCATGGTTTAAGGCCCTCATAGGAATGAAGACTGTTGTCTGCAACTGCTTTCATTTCCAGTTTTTAGTAATAACTCATTTCACACTTAATGCCTCAAAGCCTAATGTCATTTGGAATCTTCTACAGTGTTGTACAGAAGGTGACCCCAATACTGACTGTTCATATAGATGTGTTTCAGTAATGGTATAGCCACAGATGCTGAAAGTGACCTTAAACACTAATAAATAAAATAAATTATAGAGATTGACCCTTTACCTACAAATCACCCAAATACAGCTAGTACATGATGCACTGAAATCACCATTCTGATTTTACAACTTAATATTTTTCTTGCAAACCATAGCTTAAGGCCCTGCTGCCCTAATATGAGAAAGCTTCTTGAGTTCATTCCAGTTAGGAAATAAGCTATGCTTTGATTTTTAGCTTAACTCGACATAGTCAAGATAAGCTATTGCCATCACGCGTGCAGAAGTCTGTTAGTCTGTGAGTCGGTGACGTCTGTTCACATTTTCCTTTAGCACGGGCTACACCTCGCAGTTCTGGTCTGATCGTCACAAAATTTCATATGCAGGTTTGGGGTCATGTCTAGATGAGAACGTCCCCTTTTGGTCGCGATCAGGCAACCGGTATGGCTGCCCGAGCCCAAAATCCGAAAACTGTTAGCACAGTCTACAGGTCGTATTTATGAAGGGATTTCATTGTAACTTGGTAGGATGCCTCTGTATAATGCCTGGATGAGAACGTCCCCTTTTGGGCATGATCTATCAACCATTATGGCTGCCCAAGCCCGAAACCCAAAAACTTTTAGCACAGTCTGCAGGTCATGTTTAATGTGGAGGGATTTCATTGTAACCTGGTAGGATGACTCCTTATGATGTCTAGATGAGAATTTCCCCATTTGGGCATGATCTGCCAACCGTGACAACTGCCCGAGCCCAAAACCTGAAAACCTTTAGCACAGTCTACAGGTCATATTTATTGAGGAATTTTATTGTAACTTGGTGGGTTGACTTCATACAATGTCTAGATGAGAAAGTCCCCTTTTGGACGTGATTGCACAACTGTGACGGCTACAGGGGCCCGAAGCCCGAAAACCTTTAGAACAGTCTAGAGGTCATATTTATGAAGGGATTTCATTGTAACATGGTAGGATGACTCCAAATAATGTATAGATGAGAACGTCCCATTTTGATCGCGATCATGCAGCCTTGATGGGTGCCCGAGCCCAAAAACCTTTAGCATAGGCAAAAGGTCATATTTATGGAGGGATTTCATTGTAACCTGTTAGGTTGACTCCACATAATGCCTAGATGATGACATCCCATTTTGGTCGTGATTGGTCAGTTGTGATGGCTACAAGTGCCCAAAGCCCGAAAACCTTGAGCACAGTATACAGGTCATATTTATGAAGGGATTTCATTGTAACTTCTTAGGATCACTCCAGATGATGCCCAGATGAGATTGTCCCCTATGGTTGCGATCATTCAGCCATGATGGCTGCCCGAGCTCAAGGCCCGAAAACCTTTAGCACAGTCTACAGGTCATATTTATGAAGGGATTTCATTGTAACTTGGTAGGTTAACTTCATATAATGTCTAGATGAGAACGTCCCCTTTTGGACATGATTGGGCAACTTTGACAGCTAAAGGTGCCCAAAGCCCAAAAACCTTTAGTTAGCTCTGTCCACAGGTCATATTTATGAAGGGATTTCATTGTAACTTGGTAGGATGACTCCAAATAATGTCTAGATGAGAACGTCCCATTTTGGCTGTGATCATTCAGCCTTGATGGGTGCCCAAGCCCAAAAACCTTTAGCATAGGTAAAAGGTCATATTTATGGAAGGATTTCATTGTAACCTATTAGGTTGACTCCATATAATGCCTAGATGATGACATCCCCTTTTGGTCGTGATTGGTCATCTGTGATGGCTACAAGTGCCCGAAGCCCAAAAACCTTGAGCACAGTCTGCAGGTCATATTTATGAAGGGATTTCATTGTAACTTTGTAGGATCACTCCAGATGATGCCCAGATGAGATTGTCCCCTTTGGTTGTGATCATTCAACCATGATGGCTGCCCGAGCCCAAAGCCCAAAAACCTTAAGCACAGTCTACAGGTCATATTTATGAAGGGATTTCATTGTAACTTGGTAGGTTGACTTCATATAATGTCTAGATGAGAACGTCCCCTTTTGGACATGATTGGGCAACTTTGACGGCTAAAGGTGCCCGAAGCCCGAAAACCTTTAGCACTGTCTACAGGTCATATTTATGAAGGGATTTTCATTGTAACTTGGTAGGATGACTCCAAATAATGTCTAGATGAGAACGTCCCATTTTGGCCGTGATCATTCAGCCTTGATGGGTGCCCAAGCCCAAAAACCTTTAGCATAGGCAAAAGGTTATATTTATAGAAGGATTTCATTGTAACCTGTTAGGTTGACTCCATATAATGCCTAGATGATGACATCCCCTTTTGGTCGTGATTGGTCAACTGTGATGGCTACAGGTGCCCGAAGCCCGAAAACCTTGAACACAGTCTACAGGTCATATTTATGAAGGGATTTCATTGTAACTTCGCAGGATCACTCCAGATGATGCCCAAATGAGATTGTCCCCTTTGGTTGCGATCATTCAGCCATGATGGCTGCCCGTAGCCCGAAAACCTTTAGCACAGTCTACAGGTCATATTTATGAAGGGATTTCATTGTAACTTGGTAGGTTAACTTCATAATGTCTAGATGAGAACGTCCCCTTTTGGACATGATTGGGCAACTTTGACGGCTAAAGGTGCCCAAAGCCCGAAAACCTTTAGTTAGCACTGTCCACAGGTCATATTTATGAAGGGATTTCATTGTAACTTGGTAGGATGACTCCAAATAGTGTCCAGATGAGAACGTCCCCTTTTGGTCACGATCATTCAGCCTTGATGGCTGCCCGTGCCCAAAAACCTTTAGCATGTCTGTAGGTCGTATTTATGGAAGGATTTCATTGTAACTTGTTAGGTTGACTCCATATAATGCCTAGATGATGACATCCCCTTTTGGTCGTGGTTGGTCAACTGTGATGGCTAGAGGTGCCTGAAGCCCGAAAATCTTGAGCACAGTCTACAGGTCATATTTATGAAGGGATTTCATTGTAACTTCATAGGATCACTCCAGATGAGAATGTCCCCTTTTGGTTGCGATCATTCAACCATGATGGCTGACAAGCCTAAAGCCCGAAAACCTTTAGCACAGTCTTCAGATCATATTTATGAAGGGATTTCATTGTAACTCAGTAGCTTGACTTCATGTAATGTCTAGATGAGAACAGCCCCTTTTGGACACCATTAGGCAACTGTGTTGGCTACAGGGGCCCAAAGCCCGAAAATCTTTAGCACAGTCTACAGGTGATATTTATGATGGGATTTCATTGTACCTTGGTAGGATGACTCTAAATAATGTCTAGATGAGAACGTCCCCTTTTGGTCGCGATCATTGAGCCTTGATGGCTGCCCGAACCCAAAACCCCAAAATCTTTAGCATAGTCTATTGGTCATATTTATGGAAGGACTTCATTGTAACCCGTAAGTTTGACTCCATATAATGACTAGATGATGACATCCCCTTTTGGTCATGAATGGTCAACTGTGACGGCTTCAGGGGCCCGAAGCCCAGAAACCTTGAGCACAATCTACAGGTCATATTTATGAAGGGATTTCATTGTAACTTTGTAGGATCACTCCAGATGATGCCCAGATGAGAATGTCCCCTTTTGGTTGCGATCATTCAACCATGATGGCTGCCAAAGCCCAAAAACCTTTAGCACAGTCTACAGGTCATATTTATTAAGGGATTTCATTGTAACTTGGTAGGTTGACTTCATATAATGTCTAGATGAGAACGTCCCCTTTGGATGCAATTGGGAAACTGACGGCTACAGGGGCAGATCGAGGTGAGAATCTTTACTTCCGGCCTCGACGAGGCCCCCGAGAGAAGAAACCACCTTGGGAAGTGACAGAATCCTGAGACTTTCCTGCCTGAGGCTGCCAGCGAGCCTGGCCACGTCAGCGCTTCTTATGTGCAGAAGGAGCAGACGGAGCCGAAGGCATAGCCGACGTCGCCGACGAGGCAGACACAGCAGCATGCTTGGCAGGCCTGGAACGACCACCACCCGCAGCAGCAGGTTGGTCCAGCTGTCGCAGCAAAAGCTGGTCCTTCGAATGACGAAGAACTTCGCCACGAACAGCTTCCACGGAACCATGGACAACTGAGGTCCCACCAGAGAGGCAGACCTCAGAACAGCACGTTGCTCAGAAGGAAGGGATGGAGAAGAATCCAACACCGCATCCCGGGGCCATCACCTTCCAGATAATCGTCATCCTCCGTAGCAGAGGAGACGTAGCCCAACTCGGGCTGACCAGCAGAAACCTCCTGGGAAGACTGAGCAGTATCCAAGGGGCCAGGCGAGACCGACCAAAGGAGGCTGTGCCTCTGGAGGCACAGGGAGGCCAACTCTAGGGTTGCCAGAAAGCAACCAGGTGAGCGCCAAAACGGCCTGACGCAGGTCACCCTGAGAATCCGTCACAGCAGCATCGCCCTAAGGAGTGTCCTCCCAATGGACCCTTCTGGTAGAAGAACCCAAATCCTCAGAAGAGTCCGACATTGAACGTCGATCGGCAGACAGAATAGGGATACGGTGAGAAGACACCGGAGGATAGTCCCGATAGTGACGCCCAGGGGCCATCACTGACCTCTGCGAAACAGAAGGTCCTGCCTGCAAATCCTCGAAAGAGACCGACGGCGCACGTCGATCGGTAGCTGGACCTAGGATACAGTGAGAAGACACCGGAGGATTGTCCCAAGAATGACAAGAACCTGTTATTGGCCTCTGCGTGGCAGATGGCCCCAACTGCCCATCCTCTGAGACCGACGGCAAGCATCGATCGACACCCAGACTCTGAACACAGTGAGGAATCACGGAGGAAGGTTCCGTGAGTGACAGCTAACCGGGGCTGTCACTGACCTCTGCCAAACAGCAGGCCCTGGATGCCAATGTCCCAACCCCATCCTGCTAGTCGGCACACTAGCAGGGGAAGGAGGAACAATAAACAATTCACTCGAGGGGCGAGGAATCGCTGCTGAAGCGACCGACCGGCTCAACTGACTAGGAGCAAACCTAGTGAGATGAGACGGAGCAGACAGCAAACCCGCACAGCTCCACCGCGAAGCTAGGGGAGGCTGAGAGCTCACAGACACACCAGCAGGTACAGCCTCGGTCCCCCGAGACTGTAGAGCATCCCCAGAGGAGATGGAAGAGCCACCATCATACAGAATAGGATCTGTAGTAACAACTTCCTCAGCAACTGTCGACGGCATAGGAGGCAGATCGGAGAGGGTCACCGAGCTGACCTCAGAGAAGCTCTCTACGAAAACAGACGCCTCAAGAGTGACATCAGAAGACAAAGAGACCATGGTCTCCACGTCAGGTATCACTGAACTAGCACCGTCAACAGTTGCAGAGGAACTCGCCCCAGAAGACAGATCAGAATCCTGTATGACAGAGTCACCAGGTGCACCAGCAGAAATGTCTGCTACGGCACGGTTACCCTTACCCCGAGAACGAGGGGTTCTAGCTCTCGACAGAACCACCTTGTTAACAGAAGCCCAGAATTTAGAGGACTAAACCCAACAAATACCACATGATGGGGCCTGAGTGCAATTGTTGCAAGTGACACGTTAAATGAGAGTCGTCCACATGCTTCACTTGCAAGAAAGAGGTACAAGGAATAGTCTTTGGCATAATATGAATGATAATGGAATCAAGCTTCCCGTCGACGGAAAACAGAACAAAGGTCGTGTTCATATGTGGGGGAAAAACAAGATTAAGTGTGAAGAAACAAGCAATAATGATAAAAAATAACATTAATCAATAACAATTTTGAAGGCTTGAAAAAGGATACAATCCACTTGCACACAATTAAATGCAGATAGCACATATAAAAAGTTGTTCACGAAGAAAACAGCGAAGTATAGCACGAGTCACAAAAATTTCCGACCATGTACAAATGGCGGAAATAATAGGAATTGACGTCACGGTTGTTGCGCATGCGCTCGGTAAACGCAAGAGGTGTGCAGAGAGAGTACCTGTAATTTCGAGCGCTGGTCTCGCTCGACCCTTTTTTCGATCTTTTTTGTGCTTTTGCTCTATAGTATTTTTCCAGCTCGTTTGGAAAAGTTTCTAAAGCTTGAGTTAGTTCCGAAGTAGGGCTTGCACTTATGTTACAGCCAATTGTAAACAATTGTGGTGGGTGTGTTAAGAAACAAAATTTACTAAAAAATTTTAATTTTGCTATATTTTGCATTTCATGAAATGTCAGACATAAATTTTGAGAACTGATATTCTTTTACACTCTTGTACGTAAACCACATACATTCAGTTGATGGTGAAAGGAATGCATTCTTGGAACAGTGGCTGAAGAGAGATTTTGCATTTGGGTCGGTTTTTTCAATTAACAATAGAAATGATTTAACAGGATAAATATTTTCATTTCTTGTGTACATCCTTTTATCAGACGGTGCTTCCTCATTGACCAGACCATCCGGGTGATGTTTTTTCTGGGTTTTGTGTGCAATGATGACATATTCACAGTTATTTCATCTTTACAAAACTGCAAGGAATTCACTGTATGTTGCTTGTGGAATTCAAGACCCCGACTAACAAAATGGACAGCTGTCTCGTACCACACCCTGTATCTTAGGATAACTGGATTCATTGGAAAGTGCAAATTTATTTAAATCAGTCCAGTCAATCATATCTTTGACAGGTTGGGCACAACAACCCGTGTTTTAGGTTGAATTTTAGTTTTGCGTCCAACATATTGTTAGCGTCTCTTGAGTTAGTTCCGAAGTAGGGCTTGCACTTATGTTTCAGCCAATTGTAAACAATTGTGAGCAGGTTGAAAAGAAACATACACAGCACTTTTTTACATGCAACTGGTATCCAGGCAGTGAATGATGCTGGATTTGAACTACGACACATTATATACATAAGTGGACATAGAAATGGAGGTTTGTTCCACAGTAACAAGTCAATAGGGAATGTTCCACTTTGCAGAAACAAAATATCAAACACTGTCCTCTGTAAGTTGTAACAATTCCTCCTCGTGCACAACAATGTCAACATGAACAAAACCCTACATCACTGACGTTGATGGCATCCACAAATGAAACTCACACAAACAAAACTTTCCAATTTCCAAATAGCATGAATGAACTCTTTCTGAGACAAAGTTCACCAACTTCATGTCATCTGGGTTTATATTGAACTCCACATTTACAAACTGTGTTTTCAAAATGTTCAAAAATGTTCAAAATCAGAATTAAATTTAACTCAGTGTTATTTTGAATGATGGCACCCTCCTGTCAAGTGGAAAAGGACAGTGAAGTTTTGTTTGGGTGTGGACTATGACGTTCCTTTTGACTTGCGCAATTCATTGGTCAATAAAATTTTTAATGACACAAGAACATGTTTCAGTGAAATGTATCGTTATTGGTTTGAATTTTTAAAAAAAATGACAATTTTTAACTCCTTGCATGCTTCATGCTTTCCACTGAAATATGTATAGTTTGGGCATATTTAACCCTTTACCTAACATGAAAAGCAGACGACACTTGCAAAAATAATTCTTGAATAACTAATTTTTTTCATTTTTTGTCACAAAAACATAGGTTATGACCCCTCGTTGGAACGAGCTCAACGAGCTCGTTCCAACGAGGGGTCATAACCTATGTTTTTGAGACAAAAAAATGAAAAAAATAATGAAAATTAATTGACGATTTTTTAAAATAGCGCTGGCCGGTTTTGGTCGTTACGTTAGGTAAAGGGTTAAGCAATTTTTTCCTCTGAAAATTGTATGGAGTTTTTCATCAATGATTCCTGGAGTTAAATTTAGATGAATTACTCCTCAGATTAAGATTAAATAACTGCCTCGATTCTTATTGGAAATTAACTTAACACTTAAAAGTATGAAGTCTTGTCTGTTAACATCCAATGTTGTCCAAAAGATCATGTGATACAGACAGTTCAGATAATAATAAGCAAAAAAGTTTGAGAACCTGATTAGACTTCAGACCATTTTCGACAGTGTGATCCCAACACACACACATCACCTGTGTTGTGTCCTTGGGCTAAACAATACTGATTGCCCAAGTGGGATCACAGTAGATGCATTAACTGGTAGAGTGCTGGAAGCCCATATTCGGGCTTTATTCTGAAGCATAAATACCACAACTTGAAGGCTCATATTCAGAGGATGTGCTTTGTATTATCTTTGAAGTGACATTACTTAGTCTGTAAGGGTTTGCCTTGTTACAATTTATGGGAGAGTGCCAGCTGGCACTCTCCCATAAATTGTAACAAGGCAACGACATGTGTATAAGATTTGATGGCCAAAAATAATTCAGCACTCTACCAGTTAAAGCATGTTGACAGTACACTTGCCATCAAGCATTACTAATCCTGCTTGTGTCAGGTTAATAAGTTGGAGAGTCTGACATTTACTCACCATTGCTTGGTGGTTTCCCTCAGGGTACTCAGGCTTCTTCCACCCAGTAAACTGTCTGTCACAATATGACCCTGGCTGTTGAAAGTGTTGTTTTAATTATGAATAAACAAACAAATTCGACCTGAGCAGTAAGTATCAACAAAACAGGTCAAATTTATAGTAAAGATATGGTAAATGGTTGATGTTTCAAAGTTATATGTAATTAACCAGGTTATTCGAAAATGCGAATATGAAATAACTGCACAATATAATCTGAACAATTATACCCTGGCAGGTTCAAGTGTAGTGATTTTGAACACTTTCAAGGATAGGTGAACTTAATTATTTATCAATCCATGTGAACTGAAGAGTTGTTTATGTTGTAATGTAATATTTGTTTACAAGAGGTTTGTTGAGGCATTCAACCTGTGTACTGTTTATATCCAGCAGTATTTATATAAATTGATTGTACTATATGTTGCCCAGAATACCACAGTATGTGTAGCTTGATGAGTGTGCCAGCTGTATTATTGTTTTGAAAAATATTGATATATGTGAATCCCTTTTCTGATAATTTTCTCTGCAGTGGGACAGCAGATGTAGAAATGGTACTATATCTTTCTCCTAACATTAACCCTCAATTTAACCCCTTGCATGCTGCTGACGGATATTCCCGCCCGGGAAGGATTTCTCTTGCCACTGGAATAAGTGTAATTTGGGCACATTTAATCAAATTTCCCCCTGTAAATTGCATATATATTTTTCACCATTGATTTTTTTTAGTTAAATTTAGACACATTTTTCATAAAATCTAGTCATGGCTGCTTCAGAACAGGCATGGCTAGATTTGATGAAAAATATCGAGAAAATACTCAGCCGGTGAAGAGTTAATCAACACACTTCTTAATAGATGTGGAATACAGTTTCATGATTTTTTTTTCTTTTTGAAGACATAGACCATATGGTCATGTACCTTGGCCTCTCAGCAGGCAAGGAGTCCACAATAACCATAATTTCCACAACAATCAGTAGTGGCATGGTAAAAGTGAAGATGAAATGTTGTGGCTTTTATTATGGCATTGCCAATTGCCCAAGGTCTCGGGCCACCAGGCTAATTCTGTAAGAAATTCAGTGCTCTTATGGCCTGGAACCAGACATTGCCTATGTTTGGATTCACTTGTTCATTTGGTTGGAAAAGCGAACCTATAGTTCGCTTTTCGACCAACTGATATATAATTTTTTATTGGGGTTTTACCAACTCTTTTGATAGCCAGGGTCACCTTGTGTCGGACAGTTTTACAGTGGGGGGAAGCCGGAGTACCTGGTGAGAACCACTGTGCAGCGACTAGCAACTGTCAAGCTCCACAATGTGCTAACTCCAAGCAGAGCTAACATTGGTTGAAGACAAGTGCACCATTGACGTGCAGTATGCCTTAATATAGATTGCCACTGTGCCCCCACACGGGCAATTGGGATTAAGTGCCTTGTCCAAGGAGACAACAGAGTTACCACTAGTGGGGATTGAACCATGGACTTCTCAGTCCAATGCTGTAACCACTGAGCCACCATGCTCCCACCAACTGATATGAACCGGACGATTAAATCTGAAAAATTTCATTAAAATTCATTTTCTGTGAATGAAAGCTAGAAATGTTGCTCTATCAAGACTTGATTTGATCAACATTTTGACATTACAATCAGAAATGAAGACTCACCACGTTCACATATACATGTAGTTCCACAAAATATGTTAATATCTTGATATTTTCAAGGGATATTAAATATTTTATGATTGGAATATCTTTAACTGGGACAGGAAAGAAAACCTGTATATTTTTGTAAGTTACTGCACATCACATTTCTTCAACAGTCATCTGCACGCAAATTTACATAACAGCGTCAAATTCTGAACAGAATTAGACTGGTAGCCCAAGAGCTTGCCAATTGCCATAACTAATTTCTACAGCTAGCATATCAAACTAGCAACTAACTGTTAGAGTACTATACCTGCTGTGAAGCAGCCATGACTACATTTGATGAAAAATTCATCTACATTTAAATCAAGGTATCATTGGTGGAAAAGTTCATTTAATTTACAAGAATATTTGACCAAATGTACCTAAACTTTACTTGTTTCTGTGACATGAGAAATCCTGTCTGGGCAGGAATATCTGCCAGGCGCATGCAAAGAGTTAACTCTTTACCTAACACCTCTCTGCATCCACCCACGTAATGTACAGGCTGAGGAGTTGAAAAAATGTATTTTTCAAAAAACTTCAACACAACCATATCATGCGACCGCCTCACTAGAATGAGAAAGATATCATTAAAAACAAATTTTGATATTGTGTACATTGGGCAATGGTTAAACATGGTGAGTACTTCACTGATTGGTGCATTGGACTTCGGATTAAATGGGTACAGATTCAGTCCTAACCAACATCATTTGCATTGTGTTCTTGGACAAGACACTCGATCACAAAGTTTGGACATGATGATGTAGTGTTCTACTTAACCCTTTAACTCTAGTGGTTTCTTCCATTCCAGTTCAATGGCAGTAATTAGAAGAGTCCATTTTCATTATTCAGGGCTGCACATTGAAAATATTGATTGGTCTATCTCACACATTTACTGAACAGCCACCTTATAGCTCACCTGACTGAAAGTCGGGGTGAGCTATTCTGATGACTTTTAGTCCGTCGTTCGTCGTATGTTGTGAAGGTGGTGTTTGGGTCATTTTCTCCCAAGCCACTGGCTGCAGTTCAATGAAAATTCACATGAGTAGCTGTTATATACGGGCATTTGGATTTTTCTTCAAATTGTATTTCTGCTCATATTGTGGAGTGGGGTGGGGCCAAAATGCACAAAATTTTAAAAAATCTTCTTCTCATGAACCAGCCATAGCAGAGACTTGATATTTGGTATGCAGCTTCCATTTGAGGTGTAGACTCAAGTTTGTTCAAGAGAAGTTTGACGGGCAATATTTACCTTTGTTCTAAGAGGGGCAAGAATTTTTGCCCTGCCCAAAATTTCTATTTTCTGAACCCAGAGGCCAATTTGAACCAAATTTAATATGAGGTATTATTGGGTTATAAGTACTTGATTTATGCCAAAAAATTTTTTCCTGCAGCCCCGTGGGAACTGCAGGAGCTAAAACTAGAAAAAAATTAAAATACCCATATCTCCAAAACTGCACGGCACCGAGAATTTTTATTTGGTGTGAAGCTTCCTTAGGACTAACAAAAGGAATAGGTAAAATATTTTAAAAAATTGCCATCGGTTTTATCATAGGGAACAGTTTCGGGACTTTTGAAAAAGTGCTGAGTCAGCACTTTTTAACACTGTAAGCAGTGGGAAAAACATTAAAAAATCTTCTTCTCCAGATCCAGCAGGCAGAATCTTTTGATATTTGTTATGCAACATTGTATGGTGGATCCGATTCAAGTTTGTTCAAATTGGCCCCCTGGGTTCATATTTGGGCTCAGTATAGGAGCCCGATTTTGAACTTAGTGCATTTCATGCAAATTTCTTAAAAAATCTTCTTCTCCAGATCCAGCAGGCAGAATCTTTTGATATTTGGTATACAACATTGTGGGGTGGATCTGATTCAAGTTTGTTCAAATCGGCCCCCTGGATTCGTATTTGGGCACACTATAGAAGCTCAAATTCGAACTTAGTGCATTTCAGGCAAATTTCTTTAAAAATATTCTTCTCCAGATCCAGCAGGCAGAATCTTTTGATATTTGGTATGCAACATTGTGGGGTGGATCTGATTCGAGTTTGTTCAAATCGGCCCCCTGGATTCATATTTGGGCTCTCTATAGAAGCCCGAATTCGAATTTAGTGCATTTCAGGCAAATTTTATAAAAAATCTTCTTCTCCAGATCCAGAAGGCAGAATCTTTTGATATTTGGTATGCAACATTGTGGGGTGGATCTGATTCAAGTTTGTTCAAATCAGACCCCTGGGTTTATATTTTGGCTCAGTATAGGAGCCCAAATTTGAACTTAGTCATTTCAGGCAAATTTCTTTAAAAATCTTCTTCTCAAGATCCAGCAGGCAGAATCTTTTGATATTGGGTATGCACCATGCTTAGGGGGTGAGATTCAGTTTGTTCAGCCAAGTTCCTGGGTTCATTTTTGGGCTCACTATGGTAGCCGAATTATAACTTAGTTCAAAATGAGGAATTTTCTTTAACCCTTTACCCAATGCAGACGATATCAAAATTTATTATTTTAAATATAATTTTTTTTAATTTTTCAAAAAATTTCAACAAAACCATATCATGTGACCCCTCGTTGGAACGAGCTCGACGAGCTCGTTCCAACGAGGGGGCACATGATATGGTTTTGTTGAAATTTTTTGAAAAATAATATTTTTTCAACTGCTGAATTTGCATATTACGCGGGCGGATGCGGGCGATTCGTTAGGTAAAGGGTTAAAACTCTTCTTCTTCAGATCCAGCAGTCAGAATGTTTTGATATTTGGTATGCAGCATCCTTATGGGGGTGAGATTCATTTTTGTTCAAGCCATGTCCCTAGGTCCATATTTGGTCTCACTGTGGGAGCCTGATTGATAACTTAGTTCAAAATGAGGAATTTCCTTTAAAAATCTTCTTCAGATCCAGCAGCCGGAATGTTTTGATATTTGGTGTGCAGCATCCTTGGGTGGGGGTGGGGGGGGGGGGGGGGGGTGCAGCATCCTTAGGGGGGGGGGGTGAGATTCAAGGTTGTTAAAGCCATGTCCCTAGGTCCATATTTGGGCTGACTGTGGGAGCTCGAATTGTAACTTAGTTCAAAATGAGGAATTTTCTTTAAAAATCTTCTTCTTCAGATCCCGTAGTCAGAATGTTTTGATATTTGGTGTGCAGCATCCTTGGGGGTGGGGGGGGGGGGGGGTGGGGGGGTGGGGGAGGGAGAGATTCAAGGTTGTTAAAGCCAAGTCCCTGGGTTCATATATGGGCTTCCTGTGGGAGCCCGAGTTATAACTTAGTTCAGTATGAGGAATTTTCTTTAAAAATCTTTTTTTTTAGATCCACTGGTCAGAATCTTTGGATATTTGGTATAAGCTTTTCTAAGGAGGAGCAGATGCAACTTGTTAAAATCAATTCTCTGGGTTGATATTTAGGCTACCATGTCAGGTGAGCACCCTCAGGCCCCCTGGGGCCTCTTGTTTAATGATGTTATAACGTATCATGTTCCTGGCCAGAAAAGTGACCGCTTGGGTTCAAATGGTTAAGGCATGTATACAACATCTTGATGGTACCATATGCCTTCAGGCAATACTGACCTATGTTGTGCCAGGTTAGTAAGTTGGAGAAACCAATAGTTTCTCTCTGCTGCCCTGTGGTTCTCTTTGGGTACTCCAGTACCATGGGAAGTGGAGCGCAATGCTTCTTTACTGCAGTAAACAACTTCTGTTTTACTAGTAAAATAGGACCTGGTAACCCATGCCTTGCTGTTGGTGGGCCTCTAAAGTTGGCAGCATAAATATAAACGATTGACAAAACTTGACCGTATACTGTTGTTGTGGTCATGATGTATCCATAGATGCTGAAAGGGACCTTACAACAACAATAAATAATAATTCACCTATAAAACTGTCTGACACAATGTAACCATGGCTGTTAATGTGACATTAAACCCTGATAAATAAAATAAATAAATGATATTCTCATTGGAATGAATTCAATGACTTTCACTTCCATCAACAACTCAAACCCCAACTCAATAACTATGTTTTGTATCTGTCATATGTTGTATAAATTGCACTGAATCTGCAAATATTTAATACATTGCCTTTACATAGAGTCTGATAGCTCTGATTTAAAGCTCTGGGGGCCACCGATTTTTACGTTATGAATAATGAATCATATTAAATCCACTTCTTTTGGCTGGAAAGTTCAGCTAATGGCTCTGAGTACTTGGAAACAGTTATCAGTATCCCCCATAGGAACCCTAGGAAGTGAAAGGCAAGATAAGCTATTGCCATCACGTGTGCGGAAGTCTGTTAGTCTGTGAGTCTGTTCACATTTTCCTTTAGGACAGGCTACACCCCGTAGTTCTTGTTTGATCGTCACGAAAATTCCATATGCAGGTTTGGGGTCATGTCTAGATGAGAGCACAGTCTACAGGTCGTATTCATGAAGCGATTTCATTGTAACTTGGTAGGATGCCTCTGTATAATGCCTAGATGAGAACGTCATGATCTGTCAACTGTGATGGCTTCCCAAGACCGAAACCCAAAAACTTTTAGCACAGTCTGCAGGTCATGTTTAATATGGAGGGATTTCATTGTAACTTGGTAGGATGACTATGTATGATGTCTAGATGAGAATTTCCCTATTTGGGTATGATCTGTCAACTGTGACGACTGCCTGAGCCCAAAACCCGAAAACCTTTAGCACAGTCTACAGGTAATATTTATGGAGGGATTTCATTGTAACTTGGTAGGTTGACTTCATATAATATCTAGATGAAAAGTCCCCTTTTGGACGTGATTGGGCAACTGTGACGGCTACAGGGGCCTGAAGCCCAAAAACCTTTAGCACAGTCTACAGGTCATATTTATGAAGGGATTTCATTGTAACTTTTGTAGGATGACTCCAAATAATGTCTAGATGAGAACATCCCATTTTGATCGCAATCATTCAGCCTGATGACTGCTCGAGCCCAAAAACCTTTAACATAGTTAAAAGGTCATATTTATGGAAGAATTTCATTGTAACTTGTTAGGTTGACTCCATATAATGCCTAGATGATGATATCCCCTTTCGTTCGTGATTGGTCAACTGTGACGGCTACAGGTGTCCGAAGCCCAAAAACCTTGAGCACAGTCTACAGGTCATATTTATGAAGGGATTTCATTGTAACTTCGTAGGATCACTCCAGATGAGAATGTCCCTTTTTGGTTGCGATCACGATGGCTGCCCGAGCCCGAAGCCCGAAAACCTTGAGCACAGTCTACAGGTCATATATATGAAGGGGTTTCATTGTAACTTGGTAGGTTGACTTCATATAATGTCTAGATGAGAACGCCCCTTTTGGACCTGATTGGGTAACTGTGACGGCTACTGGGGCCCGAAGCCTGAAAACCTTTAGAACAGTCTACAGGTCATAATTATGAAGTTATTTCATTGAAGCTTGGTAGGATGACTCCAAATAATGTCTAGATGAGAAAGTCCCGTTTTGGTCATGATCATTCAGCCTTGATGGCTACCCGAGCCCAAAAACCTTTAGCATAGTCTATAGGTCGTATTTATGGAAGGATTTCATTGTAACTTGTTAGGTTGACTCCATATAATGCCTACATGATGACAATCCTCTTTTGGTTGTGATTGGTCAACTGTGATGGCTACAGGTGCCCGAAGCCCGAAAATCTTGAGCACAGTCTACAGGTCATATTTATGAAGGGATTTCATTGTAACTTCGTAGGATCACTCCACATGATGCCCAGATGAGAGTTTCCCCTTTTGGTTGCGATCATTCAACCATGATGGCTGCCCGAGCCTGAAGCCCGAAAACCTTTAGCACAGTCTTCAAGTCATATTTATGAAGGGATTTTATTGTACCTTGGTAGGTTGACTTCATATAATGTCTAGCTGAGAACAGCCCCTTTTGGACACGATTGGGCAACTGTGACGGCTACAGTGGCCCGAAGCCCAAAAACCTTTAGCACAGTTGTTGAGGTCATATTTATGAAGGGATTTCATTGTAACTTGGTAGGATGACTCCAAATAATGCCTAGATGAGAACGTCCCCTTTTGGTCACGATCATTCAGCCTTGATGGCTGCCCGAGCCCAAAAACCTTTAGCATAGTCTATAAGTCGTATTTATAGAAGGATTTCATTGTAACTTGTTAGGTTGACTCCATATAATGCCTAGATGATGACATCCCCTTTTGGTCATGATTGGTCAACTGTGACCGCTACAAGGGCCCGAAACCCAAAAACCTTGAGCACAGTCTTCAGGTCATATTTATGAAAGGATTTCATTGTAACTTGGTAGGTTGATTTCATATAATGTCTAGATGAGAACAGCCCCTTTTGGACACGATTGGGCAACTGTGACGGCTACAGGGGCCCAAAGCCCAGAAACCTTTAGAACAGTCTGCAGGTCATATTTATGAAGGGATTTCATTGTACCTTGGTAGGATGACTCCAAATAATGTCTAGATGAGAACGTCCCCTTTTGGTTGCGATCATTCAGCTTGATGGCTGCCCAAGCCCAAAAACCTTTAGCATAGTCTATAAGTCATATATGTGGAAGGATTTCATTGTAACTTGTTAGGTTGACTCCATATAATGCCTAGATGATGACATCCCCTTTTGGTCATGATTGGCCATCTGTGACCGCTACAGTGGCCTGAAAACTTTGAGCACAGTCTACAGGTCATATTTATGAAGGGATTTCATTGTAACTTTGCAGGATCATTCCAGATGATGCCCAGATAAGAATGTCCCCTTTTGGTTGTGCTCATTCAACCATGATGGCGACCTGAGTCCAAAGCCCGAAAACCTATAGCACAGTCTACAGATCATATTTATAAAGGGATTTCATTGTAACTTGGTAGGTTAACTTCATACAATGTCTAGATGAAGACGTCTCCTTTTGGATGGAATTGGGCAACTGTGATGGCTTCTGAGGCCCAAGGCCTGAAAACCTTTAGCATGGTTTAGAGGTAATATTTATGAAGGGATTTCATTGTAATTTGGTAGGATGACTCCAAATAATATATAGATGAGAACGTCCCCTTTTGGTCGCGATCATGCAGCCTTGATGGCTGCCCTGGCTCAAAACCCCAAAACCTTTAGCATAGTGTATATGTTGTATTTATGGAAGGATTTCATTGTAATTTGTTAGGTTGACTCCATACGATGCCTAGATGATGACATCCCCTTTTGGTCATGTTTGGTCAACTGTGATGGCTCTTAGGGGCCCAAAGCCTGAAAACCTTGAGCACAGTCTACTGGTCATATATATGAAGGAGTTTCATTGTAACTTCGTAGGATCACTCCAGATTATCTCCAGATAACAACACCCCCTTTTGGTCGCGATCATTCAACCATGATGCTTCCCGAGCCCAAAACCCGAAAAACTTTAGTACAGACTACAGGTCGTATTTGTGAAGGGATTTCATTGTAACTTAGTAGAATGACTCAGTATAATGTCGAGATGAGGACATCCTCTTTCAGTTGCAATCGGTCTACCACCATGGCTACACAGGCCTGAAGCCCGAAAACCTTTAGCACAGTCTACAGGCTATATTTATGAAGTGATTTCAATGTAACTTGATAGGTTGACTCATTTTGGAATAATTTCACTGTAACTTGGTAACTTTCATCGACACAACGTTAACTGTGAGGGCCACATACATTAACTGTGAGGTCATATTTACCCACCACTCAGCTGTTTAGTACCGTGTACACCTCATATTATTAGCTCATCTTGACAAAGTCAAGCTGAGCTAATCTAATCGCTTCCCGTCCGTCGTCCGTCGTCTGTCAACACCATGTTTTGGTCTTCTCCTCCAAAGCCACTGGGCCAATTCAAGTGAAAGTTTGTGTGAGTGATGGTCCCAAAGGGGCATTTCATTTTTGTTCAACTCAGCATGCCCAGCCCCATAGGGAGGGAGTGGGGGAAAATGCTCCAAAATATTTTTAAAATCTTCTTCTCAAGAACCAGTGTGTACAATGACTTGATATTTGCTATGGAGCTTCCATATGAGGTGTAGAATCAAGTTTGTTCAAACGAAGTTCGTAAAGTAATATTTGGCTTTGTAATAGGAGGGGTAAGATTTTTGGCCCCGCCCAAAATTTCTATTTTCTGAACCGATGTTCCGGTATGAACCAAATTTGGTTTGTGGTAGTATTGGGTCATAAGTACTTACCCATGCCAAAAAAAAAATTCCCGCATCCCCATGGGAACCCTGGGAGCTAAAAATAGCAATATTTTCAAACGCCCATATTTCCCAAACCCCACGGAACAGAGAGCTTTTATTTGGTATGAAGTATCCTTACGACCAGTAGAATTGAATGGTAAAAAAAAATTGCCATCGGTTATGTTAGGATGTTCTGTAATGGGCATTGAAAAAATGCTGAGTCAGCATATTTGCAAAAATTTAAAAAAATATTTTCTCCAGAACCAATCATCAGAATCTTTTGATGTTTGGTATACAGCATTCATAGGGGGGGGCAGATAAAAGTTTGTAGAAATAAAGCTCATTGGTTCATATTTGGGCTCTCTACAGGAGCCCGAAGTTTTAACATAGGGTAATATGGGGAATATTCTTTAAAAATCTTCTTCTTCAGAACCACCAGTCAGAATCTTTTAATATTTGGTATACATCATTGTTATGAGGGTCAGATTCTAGATTGTTCAAACCAAGTCCCTAAGTTAATATTTGGGCTTCCTATGGAAGCCCAAATTTTATCTTTGTTCAATATGGAGGGTAATTTAAAAAAATCTTCTTCTTCAGATCCATCAGTCAGAATGCTTTGATATTTGGTATGCAACATCTCTATGGGGGTCAGATTCAAGTTTGTTCAAATCAAATTCCTAGGTACATATTTGGGCTCACTATGGTAGCCCAAATTTTTACTTAGTGCAATATGAGAAAATTTCTTTAAAAATCTTCTTCTTCAGATCCACCAGTCGGAATGCTTTTATATTTGGTATACAACATCTCTAGGGGGGTCAGATTCCAGGTTGTTCAATTCGAGTGCCTAGGTTAATATTTGGGCTCCATATGGGAACATGAAATTTAACTTAGTACAATATGAGGGAATTTCTTCAAAAATCTTCTTCTTCAGATTCACTTGTCAGAATGCTTTCACATTTGGTATACAACATCTCTAGGGGGGTCAGATTCAAGTTTGTTCAAATCGGATCCATAGGTCAATATTTGGGCTCGCTATGGTAGCCCAAATTTGAACTTAGTGCAATTCGAAGAAATTTCTTTACAATTTCTCTTCTTCAGATCCAACAGTCAGAATGCTTTCATATTCGGTACACAACATCTCTAGGGAAGTCAGATTTAACTGTGTTCAAATCAAGAGCCTGGGTTAATATTTGGGCTCTTTATGGGAGCCGGAATTGGCCATTTTGCTGAAGAATTAAAAATTTTGTATTCAGTACCCTCTACAGGTACTAAGATTAATCCACATAGGTTGTATCAAGGGGCTTCATAGGGAAGCTCTACATTTTACTTATGATCAACTGAAGAAAAGGCATGATGCCCAGATTATTTTTGTCACTCCTGAGGGACTCAAGGATTGACAGTGTAGCCTATGGAGATGGCTTGCTTAATGTAGACTCATTCTTGGACTCTGTTTAAATTGTGTTCTGTACAAGATGAGCGCTTCAGGCCCCGTGGGGCCTCTTGTTTTTATTATAAACATAGCATACAGGGAACAGAAATTAACATATTCCCAATTATCACAATTCTTGTCTTATTTCATAATCCTTTCATAAACATTGAACATAATCCTTTTCATCAAACACAACACAGACAATTTAAGCTACAGTGTCATTGACACTTTCTTTTACTATGGTAAACAAGCTCTGTTTTACTTGTAAAATAGGACCCAGTCACCAATGCTTGGGATGGAGGTCCTCTAAAATGGTCAACATGGGTATAAACGAGTGATTGAACATGACTTTATCTCCATGTTGCAGTCACGATTTTCCATTGTGCAGACGTATGTGACCTTAAACACAAATAAATAAATTAATAGTTATCAGTATATAGTGAAAAGCAACAAATGCTTTTCCTTTTTTTGATTTTTTGAAATCTTTGTTGTACAAATTGCTCACTCAAATTTGTGACATTTTCTACTTGCAACATTTGCAAGAAACGCCCAATTGCATTTTACAAATGCTTCTTTATTCTGAGAAAGATAAGCAATTATATCAAATTTATTAGAGCAAGGTCACCTTCAAGTTATTAAATTTCACAATTCCTTAAAAAGAAAACATGAAATTTTCCTATGCACACTCATGAAGTCGGGCAGTTGTATCAGCTGATTGTCATGAAGAACTAAGTTAATATATTCAAAAAAGATTAACCAAGTTTTTGATAGAATTACCCATGGGGTATATATAAACACCATGCCAGTTATCCAGCTTTATTGTTGCAACTTGACAAGCATTTATTGTGTATTTGTTAAAGCACTTCATTCTCAAGCTCAACTTCAATGAAAGAATTTTTATTGATAGAATAGCCACAATAAAAGTTGAAGCAACAGATTAATTTCTTCTCTAAACCATCATCCCTGATTATGTGAATGGATTTTACCACTGGAGGGATATAAATTTCATTTCTTTGTTGGAATTCTTTCCTTCCCTGTGACCTGCTGAAACTGCTGTAGCTAAGGTGAATTTGAAACCGGGCCAGCTAACAGCTGATTACTGTGTCTTGAAAGTAAAACTTCTCTTTCATTATCTTGCCTTCAGGTTTGTAGATCTTCTTTATGCATTTTGCTGTAACTTTATTCATGCATAGTCATTGTTTGTTTATTTACATGTATTTTCAGGCGGCCAAAATTCTTATTGGAAGTATTGTCACTTCCAAACTTTGGTATTGACATTTCTTTGTAGGGTGAAGTATTTCATAAAGCTGCAAAAATTGTCTTCATGTGGCATGCAAAACTAGCGAGAGTCCATGTAGATTCTCGTTGCACCTCTGCTAGGATTTATGTGAAATGCGTCAATTTAATCCTTTACCCAACATAGTGGCAGCTAATTAACCAATACAAAGGCTAACATGACCTGAAATATCCTAACACTTTGTCAGTAAAATTGTACAAATGTGGTTGTCATTGGGACTGGCTCAATGAACCAGTTCCAACGACATCCATATTTGTAAGATTTTAGTAGTAAATATTGTTTATTTTTCAAAAAATTATCAAATTCAGTTTGTTTTAAAAATGAAAAAGCATTGTTGGGTAAAGGGTTAATGTGTTCTCAGTATGCAACAGGGGGTTCAACCATGGTGACATCATGGGATCCTGTAGTCCAATAATATTAGCCTTCGCCTGTGCTCCGAATTTATTATTTTTTTATTTTTAATATGTCGCACCGTCGAAGTCTAATCTGATCTTTCGTTTTTCCAGCAGCAAAGTACGAAATTAGGCGACATAACACTAATATGATGAATACTCATTCTGCATACATGTTCCCACATTCGACAAGAATAATATGCCTTCACATTCATATTAGATGTATAAATTTCTTATACTTACTGTCGAATTACGTATTAAATACCAATAATTAAATAAAAACATTTTTTCAAGCGGTAATGTTACAGCGGTTGGAAAATTGTTAAAAATCGTATCCCATTTCCGGGAACGGACCTCAGCAGTTTCGAACAAATTGAGATGTATTGCAATGACTGCCGCGTCGTTTGACTTGGTGTGCACTACATTATCGGTATTCCGTTTTTCACTCCACATTTTCCTATCAACCCATCTTCCGGTTCAACAGTTTGTTTCGAGTTGAAAAAATTGCAGTGCAAATGACGCCTAAATAATTCAAAATATCCATTTATTTGCAAGAAACTGACCACCAGAATGAAGAAAAATGTGTTTTACACAACTGTCAATCGGAAGTAGGAACCATGTGGGGAAATTTGATCTTTAATCGAGGTCCAACCGTTCAGAGAGAGTCTCTCGCTGAACTTTGCTGCTGGAAAAACGAAAGATCAGATTAGACTTCGACGGTGCGACATATTAAAAATCAAAAAATAATAAATTCGGAGCACAGGCGAAGGCTAATATTATTGGACTAGGGATCCTGGGACACTCATAGCAGGTGTGGATTCTCGCAACCATTTTAGCAGGAATCCAAATGGATTCTCCCAAATTTAGATGAAATATAAGACCTGCAGTACCAGAATCTATTTTGCACACATAATTATTTGGAATACAGTGGAACCCTGTAAATTGAGTAGCCACCAAGGATTAGGTCACTTCCCTGTATTCTAGAGATAAACTGAGCATTTATTCTAATGTATTGTATAAATTAAATGTCTGTACTGGATATATGGAGGCCAAATAAGTCTACAAACAAGGGGAATTTGGTGATTGTCAGGGTACTTACTCAACATACCACAAGACTGTTTATTCATTTAACAGGAGTTTGCTCTATAACCTAGAGCAATTAAATGGTCAAATTTGTTCTGAAGAAATGGTACATGGTTTAGTGTTTGGAAATTATATTTAATTAACATGGTTATTTTTTTAAGAGATATCCAATTAAACGGGTCCCATTGTATCAGCTGAACTGCCTGACACTTGTCCGAGGGGTGCTGAGCTCATAAACAATTTTTTTCTTGTTTTATCGATGGTGTAAATGGAGTGGTATGTAGATTAGTTGACCTCATTAATGTCCATATGAACAGAAATACACTACAAATGACAGACACCCCATCTTAAGTTTGCACTAAATCTCAATATGACATATTCTGAGATGACTGAAATCAGCCCATGTTACTCCCTGGACACCTTTACATCCTGAGTGCCAAAAACTGTCAGAATACATGTCAACAGTGGCAGAGATAGTTCAGCTATCCGACATTGATGCTATGTCTCTATGTTCAGATTCTGTTTTGTCAAATAAGTGGAAACATTTCCCAATGATTTGATTGGAGAGTTTGATGATTATTCAGTTATGAAATTAGGGATATAAATTAGCTGTATTAAAGGGTTTCTTACTGACTTCAATAATTGAACTATTTATTTACATTTGTGCACAATATTTTAGTCTGAATCAAGTTTTATTCTTTGCTAATAGTGTGTTGAACATGGGTTCTTTTCAAAATGGCTTCTAGTTTTGTTTTGGAAATTGCCCAGGAACCAGCATAATCTAATAACTTCAAGCAGTCTGTAACTGTATAGGCAGTTACTGTTACAGGTCACTTTCCAAAACTAGAAGGCATTTTAAAAACGAGATAAAAAAACGGTCACCCCAGAACAAGCCTAATACAGAATGTATAATGATTGACTGAACTACTTGTCTTTCAACTTGTGTTACAATCATGATGTAGCTATAGGTGCTGAAAGTGATCTAAACACAACAAATGAATAATTGGGGTGTGAGTCCTTGAATGTGTGCAACATGATTATAAACAATTGCTTAGACCTGACTTCATACTTGCACTGCTGTTATAGAAAGCCACAAATGCTGAAAGTGATATAAAATTGCTTAGACCTGACATTGTACTTGTGCTGTGGTTATGGTATAGCCACAGATGCTGACATTGACCTGAACTGATTGACTGCCAGAATGTCCATTTGGGCTCTATTCAGAAGTGCTGGTATTACATTTAAAAAAAAGCCTTCATATTTTGTAGATGGGTAGTGTTCAATCAATTACCACAAATGGTTGTTGACCGATTACCGGTTATTTGAGCTCCCAGTTGGCCGATTCTGATGTCGATTCTGATTGTAATACCATGCACTACTAGACAGGTCAAGGCTCGAAAGAACTACATTAAACTGAACGTTTCTCACACTGTTAAACTTCGTAGACTAGGGTCGCAGTAAAATTACCAGCCATGCACACTTGGGTGGCTCAGAGCCATGTTTACCATCCAAGAGCATGCAACTGGTAATTTTACTGTGACCTGAGTCAGTGGAGTGCAACCTTAACTTTTCTGGTATGAACTGGCGATTGCCGCAAGTATGCTCAATTGTAAGCTTTACATGTCGTTTAACTTGTATATCCCGTGAAGGGGAGTGAAGAGAGATTAAGAATACACATTGTGGTTCTTTCTCAACTTTATTGAATGGTACATCATTTTACATTAGCAATTGAACAATTGTGTAGAAGATACTAAAATGCGGTTAATGAATCATCACAAAATGCTTGGCAACAATCGGTTGCACCGATGTTCCAGGAGCAGTTGCCATTGTCATCCGATTGCCCACAATTGGCCAATTGTGGTGGCTGGTTCCAGTCATCGGTTGAACACTGTAGATGAGTTCTAGAGTCTTACTGAAGCAAAAGTTGTGTGGTTTTTGCAAAAATCTATGCAAAATTGTTTAATAGTGTTAAACCCCAAAATAAAATATTGTGAAATTGTCACTGAATCAAAAGGAAAAGAATATATACAGATTATCATGATCATGTGCATGTCCTGTGTTTTGTATCAGATTTGAGGTGGTGTCCAGAATGGGATCTCAATGAGCGGGCTTTGCCGGCAAGTTGTGATATCTTTTTTTGGAGACCATCGAGAATCATGCAATTACGGAACATGCACATTATCATGATAATTCATTTATCTAACAATTCTGTCACATAAATAGATTAAATCTTAAATTATTATTACAGTTTTGGGACATAATGTTGGGCAAGAAAAAGTTAAAAAAAACCCCATATTTTATGGAACTATATTGTTGTGTACTCCAACAAACAGTGAGTAACGCGGTCACCGCAATTTTCAAAGTTGTGTTGTCAAATTATTCACTCTCGGTGTCACTTCCTATGATGATCCGCTTGAATTTATGAGTGTGCAAAACCTCAGGAACCAGGTAGGTGTAATATTGAATTGTGCAGTTCCTATTTATTGCGTGTGTGTGTGTGGGGCAGGGCAGGTGTGGGGGGAGGGGGTCATTGGCTATTAATAGTTCTGTCGCTAACTATAAGCAATTTTGTTTTGTTTTGTAAGCAATCAGCTGAATCGATCACTGAAATGCATAGCCCATTACGTTACCGGAACTGAGTCACCTGTATGATGCAGAATCAGAATGAGTCATCTATATGATATGAAATTAGAACACATTATGTGATACGTGCTGTTTCTTGTGGTTTTCAGGCCAACATCGATATGATTGTTGATAAATATTTGGAACATTTTTTGGGCCAAAGCTTATTTGCTTGGCCTAATATTTTCCAGGTTAGTTCCAAGAGTTTCTTTTTTGATTGATTGATTGATTGATTTTATTATTAGCTCAAATTGACAAAGTCAAGCTGAGCTATTGCCATCACTTCTCGTTCGTCGGTGTACGTACGTACATATGTATGTATGTACGTAATACGTCCAGGCATACATACATATGTATGTATGTCCACAATTTCCTTTGGCACACCTCACAGGTCGCATTTATGATCAGATCGCTTTGAAACTTGGTACGCTTGTTTGGGGTGACGTCTAGATGAGAGCTATCGATTTTCTTCAATTTCCGTCAAAAAATGTTTCTGTGGGCAACGTTTTTACGACTTAGTTTAGTCAGACCACAATATTTTCCTTTGGCACACCCTACAGGGCACATTTGTGATCAGATTGCTTTGAAACCTGGCATGCTTGTTTGGGGTGACCTCTAGATGGGAGCTTTCGATTTTCTTCCATTTCCGTCAATGTTGCTGCTGGCAATGACCTTTGAACTTAGTTTAGTCAGGCATCAATATATTCCTTTGCCATGCTGTACAGGGTACATTTTTGATTAGATCAGTTTGAAATTTGGTATGCATGTTTGGGGTTACCTCTAGATGGGAGCTATCGATTTTCTTCGATATCTGCCAAGAAATGTTGCCGCTGGCAACGACCTTTGATGAACTTAGTGCAGGTATGCATCAAAATTTCCCTTTGGCACACCCTGCAGGGCACATTTATTATTGGATCACTTTGAAACTTGGTATGCTTGTTTGGGGTGACCTCTAGATGGGAGCTATCGATTTTCTTCCATTTCCGTCAAAACATGTTGCCACTGGCAACTTTCTTAGAACTTAGTTTAGACAGACCTCAGTATTTCCCTTGGCACTCCCTGTAGGGCACATTTATTATTGGATCACTTTGAAACTTGGCATGCTTGTTTGGAGTGATCTGTAGATGGGAGCTATTGATTTTCTTCCATTTCCATCAAAAAATATTGCCGATGGCAATGACCTTTGAACTTAGTTTAGTCAGGCATCAATATATTCCTTTGGCATGCCCTACAGAGAACATTTATGATCAGATCGGTTTGAAACTTTGTATGCCTGTTTGGGGGTTACCTCTAGATGGGAGCTATCGATTTTCTTTGATTTCCGTCAAAAGACCTTCGATGAACTTAGTGCAGTTATGCATCAATATTTCCCTTTGGCACACACTGCAGTGCACATTTTTGACCAGATCACTTTGAAACTTGGTATGCTTGTTTGGGGTGAGCTCTAGATGGGAGCTATCTATTTTCTTCCATTTCCGTCAAAAAATGTTGCCGCTGGCAACGTTCTTGGAACTTAGTTGAGTCAGACCTCAATATTTTCCTTTGTCACACCCTACAGGGCACATTTGTGATCGAATTGTTTTGAAACCTGGCATGCTTATTTGGGGTGACCTCTAGATGGGAGCTATTGATTTTCTTCCATTTCCGTCAAAAAATGTTGCCGTTGGCAATGACCTTTGAACTTAGTTTAGTCAGGTATCAACATTATCCTTTGGCATGCCCAACAGGGCACATTTATGATCAGAATGGTTTAAAACTTGGTATGTTTGTTTGGGCTTACTTCTAGATGGGAGCTATCGATTTTCTTCAATTTCTGTCAATATTTCCCTTTGACCCACCCTGCAGGGCACATTTATGACTGGATCGCTTGCAAACTTGATGTGCTTGTGTGGGGTGACATCTATATTAGAGCTGTCAATTTTCTTCCATTTCTGTCAAAAAATGTTGCCGCTGACCTTTGAACTTAGTTTAGTCGGACCTCAATATATCCCTTTGACACACCCTTCGGGGCACATTTATGATCGGATCACTTTGAAACTTGGTATGTGTGTTCGGGTTGACCTCTAGATGTGAGCTATTGCTTTTTTTCATTTCCATAAAAAATTATTGTCGTTATCACCAGCCTTTGAACTTAAATTATGCAAATTAGACTAACTTTGATTTTTTTTGGTGTTACTTTCAGCACTGTAAGTGTAAATGCTAATATGGCTCGGGCTAGAGGCTGTATTTATGAACCGATCTTTACAAAACTCCTTGGTAACCGTGGGACGAGAACAAGTGTTTTGGGGTCTGGTCCAAAATTCAAGATGGCCGATGTTAGATATTTTGTACAAAATTTGGTGCAATCAGATTTTTGCACAGAACTTCCATATGAAAGCGCTGATTTGAATAATTTTTTGTGTGAATGTTTAGTACCATGGGATACATCACATATAATACGGGTTTTTTTCTCGTGCAGAAATTATGCAAATTAGATGAACTTTGATTTTTTCAGTGCTACTTACACACAGTAAGTACACATGTCAATACGGCTCGGGCTAGAGTCTGTATTTATGAACCGATCTTCACGAAACGTCTTGGGTACCTTTGTTATCACCTTGGGACGAGAACGAGTGTTTCTGGGTGCAGTCCAAAATTCAAGATGGCTGCCAGTGGCCATTTTGTACCGAAATTAGGTCCAATCAGTTTTTTGTCACAACTTCTATACAGCTCATATTTGTGAACTGATCTTCACGAAACTTCTTGGGTACCTTTGTTTTCACCTTGGGATAGGAATGAGTGTGTTTTGGGGTGCCTTTGTTATCACTGTGCTATGAGAACAAATATTTTGGGGTTCAGTCAGACCCACTCTGGGACTCAAAGATTTCTTTTCTAGTTTAACATCTGACTGTCACCCACCTTTACAATACTTTACCTATACATTTGTTACAGGCAACGGTCAGTATTTATGTACAGACCGTTACAATACTTTATATGTACCTTTGTTATCAGGTCATTACCTAGATGTTTGTCATTGCTGTGTCACATACTATACATGTACATGTCTTAAACAAGTTGAGCTACAGTGTCATTGACACTTTCATTATTTGGGGGGGGGGCGGGGGAGGGGGTATTTTAATTGGGTTGAAGTGCTAGATGCTTCTGTCATGGCTTTAAAAAAAAATGAGGGTACATTTTCCTTGCTCATGTCATATTCAGTTAAATGCAAATAATATTTTATTTATATAAACTTGTTTTATCACAAATTATTGAAGAGTGCCTGTTTTGTAATAAAACATATTTTGATTAACAAATTCAGACCACCAAAAATAATTTAGCCATCAGCCAGTTAAAAAAAAAAACTTTTGAGCTTGTTGATTTCACCGAAAATTGCAATTTCTCGAGAGAGTGAAAATAATTTCTGTTTTTCACAGTTGCCAAAAGATGCAGTGAAGCAGTGAAATTCTATTATTCAAGAGTTGATTGAATTCAGAATCGTCTGCCTCATTTCATTCAAGATTTTATTCAGCGCGAAATTTGAGATTTGTAGGGTCGTAGCACATCGATAATGTTAAAATTTCAGACCCATTTGCAACTTCTTAGAGTCTGTTTGAAAAAACTTTTAATTCATTTTCATAAAGAAAAAAAAGAAAAGAAAAGCAATTAGGCCCAAAAAAGTTAATGTGCTTCTCAGGCTCTCACACGTAGTCCTTTTGACTGCCGATGTGGATGATATTTGGTGTTGTGATAGAGCATCACAGGGGAACGATACCTGTGCAGCACGAGTTTCTTCCACACATTTTTTCCAGAGTTATGGCCCTTTTTCACTTTTTCATCTTAGAAATGTTTGGTGGTGAAGAGGGCATTGGCACACGCTTTGCGTTGCCCCTCTTGTTACAATTTATGGGAGAGTGCCTGTTGGGCACTATCCCATGAATTGTAACAAGGCAAAGACCTAAGAATAAATTTTGATGACCAAAAATAAGTTAGCCCTTTACCTCATAACCCTTTTCCTGCCGATCTTGACTATTTCATTAATATTTTCTTCACAATCTGGAATGCACAGATTAACACTTGTCATCTGATTAATTATTGGAAAGGTCTCGTATAGCTCCATCCAACAATCAATCAGATGATAGAGATCATACAGTTACACCTGTATTAATATAACAATAATATGAGTTTGGATGGAATTATGCCCAAGAGAAATTTATTTATTGGAGCTTTAATGACACTTTTGACAGCCAGGGTCACCTCGTGTCGGATAGTTTTATGGGTGGAGGAAGCCGGAGTACCCAGAGAGAACCACCAAGCAATGGCGATTAACTGTCAGACTCCCCAGTGTACTAACTCCACACAAGCAGGGTTAGCATTGGTTGAAGACAGGTGCACCATTGACGTGCATAGTACACAGCACCACTGTGCCTAAGGATGCAATGCAGTTACCCCTGGTGGGGATTGAACCATGGACCTCTCAGTTTCAAGTTCAA
Organism: Pictodentalium vernedei; assembly: GCA_031216915.1. Taxonomy (NCBI): domain Eukaryota; kingdom Metazoa; phylum Mollusca; class Scaphopoda; order Dentaliida; family Dentaliidae; genus Pictodentalium; species Pictodentalium vernedei. Next base: position 598,438,652 of record CM062296.1, on the reverse strand, counting down.
TGTTATAACCACTGAGCCACCACACTCCCCCAAGAGAAATTAACAGCCCAAGAGAAATGATTAACAGCTCAAGGGTTATTACTGGCCGGAGACTATGTTGAGGCCTGTTAATAAACCAGAGTCTGTTATTCATTCCTTGCAGATTCCTCGCAGGCTATTGTTAAACAGAAATGCCTAACAAAATCATGTTATAACATTTACTACCACGACTGGAAGTGGGCAGCAGGCCATTAATAATGAATTTTGTTTCATTAACTCCCTGTTTCTGGTTACATGATGCCATGAATTATGGAGTTTCTACTTCTCTACTAAATTCCATTATTATACTAGGGAATGCCTGTTAATGTGGTAATAATACATGTATAATCACAATTATGTTTATGTACAAAATGTTGCATCAGAGTCTTGCTCTTGATTCTGAGACCATATCATAACTTGTTGTGATATGGTCTAAAAAACAAGAGCAAGACTGTGATAAAACATTTTGTACATAAACTTAATAGTGATGATAGAATTATCTTACAACCCCTGACCAGTGGTAACCAGGCCTGGCATTCTTTAGGAGTGCAGGAGTGCTGCACGCCTACCACACTCCTAGAAAAAAATTGAAGAGGGCAATTTTTTGCACCCCTTGATTTTCTGGAATGCCAGACCTGTTTGGGACTGCGTTTAAAATCTATTATCATTTCGTCCCCTGAGTTCCAATGTGTTCTATGTGCCTACAGGCACATAGAACACATTGGAACTCAGGGGACGATTTGTCAATGTTGCATTGATTCGCAATAATTCATGACCCGTTCTGTGTTGCATTTTGGTACATTTTGAGTGCAGAAGACAGCCACATATGATTTGAATGCATCATTTTGAAATATGAGAAGATGTGTGTGCCAATTTTTCCCACTATGTAGCTGAATGTAGTACAATTTTTCAGTCAAAATATTAATACCTTGAAGTGAATATAACCAAAATGGCATACAAGTTTTTGCATTGAAAATTTCTGGTTCAATTGCACTCCCAAGTTATCTGAGCAGGGCAATTGTTTTGCACTCCTTAATTTTCTAGATTGCCAGGCCTGGGTAACTGTGTAGTGTCCTTGAGCAAGACACTTTATCCCGATTGCTCATGTGTGTCACGGTGGTGCTATGTACTAAGGCTTACTGCATGTCAGTGGGGCACTTGCCTTCAACCGCTGCTTACTCGGTTAGTAAGTTGGAGAGTTTGACAGTTGCTTGCTGCTGTTTGGTGGTGCTCTCTTTAGTACTCTGGCTTCTTACATATGTAAGTAACACTGTCTGTCACAATGGCTGTTGAAAATGTCATTAAACCCCAATAAACAAACAAACATCTTGTGTTCAACTGATGAACGGAACTGGCCACCACAGTCTGCCGATTGTGGGCAATCAGATGGCAGCGGTTCCTGGAACATCGGTTCAGCCGATTGTTGCCAAGCATTTTGTGATGATTCATTAACCTCATTTTATTACCTTCTGCAAGTGATCAATTGCTAATGTAAAATGATGTCAATGATACCATTCAATAAAGTTGAAAAACAACCACAATGTGTATTCTTAATCTCTCTTCACGCCCCTTTACAGGATATACAAGTTAAATAACATGTAAAGCTTACAATTGAGCGTACTTGCAGCAATCGCCAGTTCATACCGGAAAGGTGAAGGTTGCACTCCATTGACTCAGATCACAGTAAAATTACCAGTCTCACACACTTGGATGGTAAACGTGGCTCTGAGAGCCACGTTTACCGCCCAAGTGTGCACATTTGGTAATTTTACTGCGACCCCAGTCAACGAAGTTTAACTCTATAAAAAATGTTCAGTTTAATGTAGTTCTTTCACGCCTCAACCAGTGACCAGCCTAGGAGGAAATTTTAGGGAGACTCCATGTCTCCCTCCAGAAAAAATAGGGAGACTGCAGAGTCATGTAGGAAGACTTCATAGGCAAGTGGGGAAAATTAAGAATATTCATGTACCACCCCCGCCGCCCCTTCATATTTTCAATTTGTGGTCCTCCATTAATGTCCCAATAATCCAGGTCCAGTTGTCTATGAGGCATCTATGCCAGGTTAAAAAATCACAAAGTAATTATTGACTGAAAATCCCCCACTCCTACCCTCTCCTTCATGACCCTCTCCCCTCTTCTTCATGCCAATCCCCCAGCACCCTCCTGTGGTTGCCTTTCACCAAAGTCTACTAAGCTAATAATTTCCTAAGTCTGAAAGTGTGAACAGGACCAGATGTAAGAAGGTTGCTTGGGAGGTACTTTGTTAGTAAAGAAACAAAATACATTCTGGGGACGAGTAGTTTGTAAAAGAAATGTCATTCCGCATCATTTTTAGGGCATTCTGGTGTCATTCCGCGTCATTTCGTGTCATTCCGTTGTTTAGGAGGCCCCTTTTTAAAGATCGTCCTCATGCACTCTTGTGTCCTGTACAAAGCTTTTCTTGTCATCACTAAAGCTTTTTTCATGTGTTTCAATTCCATTCGTGTTTTTGTGGGAATAGACGGCCCAACAGTTAACAGTCGTCAGCAAAACGAAATAAAAATACTGTGTTATAAAATACATCCGTTGTGTATGCATTTTCGGCATCCTAAGCGACGTAACCTACTTTCAAACTGAGTTATTTTGTTGAGTCGCGTAAGTCACCTATTTTCGTTTCGACATTTGAAGCTCCGACTGAAACGCAACAAAACAGAAATAAAAAAATCCTCCAAAAGAGACAATGGACAATTGATTGTCGTGTGATTTCATTAAATGGACGTTTATTTGACGAATTAAAATGCCCATTTATCACACTCGAGCACATTCGATTTTTGAAAATAATCGTTTTCATGCAAAGCTCGCATCACTCAGTTCAGCCTTTCCTCATTTTGGCCAATTTTTAGAGGGCGACTTGTAATCACCCGACTATTTTTCTAGGTGACTTTGAGCTTAGAAGGGCGACATAATTGCCCTAGTTGCCCTCACGACTGGTCCCTGGCCTCAACTTGTCTAGTAGAGCACGGTATTACAATCAGAATCGGCCGATTGTGAGGTCAAATAACCAATAATCGGTCAACGACCATTTTTGGTAAGCAGTTGAACACTACAAACGTCTTACAATTCCTAACTGTAGTTCCAGTAACTTAATTAGCATTTTAATTTCAGATTTCATATATGTACTCATTAAACCTGTGTCATTTTGGTCAAAACGATGCAATTTCCTAATCCTTGAATAATCTTAATGAGCACATTTGGGCAATATTCACAAAAGTCACGTGGAGCGTCGAGGTTGAACATAAGTTTCGAGCTGCAAACCTCAGACCATGTTGCTGTCAATTCCTCACAATAACGTATATGTTCCAATGAGACCCTACCTACCTGTACCAACAGCCTAAAACCCATATCGTGAAGTGAACAACTTTTAATGACAACAGGTGTAGTAAAAAAAACTCCCCGTGTACCCCTCGACTTCAGAACAAATAATAAATCAGATAAAAGTCGAGGTTACTCCATCTCAGTTCAAACTGTAAACTGATTTGTAATTTAAATAACACAAAACATCGTCTGCTGCACGTGTGAAAAATCTTGAAAAATGAAGTAGTTTGCAGATCTCTGTTGATGAAATAAATTGCGAAATGGGTAATCTTATTTCATATATTTTGGTGATATCAAATGGTAACATTTCATGCTAGAGCTGTAAACATAAAAAAAACTAGGCGAGTTCTCGCCCAATCAGAGGATGATGATTTTAGTTGAATTGGAACACAAAAACAATATGGCTTCATAATTTAATAATTATTCTTTTGAGAAGTGTTTTTCTCTTTCATATAAAGAAATGTATATGGTCACTCAAGATGCTTTTGAAAGGTTGTAATGTTCTATAGTTAGTAACATAAACTAAACACATCTCATGGGAAACCTAGGAAGTGAAGCAGTGCTTGTTTACTGTGGTAAACAAGCTCTGTTTTATTGATAAAAGAGGACCCAGTCACCAATGCTTGGGGTGGAAGTACTTAAAAATAGGAAACACCAGGGTATAAACGATTGATTAAACTTGACTTTCTCTCCATGTTGTGGTCATGATTAGCTATTGTGCAGAAATATGTGACCTTAAGCACCAATAAATAAATAACGAAGCACATGTTTGTATACTGCAGTTGCACATGTTTGTATACTGCAGTTGCAGAATATACAATTTGTATCAGGGTGCCATGATACACGATGTATTTGGGTAATTTTTGTAGACTTTTACATACTTGTTTTAACCCTTTCATACTTTTGTACGTCTTATGACGTACGAAATCAAACAGCACATTGATACTTTGTTTTGTTAATATTTTTTGATTTTTTTAAAGTTTTAACCTCAATTCCTAGTGTCTCCTGAATAGTGCTCAGTGACAACCATTGAGCCAAATGTTATCGCAGCTTAACTGGTTGAGGGCTACATTATTTTTGGTGGTCTGAATTTGTTCATCAAAATTTGTTTCATTACACATTATTGAACAGTGCCCACAGGCACTCTTCAATAATTTGTGATAAAACAAATTTATATGAACAATATATTATTTGTGTTTGACTGAATATGAAACGTAATCAAGGAAACTGTTGGCTTTTGCTCTGGTATCCTCATTTTTTTTAAAAGCCCTGTTAGTGGCTTTTAGCACTCAACCAGTTAAAATACTAATATAATCCTCACTTTCCTTGTTTATATTTCATATTCGGTCAAACACAAATAATATTTTGTTTATATAAACTTGTTTTATTATAAATTATTGAAGAGTGCCTGTGGGCACTCTCCAATAACTTGTAATAAAACAAGTTTTGAATAGCAAATTCAGACCACCAAAAATAATCTAGCCTTCAACCAGATAATCGCTAATGTGAAAAATATCTTGTTATTTGTACTTTCTGACGTTTGAAGTTGCATTTTGAAAAACGTTGAAGAAACTGAATTCCCAGTGATGTTTGAAGGTCAAGATAATTAAAGTCTCAAAGGGTTAAGATAATACATTTTATTAAACTGCCTCACAATTAAGCATACAATTATATAAGCCCTCCATGTAAATGTGGGCATGGCAGGAAAAGGGTCAAGACATTGAAATTACCTTATCATTCAGTTTCTTTGAAGAGAAAAAAAAATGTTAAAAAATGCGGTGAACAATCGCTGAACAATTGGCGAAATTAGTCCTTGAAACTCAGTCATTAGCACTGAACTTTGAGAAAGCACCTCCATTTCAAGACAGTTTTTATATTTACAAATAAATATTTTGCACCACAGGGGGTACCTAAAAAAAATCGAAGGTCATTTCTGTGCACCGACGCTCATTGTAAAGGTTGGTTGGAGTTTAAACAGTTCTATTGAACATGATTTCATGCCAGTCATACTGTGACATGCTTTGAATGATAAAATGTTTACAGTATGCTTAATCAATAAAGTTAGAGCTTAACATTTGCAGTACACAAATCATTTAACTCCAGTTATACAGGTGTACACTTATGTTTACTGGAAAGGTCAATATTTCATGAGTTCGTTCACAATCAACAACAAAATGTTTAAGAAGATCAGTAAAAATTAATATAATCCAAGATAACTATAATTAACTTGTTCTAACAAGGATCATGAGCTATGTTTTGGGATTGAAAATTTGAAAAATTAGAATGAATTTTTGTGAAAAGTATTGAACGGATATTAACTATTAACCCTTTGCCCAATGTAACGGCCAAGACCAGCCAGCTCTATTCACAAAAATCACCAGTTAATATTTTTTCCCCTATACCAATGGCCCAGACTAGCTGGTGCAACCCAATTTATTACTAGGGCCAAACACAAATTTTGAATCCCCTAAACCCCCAAAATTTGCCAAAAAACTTAAAAATGAGAAGACCAGTATGGTCTTTCATACTTTTGCGCAATGCGCAACTTGTTGTCAAGGACAACAATAGGCTACCGCCATTTTGTCATTCTGTTGTTTAGCCCATGTCAGATCAACACGTATCCTGACTTTTGTGCTATAAAATCCTAAAGTATAATGTAGCCAGACACGATTTTGAAGTGAAATGGTGGAATAATTGTAGCAGAATCTAGCTGAATATAGACATTGAGTTTTTGAACATTCAGGGCTATAACTTTATTGAAATTAAATAATATATCTTGTTTTTCCCGTTTTTGGGATATGCACCTGATTTGTTCATTTTTTGTTTATCATTATGTGTGTGTTCAGTGTTCACCTTTTTCCCCTTGAATCCTCTCATTAGATTTTTAAGAACTATTTGCCGGTTTGCAAATTTGTTATTAATTAAAATTCTTCTTAAAAATCTTAGATAATTTACGGATTGTGGATTATTCGTACCCCCTTTGTCGCGTACCGGTTATTTTTGACACAGTCGGGCGTGTCTGTTTGCCATTACCCTTCTCTATGGGGAATCTTCTGGGGAAGTTTTTCTATTGTTAAGGGTATTCTTAGGATGCCGGTTGTCTGACCTGGGCCTTTGTTGTGCCTGTTTTGGACTTGGTTACCGGCTCCTATTCAGTTTAAAATTTTTGTCTTGAGCGAATGTGCATTATGAAGTCCTCATGTTCGAAATATAAGAGGAAGAAGTCCTCTCTTGATTCTCATTCATCATGTTTGGCTTGCACTCGTTGCTCGAAAGATGGTGCTTGTGCAACTTGCTGTTCTTGGGATTCCAAGCGATGGAATTCCCTCTCAACTTATGTTGGCGAAGCACCGATTTTGGTGCTTTCGCCTTAGGTAACTAATCAAATTTAGTAACATCAAGTTCTGTGCTGCCGTTGTCTTCAGATACAGAGCATGTTGACTTACGAGGTATCGCAGAATACTCGGTATCTCGGGCAAGCAGACGGTCAACTAGCTCGACTGGTGTAACGGAGCCTTTAATTAGTGCTTCAGTACCGGGAAAATCCGTAGCGGTCCAGGATACGGAGGATGGAAGACCTTCCTCTGTTCAGACGACGGCACGTAAGGGGAAGAGGCCAGTCAAATTGAAAGGTGTATCAGTAGCGAAGCATTCTTCTGTTTTGGGGCCAAAACAGAAAGATTCGACTTTTATTGCCAGTTCCGCTGGTAGTCCGGTAGAAAATGCTTCGGAACCAGTTGTTTCTGATGTACCTTTCTCTGCCAGTGCGGCTGGCAGTAATCTTGATATAAGAGCCACTTCTTCGTCCGTTTCCAGGACTCAGCACAGTAGACTGCATGCTAGTCGGCAAGATCCAGAGGTAGAGAGTCAGAGCCAGGATCTGGCTCTCTCTAAGGCTAGCATTTCGAGGCAAACGTCTTTTTCTAAAAGACGGACACAGGGCTCTGTGTCAGATCACCTTCCAGAGCCAAAAGGCATAGACCGGGGGTGAACATAGCCTCGAATACGGAATTGTTGGAGCAAATTGCCCAGCTAATTGCAGACTCCCAGCAGCATAATATGCGGCCGTCATCGATCTCCGATTTGGATGATTCGGACGGTGCTGGATCGGCAGAAGGGTTTCCTCGAATAATCAGTATGCCGATAATAGACCAGACCAGGAACCTCCAGCTGGTAGTGTTAGGGAGTTTGATGAAGACGAGACTGACACTACATCTTTGGCTGAGCAACATATGGAAACTATGAGGTTCCTGCAGGGTTTTTGTGTCACCTGGCCCACGAAGTGGGGAGCGACATATAGGGATTACTTTTGTCGTCTTGCGTCATCTGCGTCGTCGTCCGCGTCACACTTTCTCTTATCCGCCACTCCTCTTTAACCTATGAATGGATTTTGATGAAACTTTCAGTGATTCTTTATCACATAATGGCATTGTGCACCTCCTATTTTATTTTTTGATCCGCTGTATTTTTTCCAGAGTTATGCCCCTTTTCCACTTAGAATTCTGTCGGAAATATTAAAATATAGTGCAGGCGACACACGTCTTCCATGGAAGACTCACATCTAAGTTCACCTGAATTAATTCCTTCTGGTCGAGTTCTGCACCTTCTAGAGCCAAGCGTCTGTCTTCTTTGGACAGGGAGGTCATTAAATTAAGTCAAAGGAAAGTATCCTTCTGTATCCGTCTCAATCAGTCCAAGCGTTAGATGCGTTTGCTTGTTGTGACAAAGCTATTGCTGACCTGGCTTAGGCTAGAAAAAGTTCTTTCCTTTCGGAAAGGAAGCCTGACGTACCGTTTAGAGGCAATACCTTCTTAAATATGGTAGGCGAGAATAAGATTCCAAGAGCTCCTCTGCAATTGGATGACGGAGCTAGAGACTTAGGTATGTCTCTTCCGTCATCGTGTAGCGTTAGTTCTTTTGTTATTGTCACTTGCATTGAAACTAGCAGAAGTATTTTGGACGCTATGTCATATGCAGATCATATTTGCAGGGCATTGGCCGGCAATTTGGAATCTGAGAGCTTACAGGAGTTGTTATCTCCTTTGAGAGTGCTCTCTCGTGCCATCATGTATACATCATCCCACTCTGCTCTTTCAGTAGCGAATTTAGAGTTGGTCAGGCGCGATGCTGCCCTTACATCTACGTCATTTATTGACGACAGTGTTAAGAGCTCGCTAAGGGCCGCTGCCATTTCGGGCTCTTCATTATTCAATGATCAGTTAAAAGCTGTATTTGAAGATGCTTCTAAGAAAGCTACAAGTCAGCTTTTGTTGCGCTCAGCTTCGCAACCTCAGCCTTCCACAAGTGGTACTCCTCGAAATTTTTCTCCAAGAGAGGCTCAGCCCATGCTGCTTTTAAAGCTAATCGTGGTCGTGGTGGCTCGAAACAGGGGAGCGATTTCAAAAAGGGGATGACGCAGTCGGAAAATAACGAAATGCGTAACCCCACACCGACCTCACAGAGGGGTGCGAGAGCTTCACGTGGTTTCTCGTATAAGCCTCGTAAGTCCTACAAATGAAGATTTTGACCTCTGTTCTCCGGTTGGCGGAAGGCTTTCAATATTCGCAAGCAACTGGAACAAAATAACTCAGGATCTTTGGGTTCGAGATGTTGTAAAAAATGGTTTACGTCTTTCGTTCCGGAGAAAACCTCCATTAACGCGGATTCCGCGTTTTGTGAACCTTCCACAAAATATAACAAAGAGAGAGGCTTTGATTTCAGCAGTAGACTCTCTCCTACAAAGGAGGCTGTAGAGGTCGAAGAGAATCCCAATTCAAAGGTTTTCTACGGGCATCTTTCTTCTTGAGCCGAAGCCAGACGGCTCGTACAGGCCGGTCATCGATCTCAGTTGGATAAACAAGCTAATAATTGCTCCAAAATTTTATATGGAGACAATTCGATCAGTGAGAGACATCATCCGAGTGAACGATTACACCGCAAGTATAGACTTCAATTTTGCGGTTCAAGGAGAAGTATACCAGTTCAGAGCAATGTGTTTTGGCTTGAACCCTGCTCCGTGGGCGTTCACTCGAGTGGTGAATGCGGTGATGAGCCACTTCAGAGCTCACTCGGCTTCGATGACCTCGGCATATCTGGACGACATTCTTCAAAGGTACGAAAATTTTCATGCTCTTCAAAGCGACGTTCAGAGTCTGCTATCGCTGCTACGACGCCTAGGTTTTATAATCATTGTCGACAAGTCGGATTTAATAACGACGAGGTCGTTTTGTTCATCTGGAATGAGTTTCAATACTCTCAACAATCGGGTCTTTGCCGGTAGCAAGAGCAAAATTAGTTTCTCTTTACGCAAATATTGCATAAATGCTCAAGTCATTACTGCAAGAGAGTTTATGTGGCTATTAGGACTTTGCGGCGCCGCCGCGGAGTTAATTCCGCTAGGTCGTTTGTGCAATCGTCCACTTCAAATTTATGTAATTCAAAATTGAAGCGTCAAACGTCAGTTGTTGGACAGTCCAATTGTTTTAACACAGTCAGTAAAACATCTTCAAATGTGGGCGGATATCCAGTGGTTTTCCCAGGGAATACCGCTTCAGATTCAGGAGCCGTCATTCATAATCATGACGAACGCCAGTCAGGAGGGTTGGGGTGCTTCTCTGATTCCGGGCGATCAAGTGTGTCACGGCTTATGGGAGAGTCAGTTTCTTGTGTCCCATATAAACTATAAAGAAATGAGGGCAATTTGGTTAGCTCTAAATCGTTGGCTCAGTCGAGTAATAAACTCACATGTTCAAATTCTGTCGGACAATTCAACAATAGTAGCCTATATTCGGAATCAGGGAGGTACTCATTCCGTCCAGCTGTTGAATCTCACCAAAAAGATTCTTCTTTTCTCTCAAAAGAATCAGATTTTGATATCGATTCGTCATATTCCAGGTCGTCTCAATGTAATAGCAGACTCTCTATTGAGAAAGGATCGCTTGCTACCATCAGTATGGATGTTGAAAAAAATCTGTCTTCAATCAGATTTGCTTCCAGTGGGAACATCCAATGATCGATCTTTTTGCCACGAGTCTGAACAATCAGTTACAGACTTTTGTGTCTCCATGCCCGGACCCTCAAGCTTAGGCAGTAACGCTCTGTCAATTTCATGGAACGGGATAATAGGGTATGCTTACCCTCCAGCTCCCCTCATTCAACAGATCTTGCTAAAGATAAAACAGTCTTCTTGCAAGATTCTACTGGTTGCAAGTCTGTCGGCTCACAGACGGTGGATAATTCTTCTCCGGGAACTTCTTTGGGACCTTCCACGGAAGTTACCACTTCTCCGGGATCTTCTGACATAGGGGAAACTCTGTCGGCTTCCTGCACGAAAAACAGTTTTCCAGACAAGCAATGGATGCAATTTCTAACTGTAGGAGGACCTCCTCTTCGTTAAATTATGAAGTGAAGTGGAAGGTTTTTGTTCATTGGTGTGAATCACAATTGATTGATTTTTTTTAACCCAACTATTCCTCAATTAGCTAACTTTTTAGCTCACCTGACTGAAAGTGCATTTCAGGCAAATTTCTTAAAAAATCTCCTTCTCCAGATCCAGCAGTGTTTGAGCCTCTTTCTCCTAAACCACTGGCCACATTTTAATTAATTTCATGTATATGGTGGTTATATAGGGGCATTTTGATTTTTATCCAAATTAGGTTTTGGCTCATATTGAGCAGAGGTGTGGGGAAAAAATGGCCAAATTTTTTGAAAATCTTCTTCTAATGAACCACCAGTAGCAGAGACTTGATATGTGGTATACAGAGTCCTTTTGAGGTTTAGAATCAAGTTTGTTCAAGAGAAGTTTGTTGGGCATTATTTGCCTTCGTTATGTGAGGGGCAAAAATTTTGGCCACGTCTAAAATTTCTATTTTCTGAACCGTGAGGTCGATTTGAACCAAATTTGATATGAGATGATAATGGGTCATAAGTAGTTGATTGATGCAAAAAAAAATTTTCTCATTGCCCCGTGGGAACCTCGGAAGCTAAAAAAAGGAAAAACCTTAAAACTGCCATATCTCCAAAACTACACGGCACAGAGAATTCTTATTTTGTATAAAGCTTACTTTTATCCAGTAGAATAGAATGGTTAAAAACAAATCCCTATCGATTTGATCACAAGGTACTTTTTTCAGGACTTTGAAAAAGTGCTGAGTCAGCACTTTTTAACACTGTAGGCAATGGGAAAAAGATTAAAAAATCTTCTTCTCCAGATCCAGCAGGCAGAATCTTTTGATATTTGGTATGCAACATTGTAGGGTGGATCTGATTCAAGTTTGTTCAAATCGGCCCCCTGGGTTCATATTTGGGCTCAGTATAGGAGCCCGATTTCAAACTTAGAGCATTTCAGGCAAATTTCTTAAAAAATCTTCTTCTCCAGATCCAGCAGGCAGAATCTTTTGATATTTGGTATGCAACATTGTGGGGTGGATCTGATTCAAGTTTGTTCAAATTGGCTCCCTAGATTCATATTTGGGCTCACTATAGAAGCTTGAATTCGAATTTAGTGTATTTCGGGCAAATTTCTTCAAAAATCTTCTCCAGATCCAGCAGGCAGAATCTTTTGATATTTGGTATGCAACATTGCGGGGTGGATCTGATTCATGTTTGTTCAAATCGGCCCCCTGGATTCATATTTGGGCTCACTATAGAAGCTCGAATTCGAACTTAGTGCATTTCAGGCAAATTTCTTAAAAAATCTTCTTCTCCAGATCTAGCAGGCAGAATCTTTTCATATTTGGTAAGCAACATTGTGGGGTGGATCTGATTCTACTTTGTTCAAATCGGCCCCCTGGGTTTATATTTGGGCTCAGTATAGGAGCCCAAATTTGAACTTAGTGCATTTCAGGCAAATTTCTTAAAAAATCTTCTTCTCCAGATCCAGCAGGCAGAATCTTTTGATATTTGGTATGCAACATTGTGGGATGGATCTGGTGCAAATTTGTTCAAATCGGCTCCCTAGATTCATATTTGGGCTCACTATAGAAGCTTGAATTCGAACTTAGTGCATTTCAGGCAAATTTCTTAAAAAATCTTCTCCAGATCCAGCAGGCAGAATCTTTTGATATTTGGTATGCAACATTGTGGGGTGGATCTGATTCAAGTTTGTTCAAATCGGCTCCCTAAATTCATATTTGGGCTCACTATAGAAGCTTGAATTCAAACTTAGTGCATTTCAGGCAAATTTCTTAAAAAATCTTCTTCTCCAGATCCAGCAGGCAGAATCTTTTCATATTTGGTAAGCAACATTGTGGGGTGGATCTGATTCAAGTTTGTTCTAATGGCTCCCCCCCCCCCCCCCCCCCCCCCCCCCCCCGGGTTTATATTTGGGCTCAGTATAGGAGCCCAAATTTGAACTTAGTGCATTTCAGGCAAATTTCTTAAAAAATCTTCTTCTCCAGATCCAGCAGGCAGAATCTTTTGATATTTGGTATGCAACATTGTGGGGTGGATCTGATTCAAATTTGTTCAAATCGGCTCCTTAGATTCATATTTGGGTTCACTATAGAAGCTTGAATTCGAACTTAGTGCATTTCAGGCAAATTTCTTAAAAAAATCTTCTTCTCCAGATCCAGCAGGCAGAATCTTTTCATATTTGGTATGCAACATTGTGGGGTGGATCTTAAAAAAGTTTGTTCAAATCGTCCCCCTGGATTCATATTTGGGCTCACTATAGAAGCCCGAATTCGAACTTGCATTTCAGGCAAATTTCTTTAAAAATCGTCTTCTCAAGATCCAACAGGCAGAATCTTCTGATATTGGGGGTGGGGGGGGGGGGGGGATGAGGGGGGGGGGGGGGGGAGGGATTGGGGAAGATTCAAGTTTGTTCAAGCCAAGTCCCTGCGTTCATATTTGGGCTCACTGTGGTAGCCCGAATTATAACTTAGTTCAAAATGAGGAATTTTCTTTAAAAATCTTCTTCTCCAGATCCAGCCGTCGGAATGTTTTGATATTTGGTATGCAGCATCCTTAGGGGGTGAGATTTAAGTTTGTTCAAGCCATGTCCCTAGTTCCATATTTGGACTCACTGTGGGAGCCCGAATGATAACTTAGTTCAAAATGAGGAATTATCTTTAAAAATCTTCTTCAGATCCAGCAGTCGGAATGTTTTGATATTTGGTATGCAGCATCCTTAGGGGGTGAGATTCAAGTTTGTTCAAGCCATGTCCCTAGGTCCATATTTGGACTCACTGTGGGAGCTTGAATTGTAGCTTCGTTCAAAATGAGGAATTTTCTTTAAAAATCTTCTTCTTCAGATCCAGCAGTCGGAATGTTTTGATATTTGGTGTGCAGCATCCTTAGAGGGGTGAGATTCAACTTTGTTAAAGCCAAGTCCCTGGGTTCATATATGGGCAGCCTGAATTATAACTTAGTTCAATATGAGGAATATTCTTTAAAAATCTTCTTTTTTTTTTAGATCCACTGGTCAGAATCTTTGGATATTTGGTATAAGCTTTTTTTAGGAGGAGCAGATGCAACTTGTTGAAATCAATTCTCTCGGTTGATATTTAGGCTACCATGTCAGGTGAGCGCCCTCAGGCCCCTTGGGGCCTCTAGTTACAGTTCTTATTAACATTTAACCTGCACAACAATAAAGAATGACAAGATGGCGGTAGCCTATTGCTGTTCTTGACAACAAGTTGCGCATAGCGCAAAAGTATGGAGGACCATACTGGTCTTCTCGTTTTTAAGTTTTTTGGCAACTTTTGGGGGTTTACGGGATTCAAAATTTGTGTTTGGCCCTGGTAATAAATTGGGTTGCACCAGCTAGTCTGGGCCATTGGTAAGTATTAAAAATATTAAAATTGGTATAAATTTTTCATTTTCATTATTTTTTAACTTTTTTGTCCCAAAAACATTGGTTATGACCCCTCTTTGGAACGAGCTCATAACCTATGTTTTTGAGACAAAAGATAAAAAAAAAATAGTTATTCAAGAATTTTGTTTGCAAGTGTCATCTGCTTTTCATGTTAGGTAAAGGGTTAAGGTTAAACTAAGAGTTACTAAAAATCTGAAAAATCAGAATATAGGTAAAAATGAAAAATCTTGAGCTTTAGCTCATGGAGTATAGATTACAGTGGTGCCTACTTAATTGGATATTTCTTAACTTAAAAATGCTGTTAATTGCATATAACTTAAAACACCAAACCATTTACCATACCTTTAGTACAAATTTGGCCTGACAATTGCATATAGTTTACAGAGTTAACTCTGGTTAACTGAATAAAAAATCTTGTAATATATTACCATCCATCACCAAATTCTTGTTTGTAGAGCTCTGTCAAGATATAATAGAATAAATGCTCAGTTTATCTCTAACATTCAGTGAATTGATGTATCCCTGTTAACCCTTTACCCAACGCAGACGATATCAAAATTTATTATTTTAAATATATATTTTTTTAAATTTTCAAAAAGTTTCAACAGAACCATATCATGTGACCCCTCATTGGAATGAGCTCAATGGGCTCGTTTCAATGAGGGGTCACATGATATGGTTTTGTTGAAATATTTTGAAAAATTTAATTTTTTCAACTGCTCAACTTGCATATTACGTGGGCGGATGCGGGTGATTCGTTAGGTAAAGGGTTAATTGAATATTCCTGTTAACTGAAAAATGTTCACTGGCCAACTGACTATTCTGTTAACCCCTTCAATGCTGCACAATTTTATAATACCCTGTGCTAAGCCATATATTAGGAGAAAGGATAGAAAATGATAAAAATTGGAAAAAGTCAAACGTAAAAGAATTTGTAATTTTAAACTGGCCAGAACATTATTGAACACTTTGGAGTCTAATATTAGCTTAGTTCCAATACCTAATTTTGGTGTGGTATAGCTCAAAATATGGGTATAACATAGTCCAGGGCCTCTTGGACAGGCCATCAGGACTAAAATCAGATTCATTACTATTGCTAAAATTGCTTGAATTATCTAAATCGCCCGCATCACTATCATTGTTAGCAAATAATTCTGCAACATCATCGGCTGTAAAAATTTTTTAGACATGTTTACATTTCAAGAACACCAGGACATGTAACTTTGGAAACTTGACATGCAGTTGACTTGGGGTATTTCCATAAAAACGACAGAACATACCAGAAAAAATCTTTGACGTCACATTGTCTGTCTCTTACATTTGTTCTTACAATGTACGTTATATTGAGAATAACACTGTGTGGTGTATCCATTCTTAATATGTAATAACTCTGTACTTGTGTATGGAGGTATAGCACAAGAGATCAAAGTTTGGGTCTGCATTCAGTACAGACCTGTAGCAGCGAAAAGGTTAACTGAACACTCATAGAGTGGAGTTTTCACCAAGACAAAAATATTGTCTATGAAGAGTTATTAGAAGCACAAGCAAAGGTTTCAGGTAAAAAAACCTCTGGACTCAACCTGGAGGCCCATGGCTGAAACTTTACTTGCTCTTCTTGTGCACAAAATGACAGGAATCAACTCGTTGTCAGAACCTTCACTGTCAGTGTTTTAGTGGCAGTCCACTCCATGTGGTGTACAAAACTGAATATGCACTAGAAATATCCCTTGTACATTTATTTGCAGAGTGTTGTATTTTTGTGTTGGACAACTGTGACTTTGAAACTCAAGGTTGAGGTCAGTGTTCTATTTTTGTGCACAGAAATGCTTGAAGTTGTTTTTGAGTGAATAGCAGTGTACTGTTTCTGTGCTAATTCTTCATTCATGTGTGCAAACCAGGCAAAAGACCTTCAGCATGCACATATGTGTCTTCAATAAAGTGAAGGCTAAATAAATGGAAAAGAGCTTTTGCATTATTGTCTTGAGTATATGTACACTAAGCTGAGGCCAATTTTCCTTTTGATGAATTGTTTCCTTGTAACAGTTTCTATGGAGTGTACATGTAGTTTTGCATTTGGCAATTTGAAAAAACAAAACATAAGCTAGTGCAGTTTGTTTGTTTGATGAGGTTTGATGACACTTTCAACTGACAGGTTCAAAAGTGTGCTGAACAGTTAATTTTTTTTAGCTCACCTGACTGCAAGTTAGTGTGAGGCAGTGAGCTATTGCCACCACTTGGTGTCTTGCGTCTGTCATCCGTCGTGTGTCGTCCATCGTCCGTCATCCATTAACTTTTGAAAACTTGTCTTCTTCTTCACAGCCATTAAGCCAAATTCAAACATGTTTTGCACAGACCATCTATGGAGTATACACTTTCTATTTTGCTCAAATGAAACAGCTCTGTTTAATGCCCCAAAAGCCTAAAAATCTTTAAAAATCTTCTTCTCATGAACTACCAGAGAGAATGCCTTGATATTTGGTGAATATCCATTGTGTTGAAGATTAAAGTTTGTTCAAGGGACGTTTGTAGGTCAGTATTTGGGCTCTCTGTGGCAGCATATTCATTTTGGGCTCTGCCCAAAATTTGTATTTCAAGACCCCGTGGGCCGAATTGAAACTAATTTGGCATGTAGTATAAGTGGGTCCTAAGTAATTGATTGATGCCTGAAAATTTTTTCTTTACAGCCCCATGGGAACCCCAGGAGCTAAAAATAGAAAAAATTAAAACACCCATATTTCCCAAACCACACAGAACAGAGAACTGTTCTTTGGTGTGAAGCATCTTTAGAACCAGTAGAATGGAATCGTAAAAAAAAATTTTCAACGGTTGTGTTGGGCTGTTCTGTACGGGAGGGCATCAAAAAATGCTGAGTCAGCATATATGCAAAAATTCAAAAAATTTATATTCTTCAGAACCACTGATCAGAATCTTGATAATTGGAAAACAACATCTACAGGGGAGGTCGGATATAAGTGTGTTCAAACTAAACCCCCGCGGTTAGTATTTGGGCTTAATACTGGAGCCCAAATAATTAACTTGGGGCAATATGGGGAATAATCTTTAAAAATCTTCTTCAGATCCCCAATCAGATTCTTTTGATATTTAGTATACAACATCTCTAGTCAGATTCAGGTTCGTTCAAAACGGATGCCTGGGTTGATATTTGGGTTCTTTTTTGGAGCCCAAAGTTGAACTTAGTGCAAAGGAGAAAATTTATTTTAAAATATTCTTCTTCAAATCCACCAGTCAAATTCTTTTGATATTTGATATACAACATCTCTATGGAGGTTAGATTCAACTTTGTTCAATTAAAGTCCCTGGGTTAATATTTAGGCTCCCTATGGGAGCCTAAATTGTAACATAGTACCATATAAGGGAATTTCTTTAAAAATCTTCTTTTTCACATCCACCTGTCGGAATATTTTTCGCTTAACTTATTACTTGCCGTCTCGTCTGTCGTCATCCGTCGTCGTGAACTTTACATTATCGACTTCTCCTCACAAACTACTGGACCAAATTAAACCAAATCTAGTGTGCATGTTCCCTATCATATGTCAATTCAAGTTTGTTAAATAAACTTGCCACACCCACAGGAGGCACCACAAGAGGCATAACTCTGATAACACCCATAAATTTCTTCAAAAATTCACAAAAATCTTCTACTTCAGATCCACCAGTCAGAATCTTTTCATATTTCTTATACAACATCTCTAGGGGAGGGGGTGATTCAAGTTTGTTCAAATCAAGTCCCTGGGTTAAGATTTGGGCTCTCTATTGGAGCCTGAATTTTAACTTAGTGCAATATGTGGAATATTTTTAAAAATCTTCTTCTTCAGATCCACCAGTTGAAATCTTTTGATATTTGGTTTACAACATCTCTAGGGGGGTCAGATTCAAGTTTGTTCAAATCGAGTCGCTGGGTTTAATATTTGGGCTCCCTATGAGAACCCAAATTTTAACTTAGTGCAATATGAGGAAATTTATTTAAAAATCTTATTCAGATCCACCAGTGAGAATCCTCTCATATTTGGTATACATCATCTCTAGGGGCGCCAGTTCAAGTTTGTTCAAACCGAGTTCCTCGGTTAATATTTGGGCTCCCTATGAGAGCCTGAATTTTAACTTAGTGCAATATGAGAAAATTTCTTTAAAAATCTTCTTCAGATCATTGTAACTTGGAAGGATAACTTGCTATGATGTCAAGATGAGACTGTCCTATTTTGTTCACAAACGGTCAGCCCTTAAATGAGCCGGTCCCAATGAGATCCATTTTTAGCTCAGCTTTGATGTAAGTCAAATTTGAGCTTATGCCATGGCCAGTCGTCCGTCTGTCTTCTGTCTGTCCGTCAACAATTCAATACGGCTCGGACTAGAGGCCTTATTTGTGAACCAATCTTTACGAAACTTCTTGGGTACCTTTGTTATCACCATGGGATGAGATTGAATGTTTTTGGGTCCAGTCCAAAATTCCAAGAAGGCCGCTGGCAGCCATTTTGTACAAAATTAGATGCAATCAGATTTTTCCACAGAACATCCATATGAAAGCTCTGATTTGAATAATTTTTTGCATGAATGTTTAGTACCATAGGATACATCACATATAATACGGGTTTTTTCTTGTGCGTAAATTATGCTAATTAGACTAACTTTGATTTATTTAGTGTTACTTTCAGCACTGTAACTGCAAATGCCAATACAGCTTGGGCTAGAGGCCGTATTTATGAACCGATCTTTACGAAACTTCTTGGGTACCTTTGGTATCACCATGGGACGAGAACGAGTGTTTTGGGGTCCGGTCTGAAATTCAAGTTGGCCGCTGGCAGCCATTTTGTACAAAATTAGGTGCAATCAGATTTTTGCGCAGAACTTCCATATGAAAGTGCTGATTTGAATAATTTTTTCTGTGAATGTTTAGTACCATGGGATACATCACATATAATACGGGTTTTTTTCTCGTGCATAAATTATGCCAATTAAACTAACTTTGATCTATTTAGTGTTACTTTCAGCACTGTAACTGCAAATGCCAATACGACTGGTTTTGGGTGCAGTCCGAAAATCAAGATGGCCACCAGCAGGCATTTTGTACTTTAGTTAGTGCAATCAGTTTTTTGTACAGAACTGCTGTATGAAAGTTCTGATTTGAATAAATTTTTTTATGAATGTTTAGTAACATGGAATACATCAGATATAATACAGGTTTTTTTCTCGTGCAGAAATTATGCAAATTAGATGAACTTTGATTTATTGAGTGCTACTTATACACAGTAAGTGCAGATGTCAATACGGCTCAGGCTAGAGTCTGTATTTATGAACCGATCTTCACAAAACTTCTTGGGTACCTTTGTTATCACCTTGGGATGAGAACGAGTGTTTCTGGGTGCGGTCCTAAATTCGAAATGGCTGCCAGTGGCCATTTTGTACCGAAATTAGGTCCAATCAGTTTTTAGCTCATCTTGACAAAGTCAAGCTGAGCTTATCTCATCGCTCTCCGGCCGTCGTCCGTCAACACCATGTTTTGATCTTCTCCTCCAAGCCCACTGGACCAATTCAAGTGAAAGTTTGTGTGAGTGATGGTCCCAAAGGGGCATTGCATTTTTGTTCAACTCAACATGCCCCAAAGGGAGGGAGTGGTGGAAAATGCTCCAAATGCTTCCTACAGAAGCCCAAATCTTGACTTTGTTCAATATGGGGGTAATTTAAAAAAATCTTCTTCTTCAGATCCACCAGTCAGAATGCTTTCATATTTGGTATGCAACATCTCTAGGGGGGTCAGATTCAAGTTTGTTCAATTCGAGAGCCTGGGTTAATATTTGGGTGCCATATGGGAACCTGAAATTGAACTTAGTACAATATGAGAGAATTTCTTCAAAAATCTTCTTCAGATCCACTAGACAGAATACTTTCGTCTTTGGTATACAACATCTCTAGGGGGGTCAGATTCAAGTTTGTTGAAATCAGATCCATAGGTTAATATTTGGGCTCGCTATGGTAGCCCAAATTTTAACTTAGGGCAATATGAAGAAAATTATTTAAAATTTCTCTTCTTCAGATCCAACAGTCACAATGCTTTCATATTTGGTACACAACATCTCTAGGGAAGTCAGATTCAACTGTGTTCAAATCGAGAGCCTGGGTTAATATTTGGGCTCCCTATGGGAGCCGGAATTGGCCATTTTGCTGAAGAAATAAAAATTTTGTATTCAGTACCCTCTAGAGGTGTGTAACTAAGATTAATCCACATAGGTTGTATAAAGGGGCTTCATAGGGGAGCTCTACATTTTACTTTATGATCAACTGAAGAAAAGGCATGATGCCCGGATTATTTTTGTCACTCCTGAGGGACTCAAGGATTGACAGCACATGTATCCTATGGAGATGGCTCGCTTAATGTACTCATTCTTGGACTCTGTTTATATTGTGTTCTGTTCAAGACGAGTGCTTCAGGCCCCGTGGGGCCTCTTGTTTGTACACAACTTCTATACAGCTCAGGCTAGAGGCCATATTTATGAACCGATCTTTACGAAACTTCTTGAGTACCTTTGTTATCACCGTGGAACGAGAACGAGTGTTTTTGGGTGTGGTCCAAAATTCAAGATGGCTGCCAGCAGCCATTTTGTACCAAAATTAGTGCAATCAGTTTTTTGTACAGAACTTCTGTATGAAAGTTCTGATTTGAATAAATTTTTGTATGAATGTTTAGTAACATGGAATACATCACATATAATACAGGGGGTTTTTTTGTGCTGAAATTATGCAAATTAGATGAACTTGGAATTGTTCGGTGCTACTTATACACAGTAAGTGAACATGTCAAGACAGCTAGGGCAAGAGTCTGTATTTATGAACCGATCTTCACAAAACTTCTTGGGGTGCCTTTGTTATCACCTTGTGACAGGAACGAGTGTTTTTGGGTGCCTTTGTTATCACTGTACTATGAGAACAAATATTTTTGGGTTCAGTCAGACCCACTCTGGGACTCAAAGATTTCTTTTCTAGTTTAGCATCTAACTGTCACCCCACCTTTACAATACTTTACCTATATATTTGTTACATGCTATGGTCAGCATTTATGTACAGACTGTTACAATACTTTACATGTACCTTTGTTATCAAGTCATTACCTAGATGTTTGTCATTGCTGTATCACATACTATACATGTACATGTCTTAAACAAGTTGAGCTACAGTGTCATTGACACTTTCATTGTAAGGTTTCATTGGTAAATGTTGTTTATTTTTTAAAAAATTATCAAATTCACTTTGTTTTAAAAATTCATAAGTTGTGTTGGGTGAAGTGTTAACATGTCTTATCAGTATACAACTGGGGTTCAACCGTGGTGGCCTCATGGGATCATGGGACACTTGTAGCAGGTATGGATTCTCCTAACCATTTCTTAACAACTTACCCTACAATTGCTTACTACAGACTTGGACTACAGTGGAAGTCCCCAACTTGGAAAATATACTCTCTATTTTGATCTTTCCCAAGGGATTTGGGTGCCTTTGTTATCACTGTACTATGAGAACTAATGAATCATTCTTTTTTCTTCCGCTGTCCTGGAATGACGTGCAGCCATTTATATTACAAAACAGTGATAATTCAACTCATTGATAATGGTTACCTGTGACTAGAATGATGGATCCGAGTATCTTATAATAACAGGACTGTGCGTTTTATATATTTGCGTTATTAATTTCAACCACATTTTCATTGTATTTTGTATATTCTCTGTGTTTGTGTGCGACATTCGCGTACCGTGTGGTTCGGACATATAATTTTTAGCTCAACTTTGGCGAAGCCAAATTTGAGCTTATGCCATGGCCCATCGTCCGTCTGGCCGTCTGTCCGTCTCGTCAACAACTCGGGCTAGAGGTCGTATTTATGAACCGATCTTTACGAAACTTCTTGGGTACCTTTGTTATGACTGTGGGACGAGAACGAGTGTTTTGGGGTGCGGTCCGAAATTCAAGATGGCTGCCAGCTGCCATTTTGTACCGACAATGCAGAAATCTGTTTTTAGCTCAACTTCACAAAGTCAAGCTGAGCTATTGCCATCACTTCTCGTCTGTCGGCGTACGTACGTATGTACGTACGTACGTACGTACGTACGTACGTTAGTATGTTAGTACGTTAGTACGTACGTCCACAATTTCCTTTGGCACACCTCACAGGTCGCATTTATGATCAGATTTCTTTGAAACTTGGTATGCTTGTTTGGGGTGACCTCTAGATGGGAGCTATCGATTTTCTTCAATTTCCGTCAAAAAATGTTGCCGCGGCCAACGTTCTTAGAACTTAGTTTAGTCAAACCACAATATTTCCCTTTGGCACACCCTACAGGGCACATTTATGATTTGATTGCTTTGAAACCTGGTATGCTTATTTAGGGTGACGTCTAGATGGGAGCTATCGATTTTCTTCAATTTCCGGCAAAAAATGTTGCCACGGCCAACGTTCGTAGAACTTAGTTTAGTCAGACCTCAATATTTCCCTTTGGCACACCCTACAGGGCACATTTATGATCAGATTGCTTTGAAACCTGGTATGCTTGTTTGGAGAGACCTCTAGATGGGAGCTATCGATTTTCGTCAATTTCTGTCAAAAAATGTTGCCGCGGCCAACGTTCTTAGAACTAAGTTCAGTCAGAATACTCAATATTTCCCTTTGGCACACCCTACAGGGTACATTTATGATCGGATTGCTTTGAAACCTGGCATGCTTGTTTGGGGTGACCTTTAGATGGGAGCTATCGATTTTCTTCAATTTCCGTCAAAAAATGTTGCCGTGGCTAACGTTCTTAGAGCTCAGTTTAGTCAAACCACAATATTTCCCTTTGGCACACCCTACAGGGCACATTTATGATTTGATTGCTTTGAAACCTGGTATGCTTATTTAGGGTGACTTCTAGATGGGAGCTATCGATTTTCTTCAATTTCTGGCAAAAAATGTTGCCACGGCCAACGTTCATAGAACTTAGTTTAGTCAGACCTCAATATTTCCCTTTGGCACACTCTACAGGGCCCATTTATGATCAGATTGCTTTGAAACCTGGTATGCTTGTTTGGGGAGACCTCTAGATGGGAGCTATCGATTTTCGTCAATTTCCGTCAAAAAATGTTGCCGCAGCCAACGTTCTTAGAACTTAGTTTAGTCAGAAGACTCAATATTTCCCCTTTGGCACACCCTATAGGGCACATTTATGATCGGATTGCTTTGAAACCTGGCATGATTGTTTGGGGTGACCTCTAGATGGGAGCTATCGATTTTCTTCAATTTCCATCAAAAAATGTTGCTGCAGCCAACATTCTTAGAACTTAGTTTAGTCAGACCACAATATTTCTCTTTGGCTCACCCAACAGGGCACATTTATGATTAAATTGCTTTGAAACCTGGTATCTTTATTTAGGGTGACCTCTAGATGGGAGCTATCGATTTTCTTCCATTTCCATCAAAAAATGTTGCCACGGCCAACGTTCTTAGAATTTAGTCTAGTCAGACCACAATATTTCCCTTTTGTACACCCTACAGGGCACATTTATGATCGGATTGCTTTGAAACCTGGCATGCTTGTTTGGGGAGGCCTCTAGATGGGAGCTATCGATTTTCATCGGTTTCTGTCAAAAAATGTTGCCACTGGCAAAAAAAATGACATTGGTACCAATGATCTTTAATTTTGCCATTTCATTTATAACTTACCAAGTTCAAGTCTGTCAAGTTGAGCTACAGTGTCATTGACACTTTCATTTGTACAGAACTTCCATATGAAAGCTCTGATTTGAATAATTTTTTGTATGAATGGTTAGTACCATGGGATACATCACATATAATACGGGTTTATTTCTCGTGCGTAAATTATGCAAATTAGACTAACTTTGATGTTTTTTGGTGTTACTTTCAGCACTGTAAGTGCAAATGCCAATACGGCTCGGGCTAGAGGCCGTATTTATGAACCGATCTTTACGAAACTTCTTGGGTACCTTTGTTATCACCATGGGATGAGAACGAGTGTTTTGGGGTCCGGTCCGAAATTCAAGATGGCCGATGGCAGCCATTTTGTACGAAATTTGGTGCAATCAGATTTTTGCACAGAACTTCCATATGAAAGTGCTGATTTGAATAATTTTTTGTGTGAATGTTTAGTACCATGGGATACATCACATATAATACAGGTTTTTTTCTCATGCAGAAATTATGCAAATTAGATGAACTTTGATTTTTTCAGTGCTGCTTACACACAGTAAGTACACATGTCAATACGGCTCGGGCTAGAGTCTGTATTTATGAACCGATCTTCACGAAACGTCTTGGGTACCTTTGTTATCACCTTGGGACGAGAACGAGTATTTCTGGGTGTGGTCCAAAATTCAAGATGGCTGCCAGTGGCCATTTTGTATCGAAATTAGGTCTAATCAGTTTTTTGTACACAACTTCTATACGGCTCAGGCTAGATGCCGTATTTATGAACCGATCTTTACGAAACTTCTTGGGCACCTTTGTTATTGCCGTGGGATGAGAACGAGTGTTTTGGGGTGTGGTCCGAAATTCAAGATGGCCACCAGCAGCCATTTTGTACCAAAATTAGTGCATTCAGTCTTTTGTACAGAACTTCTGTATGAAAGTTCTGATTTGAATAAATTTTTGTATGAATGTTTAGTAACATGGAATACATCACATATAGTACGGGTTTTTGTTTCTCGTGCAGAAATTATGCAAATTAGATGAACTTTGATTTATTCAGTGCTACTTATACTCTGTAAGTGCACTTGTCAATACGGCTCGGGCTAGAGGCTATATTTATGAACCGATCTTCACAAAACTTCTTGGGTACCTTTGTTATCACCTTGGGACGAAAACGAGTGTTTCTGGGCGCGGTCCAAAATTCAAGATGGCTGCCAGTGGCCATTTTGTACCGAAATTAGGTCCAATCAGTTTTTTGTCACAACTTCTACACAGCTCATATTTGTGAACTGATCTTCACGAAACTTCTTGGGTACCTTTGTTTTCACCTTGGGACAGGAATGAGTGTTTTTGGGGTGCCTTTGTTATCACTGTGCTATGAGAACAAATATTTTGGGGTTCAGTCAGACCCACTCTGGGACTCAAAGATTTTTTCTAGTTTAGCATCTGACTGTCACCCACCTTTACAATACTTTACCTATACATTTGTTACAGGCAACGCTCAGTATTTATGTACAGACCGTTACAATACTTTATATGTACCTTTGTTATCAGGTCATTACCTAGATGTTTGTCATTGCTGTGTCACATACTATACATGTACATGTCTTTGTCTTGACAAGTTGAGCTACAGTGTCATTGACACTTTCATTTTGTTGAAAAATTTATGTTATCCTTTTGGATATTATTATTATTACTGGAGTTAGGTGTCAGTGGGGGGCTGTATGGACAGGATTTCTCCTCTCTGTTGAGGGTAGAATTTCTGTTTTTTGTGTCCCTGTCAGCCGTCTGGGTTCAGTTGTGTTCCCACTGGTCCTTTATTTTCTGTCACCTTTCTCTCGTAGTTGGGGGTGTTCTACTTTCTGCATCTGTTGAATTCCCCTTTTCTTCTACTGCTCTCAACTCTGTTATGCCCAAGACTGTTCCTTGAGGGCAATTCCTTTTGCCCAAGCATGTGGTGCATTCTCGTGGCCATTCCTTCCCGTGGGGAAGGGGAACGCTGTCATTAGGGGCCTACCGACACGACCATGTCTGGTGAGAGTTATACCCCCTCCGTGGGGGATGTGCTGTCTTTAACTGTGGTGGATACTGCGGGAGCTGTTGAGTTGTCTGCTGAAGAGATACCTGGTTCTGGGACTGTGTCCCTCTCCAGTCGACATCTGAGGCTGTCACCAGGGTTGGGACTCCGCCTTTGGAGCCGAGCTCGGTTGCTCTCTCCACTTTTCCACTGGTTTCAACAGCTCCCGATGTATCTGCTGCTACTGCTGTTCCATCTACAATGTCATCGGACACCGGCCGGCCTCGGCTTATCCATGCAGGGGTCTGCAGAGATGTCTGGTAGTGTAGACGTGGGATATCGGCCTCAGCCTTCCCTGACTTCAACTCGGCGAAGTCGGAAGGGGCTGCCGGCTGAACCCTCTGCTGTGTTCTCTCAGCCGTAGAGCCCAGCAGCCTTCTCTTTGGATTCGGATGTTCCTGGTAGGGTCACCATGGACTCTGTTGCATTTCCGTCCACGCACTCTGGTCCGACGTCCAGTTTCGCAGGACTGACGCTTTTTGTGCAGCCTGGACCTTCTGTCCCTCAGAGGTCCACAGTGACTCTCCCGAGTTCCTGCACTATTGGTCCTCAGGGTCATACCCCTATCAGCATCTGCCTGCAGATGTTTCAGCTGCCACCTGAAGCCCTGTGTCGGGTGTTCTGGAGGAACGTTGACCCTTCGCTGGTTTAGAGGGTCAGGAGTGAAGCCACTTTGCCGGTTCATTTCCACATCAAACCGGCTGCCAGAGGACATGAGCTTAGGGAGGCCCTCTCATTGCTCACTCAGTTTCTTTCCATGGGCCTTCCAGTGAGGCTACTAGTGGTTTCCAGGTGCCCCCTGTGGCGCATTCTCCCGGGATTGGAAGCAGACTGCTTTCTGATCCCCCTAATGTGCCTACACCATGGGAGGCATCGGCTGGTTTGCCTGTGATGGGCTATGTGTCTTCCGACTCAGAGGATTGGTCAGACATACTGACGTTGAGGGCCAACAGTCTTCTGACTTGGGGGTAGCTCTTGACTTTGTGTTGAGTTCCTTCCAGATCTCAAACCATCAGACCAGCCGATGGTGTCAGCCAGGCCGCAATCATTGGTCGTGCCTCCAGCTTGTGGAGCAATCCGCTTCTGGGTGCCTTCAACCGTGCCAGTCGGTACTGCTGGTTGAAGTGTTTGCAGCTTTGGACTCTAAGCTGAGTTCCAAGGTTATGAAGACTTCGTTCTTTGCCAGGCCTGACATCTTTTTGCCTCCAGTGCGTAATCGTTCCTACGATTCTGCCAATCCGTCAGTCTGCCAGACTTTGACAGTCTTGGATCAGGACTCCACCTCCCTCGGGCTTTCCAAGCCCAAGTCGACCATTATTCCTATGGCGACTCTGGAGTCCCTGTTGGACTTATCGAGAGAGATGCTGGGCATGCTTTCTCTCTCAGATCACGTCATCTCTGCTTTGGCTGCTTATCTGCCTCCAGATAGGTTTGACATACAGGCTCCCTTGTGTGTGATTTCCAAGGCGCTCATGCATCTTACTCACACACATGCCTGTAACACGGCTAAATTGGAACTAGTTCGCCGGGACGCTGTGTTGGACACAAGCCATTCCCTTCTTAAGAGGCAGTGCACTGCTCTTCGATTCGCTTCATTGGCGGTCCGCGACTTTTCTGTGGCAACGGTCCAGGATGATGTCCTGCGTCATTCCAAAGATCAGCTGCTGCTTCGCCAGCTTGATCAGCCTTCTGTTGGAGGCAGGGGCCGTTCAAAGCCTTACAATCGCCCTTCTGCTTCCTCTGCGAAGCTAAGGGCTGATCCTCCTGCCGCCACCTCACATGGTAAGGGTAAGCATTGGCAGACCAGAGGGAGGACTCAGGATCATTCATCTAATAAAGGAAGTGGTTTCTCCTCTCGCAGGCCTCGCCGGGTTCGAGATGAAGATCCTCACCTCGATTCATCCCAGGTTGGAGGAAGGATATCGGGATTCGTAGACCATTGGGCCACTGTCACATCCGATCCTTGGGTGTTAGACGTTGTTCGGTCCGGGCTGCGAATATCCTTCCGGAGGCACCCCACTCTGTCAAGAGTGCCTCTTCCAACACAAGTTCCTTCAGTCATTTCACGGGAGCCTTTGATCATGGAGATACACAATCTCCTGTCAAAGGGGGCGATCAAGGTCATCAATTATTCCCACCTGTTCTTGGTGTCGAAGAAGGATGGCCGTCTCCGACCGGTTATCGATCTGAGTATTCTGAACCAGTCTTATCATTGCTCCCAAGTTCAGCATGGAGACTTTCAGGTCGGTTCGCCGCTCCATTCACCAGGGAGATTTCGCTTCCAGCATCGACCTGCGAGACGCTTACTTTCACATTCCGATTCATCGGACATCGCGAAAGTATCTCCGGTTTGCTTTTCTGGGGCGAGTTTACCAATTCAAGGCCATGAGTTCCCCTTTTCTTCTACTGCTCTCAACTCTGTTTTGCCCAGGACTGTTCCTTGAGGGCAATTCCTTTTGCCTCAACCTGGCTCCTTGGGCCTTCACCCGACTGATGTCGCATGTGATAGCCTTCCATTGCACACAGTCCAGGGTGGCTACTTTGGCATATCTGGACGATATCCTCCAGAGGCACTCTAATGGTGCTCTTCTGGAGTCAGATGTCTGTACATTGTTGAGCTTGCATCATATCGCTAGGGTTCAGAGTCAACGAGGAGAAGTCGGACTGGGTCCCTTCTCAGTCGTTTTGTCATCTGGGGATGGACTTCCGTACTCAGCTGAATTTGGTAGCGGTTCACCCTGACTCTGTCCCAGTCCACGTCCGCGACAGCTCGGAGTATTCTCCGGCTGCTCGGCCTCTGCGGTTCGGTGACGGTTCTCATTCCTCTCGGTCGGCTGCATGTCAGACCTCTTCAACACTTTCTGCTCAGTCGTTGGAGGCTGAATGTCAATCCTCTGGATCTGGTGCTTCAGTTACCAGAGTCTCTTCATCGTCACCTTCTTCCCTGGACGGATGTTCAGTGGATTATGCAGGGCGTTCCATTGGACTTGCCCACGTCCGATTGTGTACGGTTCTGACGGCAGATGCCAGCGATTTTGGATGGGGTGCGACATTGGATCCTCTCGGTCTTTTCCTTCACTGTGTATGGGACCAGGATCAAGCAGCTCTTCACATCAACCAGAAGGAGCTTCTTGCTCTTCTTCTGGGTTTCCGGCAGTGGATGCCTCGCCTTTCCAATCGTCAGGTTCTTCTGTTGTCCGACAATTTGACAGTGGTCGCTTACATTCGGAACCAGGGTGGCACGCACTCAGTTCCCAAGTACGAATTGGCTCAGGATCTTCTAC
Organism: Pictodentalium vernedei; assembly: GCA_031216915.1. NCBI lineage: Eukaryota > Metazoa > Mollusca > Scaphopoda > Dentaliida > Dentaliidae > Pictodentalium > Pictodentalium vernedei. Next base: position 598,409,421 of record CM062296.1, on the reverse strand, counting down.
TGCTGGCTCAGGATGTCAACACCGGAGTGGTTGTTTGTCACATTCCCGGTCGTCTGAACATCCTAGCCGACTCCCTGTCCCGACAGGGCAGGGTCATTTCCACGGAGTGGATGCTTCACAGGGCAGTGTTCCAGTCCCTTTGCGATCTTTGAAGTTGTCCCCACATTGATCTCTTTGCGACCCGTTGGAACCATCAGGTGGACACTTTCGTGTCCCCGTGTCCAGATCTTCTGGCTTTCGCCGTGGCCGCTCTGTCACTTGATTGGAACGGTCTAGTTTGCTACGCCTTCCCGCTGCTTTCGATTCTGCCTCAGGTTCTGGCCAAGATCAGAACCTGCAGTTGTCAAATCATTCTGATCACTCCTCTGTCACCTCAACGGGTGTGGATCAATCAGCTCTGCTCTCTGTTGGCGGCAGTTCCGGCACGTCTCCCTCTACGCGACCTTCTCTGCCAAGGTCACCCAAGGAGGTTTCACGTCGACCCGACTTCATGGTGCCTTCTCGCATATCTTTTGTCAGGTCTCTAGAGGTTTTTCGAGACGAGCAGTGGAGTGCATTTCTTCTTCAAGGCGGCACTCCACTGGTTTAGCCTATGTGGCTAGATAAGTGGAAGGTCTTCTGTCGATGGTGTGCTGATCACTCTGTTGATTATGCCAATCTTTCAATAACACAGATTGCAGAGTTTCTGGTATATCTGTTTGATTCTCGGGGTCTCCAGCCCGTTACCATCAAAGGGTACAGGTCCGTAGACCTTTTCGTATGTAGGAAAGCGTCGTATCGGCACTAGTCCATACCTCTCCAAGCTTATTCGGCACTTTTCTTTGAAAGGGCCTAGGATTTTGCAGCTTACCCCAAGATGGAATCTTTCTTGGGTGCTGCTTTGCATGGGGGTGGGGGGGGGGGGGGGTGCCATTCGAACCTTTATTCTTGGTGGATATGCATTTTCTCACATACAAGATAGCTTTTCTGATGGTTTTGCCTCAGCCAGACGGGTTAGTGAGCTTCACGCCCTCTCGGTTGATCCTGCTTTTTCCAGGAGAACTGCCAGCAGTGTTACTTTTACCACTGATTGCTCCTTTCTGGCCAAGAATCAGATACCAGGAACAACTCCACCCCCTACATGTATCTGTATCAGGGCTCTTCCTTCGGCTGAGGGTAATCGCCCTTTGCTCTGTCCGGTTCGTGCACTTTGACGCATTTCATTAAGAAAGGCAGGAAACGATTCTTTCTGTCTCTTACTCCTGGTTGACAGAAGATCTCTCCTCAATCCATTTCTCGATGGATTTGTCTTGCTATTTGTGTGGTTTATGCTCGTTTAGCGACTGATGATTGTATTACCATTCGTATTTCTGCCCACGAGGTGCTTGCCTTGTCTACCTCCTGGGCTTATGCTTACTCCGTCAAGTTGTCTGATTTTATGCAGGCAGCCTACTGGAGAAATGCTTCTACTTTCTCCACCTTCTATCTGCATCAATTGCAGGAGCAGTCTGAGGACCTTTTTTCTTTGGGGCCTCTTTCTTCTGCTCAGGCTGTTGTCTACCCAAGCCTAATGGTCAGTTCCAGCCCTGTGCTGTTTTACTGTCCTTTCTGTCTGTGTGTCACGCAGTGCCATATGCCTCATCTCTCGTTGTTTTTTACTAATGTTTGTGCTGCTATGGTTTGATAGGCCTTGGGAACTCTTCTTCTGTCCACGGTTCCAGTGCAGTCGGGTTATGTGGGGGTTGTTTATGTGATTCCCTCCTCCTTTTGTCTATTCAGCCTATAGTAAACAATTGTAGGGTAGGTTGATAAGAAATCTAAATTTTATAGTAAATTTCCTTCCTTATTATACCTACCACAATTGTTTACATGGAGGCTCTCCCGTCTTCTTATTCAGGTAAGAATCCTTCCTCCCCGCTGATCACATAACTCCAATGTTGGCGGATTCAAAAGAATGATTCATTAGTTACTGACTGCGCACTGGTACCGGAAGCCGTGAATCTGTATGAGGAGAAGAGCGTCCCCTACTTGGTGTGCGCCGGTAGCACTCGACCCAGTTTTGGCTTATTTTTATCTCATCTTGACAAAGTCAAGCTGAGCTAATCTCATCGCTCTCTGTCCGTCGTCTGTCGTCTCTCATCCGTCGTCCATCAACACCATGTTTTGGTCTTCTCCTCCAAAGCCACTGGGCCAATTCAAGTGAAAGTTTGTGTGAGTGATGGTCCCAAAGGGGCATTTCATTTTTGTTCAACTCAGCATGCCCAGCCCCATAGGGAGGGAGTGGGGGAAAATGCTCCAAAATATTTTAAAAATCTTCTTCTCAAGAACCAGTGTGTACAATGACTTGATATTTGCTATGGAGCTTCCATATGAGGTGTAGAATCAAGTTTGTTCATATGAAGTTCATGAAGTAATATTTGGCTTTGTAATAGGAGGGGTAAGATTTTTGGCCCCGCCCAAAATTTCTATTTTCTGAACCGATGGTCCGGTATGAACCAAATTTGGTTTGTGGTAGTATTGGGTCATAAGTACTTGACCCATGAAAAAAAAAAATTCCCGCAGCCCCATGGAAACCCTGGGAGCTAAAAATAGAAATATTTTCAAACGCCCATATTTCCCAAACCCCACGGAACAGAGAGCTTTTCTTTGGTATGAAGTATCCTTATGACCAGTAGAATTGAATGGTAAAAAAAAAATTGCCATCGGTTATGTTAGGGTGTTCTGTAATGGGCATCGAAAAAATGCTGAGTAAGCATATTTGCAAAAATTAAAAAAAATCTTTTCTCCAGAACCAATCATCAGAATCTTTTGATATTTAGTATACAGCATTCATAGGGGGGTCAGATAAAAGTTTGTTGAAATAAAGCTCATTGGTTCATATTTGGGCTCTCTACAGGAGCCCGAAGTTTTAACATAGGGTAATATGGGGAATATTCTTTAAAAATCTTCTTCTTCAGAACCACCAGTCAGAATCTTTTAATATTTGGTATACATCACTGTTATGAGGGTCAGATTCTAGATTGTTCTACGGAAGCCCAAATTTTATCTTTGTTCAATATGGAGGGTAATTTAAAAAAATCTTCTTCAGATCCATCAGTCAGAATGCTTTGATATTTGGTATACAACATCTCTATGGGGGTCAGATTCAAGTTGTTCAAATCAGATCCCTAGATATATATTTGGGCTCACTATGGTAGCCCAAATTTTTACTTGTGCAATATGAGGAAATTTCTTTAAAAATCTTCTTCTTCAGATCCACCAGTCAGAATGCTTTTATATTTGGTATACAACATCTCTGGGGGGGGGGGGGGGGGGGGGGGCAGATTCCAGGTTGTTCAATTCGAGTGCCTAGGTTAATATTTGGGCTCCATATGGGAACATGAAATTTAACTTAGTACAATATGAGGGAATTTCTTCAAAAATCTTCTTCTTCAGATTCACTTGTCAGAATGCTTCCACATTTGGTATACAACATCTCTAGGGGGGGTCAGATTCAAGTTTGTTCAAATCGGATCCATATGTTAATATTTGGGCTCGCTATGGTAGCCCAAATTTGTACTTAGTGCAATTCGAAGAAATTTCTTTACAATTTCTCTTCTTCAGATCCAACAGTCAGAATGCTTTCATATTCGGTACACAACATCTCTAGGGAAGTCCGATTTAACTGTGTTCAAATCAAGAGCCTGGGTTAATATTTGGGCTCTCTATGGGAGCCGGAATTGGCCATTTTGCTGAAAAATTAAAAATTTTGTATTCAGTACCCTCTAGAGGTACTAAGATTAATCCACATAGGTTGTATCAAGGGGCTTCATAGGGGAGCTCTACATTTTACTTATGATCAACTGAAGAAAAGGCATGATGCCCAGATTATTTTTGTCACTCCTGAGGGACTCAAGGATTGACAGTGTAGCCTATGGAGATGGCTTGCTTAATGTAGACTCATTCTTGGACTCTGTTTAAATTGTGTTCTGTACAAGATGAGCGCTTCAGGCCCCGTGGGACCTCTTGTTTCTTGGTGCTTTTGCACCACTTTTCTTTCCCAAATCCCATGGGAGTATACTTTCCGAGTTAGGGACTTCCACTGTAGTGCAAGCCTGTGGTAAACAATTGTGGTAGGTATAATAAGAAAAGAAATTTACTATAAAATTTAGATTTCCGTGATAATCCAAATGGATTCTCCCAAATTTAGATGAAATATAAGCCGTGATGGAAGCTGTGAGTTCGTGTTGTAACATCATAGGTACAGATCAGCTTCATTTGTTTGACAGTCTTTTTTTGAGTGAACGACAAAGCTTAGGAGCTTCTCATTGGAATGAGCTCACAGAGCTTGTTTCAATGAGGATACATAAGCTATGTTTAAAAGGCAAAAGTTAAAAAAATAAAATTTGAATGCCATTATCAGTGAATGGCGCTAACGGAAATGGCTATTGCATTATGCAAATGTAATTGATTTAACTATTGGTAAGGAGCTATGGCACTTAACCCTTTACCTAATGAATCAGTCGCATCCGCCAGCATAATTTACAACCTGAACAGTTTAAAAAAATATATTTGTCAGAAAATTCCAACAAAACTTTTATCATGTGACACCTCATTAGAACATGTTTGTTGAGCTCATTTCAGTGAGGGATCGTATATGGGTTTTGTTGAAATTTTGTATTTTTAGCTCACCTGGCCTAAAAGGCCATGCAAGCTTTTCTCATCACTTGGCGTCTGCTGTCGTCCGTAACTTTTCACATTTTCATCTTCTTCTCTGTAACCATTGAGCTGGTGTGAACCAAACTTGGCAGGAATGGTCTGTGGGAGGTTCTCTGCAAACAATCCTCATTTTGTTCCCGTCGGATGAAAAACATGGCTTCCAGAGGCATTCTTTGATTCTTGTTGGTGGATTTTCAAAAATCTTCTCCTCTGAAACTGCGGGGCCAAATGTTTTGAAACTTCATATGAATGACGACTGGGACCCCCTCTACCAACGATCCTCATTTCATGTTGATTGGGTTGTAAACATGGCCACAATTGCGGCTTATAGTTACTGTAGAAATCCTATGGGAAATCACATTTTCCTCTTATTCTCTAGGAAAAACCGAGGCGACGAGAAAACAAACCTGGAAGGGATAGTCTATGGGAGGTCCTCTACAAACGATGGTCATTTTGTTCCTATGGGTTGAAAAACATGGCCACCAGAGGCATTCTTTGATTCTGATTGGTAGATTTTCAAAAATCTTCTCCTCTGAAACTGCAGGGCCAAATTTTTTTATACTTCACATAAATGATGACTGGGATCTCCTCTACCAACAATCCTCATTTAATGCTTATCGGGTTGTAAACATGGCTACAATTGCGGCTTATAGTTACTATAGAAACCCTATGGGAAATCACATTTTCCTCTTCTTCTCTGGAAAAACTGAGGCGACGTGAAAACAAACCTGGCAGGGATAGTCTATGGGAGGTTCTCTACAAACCATCCTCATTTTGTTCCCGTGGGTTGAAAAACATGGCCCCAGAGTCATTCTTTGATTCTGATAGGTGGATTTTCAAAAATCTTCTCCTCTGAAACTGCCAGGCCAAATGTTTTGATACTTCATGTAAATGATGTCTGGGACCCCCTCTACCAACGATCCTCATTTAATGTTGATCGGGTTGTAAACATGGCCACAATTGCGGCTTATAGCTGTAGAAATCCTATGGGAAATCACATTTTCCTCTTCTTCTCTAGGAAAAACCGAGGCGACGTGAAAACAAACTTGGAAGGGATAGTCTATGGGAGGTCCTCTACAAACGATGGTCATTTTGTTCCCGTGGGTTGAAAAACATGGCTGCCAGAGGCATTCTTTGATTCTGATTGGTAGATTTTCAAAAATCTTCTCCTCTGAAACTGCAGGGCCAAATGTTTTGATACTTCACATAAATGATGACTGGGATCTCCTCTACCAACAATCCTCATTTAATGCTTATTGGGTTGTAAACATGGCTACAATTGCGGCTTATAGTTCCTATAGAAACCCTATGGGAAATCACATTTTCATCCTCTTCTCCGGAACTACTGAGCCAACGTGAACCAAACCTGGCAGGGATGGTCTATGGGAGGACCTCTACAAACGATCCTCATTTTGTTTCCGTGGGTTGAAAAACATGGCCGCCAGAGGCATTCTTTGATTCTAATTGGTGGAGTTTCAAAAATTCTCTCTTCTGAAACTGCCAGGCCAAATGTTTTGATACTTCACATAAGTAAAGACTGGCACCTCCTCTACCAACAATCCTCATTTAATGTTGATTGGGTTTTAAACATGGCCACAATTGCAGCTTATAGTTACTATAGAAACCCTATGGGAAATCACATTTTCATCTTCTTCTCTGGAACTACTGAGCCGATGTGAACCAAACTTCGCAGGAATGGTCTATTAGAGGATGGAAATATGTGGCCACCAGAGGCTATATTCCAATGCTTAACCTAATGCCTCTCCTGTCTGCACGAAGATAGGTACTGTCAGCAAAGTACTTGTTTTTGAGAATCTGGTAAGGGTTGGCTCCAGTTTTCTCCACTGAGAACTGGGAAAAAAACCCAAAATACTGTGTATACAGTACAAGTCAAAATAAGCTCTAGCATAACTGCAATAAACTAAGTAAACTGCTGCTGCTGCCCTGACAAGATCAGAATCTGACATTTTCTGGAAAGCTATCAGTGAGAGCTTTCCAGAAAAATGATGTCAGCTTCTGGTCTTATCACTGTAGGAAGAGAAAGATACATATTTTATAGGATTATCCTACACAACTTATTTTGACTTATACTACTGTAAACAATTGCAACTGTATATGTTGATTATTAGTGTCAGGTTACTTATCAGAAAATACTGAGTGATGACAGGTGTTTGGAAAACCAGAAAAGTTTTTAGCTCATCTTGACAAAGTCAAGCTGAGCTAATCTCATTACTCCCCGTCCGTTGTCCGTCGTCCGTCAACACCATGTTTTGGTCTTCTCCTCCAAAGCCACTGGGCCCATTCAAGTGAAAGTTTGTGTGAGTGATGGTCCCAACGGGGCATTTCATTTTTGTTCAACTCAACATGCCCAGCCCCATAGGAAGGGAGTGGGGGAAAATGCTCCAAAATATTTTAAAAATCTTCTTCTCAAGAACCAGTGTGTACAATGACTTGATATTTGCTATGGAGCTTCCATATGAGGTGTAGAATCAAGTTTGTTCAAACAAAGTTCATGAAGTAATATTTGGCTCTGTAATAGCAGGGGTAAGATTTTTGGCCCCGCCCAAAATTTCTATTTTCTGAACCGATGGTCCGGTATGAACCAAATTTGGTTTGTGGTAGTATTGGGTCATAAGTACTTGACCCATGCAAAAAAAAAAAATATTCCCGCATCCCCATGGTAACCCTGGGAGCTAAAAATAGAAATATTTTCAGTCGCCCATATTTCCCAAAACCCATGGAACAGAGAGCTGTTATTTGGAATGAAGTATCCTTATGACCAGTAGAATTGAATGGTAAAAAAAAATTGCCATCGGTTATGTTAGGGTGTTCTGTAATAGGCATCGAAAAAATGCTGAGTCAGCATATTTGCAAAAATTTTTAAAAATCTTTTCTCCAGAACCAATCATCAGAATCTTTTGATATTTGGTATACAGCATTCATAGGGGGGTCAGATAAAAATTTGTTAAAATAAAGCTCATTGGTTCATATTTGGCCTCTCTACAGGAGCCCGAAGTTTTAACATGGGGTAATATGGGGAATAATCTTTAAAAATCTTCTTCTTCAGAACCACCAGTCAGAATCTTTTAATGTTTGGTATACATCATTGTTATAAGGGTCAGATTCTAGATTGTTCAAACCAAGTCCCTAGGTTAATATTTGGGCTTCCTATGGAAGCCCAAATTTTATCTTTGTTCAGTATGGAGGGTAATTTAAAAAAAATCTTCTTCAGATCCACCGGTCAGAATACTTTGATATTTGGTATTCAACATCTCTGTGGGGGTCAGATTCAATTTTGTTCAAATCAGATCCCTAGTTATATTGTCTCACAATGGTAGCCCAAATTTTTACTTAGTGCAATATGAGGAAATTTCTTTAAAAATCTTCTTCTTCAGATCCACCAGTCCGAATGCTTTTATATTTGGTATACAACATCTCTAGGGGGGTCAGATTCCAGGTTGTTCAATTCACATGCCTAGGTTAATATTTGGGCTCCATATGGGAACATGAAATTTAACTTAGTACAATATGAGGGAATTTCTTCAAAAATCTTCTTCTTCAGATTCACTTATCAGAATGCTTTCACATTTGGTATACAACATCTCGAGGGGGGTCAGATTCAAGTTTGTTCAAATCGGATCCATAGGTTAATATTTGGGCTCACTATGGTAGCCCAAATTTGAACTTAGTGCAATTCGAAGAAATTTCTTTACAATTTCTCTTCTTCAGATCCAACAGTCAGAATGCTTTCATATTCGTTACACAAGATCTCTAGGGAAGTCAGATTTAACTGTGTTCAAATCAAGAGCCTGGGTTAATATTTGGACTCTCTATGAGAGCTGGAATTGGCCATTTTGTTGAAGAATTAAAAATTTTGTATTCAGTACCCTCTAGAGGTACTAAGATTAATCCACATAGATTATATCAAGGGGCTTCATAGGGGAGCTCTACATTTTACTTTATGATCAACTGAAGAAAAGGCATGATGCCCAGATTATTTTTGTCACTCTTGAGGGACTCAAGGATTGACAGTGTAGCCCATGGAGATGGCTTGCTTAATGTAGTCTCATTCTTGGACTCTGTTTAATTGTGTTCTGTTCAAGATGAGCGCTTCAGGCCATGTGGGGCCTCTTGTTTGTTTATATCATGTCAGCTTAGATGACAGTAATTATATATATCTTTTAAGATCTGACAAAATTGGAGTAAAATGTGTTTTCTGTAAACCTTTACCTATCCAAAGCTATTTTGAAAGAGAATACTGTCTGAGAAAATTGTAATTTTCAAAATATTTAACCTTCTTTTACTGATTTTTTTTTTGTTGATACAGAATTCATAAATGTGTGCATTTTCAAGAAAATCTTCTTTGAAACTACAAGGCTAAATGGTTTGAAAACTTAGTGTGACTGATGACTGTAACCCCCTCTACCAATGATCCTCATTTTAATCTTCATCGGGTTGCAATTATGGCTGCAATTGTGGCTTATAGTTACCATAGAAACCCTATAGGAAATCACATTTTCATCATCTTCACTGAAAGTATCGAGCCAATGTGAACCAGACTTGGCAGGCATTGTCTATGAGAGGTTCTCTACAACTGTTACTCATTTTATTCCTGTTGGGTGAAAAAAAGTGGCCGCCAGAAGCATTCTTTGATTCTGATTGGTCAATTTTGAAAACTCTTCTCCTCTGAAAACACAGGGCCTAATGTTTTGAAACTTTGCATGGTTGATAACTGGGACACTCTCCACCAACGTTCCTCATTTTAATGTTGATCATTTTGCAAACATGGCCACAATTGTGGTTTATAGTTACTATAGAAAAAACCTATAGGAAATCACATTTTCATCTTCTCGGGAACTATTGAGCTGATGTGAACCAAAACTTGGCAAGAATGGTCTATAGGAGGCCCTCTACAAACGATCCTGTTTTTGTTCCAATTGGCTTGAAAATATGGCCACCAGAGACATTCTATGATTCCCTTTGATGGATTCAAATGTTTTGAAACTTCACGTGATTGAAGACTGAGACACCTTCTACCAACGATCCTCATGTAATTTTGATGTAATGTTGCAAACATGGCCACAATTGCAGCTCATAGTTACCATGGAAAGCCTATGGGAAATCACATTTTTATATGTATTTCGAGGTGAGCGATTACAGGCTCTGTAGAGACTCTAGTTATATGTAGTTCCAGGTGAGCGATTACAGGCTCTGTAGAGCCTCTAGTTTTAGATCAGAATGTTGAACCCCTCCCCCCCCTTTTGTGTTTTGTGCTTTCTATAATAATGAAACTTGTACCACACTGCATAGTTTTATTTTAGAACCAGTAGCATTTAATTCTGCATCTTTTTATATTCCAGCATCAAGACTTGGCAGACGTCCAAAGCGATTAAAAGACGGAGAGTCTTCTAAATCAAGTTCAAATCTACCTGCAATTTTACCTTACCCATCACCTTCAGATTTATTCAAATTGAAGATGGCTGAACTTCAGAAATTACTTCAACAGAATGGCACCTTTAAATCTGATTTAATGCAAGCTTTTCTGTCTGCCGCTCAGACAAGTTTTAGAGAACACTCTAGATCGCAACAACTTCAAGAACAAGAGACCTCTAAAACCAGCCCCAAGTTACAAAGCAACCAGAATTTATTACCTCCAGGGAATCAACAAAATGTGCCAGGAGTTGAATCTGGCTATTCTAGTATGAGTAGCCCCTCGAGCCTGAAAAGTGTGTCTCCAGTTCATGACAGTAACCAAGCAGCCAACAACAGCCTAATATATCAAGCTAACCAAGAAACCATGATTAAGAATGAACCAATAGACAATTTACAAAATCCACTTGATGTTAATTTGATAAGTGATAACAACTTGAACTTTTTAGACTCTGACTTAATAGCTGCCAATAATATGAACAATGCTGCAAATTTCAGTATACCATCACCACCTTCAGCAACGCCTTCCCCTGGTATCCCAACAATTGATGGCAGTTTATTTGGTGACTCGGAAGTTCGATGGGACACGTTGCAGTCACAGCTGTCAGTGAAATCAATAGACTCAAATGCTAATGAGAGAAGTATAGATGTAGCGCTTCAACAAGTGAAGTCAATTGCATCTGAAGCTCGTTTACAGCTTGTTAGACAGATTACGACACAGATAGTAGATGCTCATTTTGCTACAACTATAAACACTTACAAAGCTGTGAATGAGGCTAATGAAGCTTTTGAAATGAGACGTCACAGAAATGAGCAGGTATGTTCTAGAGATATAGTTTTCTATTGCAGACATGGTTGTTGGGTAGATTTTATGCAGATAAAATGTGTTTCTATTCAAGCTTCTTTTAGATGCTCTTTTAGTCACAATAAAGAACAGCTCTGTTGGCTTTGAAATTAACCTTTTAACCAATACGAATGGCAGATGACCCTTGAGAAAAAAATCTTTCATTTTTGCATAAACAACAAGCTTGTTCCAATGATTGGAAATAAGCATTTTTTTGAAGGGAAAATTGAAAAAAATACTGAAATTTAAATTCTCAACATACTATCAGTGTCAGCGTGATAACTTGAACAAACATCTGATTTTTGCCAAATTTGGTCTGTGGGGTCTTTTCGAGAATGTCATGGATGAGTTTGAAAACCAGTCCTGCCCGACTTTTAATTCAGGAGTTATGTCCTCAGATTGAATTTCTAACTTTGGGCAGTATCACGTTACCCGACTTTTACCTGATTTGTTCTGTAGGTTCTACTTGAGAATGTCTCAGATTTGTTTGAAGACCCGTCCTGCCCCAGTTTATTTTCAGGAGTTATGCCCTTTAGATTGAATTTTTGATTTGCGGACAGTGTCAGTGCGATAACTTGAACAAACGTTACCAGGCGTTTACCAAATTTGGCCTGTTGGTTCCACTTGAGAATGTCTTGGATGTGTTCAAAGACCAGATCTGCCCCAATTTTTAGCTCAGCTGACTGCAAGTCAGTGGGAGTTATTGCCATCACTTTTGTTCGGCGTCTGTTGTACCGTCATCCGTTGTCTGTTAACTTTTGCAAACTTGTCTTCTTCCTCCCAACCACTAGGCCAAATTCAAACATATATTGCACAGACCATCTATGGAGTATACCCTTTCTATTTTGTTCAAATGAAGCAGCTGCCATATTCGGGCTCTGGTTAATCCCCCAAAAGCTTAAAAACCTTTAAAAATCTTCTTCTCACGAACCACCAAAGGGAATGCCTTGATATTTGGTATGGAACATCCTTTGGTGTAGAAGATTAAAATTTGTTCAAGGGAAGTTGGTAGGTCAATATTTGGGCTCCCTTTGGGGGGCATATCCATTTTGCTCATGAGAGATTTCCAACATATGATAACAAGACAAGAATTTGGAAAAGACTGTTATTTGTATATGGGGGATAACAAAATGTAATTTTGCAACTCTCTGAATCTCTTTCCTCATAGTTTCTTTCTTGCATTCCAGAGGCAGTATTAAAGGCTAATACATGCTGGATGCGATGCAAGGGTTGCCAGGGTTTCAGCCTGGCTTTGGATTCAAGAAATGGACTTGAATTTGGCAAACGGCTATTTAAGGCTTTGAAATCCAGTAAAATAGGCCATGGGCCCTTGAATATTCACAATTTAAAACTGCTGACAAAGCTCGTTAATATAACTACATGTCATAGTTCATGAAGGTGTAGTTGTAACCAGGTCCCCCTAGTTGTTATTCCCTCCTCCCACTTCCTTACAAGGGAAGTGGGAGGAGGGGTAATGACCATAGGTTCCTAGTGAGGACTAGTGAAGGTGGAGGCCTTGAACAATGCTGAACATCATTGAAAAAGTTGAGAAACAGTTTTGAATAGTCTTGAATTTTATCGGTCCTTGCCTGCTGGAACCCTGGTTGTATGCAGTGCGATAAAGTAATAATCATTTTTCTTCACGGTTTATAAATTCAACAGTGTGATGCCTAAAATTGAAGCTGATGATTAAAAGACAACACTTAAATAAAGAGTCAGCGGTCACTATGACATTGAGAATTAAAATACATGTATGCAATTACTGTATATAATTTAGATGCAGTCTTTCATATTTATCCACCATTACCACTGGCCCAGACAGGCTGGCTCTCTATTCATCAGAATTTAGGTCAAATGCTTAATTTTGACACCCCCTCCAAAAAAAAAGCCAATTCAAACCAACAAAAAAACCCAGTCCTGTACCTTCCTCCATTTTTAGTTGAGTTGTTACGAAGTCAAACTCGACTTATAGTTTGGTGAATGACAGGCGGGCAGGCGTAAACAACTGATTTCAGGACGATAACTTTATAATGGTGCGATCCACGTTCATGAAACTTTGTAGGTAGGATGGCCTCGGTGAGAGGAAGAACTCTATACTCTGCCCAAAATTTCTATTTCAAGAACCGGTGGGCCAATTTCAACCAAATTTGGCATGTAGTATAAGTGGGTCCTAAGTAATTGATAAATGCCCCCCCCCCCCAATAAAATTTTTTTCACAGCCTTGTGGCAACCCCAGGGGCTAAAAACAGAAACAATTCAATAGCCCATATATCCCAAACCTCAAGGAACAGAGAACTGCTATTTGATATGAAGCATCCTTAGGACCAGTAGAACGGATTTGTTAAAAAAAATTGCCACTGGTTCTATCTTCCTTTCAATTTTCGACCAGTCAGCTGATCCAAGATGGCAACTAGTGGCCAATTCATTATGACTTCCATGGTGGCCATCTAGAATTTGGTTTCCGTTCAATAACTAATGAACACCTACTCGAATCAATTTCAGTTTTTGGTTATGCATTATTGGTGTCTACAGGAAGCTTCTTTTTGATTTTGGTGCAGCTGGCCGATCAGTATGGCCGCCATGGTGGCCATATTGAATTTGGTTTCCGTCCAATAACTAATGAATGCTGCCATGAATCATTATTAGCTCACCAAAGGGAGCTTAACTTATCATTTGCCATCCGTCGGCGGCGTTCGTCGAGAACTTTACATTATCGACTTCTGCTCACAAACTACTGGACCAAATTGAACCAAATTTGGTGTGCATGTTCCTTATCATATGTCAATTCAAGTTTTTAGCTGCGACGAGCAGCTCTATTTGTGGCAATGTCGGTCGGTCTGTCGGTCGGTCTGTCAGTCACCAACGAGTTTAAAAAACACCATAACTCCTAAAATACTTGATGAAATGACACCATACTTGTATGGGAGTGTATCTTGATGCCTTCTAGACCCTCTCAATAATACACTTCATTCGGATAATTTCTGTCACATTTATGGACTTGTCATCAAGAAGTTTTTTTGTCACCAACGAGTTTTAAAACATCATAACTCCTAAGATAACTGATGGAATGACACCATATTTGGTATGCAAGTGTATCTTCATGATCTCTACACCCTCTCAATAGTGCATGTCATTTGGATAATTTCTGTCACATTTATGGACTTGTCACCATCGAGTTTTTTTGTCACCAACAAGTTTTTGTGTCAGAAATTGCACATTTTGGGCATTGCACGAATCATTGCAGCTTCGGCACTGTGACAGTGCGTCTAGTTACAAATAAACTTGCCGCGCCCACAGGGGCAAAAGCAGGGGCATAACACTGATAGCACCCATAAACTTTTTCCAAAATTCAAAAAAATCTTTTTCTTCAGATCCACCAGTCAGAATATTTTCATATTTGTTATATAACACCTCTAGGGGGGTCAGATTCAAGTTTGTTCAAATCGAGTCCTTGGGTTAAGATTTGGGCTCTCTGTTGGAGCCCAAAGTTTAACTTGGTGCAATTTGAGGAAATTTCTTTAAAAATCTTCTTCTTCAGATCCACCAGTCAGAATTCTTTCATGTTTGGTATACAACATCTGCAGGGGGGGTCAGATTCAAGTTTGTTCAAATCGAGTCCTTGGGTTAAGATTTAGGCTATTTGTTGGAGCCCAAAGTTTAACTTGGTGCAATTTGAGGAAATTTCTTTAAAAATCTTCTTCTTCAGATCCACCAGTCAGAATCCTTTCATGTTTGGTATACAACATCTGTAGGGGGGTCAGATTCAAGTTTGTTCAAATCCAGTCCCTGGTTTAATAATTGAGCTCCCTGTTGGAGCCCAAATTTTAACTTACTGAAATATGAGCAAATTTCTTTAAAAATCTTCAAATACAAAATCTCTAGGGGGGTCAGATTCAAGTTTGTTCAAATTGGGTCCCTGAGTTAGTATTTGGGCTCTCTATTGGATCCCAAAGTTTAACTTAGTGCAGTTTGAGGAAATTTCTTCAAAAATCTTCTTCTTTAGATCCACCAGTCAGAATCCTTTCATGTTTGGTATACAATATCTATAGTGAGGGTCAGATTCAAGTTAGTTCAAATCAAGTCGCTGGGTTAATATTTGGGCTCCCTACTTGGGAAATTTTTTACCAAAATTTGGAGAGAAAAATTTGTTTTTTTTCTGCTTTTTCAATTTTGAGATAAAAAAAAATAAAAAAATTTTAGCCTGAAAATTTTGGGTCAGGTTCATTTTTTAGCTCAACTTGACAAAGTGAAGCTGAGCTATTGCCATCACTTCTCGTCCGTCGGCGTACGTACGTCCACAATTTCCTTTGGCACACCTCACAGGTCGCATTTATGATCAGATCACTTTGAAACTTGGTATGCTTATTTGGGGTGACCTCTAGATGGGAGCTATCGATTTTCTCCGATTTCCGTCAAAAAATGTTGCCGCGGCCAATGTTCTTAGAACTAAGTTTAGTCAAACCAAAATATTTTCCTTTGGCACACCCTACAGGGCACATTTATGATTGGATTGCTTTGAAACCTGGCATGCTTGTTTAGGGTGACCTCTAGATGGGAGCTATCGATTTTCTTCAATTTCCGTCAAAAAATGTTGCCATGGCCAACGTTCTTAGAACTTAGTTTAGTCAGACCTCAATATTTCCCTTTGGCACATCCTACAGGGCACATTTATGACTGGATTGCTTTGAAACCTGGTATGCTTGTTTGGGGTGACCTCTAGATGGGAGCTCTTCGATTTCCGTCAAAAAATGTTGCCGCGGCCAATGTTCTTAGAACTAAGTTTAGTCAAACCAAAATATTTTCCTTTGGCACACCCTACAGGGCACATTTATGATCAGATTGCTTTGAAACCTGGCATGCTTGTTTAGGGTGACCTCTAGATGGGAGCTATCGATTTTCTTCAATTTCCGTCAAAAAATGTTGCTGCGGCAAACATTCTTAGAACTTAGTTTAGTCAGAAGACCTCAATATTTCTCTTTGGCACACCCTACAGGGCACATTTATGATTGGATTGCTTTGAAACCTGGCATGCTTGTTTTGGGTGACCTCTAGATGTGAGCTATCGATTTTCTTCAATTTCCGTCAAAAAATGTTGCCAAGGCCAACATTCTTAGAACTTAGTTTAGTCAGACCTCAATATTTCCCTTTGGCACACCCTACAGGGCACATTTATGATTGGATTGCTTTGAAACCTGGTATGCTTGTTTGGGGAGACCTCTAGATGGGAGCTATCGATCTTCTTCAATTTCCTTTGAAAAATGTTGCCGCTGCCAACGTTCTTAGAACTTAGTTTAGTCAGACCTCAATATTTCTCTTTGGCACACCCTACAGGGCACATTTATGATCGGATTGCTTTGAAACCTGGCATACTTGTTTGGGGTGACCTCTAGATGGGAGCTATCGATTTTCTTTGATTTCCGTCAAAAAATGTTGCCACTGGCAATGACCTTCAATGAACTTAGTAAAATCTTAGTGCAGTTAAGCATCAATATTTCCCTTTGACACACCCTGCAGGGCACATTTATGATTGGATCGCTTGCAAACTTGGTGAGCTTGTGTGGGGTGACATCTATATGGGAGCTGTCGATTTTCTTCCATTTCTGTCAAAAAATGTTGACCTTTGAACTTAGTTTAGTCAGACCTCAACATTTCCCTTTAACACAGCCTTCAGGGCGCATTTATGATCGGATCACTTTGAAACTTGGTATGTGTGTTCCGTGTGACCTCTAGTTGGGAGCTATTGTTTTTTTCATTTCCATAAAAATTTCTTGTCGTTATCTGCATTTGTGCATCAACTTATCCCTTTTGCACTCTCTGCAGGGTATATTTATGAATTTCCATAAAAAACCCACTGCCACAAGCAATGACCTTTTACTTTGTGCATTAACATCTTCCTTTGGCATGCCTCAGAGGACACATTCATTATCAGGTTGTTTTGAAACTTTGTATGCTTATGCAGGGTGACAAAGATAGGAGCTATTGATTTTCTTTTCATTTCAATCAAAAACTGTTGCTGTTAGCAACAATCTTTGAATTTATTGCATTTGTGCATCAACATTCTTGGACTTGGCCTTCAGGCCACATTTATCTTAGGATTGTTTTTGAACTTGGTGTGCTCATTTGGCAAGACCTTCAGATAAGAGCTATTGATAAGCATTCATTTCTGTGAAAAAAGTTGCCATTTACAATAACCTCTGAACATACTGCATTTGTGTATCAACATTCTTTCTTTAGCCAGTCTTACAGTTTACATTTAAAAATGCATGGATTAATTTGACGTTGTGCACAAACAATGCTGTTATGTTGAAATTTCATCAAATAACATTGGTCCCAATGATCTTCAATTTTGCCATTTCATTTATAACTTACCAAGTTCAAGTGTCAAGTTGAGCGACAGTGTCATTGACACTTTCATTTTTTATTTTTATGTGCTTTGTTCAATTTTGAGATGGAAAAAAATAATTTTATAGCCTGAAAATTTTGGGTCTAGTTCCAACTAGTTTTCAAAATCTTCTTTAGACCCCGTAATCAGAATGCTTTCATATTTTGTATACATTTCTAGGAGGATTAGATTCAAGTTTGTTCAATCCTAGTTCATAGGTTGATATTTGGGCTCCCTATGGGAGCCAAAATATTTTAACTTTGTTCAATATAAGGAAATTTTTTGAAAAATCTTCTTCAGATCCACCAGTCATTATCCTTTCATATTTGGTATACAACATCTCTTGGATGGCAAGACTCAAGTTTGTTCAAATCTGGTCCCTGGGTTATTAATTTGGGCTACCTATGGGAGCCTGAATGGGTTATTAATTTGGGCTACCTATGGGAGCCTGAATTTTTACTAAGTGCAATATGAAGGAATTTCTTTTAAAATCTTCTTCTTCGGATCCACCAATGAGAATCCTTTCTTTCATATTTGGTAAACAACATCTCTAGGTGGGTCAGATTCAAGTTTGTTCAAATCGGGACCCTGGGTTAATATTTGGGCTCCCTATTTGAGCCCAAAGTTCAACTTAATGCAATGTGAGGTGATTTCTTTGAAAACCTTCTTCATATCCACCAGTCAGAATTCTTTCCTATTTGGCATATGACATCTCAAGGGGGATCAGATTCAAGTTTGTTCAATTTGAGTCCTTGACTTAGTATTTGGGCTCTATGGGCAGAGGTCAGGTGGGGGGGGGGGGGGGGGGGGCATGTTAGGCTGAGGTTTGTTCAAATCCATTCCTTAGTGTTTTAGATAAAATTTGCCTCTCACGACTTCATTCCTTTGTAGTGTTGATGAACCATGTCTAACTGAATGTGACCCCAAATACTTCTTTAAACCACTTTGGCTGGTGAGTGATTAAGGCCCCTTGGGGCCTCTTGTTAGCTTAACTTGACAAAGTCAAGATAAGCTATTGCCATCACGCGTGCAGAAGTCTTTTTGTCTGTCAGTCTGTTCGCATTTTCCTTTAGCACAGACTACATCCCATAGATCTTTTGTGGTCATCACGAAATTTCATATGCAGGTTTGAGGTCATGTCTAGATGAGAACGTCCCCCTTTTGGTCATGATCTGTCAACCGTGAAGGCTGCCCAAGCCCGAAACCCAAAAACTTTTAGCACAGTCTGCAGGTCATATTTAGTGTGGAGGGATTTCATTGTAACTTGGTATGATGACTCCGTATGATGTCTAGATGAGAACTTCCCCATTTGGTCGCGATCTGTCAACCATGATAACTACCCGAGCCCAAAACCTAAAAACCTTTAGCACAGTCTACAGGTCATATTTATAGAGGGATGTCATTGTAATTTGATAGGTTGACTCTCAATATAATGTCTAGATGAGAACGTCCCCTTTTGGTCGCGATTCGTCAACTGTGACTGCTACAGGGGCCTGAAGCCCGAAAACCTTTAGCACAGTCCATAGGTCATATTTATTATGAAGGGATTTCATTGTAACTTGGTAGGATGACTCCAGATAATGTCTAAATGAGAACGTCCCCTTATGGTTGTGATTGATGGCTACAGGGGCCCAAAGCCCGAAAACATTTAGCACAGTCTACAGGTCATATTTATGAAGGAATTTCATTGTAACTTCGTAGAATGACTCCAGATAATGCCTAGATGAGAACATGCCCTTTTGGTCCTGATCATTCAACCATGATGGCTGCCTGAGCCCAAAACCCGAAAAGCATTAGCACAGACTACAGGTCATATTTATGAAGGGATTTCATTATAACTTGGTAGGATGACTCGGTATAGTGTTTAGATGAGGCCGTCCCCTTTTGGTTGCGATTGGTCAACCGTGATGGCAACACAGGCTCGAAGCCCCAAAACCTTTAGCACAGTCTACAGGCTGTATTTATGAAGGCATTTCATTGTAACTTGATGGATGACTCGTTTTGGAATAATTTCATTGTAAATTGGTAACTTTCGTTGATATACATTAACTGTGAGGGCCACATACATTAACTGCGAGGGCGACATTAACCCACCACTCAATTCTTTAGTGCAGTCTACACCTCATATTATTTTTATTGAAAACATAGCATATAGGGAACAGAAATTAACATATTCTCAATTATCACAATTCTTGTCTTATTTCATAATCCTTTCATAAACATTGAACATTATCCATTTCATCAAACATAACACACAGACAAGTTAAGCTACAGTGTCATTGACACTTCATTTAATTATGCATTGTTGCTGTTTAGAGGAAGCTTCCTTTCGATTTTGGACCAGTCATCTGAACCAAGATAGCCCCAGTGGCCAATTCATTATGGCTTCTTGAATTTGCTTTCCGTCCAATAACTAATGAATACTGACTCAAAACAATTTCAGTTTTGGGTTATGCATTATTGGTGTCTGGAGGAAGCTTCCTTTCATTTTGGTCTGTCATCATCTGATGTCCATAAACTTTTTACATTTTCATCTTCTTCTCCAGAACCATCGAGCCGAAACTTGGCAGGAATGGTCTATGGGAGGTCCTCTACAAACGATCCTCATTTTGTTCCTGTCGGTTGAAAAACATGGCCACCAGAGGCATTCTTAGATTCTGGTTAGTGAATTTTCAAAAACCTTCTCCTCTGAAACCACAAGAACAAATGTTTTGAAACTTCACATGCTTGGTGCTTGGGACACCTCTACCAACGATTCTCATTTAATGTTGATCGGGTTGCAAACATGTCTGCCATTGCAGCTTATAGTTACTATAGAAACCCTATGAGAACTCACATTTTCATCTTCTTCTCTGGAACTACTTAGCCAAGGTGAACCACACTTGGCAGGAATAGTCTATGGGAGGTACTCTACAAACAATCCTCATTTTGTTCCTGTTGGTGGAAAAACATGGCCAACAGAGGCACTCTTTGATTATGATTGGTGGAGTTTTAAAAATGTGCTCTGAAACAACAATGCAAAATGTTTTGAAACTTCACATTATTGATGACTGGGACACCCTCTACCAACGATCCTCACTTAATGTTGATCGGGTTACAAACATGGCCACAATTGCAGCTTATAGTTACTATAGAAAACCCTATGGGAAATCACATTTTCATCTTCTCTGGAACTACTAAGCTGATGTGAACCCAACATGGCAGTAACGGTCTATGTGAGGTCCTCTACAAACTATCTTCATTTTGTTCCTGTTTGATTGAAAACATGGTCGCCATGGCTGCCACATAGAATTTGGTTTCCATCCAATAACTAATGAATGCTAACTCAAATCAATTTTTAGCTCAACTTTGACGAAGTCAAATTTGAGCTATTGTCATGGCCCGTCGTCCGTCTGTCCGTATGTCAACAATTGGCTATGGCTCGGGCTAGAGGTCGTATTTATGAACCGATCTTTACGAAACTTCTTGTGTACCTTTGTTATGACCCTGGGATGGGAACAAGTGTTTTTAGGTGTGGTCCGAAATTCAAGATGGCTGCCAGCGGCCATTTTGTACCGATGATGCAAAAATCAGTTTTTTGTACAGAACTTCTGTATGAAAGTTCTGATTTGAATAAAGTTTTGTATAAATGTTTAGTACCATGGGATACATCACATATAATACAGGTTTTTTTCTCGTGCGTAAATTATGCAAATTAGACTGACTTTGATTTATTTAGTGTTACTTTCAGAGCTGTAAGTGCCAAGCTGCTATGGCTCGGGCTAGAGGCCGTATTTATGAACCAATCATTACGAAACTTCTTGGGTACCTTTGTTATGACCGTGGGACGAGAACGAGTGTTTTTGGGTGCAGTCCCAAATTCCAGATGGCTGCCAGCAGCCATTTTGTACCGACGATGCCGAAATCTGTTTTTTGTACAGAACTTCCATATGAAAGCTCTGATTTGAATAATTTTTTGTATGAATGTTTAGTACCATGGGATACATTACATATATTACAGGGTTTTTTCTTGTGCGTAAATTATGCAAATTAGGCTAACTTTGATTTATTTAGTGTTACTTTCAGCACTGTGAGTGCAAATCCCAATACGGCTCGGGCTAGAGGCCGTATTTATGAACCGATCTTCACGAAACTTCTTGGGTAACTTTGTTATCACTGTGGTACGAGAAGGAGTGTTTTTAGGGTCCAGTCTGAAATTCAAGATGGCCGCTAGCAGCCATTTTGTTCAAAATTAAGTGCAATCAGATTTTTGCGCAGAACTTCCAAATGAAAGATCTGATTTGAATAAATTTTTGTATGAATGTTTAGTACCATGGGATACATTACATATAATACAGAGTTTTTCTCGTGAATAAATTATGCAAATTAGGGGTCCGGGTGGGACTTAGAAAATTTTGGACCAAAATCCGGAAATTAGGTTTTTGTGTTTTGATGCATTTTGGTCAATTTTAAGAAGAAGAAGAAAAAATTTTAGTCTGAAAATATTTTGTTTGGGACTGAAAATTTCCACACAAAAATAATAATCTACAATGATTGGTCTTAATCTGTAGTATTTACAGTCACCTTGTAATTCTTTTATTATTGTTGACTGGGCCAAAACAAATACTAATTCCTGTCATATTCATTATTCAGTTGTCTTGGTCACAGCAAGTACTAATTCCTGTCATATCCAAGTTGAGCTACAGAGTCATTGACTCTTTCATTTAGCTCATCTTGACAAAGTCAATCAGAGCTAATCTCATCGCTCTCCATTTGTCGTCCGTCCGTCATCCGTCAACACCATGTTTTTGTCTTCTACTCCAAAACCACTGGGCCAATTCAAGTGAAAGTTTGTGTAAGTGATGGTTCTGAAGGGGCATTGCATTTTTGTTCAATGCAACATGCCCAGCCCCATAGGGAGGGAGTGGGGGAAAGTGCTCCAAAATATTTTTAAAAACTTCTTCTCTTGAACCAGTGGGTACAATGACTTGATATTTGTTATGGAGCTTCCCTTTGAGTTGTAGAATCAAGTTTGTTCAAACAAAGTTTGTGAAGCAATATTTGGCTTTGTAATGGGAGGGGTAAGATTTTTGGCCCTGCTCAAAATTTCTATATTTTTATACTGTTCCAATGACCCAGACTTAGCTGGTGCTAACTCTAAAATATTTAGGGCCAAACACAAATTTTACCCCCCAATCCCCAAAATTTGCATCAAAAACCAAAAATTACATGTCCTATATGGTCCTCCATACTTTTACTCCACTGTGCATGCGCAGTGTCAAGGAGTAAGGCTTCCAAGTTTACACGTGTAAACGTGAACGTTTCGTTTATGGGCATTAAACGTTTACCGTTCTGGTAAACGTGTACACGGAATGAAGTTTTAATAGAGTAATTTCAAAATTGCAGAAAGTCAAAGAAACAACAACAAAAAATTCCAACTTTGCAATGCAATATTTTGGTAATGCTTCAGAAAAACTGTGTACTGGTTTCGACTGGCGCCGTCGCCACAGTAACCGAACGGAATCATCTTCAAATCATGTGATATCATATGTGACACAGTCACGTGAGCCGCATGGCACGTGCTTATCTTTGGTGTTTCCTTCGAAACATGTGTGGGATGTTTTAGTTTATTCGGATTTACATGTATATTCCCAAAGTGATACACAATTGTTCTCGATGATTTCGTTCACCTGACATGGATTATTAATTTATTATTCACACATGGGATGATCTTAGGATCGATTTATGGAGCTTGACAGAGAGACTGGCACTTGCGGTGTTTGAAAATTTGGATTCCCCTGCATGGTTTGTAGACTTTGTTTATTTTTGCGACATTGCATTCCACTCTCAAGTCCGGTATTGTCACTATTGTGTGCCATGACAACTCGCTCCAACATTATTGTTTGAAAAAACACAAGGAATTTCACCCGAACCCACCAGAATGAGCTCCGAGACCCCCATAAATTTCAAAATTTACCTGGGGGAGAATCCCCCAGATGCCCCCCTCCCATAGACCGAGCGACTTTGCCATCGGCATCTGCATGCTGTGATCGTTCGTCTACGTCGTTTTTGAATGAACTGTAAATCGGCTGTCTCAATAACATAGATTGTATGCCCTGTACGCAAAGATATGATGAACTTACTGTGTATTATTACACACTTCTATCAAATATTGACTACATGTACTTGCATTGTTAGTACGTGTAAACGTTTCCGTTTCGTTTACAGACAGTCGTTTAAACGTTTACAATTTTGTCTAAACATGGAAGCCTTATCAAGGAGGTCTTGAAATTGGCGCCAAATGTCATTTTTTGTTTGGCCCTCAATTAAGTTATATCTGACTGATATTTGTGTTTGTAAATCTCAGTTTAAATGATGCTAGACACATAATTATGAGAGAAATGGTGGATATAAGGAGGAAATAGAAGGAGGAGAGGAAGAAACAGTGGAAGGAAATGTTCAGGGCTGTAACTTATAATTTTTTTACGAAATTATTTCATGTTACCTATTTTTGAGGCATGCCCCTGTTGTGGTCATTCTTGCTATGAATGTTCCATTGTTTGATCAGTGTTTACTCTCTCCCTTTCCTTTATTCCCCCTAGCTATTCTCCCATGATTTTGGCTTATTTTTAGCTCAACTTTGGCGTAGCCAAATTTGAGCTTTTGTCATGGCCCGTCGTCCGTCTGGCCAACTGTCTGTACGTCAGCAATTGGATACGGCTCGGGCTAGAGGCTGTATTTATGAACCGATCTTCACGAAACTTCTTGGGTACCTTTGTTATGACCGTGGGACGTGAACGAGTGTTTTTGGGTGTGGTCCGAAATTCAAGATGGCTGCCAGCCACCATTTTGTACTGACGATGCAGAAATCTGTTTTTTGTACAGAACTTCCATATGAAAGCTTTGATTTGAATAATTTTTTGTATGAATGTTTAGTACCATGGGATACATCACATACAATACAGGTTTTTTTCTTGTGTGTAAATTGTGCAAATTAGGCTAATTTTGATGTTTTTTGGTGTTATTTTCATCACTGTAAGTGCAAATGCCAATACGGCTTGGGCTAGAGGCCGTATTTATGAACCAATCTTTACGAAACTTCTTGGGTACCTTTGGTATCACCGTGGGATGAGAACAAGTGTTTTGGGGTCCGGTCTGAAATTCAAGATGGCCGATGGCAGCCATTTTGTACAAAATTCGGTGCAGTCAGATTTTTGCACAGAATTTCCATATGAAAGCGCTGATTTGAATAATTTTTTGTGTGAATGTTTAGTACCATGGGATGCATCACATATAATACAGGTTTTTTTCTCGTGCAGAAATTATGCAAATTAGATGAACTTTGATTTTTTCAGTGCGACTTACACACAGTAAGTACACATGTCAATACGGCTCAGGCTAGAGTCTGTATTTATGAACTGATCTTCACGAAATGACTTGGGTACCTTTGTTATCACCTTGGGATGAGACCGAGTGTTTCTGGGTGGGGTCTAAAATTCAAGATGGCTGCCAGTGGCCATTTTGTACCGAAATTAGGTCTAATCAGTTTTTTGTACACAACTTCTATACGGCTCAGACTAGAGGCCATATTTATGAACCAATCTTTACGAAACTTCTTGGGTACCTTTGTTATCACCGTGGGATGAGAGCGAGTGTTTTTGGGTGTGGTCCGAAATTCAAGATGGCCACCAGCAGCCATTTTGTACCAAAATTAGTGCAATCAGTCTTTTGTACAGAACTTCTGTATGAAAGTTCTGATTTGAATAAATTTTTGTATGAATGTTTAGTAATATGGAATACATCACATATTGTAAGGGGTTTTTTTTCGTGCAGAAATTATGCAAATTAGATGTACTTTGATTTATTCAGTACTACTTACACAATGTAAGCACACATGTCAATACGGCTCAGGGTAGAGGCTGTATTTATGAACCGATCTTCACAAAACTTCTTGGGTACCTTTGTTATCACCTTTGGATGAGATTGAGTGTTTCTGGGTGCGGTCCAAAATTCAAGATGGCTGCCAGTGGCCATTTTGTACCAAAATTAGGTCCAATCAGTTTTTTGTCACAAGTTCTATACATCTCATATTTATGAACTGATCTTCACAAAACTTCTTGGGTACCTTTGTTTTCACTTTGGGACAGGAACGAGTGTGTTTTGGGGTGCCTTTGTTATCACTGTGCTATGAGAACAAATATTTTGGAGTTCTGTCAGACCCACTCTGGGACTCAAAGATTTTTTTATAGTTTAGCATCTGACTGTCACCCACCTTTACAATACTTTACCTATACATTTGTTACAGGCAATGGTCAGTATTTATGTACAGACCGTTACAATACTTTATATGTACCTTTGTTATCAGGTCATTACCTAGATGTTTGTCATTGCTGTGTCACATACTATACATGTACATGTCTTTGTCTTGACAAGTTGAGCTACAGTGTCATTGACACTTTCCTTTGTAATGTTTATTACTAAAATTTCTTGTGAGTTGTGGCTTGGAAACAGAATTATTTTCTGTTTTTTCCCCATGTTTACGTCCTCACCCTTGGGTGTTTAGGCATTTTGGTCTGCATCTACCATCTGATGTTCTGCAGTTTCTTCTCTGGAACTCTCTGTTTTGCATCAGATAGTGTTTAAATTGGTAACTGATTTCGGGCCATGTTTACCAGTGCCTGGAGTCATGTTTCCGGTTTGTGTACACTTTTTGTTTATGTTGACAAGGGTTACTTCTTATAGTGATTACTTGTCCTCTGCTTAGTTCAGTTCATAGCAAGATACATTAATATTGTCCGTAAGCGTTACATTAATTTTTTGAAATGATTTTAAAATTTTTGTCCACACTTAGGCTTTTTTGGGATCCATTTGGGCTCATTGTTCCCATTGGGAACTTGGGCTCTTCTGAAAATTTTTTCAAAATTTTTTTTTTTTTTGAAATTATTTTCTTTTGAAATGTTATAATGGATTATATTATATTGTGTATGTTTGTTTCAAGGGTTAGTGCGAGTAATATGACTGTGTATATTTTTTCTTGTTGAAAAAATATTGTTCAATTGTAATGCGAGGATATCTTCCTCTAATTCTCAGGTTCATTGTGTTTTTTATAGTCAATGTATTCGCACTAATTCTTGCTCTGTGTGTGTTGATTGGTATGACAATGTTAGAGACGTGTGTCACGGTATTTTGTTAACGGTGAGGGGTCCATTATGGTCCTCTCTCCGCAGGGTCACTCTATATTATCAGTTTCTTTTTCAGAATTCAGAGTGATGTTTCCGTGATGTCTTCAACAAGTGTGTCTCCGTCGTTGCAATATTAGGGCTAGCGGGAAGTGCTGAAGGTATTACGACAATTGCCGGGAGTTCCCTAGTAGGATCGAAGGCATTGATTGCCCGCTAGTTTGCCCGGTGTCGCGACCATTCACCGAATGGCTCAGCACCCGGGTTCATCCGTCGTGGTCCAGGGAAGCAGATTGGGTGATGCGAGCACTATAAAACATTGAATGTGCACACCCTGCAACAACGGATCTGAGGATAGTATGGAGGAAGCCTGTCAGTCCAGTAGCTAGCTCGTCCAGGTCCACCCAGACTGCGAGCGAGAGAGGCCCCTCTCTCACTTACATCAACATCTGCGCCGTGATGTTGTTGTATGTTTGTTCGCTTAGTTGGAGCTTACGTCCACTCCTCCTGCTCGGGACGCTCCGTCGCATGACAGTCCGACGCGGCTGTTATATTGGCTTCCTCATCCTTGTCAACACACACGACAACACCTTGGCTATGTGACCACAGATTTCCAGGGGATGTTCGCATATTATATAAATGCAGGATTGAAATTCCCTGGTGCTCATGCTTCGCCGACCAAGGAATACATGTCGACCAGGCCACTCCATCTGCTAGCCAAGGATACGAGGCCTTTCCAGTTGGGACGTTCGCATATTATATAAATGCAGGAATGAACGTCCCTGGAGCTTCCAGCGGATAATTACGTAGGACCGCGGCTCCACAGGTCTCATAGAGTAACATGAACAAGGTGTTGTTACCGTGATGTCTTCGTAAAGTGTGCTTCCGTCGTCACAGTCAAATGAAGAGTTAGCGGCAAAAGTGCTCATGTCGATACGTCAGTTGCCTGGAGTTCCCTAGTAGGATCGATGGCTTTGGCGTCCGCTAGCTCGCCCGGTGTCGCAACCATTCACCGAATGGCTCAGCACCCGTGTTCATCTGTTGCGGTCCAGGAAAGAGATTTGGGTGATGCGAGCACTATAAAATACAATGTGCACACCCAGTGACGACGGATACGAGGATGGTACGGAGGAAGCCTATTAGTCCGGTTCCTAGCTCGTCCAGGTCCATCCGTGCTGCGAGCGAGAGAGGTCCCTCGCTCGTATTTCAACATCTGGGCCCAGATGTTGTGGTACAAAACGTTCTGCAGTCGGAGCATACGTCCACCGCTCGGGACGCTCCGTTATATAGACAGTCCAGAGAGACTGCTCTTTCCACTTCCTCATCCTCACGGCAGCACACACGACCACACCTTGGCTACGTGACCAGTCATATTCAACCAACATCGCCGACCAGGGATTCTATGGCGACTAGGTCACGCCATCCGGTAGCCAAGGATACGAGGCCTTCATACTCCGGACGTTCGCATATAAGAAATATGCAGGAGTCAACGTCCAAGGAGCTTCCAGCGGCAAAATCCTTTAAGACCGCAGCTCCACAGGCCTCTGTTACAGACATGCTATCGCAGATAGCACAAATTATCGCAGCATCCCAGCATCCAACAGTAACTCTGTCGGATCAAGAATTATCCGAGGAAGCTGGGTTGGTATGTTCCGCTGCAGGTTCAGGCACGGACGACCAAGAATTACATGTGGTCTGACAGGATGGCGAAAGGGATACGGAGGAGTTGTATTTTTCCCTTTCGGAACAACCTAATTGCGGTAGAGTGCATCCGGCATTATCTTCTGACATTGTTCCTCCAGACCAATTTGCTGCGTTGCCGGATAAGAGACTGATAGCGCCACTGGACTCAGAATTCTTATTGGTTGAGGGACATCGCCTCCATCAGTTTCCGACATAGTCCAGAAATGACTCACGGACATTTCAACTATTGAATGACACTATATAACTTGCTACCTAAACGGGCAGGTCAGGTTTCTTATCAGCAAATGCTCTACATCTGGCTTTCATCAATTCAAGGTATTTCGAAATGGCAGGACAGAGCATTCTGAGAATTTCTCTGCGTCTAGACGACCAGGCCAAAGACCTAGTATTGTCTATACCGTCGTCAATGTCAGTTCAAACCATGATGTTGGAAACAACAATATCGTCTAGCAGGGTTAGCTGAGATGCATCATCATACGCTGATGACCTTACCAGAGCGTTATCATTACGTCTCAAAGGAAAAAGAATTCCAGGATGTACAACCTCCTTAAGAGTTCTTTCAAGGGCCTCATGATTAACTCCGCCCTTTTAGTGGGGATATGGAGTTGGTTAGACATGACGTGGCCCTGGCTACATCCACGCGTGTGGATAGTAAGGTGAAAAACTCTTTCAGAGTCGCTCCGGTCTCCGGAGAGTTTCTCTTCGACGGCAAGCTTTCCGCAATCTATGATCAGATAACTAAGAAAGCTTCAGACTCTCTGCTTTTCAAATCCACTTCCATATAGTCGGATTCAGTGGAGAAAAGTAGGACAGGCACTTCTGGGGCGAATACATCCAAGGGAAGTTCTTATAGAGGTTCCTATGCATCCTCTCCATCTTACTCTAGAGACCGTCAGGGTAGCGACTCAAGTAGGGGCCGTAATACTGGCCGAGACATCCAGTCAGACGCCCCTAGGTCGACGGGGCGAGATGCGGGTCATGGAGAACATTGTTTCTCCTTCCGCAAGCCTTGCAGTACCAGGAGGTAATGGTATTAACCTCTATCTTGTACCAGTGAGCAGAAGACTGTCGAGTTTCTCAATCAATTGGGAGTAGATTACGGACTCCCTCGGATTCGAGGCGTGATTTCGGAAGGACTAAATTGTCCGTCAAACGAAAACCTTCGTTAACTCGAAGTCCAAGATGGACGCAGCTTCCATCAAGTCTGCAGGAAAGAGGCTCGCTTCCATCAGAAGTCCAGCCTCTTCTGGAATGATCGTGATAGAAATCGTAGAAATCCAGAAATTTCCAGGTTTCTACAACCATCCTTTTCTGGTTCCCAAACCAGACGGCTCGTTCCGTCCACTCATAAATCTGAGCTGGATAAACAAGCTGATCGTGGCTCCAAGTTTCTATATGGAGACCATCCGATCGGTCAGAGTGAATATTCGGGTGTACGACTATGCTGCATGCATAGATCTCAAGTTGCGTACTTTCACGACATGGTACATCAGGCGTTCAGAAAGTATCTTTGCTTCCTCATCTTAGGAGTCGTGTATCAGCACCGAGCAATGTGCTTCGGTCTGAATCTAGCCCCCTGGGCTTTCACTCGAATAATGAACTCGGTAATGACTCATTTCCGAGCTCATTCGTCTGCGATAACGTCGGCCTACCTGGACGACATTCTGCAGAGGTACGGCAATGAGTTAACGCTTCAGAACGATGTGCAGAATCTACTTCTTTTGCTCCGACGTCTCGGTTTCATAAGTAAACGAGGAGAAGTCGGATCTGGTATCGTCCAAGTCATTCACCCACTGGGGGATGAGCTTCGAGACGCACAACATTCTCGTTCGTCTGCCGTTGACCAGAGCGAAATTAATCAGTTGTTTTGCTCGCTATTGTCTTCACTCAGACAAGGTTTCAGCGAGAGATCTCAGGAGACTGATAGGTTTGTGCGGAGCTGCCGCGATTTTATTCCGATGGGGAGGCTACGCACTTGTCCTCTCCAATTTCTTCTAACCCAGAATTGGAGGGTGAAGTTTCTTTCGCTCGATATGGACATCCTCTTGTCAAATCAAGTGTATAAGAGATTCAGACGTGGGCAGATATTCAGTGGTTAACTCGGGGAGTTCCACTGCAATTGCCGGATCCGAGTTTTACAGTTTTGACGGATGCCAGTCAAACAGGTTGGGACGCAACATTGAGCGTTTGCAATAGACGCTCTATCGATCTCGTGAAACGGAATAATATGATATGCGTATCCTTCCGCGCCATTGATTCAGCAGATATTGCTCAAGTTAAATAATCTCAATGCAAATTCTGTTGGTAGCATCTCTATCTCCACAAAGACCGTGGATTAATCTACTTCGGCGTCTGTTGTGGGACATGCTCTGGAAGCTTCCTCCACATTTCGGTCCATTCTGTGGTCAGATGGATTCAATTAACTATCAGTACTACTTATGATAATATCTTCAATCAGCAGTCTGTGCTTTAGATTTAAGCTCATGAAGTAAGAGTTCTTTCTACATAATGGGCTTACGCTAATAATGTTGCTATTACAGATCTAATGAGGGCTGCATATTGGTCTTAGCCCTCAACTTTCACGAATTTGTATCTGAGAAATATCGAGTCCATTTCTGCAGATCTGCATTGTTTAGGTCCGTTATCTTTGACTCAGAATGTCGTCCACTAAACAGTTACAACTATATGTGTGTAGGCTTTCGGTTCCGGCAGTGACTCTGTCCTGCTGCCATCTTTGCTCTTCAGTATTTGATCCAGGGCAGAGGGGGGCGGGGGGGTGTTCCCTTAGGTCACCTGCTTTATAGTGTAAAGCAAGGGAATACCTCCCTTGGAGTCAGTAATTCCGAGTTGGTACCGGGATGGTTTTAAAGTGTAAAGCTAATGTTTATTCATCCATGTAATATTTTTAAAGTGTTGCTCGGTGTGAAGCATTTGTATATGTTACGTGTTAATCGGGCGTTAATATACAATCCTCGGACACTTTTAAATGAGTATATAGAGTCTCATTTCTCTGGACTTCCTTTATTTATTGGCTTTCCTTTAAAAAATATTAGTATAAAGGGTTATACTGGATGTTAATAGAGATCATTGATGTTATTTTGCTCAATTACAGAATGGTGTTGTGTCTTTCTTTTTTGATGCAAACAAGAAAGATACATGTAAAGCCTATCTCTCCTTTTCTCCTTGTTGTTATATATAATTGAGTCTATTGGATTTTCCTTTAGGTCCTAGGCCCTCCAACCTTTTTACTATTCAGCTAAGTCTGGGCCATTGGTACAGTATAAAAATGTTAAAAAATTTATAATAATTTATATATTTTTTATACTTACCAATGACTCAGACGGGGATGGCCCTCCCATGAGTTGGGAACTCATACCTCCCGCTGAGTACATAATGCTTACCAGGCACTGGTTGTAAGAATGACATTTGGCTCCAATTTGGAGACCTCCTTGACACTGCGCAGTGGAGTAAGTATGGAGGACCATATAGGACATGTAATTTTCAGTTTTAGATGCAGATTTGGGGGATTGGGGGGTAAAATTTGCGTTTGGCCCTAAATATTTTAGAGTTAACACCAGCTAAGTCTGGGTGATTGGTAAGTATAAAAAATACATAAATTACTATAAATTTTTTAATTTTCTGAACTGAGGGTCCGATTTGAACGAAATGGTATTGTTGGGTCATAAGTACTTGACTCATGCAAAAAAAAAAATTTTTTGCATCCCCATGGGAATCCTGGGAGCTAAAAATAGAAATATTTTCAAATGCCTATATTTCCCAAACCACACAGAACAGAGAGCTGTAATTTTGCATGAAGCATCCTTAGGACCAGTAGAATTGAATGGTAAAAAAAATTGCCATCGGTTATGTTAGGGTGTTCTGTAATGGGCATAGAAAAAATGCAAAACTTAAAAAAAAACTTTTCTCCAGAACCAATCACAGTGACGAATGGGAGCAAAATGGAGGCGAGTGGAAAATCGCTCACCTCAAATAAAGTTTGCGAGAGTGAAAACTGTGAGGAGAGTGAATTTGATTGAGTGTTGATTTCAATGTTTAACTTCAACTAACAAGCGTCCTTCGAAACGAATGCATGAATACAACTGAACACGGATGGAAATTTTGCCGGTGAAAATACATGTAACCCACTAAAATTAGTTCTGGATTTTAAATGGCAGATTATTAAAATCTTGGAAAATGGATGCATAAATTCCAAATCGGGCACATTAATTCATATCACTGGTGAATTGCGGCGACAGGTGTCACGTGTATAAAAGAAAACAAGGAACAGGGCAACATTACGCATGTCTTTGATAATAAAAAATATGGAAGTATTAAAACTTTTCTCATATCTCAGAATGGCCACCGTTTTTTTTATCTGAACATGCGTGTTCGTTTTGTGGTGGGAGTAAGCTCTGGGCGAGTTGTCAATGTGCAACTCTCTTACTGTTAGCGTGTCATGTGTGGATGTATAAGCGAACTTCTGTGTGTCATGTTCATAACGATGGAAAGGAAATTGTTTGGAATTGTACTTTAAACGCTTCGAATTGTGAGTGATTCTTAAAAATTTTCTAACATCAAAACTTAATTGAATGTTTCTGTTGACTCAACTCAAAAGGATGAAAACACACCCAAGAATAGAGGCGAGTGATTATTCGCGCGCCTTTGACAATTTTTGCATGAGCGATGGTGTGCGAGAACGATTGCGCGCCTTTCCCAATGCATCTCTGTAAGTACATTCACTGCATATAAAAACATAAAATACTGCAAATTTAAGATGAAATCAAGAAACACAAATGACAGTCACAGTGTGAAACAATGTCTTCCAAGTTTCTTTTTGATCCAGTCAAAATTATCTGTCTACTTGTTATAACTCTTTATATCATTCACAGTGACCTTCATTCACTGCTAAAAGACTAGAAATTCTTGTCACAGCATTTTAAATGTTAACTTTTTGCATGCTGCTGGCAGATATTCCCGGCCAGGACACAAAATCTTGCTGAAAAATGTGGGACTGTGTAATTTATTTTAAACATATCTGATCTCAATCTGTTTCTATTTTTTAGCTCAACTTGACGTCAAGTATAAGCTATTGGGATGGGTTGTGAGTTGTTCGTCCATACATCTGTATGTCCATGCATCCATACATCTGTCTGTCCATCCACAATTCATTTAGCACACCCTACAGGTCACAGCTCTCACCTGATCAGTTCCAAATTTCATATGTGACTTTGTGGCAATGTCTAGATGGGAGCTATCGATTTTTTTCGAAATTTCATTGAAAAATGTGGCCATCTTGGAATTGGATATAAATTTTCCAACAATTCCTTTAGCACACCCTATAGGTTACAGCTCTCACCCGATCAGTCTCAAATTTCATATTTAGCTTTGGGGCAATGTCTAGTCATTACTCTCAATCATGTTTTCAATCCAAAGGGGCCCGAAGCCCAAAAACCTTTAGCACAGTCTACAGGTCATATTTATGAAGCAATTCCATTGTAACTTGGTAGGATGACTCCAGATAATGTCTAAATGAGAACGTCCCATTGTGGTCGCGATCATTCAGCCGTGATGGCTGCCAAAGCCCAAATCCCGAAAACCTTTAGCAAGTCTGCAGGTCGTATTTGTGGAGGGATTTCATTGTGACTTTGTAGGATGACTCTGTATGATATCTAGATGAGAACTTCCCTTTTGGTCGCGACTGGTCAACTGTGATGGTTACAGGGGCCCAAAGCCTGAAAACCTGTAGCACAGTCTACAGGTCGTGTTTATGAAGGGATTTCATTGTAACTTGGTAGGATGACTCCAGATAATGCCTAGATGAGAACGTCTCCTTTTGGTTACGATCATTCAACCATGACGGCTGCCCGAGCCCAAAACCAAAAAAACTTTAGCACAGACTACAGATCGTATTTATGAAGGGATTTCATTATAACTTGGTAGGATGACTCAGTGTAATGTATAGATGAGGATGTCCCCTTTTGGGTGCGATCAGTCAACCGTGATGGCTACACGGGCCCAAAGCCCGAAAACCTTTAGCACTGTCTACAGGCCGTATTTATGAAGGGATTTCATTGTAACTTGATAGGATGACTCATTTTGGAATAATTTCACTGTAACTTGGTATCTTTTGTTGACATACATTAACTGTGAGGGCCACAATCATTAACTGTGAGGGCCTGATTAACCCACCCCTCAATTCTTTAGTACAGTCTACACCTTATATTATTTTTATTGAAAACATAGCATACAGGGAACAGAAATTACATATTCCCAATTA
The DNA here is from genome assembly GCA_031216915.1 of Pictodentalium vernedei. Classification (NCBI taxonomy): domain Eukaryota; kingdom Metazoa; phylum Mollusca; class Scaphopoda; order Dentaliida; family Dentaliidae; genus Pictodentalium; species Pictodentalium vernedei. The sequence goes on along the minus strand of CM062296.1, from coordinate 598,374,949 downwards.
TCGCAATTCTTGTCTTATTTCATAATCCTTTCATAAACATTGAACATTATCCTTTTCATCAAACACAACACACAGACAAGTTAAGCTACACTGTCATTGACACTTTCATTGGTCACTATGTTAGGTAAAAGGTTAGTATATTTCACCCCTGTCAATTGAATTTGCTTTTTGGCCAATGATTTCTTGAGTTAAATTTAGATATATTTTTCATCAAATCTAGTCATGGTGCTTCAGAGCAGCCTTGGCTAGATTTTATGAAAAACTGAAGCAGCCATGGCTAGATTTTATGAAAAATATTTTGAAAATACCCAGTGGGTAAAGAGTTAAAGCCCTTTGTTTGTCTTTTGGGAAGACAAATGAAAATAGCATGTATTTGTATTTCTTTCGACTCAGTCATGATCCATTCAAAATAACTGTCCACTTCTGTAATAATAGTACTGTATCATTCTTAAGGTATCTTTAATTAAGCCCCTTGGATAATGAGAAGTGGAGCAGTGCTTGTTCACTGTGGTAATCTAGTTCTGCTTTACTGATAAAATAAGACCTGGTAACTAATGCCTAAAGTAGAATGCCTCTAAATTGAGCAACACGGGAATAAACAGTTGGCTAAACTTGACTCGCACCTATGTTGTGGTCATCATATGGCCATTGATGCTGACTGTGGACTTAAACACCATTAAATAAATAAATAACTGGTTGAAGATAAGTTGTTGTCTGATATCAAACTTTTAAAAGTCTTTGAAATCTCAACTCTTGAAAAACTTTACAATCTCAGAACTGCATTACATTCAAAGTGCCATAGCAGTGGTATCTTGTCAAGTCTTGCCTGCCACTCTTGGCAGCCAAAAGGCCCAAAACTTGACTAGAAACTAATGAAAGGTCCAGTTTCAACTTTTAGTCATGGAGCACCATATATTGCATAAAAATATCTATTCTTTGTTTGTTTATTGTGGTATTGCAGCACTTTCAACAGCCAGGGTCAGATTGTGTAATACAGTTTTATGGGTTGAGGAAGCCACAGGCCTCGAAATAAGTTGCGAATGGTTCTTTAGATTACGCAGAGGTTGATGATTCAAATATGCGTAACCTGCCAACTGTTTGCGATCGTTTTCAACAGTAAACAGGATCCTTCATGGATAATAACAACTCTCAAATGTAGAGAATTTTTTACTCAGAAACGACCCAGGGACTCGTTTTCGATGGAAATCCGATTCCTGTAATTTCCTGTAAAACAAAAGTACAATAATCCAAGTGGATTTCCGTCCATGCTTAAGGTGGAATCTATATTTTTGGCACTTTTGTATCAGATATTTAATGCCCATAATAAATCTAAAAACCAGATGAGGATAATCAATTTACCGTATGTGCAAATTAAACCTGACTAAGTACAAAGTATCTGTATCTGGACTTATCAACTTATGTTATAAGGGGTGGGGGTGGGGGGAGGCATGCAGTCACTGACTCAATCATTCAATGTCATTGTTTTTAGCTCATCTTGACAAAGTCAAGCTGAGCTAATCTAATCGCTTCCCGTCCGCCGTCCGTCATCCGTCGTCTGTCATCCGTCGTCCGTCAACACCATGTTTTGGTCTTCTTCTCCAAAGCCACTGGGCCAATTCAAGTGAAAGTTTGTGTGAGTGATGGTCCCAAAGGGGCATTTCATTTTTGTTCAACTCAGTATGCCCGGCCCCATAGGGAGGGAGTGGGGGAAAATGCTCCAAAATATTTTAAAAATCTTCTTCTCAAGAACCAGTGTGTGCAATGACTTGATATTTGCTATGGAGCTTCCATATGAGGTGTAGAATCAAGTTTGTTCAAACAAAGTTCGTAAAATAATATTTGGCTTTGTAATAGGAGGGGTAAGATTTTTGGCCCCGCCCAAAATTTCTATTTTCTGAACCGATGGTCCGGTATGAACTAAATTTGGTTTGTGGTAGTATTGGGTCATAAGTACTTGACCCATGCAAAAAAAAAATTCCTGCATCCCCATGGGAACCCTGGGAGCTAAAAATAGAAATATTTTCAAACGCCCATATTTCCCAAACCCCACGGAACAGAGAGCTTTTATTTGGTATGAAGTATCCTTATGACCAGTAGAATTGAATGGTAAAAAAAAATTGCCATCGGTTCTGTTAGGGTGTTCTGTAATGGGCATCGAAAAAATGCTGAGTCAGCATATTTGCAAAAATTTTTAAAAATCTTTTCTCCAGAACCAATCATCAGAATCTTTTGATATTTGGTATACAGCATTCATAGGGGGGTCAGATAAAAGTTTGTTGAAATAAAGCTCATTGGTTCATATTTGGGCTCTCTACAGGAGCCCGAAGTTTTAACATAGGGTAATATGGGGAATATTCTTTAAAAATGTTTTTCTTCAGAACCACCAGTCAGAATCTTTTAATATTTGGTATACATCATTGTTATGAGGGTCAGATTCTAGATTGTTCAAACCAAGTCCCTAGGTTAATATTTGAGCTTCCTACAGAAGCCCAAATTTTATCTTTGTTCAATATGGAGGGTAATTTAAAAAAATCTTCTTCTTCAGATCCATCAGTCAGAATGCTTTGATATTTGGTATGCAACATCTCTATGGGGGTCAGATTCAAGTTTGTTCAAATCAAATGCCTAGGTATATATTTGGGCTCACTATGGTAGCCCAAATTTTTACTTAGTGCAATATGAGAAAATTTCTTTAAAAATCTTCTTCTTTAGATCCACCAGTCGGAATGCTTTTATATTTGGTATACAACATCTCTAGGGGGGTCAAATTCCAGGTTGTTCAATTCGAGTGCCTAGGTTAATATTTGGGCTCCATATGGGAACACGAAATTTAACTTAGTACAATATGAGGGAATTTCTTCAAAAATCTTCTTCTTCAGATTCACTTGTCAGAATGCTTTCACATTTGGTATACAACATCTCTAGTAGGGCTGGGCGGTTTATCGGTTTTTCGGTTCGGTTCGGTTATTTTTTTTAAACCGAAACCGAACCGCCGCCTTAACAAAAAACCGAGACTTTCGGTTTCAACAAATTTCCCAGAATTGGTTACGTTTATGACCACTCAATCACTTGCTTTCCGCACGCCAAAGGCTTAAATGTCAGGCAAAGGTAAATGCTGTGCCATTTATGCTTACTTCGAGAGGACTGACAACAAATCCCCCCACCCTCCCCCCACAAATAGTGGTAACAAATTTCTTGTATCTTAAACAATATCTACAGAACCACCAGCAGATGGAATATGAAAAATTAAAAAGTCGTACGCAAAAATCCACACATGCAATTCAAGAATTGTTAAGTAAATTTACTGAACCGGGCATATTCTACCAAAGAGGTATTGCAAGTTACCTGACAATATGTGGTGTAAAAGTATTATAAATTACCTTTGACCCAAAATCATCTGCGTACAGCACGTTGTAAATTAGATTGGTGGTAAACATAAAATTTATTGAGTTTTAAAACCTCAAAGTTCACATGGGAAAAATGACGAGTAAATTATGTTAATTAACCGACCACTGGCACGTTCTCTGAAGTCACATGCTCAGAGATAACGCTGCGCATTGGCAGTTATGTTTTTTTGTCAACAATAAAATGGTTAAATTAAAATAGAACACATCCTATTAAATGGATGGCAGGTAACTATTGAAAGTTTTTTTTAAAACTTATTGGGAATTGTTTGTATACTATTTGAACTTACTTTAAGGAATCGCGCAGTACTGCAGGTCTGTCAGGTACACACGCTGCATTCCCAATACGAAGATGTTATAATCAACACGTGTCATGACCATGTGTATTTTGTAAACACAACAAATCCCAAGATGCAATATTGCAAACTTTCTTTCAACCCTCATTATGCAGCAGTCTCCCCTCCCTTCAAAAACATCAATCGCCTGTCTTGAATAAGATGAAATCAACGCAGGGATAAGCCAAGAGGGCAAAGTAAAGTTGGTAATATCTTCGCCTTGGCACCGCCCATTTCGCCCAATTTCTATGGGCAGAATCAAAGTAAAAAACGAACATCTACAGTCGAAATTAGGAGAGATATTGTGAAAGCATTGGAGTGAGTTACCAATAAAAGTGATTCGTATATCACGACTTACTTCAACAATAGTTATCAAAATCAGAAAAAATATGATTTGTGTTCCTCTTATTCCACTGTCATTTGAAGCAGAAACCATCAAGAAACACGGGGCATGTCTATTTTCAAGCGATGTGATAATTACCGAAATACGCACAACAATTGCACATTATCCACCAAAACCAGGGTGAGAGCATTGCGACTTCATAAAAAATAAGGAAATGTTGATTTTTGCTAAAATGTAGCTTTTCTTGTGAATTTCTGCATCTTGTCTTGACAAGGTCCCAAATCTCACTGACAGAACAAGGCAGCTCCCACCAGTGGTGGAGCCATGGTTTGAAATCCTGTGGACCATGATGGTGGAGATTTTTTTTTTTGGGGGGGGGGGGGGGGGGGAGGGGAATCTCAGGACTGAGGGTACTGTACTTGTACTGAGGGCAGGAAATCAAAAATATTTTTTTCAAATTTGGGGATGGGAGAAGCAAGTGGGATTTTGAGTGGAGGGTGAGGGGGGGAGGGGGGCTGGTCTTCCTAGAAACCTCATGGCTCCACCGCTGCACCACTGTTGCCCACTACAGCAGCCCAACACAATATGTCCATTTGCTGAGAAGAGTGGTGAACACTGATTAACCCGAATGACTCAACTCGCTATATCAGCCTCATGTCTTGGATGACAAATACAGACAGATTTTATGTGTACATTACCCTCTAAAATGTAGATTTCTACAATATATTATGAAAAACCGAAAACCGAACCGAAAACCGAGTTTTTGTACAAAACCGAAACCGAAACCGAACCGAAAGGCAAATTTCAAAACCGCCCAGCCCTAATCTCTAGGGGGGTCAGATTCAAGTTTGTTCAAATCGGATCCATAGGTCAATATTTGGGCTCGCTATGGTAGCCCAAATTTGAACTTAGTGAAATTCGAAGAAATTTCTTTACAATTTCTCTTCTTCAGATCCAACAGTCAGAATGCTTTCATATTCGGTACACAACATCTCTAGGGAAGTCAGATTTAACTGTGTTCAAATCAAGAGCCTGGGTTAATATTTGGGCTCTCTATGGGAGCCGGAATTGGCCATTTTGCTGAAGAATTAAAAATTTTGTATTCAGTACCCTCTAGAGGTACTAAGATTAATCCACATAGGTTGTATCAAGGGGCTTCATAGGGGAGCTCTGCATTTTACTTGTGATCAACTGAAGAAAAGGCATGATGCCCAGATTATTTTTGTCACTCCTGAGGGACTCAAGGATTGACAGTGTAGCCTATGGAGATGGCTTGCTTAATGTAGACTCATTCTTGGACTCTGTTTAACTTGTGTTCTGTACAAGATGAGCGCTTCAGGCCCCGTGGGGCCTCTTGTTTCATACTGTAACCCATCTACAAACAATTTTGCAGTACACATGCACAGTTGTTGTATTTATGTTCGATTTTCCTGACCGTGAGCACATTCAGAAAAATCCAACATAAATACAGCAACTGTGCATGTGTAAGTGCAAACTTTGATCTGAAACTTGAAGTTTCAGTCACAAATGAGTGATTGATTTGGGGGAATAAGTAAATCGAGGTAAGTAAACTTACTGTCTTATTAGTGTGTCAGTGATGCGAACCCATAAAAAAGATTGCATGTTGAACTGCATTATAATGCCTTAGTCAATGTTAAACCCATGAAATTTGCTACAGCAAACTGTCACAGAAGGGGAAATTTCTGAATTGGGAGGGCTGCATCAGCCATGATTTTAGGTGCCTGTGATGAAGAAATGTGCACAGCAGGGTATTTCGGATGAAAATAAAACAAAATGGATTGGATAACAATAAACTGAAAATGAATTAACCTTGGTCTAAGACTGCAAATCAATTTAATAGTCTTAGCATACCAATAAAAGCTATAGTTAGAAATGGGTTACCCCACAGGTTACAATCAGTCAGTAAACAGGTTACGACTGTTAAATTAGCATAACCTGTAAACAAGTTTCGAAAAAAATCGTTATTTCAAGGCCTGAATCCAGAGAGAACCACTGGGCAGCAACAAGCAACTATCAGACTGTCCAATTTACCAACCCTCCATAAGAAGAGTCAGCAGTTGTTTCAGGCAAATGCTTGGTTGATGTACACAGCCACTGACGTACACAGCGCCACCATCCCTCCTCATCGGCAAATGGGATTAATTGTCTTTCCCAAGGCCACGACATAGTTACTGCTGGTCAGAATTGAACCATTGACCTTTCGATTTAAAGTCCAATGATGACAGACCACAGGAAATCCTGCTTCTGTTGATAAAATGTTATTTATACCATGATTACCTGTTCTATATATAAAAAGCATATGAAATTTCAGCTTTACACACCAACTGTGGTGAGCACGTGTGTCTGTGGTGAATATGTCAGCAGTGGGATTTCAGTAGGTAAAATTTACACCTACAGTGGAACTACATCCAAGTTCACCTTTTGTGACCTCGACCTGAATGCAAACTTGTCTAAATTTATCGCTTGTCGCCTTGCAAAGAATGAAATGAAAGGGGCAATTATTTATTACATTTTTAAATGAGTTTACCTAAAAAAATATAAAAAATTAACAACCATGCATAGTGTCATGTTAATAAAGCATCCGTAACTGGAAATTATATGTTATGATGCTTTTAAAATGAAAAAGGCCCCGTGATTTGCGTGTTTCTTCTTCCATTTTGTTTTGGGGATAAAATTGACAGCGGAAGTAGCGCCCACTGGTGCTCATGTAAACAAAAACAGATTCGCACGTGTGTATGGGTATTGTTTAGAATTTAATATTGAATATTGTATTATTTAACATTTAAACTCTTAATAATCTGACGATGGGTATTAATAAAATATACCCAAAGCAGCTTCGTGTACCAAATGTTCACCTCTTGTGGTGAAATGGTGTTAACCGCTCACCAAAGGTTCGTGGTTAACACCTCTTCACCACTCAGGCTACTGTGGATATATTCTATATGTAATACACACTCTTGGGCATAGGAAGAGGAATAGTGTTTCTTTAATGGTGGAAAATGCCTAAAGTTAAAAATCTGTTTTTCAGGCCCTTCTGCATGCTATGTTTGGCTGCCGCATGCTCTCTTTTTTTTATAACCAATACAAACTTCAAAAATAAAAATTAAACAGTTTATGTCTGATATTTTACCCAAGTTAAAATTGATAAATTTGCATCTTGAGTGCAACAAGGCATTGCAATTCTTTAGCATTGCTACGCCTTCTTTCACTCAAGGGACGAAATACACCACCACCCATGCTGTTTTGTAGATTATGAGGCCTAAAACATAAAACAAACCAAGAACATGAACTTTTGATGGCAAAAAAATAATTACAAAAATAAAAAATAAAATAAAAAAAAGCCTGCCCACATGCAATTTTACATGGTCTGAGAAACAGAAAATTCACTTTGTGGGGCCTTACTGGTATAATAAGATCCTGCATCAAATGACTGGTATGAGAGTCCTATAAAGTGAGCTATGTCATTGTAATTCATCGGCTAAACTTGGCCTTATACTTAATGTAACTTACAGGCAAGCAGATTTTAGAAATTGACCAAACCTGAAAATAGGTTTCTTGAATTTGTTATCTGGGATCTCCACATTACCTGTTTTGAGAATTTTCAGGGGAACTTATTTTCAGTTTGTTTTTCCAGTTCACTCATTCTTTCAATTTAGGGTCCACAGAGTTGAGATAGTGCTACTGTAGTCATTACTCTTTGTGTGTTGACTGTTGTGTATCGACCATTGGCAACATGTTATGCTCTTTATATGGTGAAGATTTCAGTGAAATCCTTAACCCAGTTTTGAGAAATGTATCAAAATGGCTGATTTTGGCTACATTTCAGCCGGTTTGAGCAGAAAACAAAAAACTTCAGAAATGGCATGACCCAGATGAGAAAGTTCGCATTGAGGCCTATATATGTGCCAAATTTCAGCAAAATCGTACAAGCCATTTTCCTAGAATCACAAAGAGAAAAATCATTGCAAAAAAAAAAAAAAAAAAATTGGAATAGCTCAAGATCCACCTATTAGAAATATGTGAATCTAAAAAGAAAAATAAGAAGAACTCAAGATTCTCCTATTGGAAATAGGTGAATCTCAAAAAAAATATTTTTTTTAAATAATAGAGATTCACCTGTTAGGAAAAGGTGAATCCAATAAAAATAAATAATCTGACATCGACAACAACAAATAATTACATAGTTGTGTTAACTGGATTAAATTCTGAATGTGACCTAGCTCAAATCCTTCTTTTAACCCTTTACCTAACACGAAAAGCAGATGACACTTGCAAATAAAATTCTTGAATAACTCATTTTTAGCTCAACTTGACAAAGTCAAGCTGAGCTATTGCCATCACTTCTCGTCCGTCGGCGTACGTATGTACGTACGTACGTTAGTATGTTAGTACGTTAGTACGTACGTCCACAATTTCCTTTGGCACACCTCACAGGTCGCATTTATGATCAGATTACTTTGAAACTTGGCATGTTTGTTTGTGGTGACCTCTAGATGGGAGCTATCGATTTTCTTCAATTTCCGTCAAAAAATGTTGCCGTGGCCAACGTTCTTAGAACTTAGTTTAGTCAAAACACAATATTTGCCTTTGGCACACCCTACAGGGCACACTTATAATTGGATTGCTTTGAAATCTGGCATGCTTGTTTGGGGTGACCTCTAGATGGGAGCTATCGATTTTCTTTAATTTCTGGCAAAAATGTTGCCACGGCCAACGTTCGTAGAACTTAGTTTAGTCAGACCTCAATATTTCCCTTTGGCACACCCTACAGGGCACATTTATGATCAGATTGCTTTGAAACCTGGTATGCTTGTTTGGGGAGACCTCTAGATGGGTGCTATCGATTTTCTTCTATTTCTGTTAAAAAATGTTGCCGCGGCCAACGTTCTTAGAATTTAGTTTAGTCAGAAGACTCAATATTTCCCTTTGGCACACCCTACAAGGTACATTTATGATCGGATTGCTTTGAAACCTGGCATGCTTGTTTGGGGTGACCTCTAGACGGGAGCTATCGAATTTCTTCAATTTCCGTCAAAAAATGTTGCCGCGGCCAACGTTCTTAGAACTTACTTTAGTCAAACCACAATATTTCCCTTTGGCACACCCTACAGGGCACATTTATGACTTGATTGCTTTGAAAACTGGTATGCTTATTTAGGGTGACCTCTAGATGGGAGCTTTCGATTTTCTGCAATTTCCGGCAAAAAATGTTGCCACGACCAACGTTCGTAGAACTTAGTTTAGTCAGACCTCAATATTTTCCTTTGGCACACCCTACAGGGCCCATTTATGATCAGATTGCTTTGACACCTGGTATGCTTGTTTGGGGAGACCTCTAGATGGGAGCTATCGATTTTCTGCAATTTCTGTCAAAAAATGTTGCCACGGCCAACGTTTTTAGAACTCAGTTTAGTCAGACCACAATATTTCCCTTTGGCACACCCAACAGGGCACATTTATGATTTGATTGCTTTGAAACCTGGTATGCTTGTTTGGGGAGACCTCTAGATGGGAGCTATCGATTTTCTTCAATTTCCGTCAAAAAATGTTGCCGCGGCCAACGTTCTTAGAACTTAGTTTAGTCAGAAGACTCAATATTTCCCTTTGGCACACCCTACAGGGCACATTTATGATCGGATTGCTTTGAAACCTTTCATGCTTGTTTGGGGTGACCTCTAGATGGGAGCTATCGATTTTCTTCAATTTCCATCAAAAAATGTTGCCGCAGCCAACATTCTTAGAACTTAGTTTAGTCAGACCACAAAATGTCTCTTTGGCTCACCCTACAGGGCACATTTACGATTAGATTGCTTTGAAACCTGGTATGCTTATTTATGGTGACCTCTAGATGGGAGCTATCAATTTTCTTCCATTTCCGTCAAAAAATGTTGCCACGGCCAACGTTCTTAGAATTTAGTCTAGTCAGACCACAATATTTCCCTTTTATACACACTACAGGGCACATTTATAATCGGATTGCTTTGAAACCTGGCATGCTTGTTTGGGGAGGCCTTAGATGGGAGCTATCGATTTTCTTCGGTTTCTGTCAAAAAATGTTGCCACTGGCAAAAAAAATGACATTGGTAACAACAATATGCCATTTCATTTATAACTTACCAAGTTCAAGTTTGTCAAGTTGAGCTACAGTGTCATTGACACTTTCATTTTCATTTTTTTGCGTCAAAAACATTGTTTATGACCTCACATTGGAACGAGCTCAGCAAGCTCGTTCCAATGATGGGTCATAAGCTATGTTTTTGATGCAAAAAATGAAAAAATAATGAAAATTGGATAGTAATTTTTGTGAATATCACTGGCCGGCTTTGGCCGTTATGTTGGGTAAAGGGTTAAAGAACTTTAACATGTATATAATGTAGTTTTTTTTAGCTCGTCTGACTTTCAGTCAGGGGAGCTATAGTGATCACTCACCATCTGTCGTCCATGAATATGGTGTTTGCGTCTTCTCCTCCCAAACCGCTGAACCAATTTAATTGATATTTGAGATAATAGTTTGTTATGGCATCGCATTTTGATTTTGTTCAAATCAAGTTGCCTCGCCCCTCGGTAGGGCCACGCCCAAAAAGTATGCTTAAATCTTAAAAAATCTTCTCATGAACCAGCAGTAGCAGAGACTTGATATCTGGTGTGCAGCTTCCTTTTGAGGTGTAGACTCAGATTTGTTCAAGAGAAGTTTGAGGAGCTATATTTTTTGCCTTCGTTATGGGAGGGGCAAGAATTTTCGCCCCGCTCAAAATTTCTATTTTCCAAACCGAGATGCAGATTTGAACCAAATTTGATATGAGGGCTTATTGGGTCATCAGTACTTAATTTTTGCAAAACAAATTTTTCCCGTTGCCCCATGGGAACCACAGGGGCTAAAAATATAAAAAAATTAAAACGCCCATATCTCCAAAACTACATGGCACTGAGAACTCTTATTTGGTGTGAAGCTTCCTTAGAACCAACAGAATGGAATGGTCAAAAAAAATTGCTATCGGTTTTATCATGGGTACTTTTTTAGGACTTTGAAAAAGTGCTGAGTCAGTATTTTTAGCTCAACTTGACAAAGTCAAGCTGAGCTATTGCCATCACTTCTCGTCCGTCGGCGTACGTACGTATGTATGTACGTACGTTAGTATGTTAGTACGTTAGTACGTACGTCCACAATTTCCTTTGGCACACCTCACAGGTCGCATTTATGATCCGATTACTTTGAAACTTGGCATGCTTGTTTGGGGTGACCTCTAGATGGGAGCTATCGATTTTCTTCAATTTCCGTCAAAAAATGTTGCCGCGGCCAACGTTCTTAGAACTTAGTTTAGTCAAACCACAATATTTCCCTTTGGCACACCCTACAGGGCACATTTATGATTTGATTGCTTTGAAACCTGGTATGCTTATTTAGGGTGACCTCTAGATGGGAGCTATCGATTTTCTTCAATTTCCGGCAAAAAATGTTGCCACGGCCAACGTTCGTAGAACTCAGTTTAGTCAGACCTCAATATTTCCCTTTGGCACACCCTACAGGGCACATTTTTGATCAGATTGCTTTGAAACCTGGTATGCTTGTTTGGAGAGACCTCTAGATGGGTGCTATCGATTTTCTTCAATTTCTGTCAAAAAATGTTGCCGCGGCCAACGTTCTTAGAACTTAGTTTAGTCAGAAGACTCAATATTTCCCTTTGGCACACCCTACAGGGTACATTTATGATCGTATTGCTTTGAAACCTGGCATGCTTGTTTGGGGTGACCTCTAGATGGGAGCTATCGATTTTCTTCAATTTCCGTCAAAAAATGTTGCCGCGGCCAACGTTCTTAGAACTTAGTTTAGTCAAACCACAATATTTCCCTTTGGCACACCCTACAGGGCACATTTATGATTTGATTGCTTTGAAACCTGGTATGCTTATTTAGGGTGACCTCTAGATGGGAGCTATCGATTTTCTTCAATTTCCGGCAAACAATGTTGCCACGGCCAACGTTCGTAGAACTTAGTTTAGTCAGACCTCAATATTTCCCTTTGGCACACCCTACAGGGCACATTTATGATTTGATTGCTTTGAAACCTAGTATGCTTGTTTGGGGAGGCCTCTAGATGGGAGCTATTGATTTTCTTCAATTTCCGTCAAAAAAGGTTGCGGCGGCCAACGTTCTTAGAACTTAGTTTAGTCAGAAGACTCAATATTTTCCTTTGGCACACCCTACAGGGCACATTTATGATCGGATTGCTTTGAAACCTTTCATGCTTGTTTGGGGTGACCTCTAGATGGGAGCTATCGGATTTCTTCAATTTTCATCAAAAAATGTTGCCGCAGCCAACATTCTTAGAACTTAGTTTAGTCAGACCACAATATTTCCCTTTGGCTCACCCTACAGGGCACATTTATGATTAGATTGCTTTGAATCCTGGTATGCTTATTTACGGTGACCTCTAAATGGGAGCTATCGATTTTCTTCCATTTCCGTCAAAAAATGTTGCCACGGCCAACGTTCTTAGAATTTAGTCTAGTCAGACCACAATATTTCCCTTTTATACACCCTACAGGGCACATTTATGATCAGATTGCTTTGAAACCTGGCATGCTTGTTTGGGGAGGCTTCTAGATGGGAGCTATCGATTTTCTTCGGTTTCTGTCAAAAAATGTTGCCACTGGCAAAAAAAATGACATTGGTACCAATGATCTTCAATTTTGCCATTTCATTTATAACTTACCAAGTTCAAGTTTGTCAAGTTGAGCTACAGTGTCATTGACACTTTCATTTAACAGTGTGGGTAATGGAAAAAATATTTAAGACTACTTTTCTTCCAAACCTCTGCTCCAAAAGCTTTCAAATTTCACATATAACATCTTTGGGAGATTGTTTCACAAGTTTATTGAAATCAAATCCCTGAGTCCATATTTAGGGAGCCCAAATGTTTAAATTAGTGCAGTATGAGGAATATTCTTTAAATATCTTCTTCTTCAGATCTACGAATCAGAATCTTTTGATATTTGGTGTGCAGCATGCTTAGGGGGTGAGATTCAAGTTTGTTCAAGCCAGGTCCCTATGTTCATATTTGGGCTCACTGTGGGAGCTCGAATTGTAACTTAGTTCAAAATGAGGAATTTTCTTGAAAAATCTTCTTCTTCAAATCCAGCAGTCGGAATGTTTTGATATTTGGTATGAAGCATCCTTAGGGGGGTGAGATTGAAGTTTGTTGAAGCCAAGTCCCTGGGTTCATATTTGGGCTCCCTGTGGGAGCCACAATTATAACTTAGTTCAATATAAGGAATATTCTTCAAAAATCTTCTTCTTCTTCACATCCACCAGTCGGAATGTTTTGATATTTGGTATGCAGCATCCTTAGGGGGTTGAGATTCAAGTTTGTTCAAGCCAAGTCCCTGGGGTGATATTTGGGCTCCCTGTGGGAGCCCGAATTATAACTTAGTTCACTATAAGGAATATTCTTCAAAAATCTTCTACTTCACATCCACCAGTCAGAATCTTTTGATGTTTGGTATACTGTATCCCACTGGAGGTGAGATTCAAGTTTGTTCAAGTCATGTTCCTGGGTTCATATTTGGGCTCCCTGTGGGAGCCCGAATTATTACTTAGTTCAATATGAGGAATATTCTTTAAAAATCTTCTTTTTTTTTAGATCCACTGGTCAGAATCTTTGGATATTTGATATAAGCTTTTCTTAGGAGGAGCAGATGCAACTTGTTGAAATCAATTCCCTGTGTTGATATTTATGCTTCCATGTCTGGTGATCGTCCTCAGGCCCCCTTGGGCCTCTTGTTTTTTAATCCAATTTGAGTTCCTGGGTTCATATTTACAATTGTTATGGTGATTTGAAATCCTGGACCTGAATATTCAGTGGTATTCCATGAGGTGAGCACTTTAGGCTCCCTGGGACCTCTTGTTTAGTTAGGTTATATCTTTGGGATATAATATGCATTTCAAGTTCAATAGCCCATGGATTTCAGTGATATTTTAATAGAGTTATGTCCCCGTTTTTGCTGTCCACCCATTCATCAAGACTACCTGAGAATGATAGCATTTTCAGATATGATTGGAATTCTCACAAAATTTGGTAGGCATGTTTCAGATGAAAATATCATGCTCATATTCCGTTTCTAATACATTTCATTGATATTTGTCAGAGTTATTTCCCTTCTATGGAAATAATGTACATAAATATTGTTAGCCCAATAATTCTATCATGTTCAAATTCTTCCAATATTTTGCCCTTTACCCATCCCGAACAGCTGACAACACTTTTAAATAAATTTCTGGAATAACAAAAAATGTCCATTATGACCCTTGTTGGAATGAGCTCGTTCCACTGAGGGTCACAAACTCAAAAAAATAATAAAATTTGAATGACAAATTTTGTGAATAAAAATGCTAGCTAAGGCCCTAAAAAATTAAAAATCTGTTTTTAAATTTATTCATCAACTGATTGCATTTGTTAGACCTAAAAAGTTTTCCAAAAAATCTGTTTCTCAGGCCCTCCCACATTGTTGTCCTTTTGGCTGCTGCATGCTCTCTTTTTATAACCAATCCAAACTTAAAAAAATAAAAATTAAATGGCTTATGTCTGCTATTTTACCCAAGTTAATAAAATTGATAAATTTGTCCTTTGAGTGCAACAAGTCTTTGCAATGCTTTAGCATTGCAAAACCTTCTTGCACTCAAAGGACAAACTACACCACCACCTATGCTATTCTTTTGATTATGAGGTCTAAAACATAAAACAAACCGAGAATATGAACTTTTGATGACAAAGAAATATTTACAAATATAAAAAAAACACCCACCCACTTGCAATTTTATAAAAATGGCCTGAGAAACAGAAAATCTACTTTGTGGTGGCCTAATTAAAGTGTTTACTGATTTGGGAAATAAATTTATAGACTGATGAGGCCAAATACCAAATCAAAATGTGCATATTATTATGGGTTGAGTGCATTATTGTAAGTATGAAATTTTGTTTTGTTCCTCTAGATTTTATCCAATTTCCATATTACTTTTGTCAATTTATTTTTTCTTGAACAGTCTGAAGGAGGCCACATCAAAGCAACTGCAGAGGAAATGTGGGTCCAGTTCAAGAGTAATATGGTGCCAGAGATCACTAAAGTTGTCAAATTTTGCAAGAAAATTCCAGGTACAAATAATGTTTAATCTGATTTTGTGTTCGTTCTATGTGTGCCAAAAGTCACTAAGATGGTGACTGCCATGATATTTTTAGATCACCTGACTGAAAGTCAAAATGAACTATTGCGATCACTCACCATCCGACGTCTGTCGTTCGTGAACATGGTGTTTGGAACTTCACCTCCAAAACCTCTAAACCAATTTCAGTTAAATTTGAGGTGATTGCTTGTTCTGACATCCCATTTTGTTTTTGTTCAAATCAACTCGCCCTGCCCCATAGGGAGGGGGTGGGAGAAAATGCTCCAAAATTTAAAAAAATCTCCTTATAAACCAGTGGATACAATGACTTGATATTTGGTAAGGAGCTTCCTATTGAAGTGTAGAATTAAATTTGTTCAAACGAAGTTCATGGAACAATATTTGCCTTTGTAATGGGAGTGGCAAGAGTTTTGGCCCAGCCCAAAATTTATATTTTCTGTACTGATGAGCCGATTTGAACCAAATTTGTTATGTGGTATAATTGAGTCATAAGTACTTGATTCATACAAAAACAAATTTCCATGGACCTGTGGGAACCTCAGGAGCTAAAAGTAGAAATATTTTCAAATGCCCATATTTCCCAAACCACACAGAACAAAGAACTGTTATTTGGTATGAAGCATTCTTAGGACTAGTAGAATGAAATGGGGAAAAAAATTGTCATCAGTTATGTCGGGGTGTTCTGAGGGGATGGGGAAGGAGGGCGACCAAAAAATCCCGAGTCCACTTATTTACAAAAATTTAAAAAAATTTCTTCCCCAGAACCACTGATCATCATCTTTTGATGTATGGTATTCAGCATCGATAAGGGAAACAGATACAAGTTTGTTGAAATTAAACCCCTCGGTTCATATTTTGGCTCAACACAGGAGCCCACATTTTAACTTACTGCAATATGGGGAATAATCTTTAAAAATCTTCTTCAGAACCACCAGTCTTTTAATATTTGGTATACATCATTCTTAAGAGGGGCATATTCCAGTTTGTTCAAGGCAAGTTCCTCAGTTAATATTTGGGCAGAAGGGGGGGGGGGGGGGGGGATCATTTTAACTTAGTGCATTGTGTGGAATAATCTTTAAAAATCTTCTTCAGATCCACCATCATGTTAAATCTAATTTTGTTGAAAAGTAAGAATCGGGGTTAATATTTGGGCACCCAATTGGAGCCTGAATTTTAACTTGGTCAAAGTGAGGAATAATATTTAAAACTCTTCTTCTCTAGAAACACCAATCAGAATCTTTTGATATATGGTATACAGAATCCTTACAGGGGTTGTATTCAACTTTGTGGATATTAGGCCCATTGGTAAAAAATTGTGTTCTCTTTGGGAGCCTGAATTTGAACTCAGTGCAGTTTGGGAAATAATCTTTTAAAATCTTCTTCAGATCTACCTCCCAGGAACTTTTGATATTTGGTATACAGCATTCTTAGAGAGGTCAGATATAAGTTTGTTCAAACCAAGTCTCTGGGTTAATTCTCTGGGTTAATATTTGCAGTCTATATTGCAGCCCGAATTTTAACTGAGTCCAATATGAGGAACACTCTTCTTGTCCAGAACCAATGGTCAGAATCTTTTGATATGTGGTATACAGAATCCTTGCAGGGGTCAGTATCAAGTTTGTTCATAGCAAGTCCATCGTTTAATTATTTATTTATTGGTGTTTAAGGTCACATACTTATGCACAATGGCTAATCATGACCATGACAGTTTTATGGATGGAGGAAGCCGGAGTACCCAGAGCAACGACCAGCAGCTGCCAGCTCCCCAACATTGTAACTCCACACTGCAGCACAGGCAGGGCTAGATTGGTTGAAGACATGTGCACCATCTACGTGCAGTACGCCTTAGTCGTCATCGTGCCCCCATGTGGACAATCAGGGTTAAGTGCCTTGCCCAAGGACACAACGTGGGAGTCTGAATCGATCGCTCAGACGGTCACCCATCCGAGAACTAACCGGGCTCGACCTTGTTTAACTTCGATGATCTGACAAGAACCAGTTAGTGCAACACCCCCCCCCCTCCCCCACTCTCACAGGTTAATTGTGCTCTATATGGGCACCCAAATTTTAACTTACTGCAGTATGGGGAATAGTCTTTAACAATCTTTTTCAGATCCACCACTCATAATCTATTGATATTGGGTATTCAAGCATCATTACGGGGGGCAGAGTCAAGTTTGTTCAAAGCAAGTCCTGCAGTTAAATTTTAACTTAGCGCAATATGAGGAATAATCTTTAAAACTCTTCTGCTTCAGATCCACCTGTCAGAATCTTTTGATATTTGGTATACAGCATCCTTAGGGAGGTCAGCTCTGAGTTTGTTCAAATCAAGTCACTGGATTAATATTTGGGCTCCCTATTGAAGCCTGAATTTTAACTTAGTCTGATATGAGAAATAATCTTTAAAATTCTGCTTCTTGAGATACAATCAAAATCTTCTGATATGTGGTATGCAGAAACCTTACAGGGGTCAGATTCAAGTTTCTTTAAATCAAGTCCATCGGTTAATTGTTGGGCTCTCTATGGAAGCGCATATTTTAACATGGTGCAATAGGGTGATTAATCTTTAAAAATCTTCTTCAAATTCACCATTCAGAATCTTTTGATATATGGTATACAGAATCCTTATGGGGATCAGATTCAAGTTTGTTCGAAGCAAGTCCTTTGAATAGTATTTGGGCTCCTTATTATACCCCCGCTTCGAAGAAGTGGGGGCTATATAGGAATCGCCCTGTACATCCGTCCGTCCGTCTGTCCGTCCGTACGTCTTTCCGTCCGGACAAATTCTTGTGTGCGCAACTCCTCCTACATTAATGAACCGATTTTGATGAAACCTTCATCTCTACTAAGTGAACATGTGCATATTCCAAACTTTTTGATCTGCGACAATTTTAACCAGGTTATCTCTCTTGAACTTTGATTTAATATGGGTTTCTATATGAAATTCTTGTGTGCGCAACTCCTCCTACATTTATCAATCAATTTGGACAAAACTTTTCAGACATCATCACTACTAAGTGAACATGCGCATATTCCAAGATTTTTGATCTGTGACAATTTTAACCAGGTTATCTCCCTTTGACTTATATTTATTGTGTCTTTCCATCCGAACAAATTCTTGTGTGCGCAACTCCTCCTACATTAATGAACCGATTTTGATGAGACCTTTCAAACATCATCTCTACTAAGTGAACATGTGCATATTCCAAACTTTTTAATCTGCGACAATTTTAACCAGGTTATCTCTCTTGAACTTTGATTTAATATGGGTTTCTACATGAAATTCTTGTGTGCGCAACTCCTCCTACATTTATCAATCAATTTGGACAAAACTTTTCAGACATCATCACTACTAAGTGAACATGTGCATATTCCAAGATTTTTGATCTGTGACAATTTTAACCAGGTTATCTCCCTTTGACTTAGATTTATTATGTCTTTCCGTTCCAACAAATTCTTGAACTTTGATTTAATATGGGTTTCTGCATGAAATTCTTGTGTGCGCAACTCCTCCTACATTTATCAATCAATTTGGACGAAAGTTTACAGACATCATCACTACTAAGTGAACATGCGCATATTCCAAAATTTTTGAGCTGTGGCAATTTTAACTAGGTTATCTCCCTTTAACTTAGATTTATTAAGGTTTCTACATGAAATTCTTGTGCGTGCAACTCCTCCTGCATTTATCAATCAATTTTGACGAAACCTTTCGAACATTATCACAACTAAGTGAACATACGCATATTCCCAAATTTTTGATCTGCGACAATTTTAACCAGGTTATCTCCCTTTAACTTGGATTTATTATGGGTTTTCAAATGGGATTCTTGTGTGTGCAACTCCTCCTACATTAATGAACCGATTTTGAATACATGTTGCACATTGTAAATGTGTTTTTCCAAATGTAAACCATATATGTGTGGCCTCTTTAAGTATTCTTTGCTGTTCTGTGGAAGGCCACATGCAAATACAAATTTCAACAACAAAAAATGATCTGTATTTATACATTTCCTTATGGCCTTCGCCTACATGATCAGAAGTGCATTCCTCTAAAAACCCAAAGTGGGGGTATTAATCACCTTCAGTGATAGTTCTAGTTGGATCTCAAATTGTTACTTATGCATTATGAGGAGTATTCTTTAAAAAATTTCTACTCACAAACCCCTAAGCAGAATCTTTTGATGTGTGGTATACACCTTTCTTAGGGAAGTCAATATTCACGTTTGGAAAAATCAAGTCCCTGGGTTACTATTTGGGCTCTCTATTGAAGCCCAAATGTTAACTTAGTCCAATATCAGGAATAATCTTTGAAAATCCTCTTCTCCAGAACCACCTGTCATTCAAGTCCTTTGATTAATATATGGAATACCTATTGGAGCCTGAATTTTTACTTGGTGCAATATGGGATATATTCTTAAAAAGCCTTCTTTTCAAAAACCCTCATTTAAAATCATCCATCTGTCTGTAGCCATAATTTTATCTGCAGATTTTCTCTTTTTAGCTCACCTGACTGCAAGTCAGTGGGAGCTATTGCCATCACTTTTGTCCATTGTCTGTCATCTGTCGTCCGTTAACTTTTTGCAAACTTGACATCTTCTTCACAACCACTAGGCCAAATTCAAACATATATTGCACAGACCATCTATGGAGTATACCCTTTCTATTTTGTTTAAATGAAGCAGCTGCCATATTTGGGCTCTGGTTTATTCCCCAACAGCTTAAAAACCTTTAAAAATCTTCTCATGAACCACCAGAGTGAATGCCCTGATATTTGGTACGGAATATCCTTTGGTGTAGAAGATTAAAGTTTGTTCAGAGGAAGTTGGTAGGTCAATATCTGGGCTCTCTGTGGGGGCATATCCATTTTGGGCTCTGCCCAAAATTTCTATTTCAAGAACCGGTGGGCCAATTTCAACCAGATTTGGCATGTAGTTTAAGAGGGTCCTAAGTAATTGATTGATGCTAAAAAAAAATTTCACAGCCATGTGACAACCCCAGGGGCTAAAAACAGAAAAAAATTCAAAAGCCCATATATTCCAAACCACAAGGAACAGAGAACTGTTATTTGGTATGAAGCATCCCTAGGACCGGAAGAAAGGATTGGTTAAAAAAATTGCCCCTGATTCAATCAGGGTGCCCTGTAGAGGGTATTAAAAAAATGATGAGTCAGCATTTTTGCAGTAGTTTATCTTGGAGGAAATTTTCATTCACTGAGAACTTTGATTGACATATTGTTCTTAAAATAACAAACCATCTGTTATGAACATTGTTATCTTGTTATTCTAATCTGAAAATTCTGTGGACTTTTTAGCTCACCTGACTTTCAGTCAGGAGAGCTATAGTGATCACTCACCGTCCGTCGTCTGGCATCTGTGAACATGGTGTTTGCATCTTCTCCTCCCAAACCGCTGAACCAATTTAATTGATATTTGAGATAATAGTTTGTTATGACATCGCAATTTGATTTTGTTCAAATCAAGTTGCCTTGCCCGTGGGTAGGGCCACACCCAAAAAGTGTGCTGAAATCTTAAAAAATCTTCTTCTCATGAACCAGCAGTAGCAGAGACTTGATATCTGGTGTGCAGCTTCCTTTTGAGGTGTAGACTCAGATTTGTTCAAGAGAAGTTTGTGGGGCTATACTTGGTGTCGTTATCGGAGGGGCAAAATTTTTTGCCCCGCCCAAAATTTCTATTTTCCAAACCGAGAGGCTGATTTGAACCAAATTTTATGTGAGGGCTTATTGGGTCATAAGTACCTAATTTATGCTGATTTTTTTTTTCCTGTAGCCCCATGGGAACCGCAGGAGCTAAAAATAGAAAAAATTAAAATGCCCATATCTCCAAAACTGCACGGCACCGAGAATTTTTATTTGGTGTGAAGCTTCCTTAGGACCAACAGAAAGAATTGGTAAAAAAAATTGCCATCGGTTTTATCATAGGGTACAGTTTCGGGACTTTGAAAAAGTGCTGAGTCAGCACTTTTTAACACTGTAGGCAATGGGAAAAACATTAAAAAAATCTTCTTCTCCAGATCCAGCAGGCAGAATCTTTTGATATTTGGTATGCAACATTATAGGGTGGATCTGATTCAAGTTTGTTCAAATCGGCCCCCTGGGTTCATATTTGGGCTCAGTATGGGAGCCCGATTTCGAACTTAGTGCCTTTCAGGCAAATTTCTTAAAAAATCTTCTTCTCCAGATCCAGCAGGCAGAATCTTTTGATATTTGGTATGCAACATTGTGGGGTGGATCTGATTCAAGTTTGTTCAAATCGGCCCCCTGGGTTCATATCTGGGCTCAGTATAGGAGCCCAAATTTGAACTTAGTGCATTTCAGGCAAATTTCTTTGAAAATCTTCTTCTCAAGATCCTGCAGGCAGAATCTTGTGATATTTGGTATGCAGCATCCTTAGGGGGGTGAGATGCAAGTTTGTTCAAGCCATGTCCCTAGGTCCATATTTGGGCTCACTGTGGGAGCTTGAATTGTAACTTTGTTCGAAATTAGGAATTTTCTTAAAAAATCTTTTTCTTCAGATCCAGCAGTCGGAATGGTTTGATATGTGGTGAGTAGCATCCTTGGGGGGGGGGGGGGGGGAGGGGTGGAGGGTGGATTCAAGTGTGTTAAAGCCAAGTCCATGGGTCCTTATTTGGGCGCCCTGTGGGAGCCCAAATTATAACTTAGTCAATAAGAGGAATTTTTCTTTAAAAATCTTCTTCAGATTCAGCAGTTGGAATGTTTTGATATTTGGCATGGAGCAACCTTAGGAGGCTGAGATTCAAGTTTGTTCAAGCCAAGTCCCTTGGTTCGTATTTGGGCTCACTATGGGAGCCTGAATGACAACTTAGTTCAAAATGAGGAATTGTCTTTAAAAATCTTCAGATCCAGCAGATGAATGCTTTTGATATTTTTTATGCAGCATCCTTAGTGGGGGGGTAAGATTCAAGTTTGTTCAAGCCATGTCCCTGGGTTCATATATGGGCTCCCTGTGGGAGCCCGAATTATGACTTAGTTCAATATGAGGAATATTCTTTAAAAATCTTTTTTTAGATCCACTGGTCAGAATATTTGGATATTTGGTTTCAGCTTTTATTAGGAGGAGCAGATGCAACTTGTGGAAATCAATTCTCTGGGTTGATATTTAGGCTACCATGTCAGGTGAGCGCCCTCAGGCCCCCTGGGGCCTCTTGTGTTTGTTTTGCAAAGATTTTATTTCATGTTGAATGAACTATTTCAGTGCTGGAAAACATCTGATACCTGTATGCATGTCTTTAATTTAACACTCTCAAGACTGCAGTATGGGTTCCAAAGATTTTATTGATGCCATGAACAAACAAAAACCCTTTCAATACTGTAGATGTATTTTTCTGGTTCCTTGGAAAAAAACTGATCTGATTCATGTATGAATATCTTGAATTAAACCCTCTCATGACTTCAGTGTGTTTTTTCCGAAGATTTTATTTCGTGATGAACTCTTTCACTACTATGCACATATAAGTTATTTCATGTTGAATGAACCCTTTCAATGCTAGAAAACATTTATCTGATTCCTGTGTTCATGTCTTTAATTTAACCCTTTCAATACAGTAATGTGGGTTCCAAAGATTTTATTGATGCCATGAACAAACAAAACCCTTTCAATACTGTAGATGTATTTTTCTGGTTCCTTGGAAAAAAAATGATTGATCTGATTCCTGAATGAATATCTTTAATTTAACCCTCTCATGACTTCTGTGTGTTTTTTCCAAAGATTTTATTTCATGATGAACTCTTTCACCGCTGTGCACATATTAGTTATTGCATGTTGAATGAACCCTTTCAATGCTAGAAAACATTTATCTGATTCCTGTGTTCATGTCTTTAATTGAACCCTCTCAAGACTGTAATGTGGGTTCCAAAGATTCTATTGATGCCATGAATATTTTTTTTAATTTTTTTAATTTTTTTTTGGGGGGGGGGGGGGGGGGGGGGATAGAGAGAACCACAGTAGTTGAAAAACAAAAACAAAAAAATCACAGAACAGAGCTTGCTAGAAAGCTTTCCTAGGACCAGCAGAAATGAATGGCCAAAAAAAGTTGCCTTTGTTGTGTCGTAGCAAATCAAAAAATTGCTCTTACTGCTGATCACTTAATGATACACTCATCTCTTTTGACAACTTGAGTCAGGTGAGTGTTTTAGGCTCACTTGAGCCTCTGGTTTCTTTGTGGACCAATCCGGTCGAAACTTGGTATGAATATTTACCACCATGGGAAACTGTGCACTTGCAATTATATATTCGGTCAGATTATTATTGCCAGAATTCTGCCCTTTTTCGACTTGAAAGATCAGGCCTAGAATTTTGTCCAGAGATTTTCTCAGATGTTTATGGGTCGATTCCTTTGAAACTTGGTATGGTTGTTCACTACCATGGAATCCTGTGCATTTGTGATTATAGTTTCAATCAGACTTTGATTTGCCAGAGTTATGCCCCTTTTAGTCTTAGAATGCCGTGATTGTCTAGAATTCCTTTGAAACTTGGTATGAATGTTCACTACCATGAGAACCTGTGCACGTCCTATTATATTTTTATTTTGTCCAGAGATTTTCTCAAATGTTTGTGGGTCAATTCCTTCGAGACTTGATATTGATGTTCACTACTATGGGAACCTGTGCACCTGCAGCTATAGTTTTGATCAGACCATTTTTCCCAGAATTATGCCCCATTTCATCTTAGAATAATCATGGCAATGTGGGCGGTGGGGGGTATGGACAGGCCCATCTGGGACAGTCAAACCTCTAGTTATACATGGTTTACACCAACCTTAGGGGAGTCAGATTCAACTTTGTTAAAGTTAAAATCAAGCCCCTGGTTTAATATTTGGGCTCCCTATTGGAGCCCAAATTTTAACTTTGTCCAATATGAGGATTAATCTTTAAAAATCTGCTTCTTGAGATACAATCAGAATCTCTTGATATTTGATATACAACATCCTCAGAGGGTTCAGATGCAGTTTGTTCAAATAAAGTCCTTGGGTTGATATTTGTGTTACATATGGGTGGGGGGCAAATTTTTACATAGTGTTAGATTGGTAATATTCTCAAAATTTTGTTCTCCCAAACCACCAGTCCGAATCTTTTGATATTTGGACTACAACATCCTTTTTTTTTGGGGGGGGGGGGGGGGGGGGGGTGGGGGGGGGGTTCAAAATAAGGAGCTTGGGTTATCATTTGTGCACCCTATTTAACTTGGTGCAAAAGAGGAATATTCTTTGAAATCTTGTTGAGAATCACCATTCAGAATGCCATAGATGCTAATTAAATCCTTCTTTAAACAACTTGGGTCAGGTGAGTGCCTCAGGCCCCATGTGACCTCTTGTGTTCAGACTGTAGTCAAATGTGAGAGTCTTATGTGTGGAAAGTGGGTAATGCATTGCAAAAGGACTAAGTTCACAACTGCAAATAGACCTCTTTAAACCAGTCCAATATTTTGAACACATGGCTGTTGTTTTCCTGCTCCACAGGGTTGTCACAGGTCCTTGAAAACCTTGAAAGTCCTTGAATTTCAAAATTAATTTTCAAGAGCCCATTCCATTGAGGGGTCACATGATATGTTTTTTTGTGAAAAATTGAAAAAAAAGAAGTAAAATAACAAATTTTGATACCATGTGCATTGTGTAAAAGATTAAGTGAAATACTGGATTGCGTCCGTCCATCAGTCCATACGAGAATATTCATAAATAATATTTGTTAGTCATAGGTATGCCCACACTAGGCAGAACACCACGTGGGGGTATGCACCGGACAAAAGTTCAGCTCTTGTTTGAATACCATTACTACTTACAAAAATAATTCTTAGTGAATTCTACTTCCACTTATGTTGATACATCCTTTTTACTTTGGGTGCCGTGGGTACGCAAACTGAGCCCATTTTATCAAAATTTTGATCTTTGAGAACCTGCATAGGGTTAAGAAATGCTTACTGGAATATTTTGTACATGCAACTTGTAATGTCACACTAAGATCTGAGAATGGCCAATTTTTCCTGACAAGATGTTTTTTAGAGAAATCCACGGATAACATGAATTTTTAACCTTTTGATGGGTATCGCTCTATAACCAGCCCCAAACGAGTTAATGCTTGTTTCCTTATAAAAATTATCCTTGGTGAATTCCACTTTCAATGAAGGAGGTAATGTTTATCTCGCAGGTACACATTGGGTACTATGGCTGATCAAGTACAGCCCATTTTCTCAAAATGTCTATGCTTGGCAGCCTCTGGAGGGTTAACAAATGCATTCTGGAATATTTTGTCCATGCAACTTGTAATGTCACTCCAAGACCTGCATATGGTCAATTTTTCTTGAAAATTTACTAGTATTTTTTTTAGAAATCCACAGAAACCGGGAATTTTAAGCCTGTAAGGGGTATATGTCCTTAACCAGTCAAAAATGGGTTAAGACCTTGATTTTTGAACACCTTTACTACTTACAAGAATTTTTCCCTATCAGTTTTGCACCTGGTAATTTTTCCCTATCAGTTTTGCGTCCGGTAAAAGAAGTCATGTTTCTCTGTGGCATTCCCATTTGATGTTGTTTGTGTCCAAAAACAGACTATTTTTTCAAAATTTTGACATTTAGCAGCCCATGGAAGGTTAACAAATGCTTACCAGAATATTTTATCCATGCAACTGGTAATGTGACACCAAGACCTATCAATGGCCATTTTCTCTTGAAAACCTACAATATGTTTGTAAAGAAATCCAGGAAAAACATGAATTTGTTAAGCTTTTGATGGGTATTACTGTTAACCACCCCAAACAGGGTTAACGCTTGGTTTATTGAATACCCTTATTACTAACAAAAATGGTCCTTTGTGAATTCCACTTCGAACAAAGGAGTTATGTTTATCTCTCTGGTATATATTGCGTGCTGTGCGAGTCCGAAAAAAAGCCCATTTCAACAAAATTTACGATGCTTGGGAACCTCTAGAGGGTTAATAAATGCTCACCGAAATATTTTGTCCATGCAGCTTGTAATGTCACACAAAGACCTGCGAATAGTCAATTTTTCATGAAAACCTACAAGATGTTTTTAGAGAAATCCACAGAAAATGGGAATTTTAAGCTTTTAAGGGGTATCTCTCAAAATGGGTTAAGACTTCGACTTTTGAATACCCTTAACACTTACAAAAATGTTTCTGTATAAATTTTGCGCCCGATAAAAGAAAGCACTTTTCTTTGTGGTGTACCCATTGGGTGTTGTTGATGTTCAAAAACAGCCCATTTTATCACAATTTTTACTTTTAGCAGCCTGTGGAGGGTTAACAGATGCTCACCGGAGTATTTTGTCCATGCAACTTCTATTGTCACACCAAGACCTGCGCTTGGCCAATTTTTCTAGAAAATCAATTTTGTCAGTTTTTTGCCAATTCTGGCAAAATAAGAATTAAATAGAAAATTCTGCTTTGGTACATTTTTAGAATTTGTGCCCCTCTATGCGTGTGCAAAATTGTGTGAAAATCGATTCAAAAATGACTTCTGAATCGTACGGACAAAATGTGTGAAAAAAAAAAAAAAATAATCCGTAGAAAAACAATAGTCTTTTCCAGACGGAAAAGCCTAATGGCTAACAAATTGTTCCTTACTGTTAAATTTACTCTTCAGTAAATCTCTTGATGACTCGAAAGTCCTTGAATTTTGTCTCAAAATATCCTCGAAAGTGCTTGAATTTCATTTCCAGAAAGAAGTTACAACCTGCTCCAGTTTTCAGAATCAGTCTTATGATCTATAGGAATGTGCATAGTAGCTGCTTTACAGGATTATTTTCCTTCAAAAGGGCAAAGGAGTAAAGCAGTCCCAGCCCACAGTATTACATTACATGGAATCTGAGCTTATGAACACGAGACAAACACTGTTATCCACTCCGTCATCACAATTCCAATAACTACTAAATGTTAATGGGAACCCCGGGAAGTGAAGCACTGTTTGTTTACGGCGGTAAGCAAGCTCTGTTTTTTTGGTAAAAGAGAACCTGGTTACCAACGTCTGGGGTGGAAGTCTGTCCGTCGGTCTGCCTATCAACAATTCAATACAGCTCGGTCTAGAGGCCGTATTTATGAACCGATCTTTACGAAACTTCATGGGTACCTTTGTTATCACCGTGAGACGAGAACGAGTGTTTTGGGGTGCAGTCCGAAATTCAAGATGGCTGCTGGCGGCCATTTTGTACCAAAATTAGTGCAATCAGTTTTTTGTGTAGAACTTCTGTATGAAAGTTCTGATTTGAATAAATTTTTGTATGAATGCTTAGTAACATGGAATACATCACATATAATACAGGTTTTTTTTCTCGTGCAGAAATTATGCAAGTTAGATGAACTTTGATTTATTCAGTGCTACTTATACACAGTAAGTACACATGTCAATACGGCTCGGGCTAGGGGCTGTATTTATGAACTTATCTTCATGAAACTTCTTGGGTACCCTTGTTATCACCTTGGGATGAGAACGAGTGTTTTTGGGTGTGGTCCAAAATATCAAGATGGCCACCGGCGGCCAATTAGACAAACTTTGATTTATTCAGTATAATACTTATGTACAGTAAGTGCACATTTCAATGCCGCTCTGGCTAGAGGCATCTAACTGTTACCCACCTTTACAATACTTTACCTGTACAATTGTTACAGGTTATGGTCAGTATTTATGTACAGACCTTTAGAATACTTTACATGTACCTTTGTTATCAAGTCATTACCTAGATGTGTGTCTTTGCTATGTCACATACTATACATGTCTTACACAAGTTGAGCTGCAGTGTCATTGACACTTTCAATATCTTTTCTGGCACTGCTGAGCCGATGTGAACCAAACTTCTGGTCTATGGGAGGTCCTCTACAAATGATCCTCATTTTGTTCCCTTCGGATGAAAACCATGGCTGCCAGAGGCATTCTTTGATTCTGATAGGTGGATTTTGAAAATCTTCTCTGAAACTGCAAGGCCAAATGTTTTGAAACTTCACATGCTTGATGACTGGGACGCCCTCTACCAACGATCCTCATTTAATGTTGATTGGGTTGCAATCCATAGAAACCCTATGGGAAATCACATTTTCATCTTCTTCTCCGGAACACTGAGCCAATGTGAACCAAACTTGGCAGAAATCATCTATGGGAGGTCCTCTACAAACAATCCGCATTTTGTTCCTGTCGGATGAAAAACATGGCTGTCAGAGGCATTCTTTGATTTTGATTGTGGATTTTCAAAAATTTTCAAAAATCTTCTCCTCTGAAACCACAAGGCCCATTGTTTTGAAACTTCACATGCTTGATGACTGGGACACCCTCTACCAACGATCCTCATTTAGTGTTGATTGGGATGCAAACATGGCCACAATTGTGGCTTATAGTTACCATAGAAACCCTATGAGAAATCACATTTTCATCTTCTCTGGAACTACTAAGCCATTGTGAACCAAACTTGGCAGGAATGGTCTATGGGATGTTCTCTATAGCTGTTCCTCATTTTGTTCCTATTGGATGAAAAACATGTCTGTCAGAGGCATTCTTTGATTCTGATTGGTCGATTTTGAAATCTTCTCCTCTGAAACTGCAAGGCCAAATGTTTTGAATCTTCGCATGGTTGATGACTGGGACACCCCCTACCAACGATCATCATATAATGTTGATCAGGTTGCAAACATGGTCGCAATTGCTGCTTATAGTTACCATAGAAACCCTGTGGGAAATCACATTTTCATCTTCTGTTCTGCCAGGTGAGCGATTACAGGCTATTTAGAGCCTTTTGTTGTTTCTCAGAACTGGACAGCAGAAAGAAGATACCCATATCAAATTTGAATTAAAAAAACATGCATGTGCTGAGCTGATTCCAATGAGTGGAATGATATGATATACAATCAATTTGTTTTGAAATGCAGAAAATAGTATGTTTTATAAAAAATACTTTGGGATACTTCACAGTTCAGGGAAAAAGAACAGCCGTTGCAGTTTTTTTAAATTGCAGGTTTGTGCTTGTGTGTATTTTCAAAATCCACAACATTAATTTAAAAAGCCTGGAAAAAATAGCATTCTAACCAAAAACAAGGCTGCAAATCCTTTTTGGGGACAGCATATGATTTTTACATGGCCGCTCATATGAGCAGGCTGTATTATGGTATGGCAATGTCTGTTCCTTTGGCTGTCTGTCCATTTGTCCATCTGTGTATCCGTCGGTGCATCCGTTAACTTTTGTTCGTCCGCGTGATAACTTGAAAACAGTACATCCAACAGATACTGTTTTTTTATGGTTCATTATTCATGACTAGAGGATGGTTCCTTTCAATAACCAGCATTCTGGCATATCCAATATGGCCACCATGGCAGCCATCTTGGATTTTTAGGGACTTTTGATTGTCCATGCGATAACTTGAAAACTATAGATCCAACAGATACTGCTTTTTTATGGTGGATTAAGCATGACTAGAAGATGGTTCCTTTCGATAACCAGCATTCTGGCATATCCAATATGGCCACCATGGCAGCCATCTTGGATTTTCAGGGACTTTTGATTGTCCATGTGATAATCCAACAGATACTGTTTTTTATGGTTGATTAGTCATGATTAGAGGATGGTTCCTTTCGATAACCAGCATCAATGTCCATCCTTCTGTCCATCCATCCATCTGTCCATCCATTCATCTGTCCATCCATTCATCTGTCCGTCCGACCATCTATCCATTAACTTTTGTTTGTCCACATGATAACTTGAAAACAATACATCCAACAGATACAGATTTTTTTATGGTTGATTAGTCATGAGTAGAGGATGGTTCCTTTCGATAATCAGCATTCTGGCATGTCCAATATAGCTGCCATGGTAACCATCTGGGAGTTTTGGTGACTTTTGATTGTCCTCGCAATAACTTGAAAACAATATATTCAACTTTAATGGGTCGTAAAGTGGTATACTGTTGGACTTCTATGTTAGAGGTCCGGAGTTTGATTCCCGTCTGGGACGACCTGCATTGTTTCCTTGGCAAGGCACTTTATCCTGGTTGCCTACATGGGGGCACGATGACGCCATGTACTAAGGTGTACTGGTCTTCAACCGCTGTAACCATGCTTGAGCAGAACTTGAACAGAGTTAGAATGTTGAGCTGACGGTTGCTTGGCGCTGCTCGGTGGTTCTCTCTGGGTATTCTGGCTTCCTCCACCCGTAAAACTGTCATGGTCATGATGAGCCATTGTGCATAAGTATGTGACCTTAAACACCATTAAATAAATAAATGGGTCATATGCCAGGAATGTACAATTATTTTTGAAGGAATTACGACCTTTTGTTCAACTAAAAATTTCATAGGCTGCTGTATATTGATCCACTGCCTGGCAGTGCACTTGTTCTGACTGTGTCATGTGATACTAATGACAATATCTAAAACCACCCGCTATTTGTTTTTTGTGTGAATGCTGAAGATGTTTAAAATCAAGTTCATTTAAATATTTGGTTTTCCCATGCAAGTTGGTGGCAGGAGGACTTTCAGTTTTCATCTCTTTCATTTCAGCACTGCATTTTAAAACTATTTTTAAAATTTGATAAAACATTTGTACTCTTTGTAATAAACCTTTCCCCATCACAGACAATATCAAAATTTATTATTCTAAGTACCATTCTTCCCAAGTTTTCAAAACCTTCAACAAAACCATTGAGCATGTTCCAATGAGGGAGTCCCATGATATGGTTTAGTAATTTTTAGAGTAAATAATTTTTCAATTGCTTAATTTGCATATTAGGCGGATGTGGCTGATTCATTAGGTAAAGGGTTAAAGGGTTGTTTGGTCCTTTTCTACTGTACTTGGCTGTCACATCAGTTTGATTTTTCTCGCTCTGTTTTCAGGGTTTTCAGAAATTGATCAGGAAGATCAGATTAAACTTATAAAGCAAGGAACATTTGAAGTGCTCTTAACACGATTCTGTATGCTCGTCGATTTCCAGAAAGGTGAAATGTTCGATCCAGGAATGAAAATGAAAGTTCCAAGGTAAGATATGAAACTTCTTAGTAGGTCTAAAAAAAATTATAAAAAAATCTTTTTCACGGGCCCTCCCGCATGGTCCTTTTGGCTGTCGCATGCTCTCTTTTTATAACCAATGCAAACTTAAAAAATAAAAATTAAATGTTTTATGTTTGATATTTTACTCAAGTTAATAAAATTGATAAATTTGTCCCTTGAGTGCCACAAGTCTTTGTAATGTTTTAGCATTGCAAAACCTTCTTGCACTCAAAGGACAAACTGCACCACCACCTATGCTATTCTGTTGACTATGAGGTCTAAAACATAAAACAAACCAAGAAAATGAATATAGTATAAAAAATAAAATGAAAAAATGCCCACCTGTGAAACAGAAGATCTCCTTTGTGGGTCCTTATGGAAGGTTCATGCTGCTCTTTGAAGGCCCCAGGATTTATGCTAAAAAAAAAATACAATTGATTCTCAGGCAGCGCTGCATTGAACAAAATGACCCGTGTTCAGTGTTTTTATTAACATTTTGAGGTTGGTATCTGCAGTCATTTAGTAGCGGACGAACGCGTTTCCCATCACACGAAATTAGAGGCAACCAAAAACAGTCGATTCAAAATAGAAAAATCATTCTAATGATGAATATAGGCTATAACTCTTTCTATAAGGCCACGATGTGATTTCAGTAAAGGGTCTCTTGAATAACAATATGTCTTTATGATAAAAACATTCAATATCCACTTCCTTTTGCAAATCTATTTAAGCCTACACTGGAAAAGGAATCAATAATAAAATAACCCGGAGAAAGCCGCAGGTGGATTTAGCTTTCTTTAAGATCTTGTTGATGTGGGTTGTCCTAGATGGGTCTCTGATCTCACTGACAAGCAGGAGTGACTCCAAGGGAAAGTCAGTGGGGGCTACAGCCCTCATGTCAGAGAAGCCAAGCCCCCCCCCCCCCCCCCTTTCTGGAGAACTCTTCTGTTTTATTAGCTCACCTGACTGAAAGTCAGGGTGAGCTTTTCTGATCACTTTTCGTCCGTCGTCCGGCGTCCGTCGTCCGGCGTGAAGGTGGTGTTTGGGTCTTTTTCTTCCAAACCACTG
Organism: Pictodentalium vernedei; assembly: GCA_031216915.1. Classification (NCBI taxonomy): domain Eukaryota; kingdom Metazoa; phylum Mollusca; class Scaphopoda; order Dentaliida; family Dentaliidae; genus Pictodentalium; species Pictodentalium vernedei. The sequence continues at coordinate 598,342,582 of CM062296.1, read as the reverse complement.
GCCGCATGTTAATGAAATTTCATGTGAGTAGGGGTTATATAGCAGCATTTTGATTTTTGGGCAAATTAGGTTTCGGCTCATATTGAGCAGAGGGTTGGGGCAAAAATGCTCCAATTCTTAAAAAATCTTCTTCTCAAGAACCAGCAATAGCAGAGACTTGATATTTGGTATGCAGCTTCCTTTTGAGGTGTAGACTCAAGTTTGTTCAAGAGAAGTTTGTAGGTCTATACTTGGCGATGTTATGGGAGGAGCAAAAATTTTGGCCCCACCCCAAATTTCTATTTTTTAAACCGAGAGGCCAATTTGAACCAAATTTTATGTGAGGGCTTATTGGGTCATAAGTACCTAATTTATGCAGAAATTTTTTTTCCTGTAGCCCCGTGGGAACCACAGGAGCTAAAAATAGAAAAAAATTAAAACGCCTATATCTCAAAAACTGCACGGCACTGAGAATTTTTATTTGGTGTGCAGCTTCCTTGGGACCAACAGAAAGGATTGGTAAAAAAAAATTGCCATCGGTTTTATCATAGGGTACAGTTTCGGGACTTTGAAAAAGTGCTGAGTCAGCACTTTTTAACACTGTAGGCAATGGGAAAAACATTAAAAAATCTTCTTCTCCAGATCCAGCAGGCAGAATCTTTTGATATTTGGTATGCAACATTGTAGGGTGGATCTGATTCAAGTTTGTTCAAATCGGCCCCCTGGGTTCATATTTGGGCTCAGTATAGGAGCCCGATTTCGAACTTAGTGCATTTCAGGCAAATTTCTTAAAAAATCTTCTTCTCCAGATCCAGCAGGTAGAATCTTTTGATATTTGGTATGCAACATTGTGGGGTGGATCTGATTCAAGTTTGCTCAAATCGGCTCCCTGGATTCATATTTGGGCTCACTATAAAAGCCCGAATTCGATCTTAGTGCATTTCAGGCAAATTTCTTAAAAAATCTTCTTCAGATCGAGCAGGCAGAATCTTTTGATATTTGGCATGCAACATTGTGGGGTGGATCTGATTCAAGTTTGTTCAAATCGGCCACCTGGGTTTATATTTGGGCTCAGTATAGAAGCTCGAATTCGAACTTAGTGCATTTCAGGCAAATTTCTTAAAAAATCTTCTTCTCCAGATCCAGCAGGCAGAATCTTTGGATATTTGGTATGCAACATTGTGGGGTGGATCTGATTCAAGTTTGTTCAAATCGGCCCCCTGGATTCATATTTGGGCTCACTATAGAAGCCCAAATTCGAACTTAGTGCATTTCAGGCAAATTTCTTTAAAAATCTTCTTCTCCAGATCCAGCAGGCAGAATCTTTTGTTATTTGTTATGCAACATTGTGGGGTGGATCTGATTCAAGTTTGTTCAAATTGGCCCCCTGGATTCATATTTGGGCTCACTATAGAAGCCCGAATTCGAAGTTAATGCATTTCAGGCAAATTTCTTTGAAAATCTTCTTTTCAAGATCCAGCAGGCAGAATCTTTTGATATTTGGTATGCACCATGCTTAGGGGGTGAGATTCAAGTTTGTTCAAGCCAAGTCCCTTGGTCCATATCTGGGCTCACTGTGGGAGCTTGAATTGTAACTTAGTTCAAAATGAGGAATTTTCTTTAAAAATCTTCTCAAGATCCAGCAGGCAGAATCTTTTGATATTTGGTATGCACCATGCTTAGGGAGTGAGATTCAACTTTGTTCAAGCCAAGTCCCTAGGTCCATATTTGGACTCACTGTGGGAGCCCGAATTATAACTTAGTTCAATATGAGGAATCTTCTTTAAAAATCTTCTATTTTTTTTTTAGATCCACTGGTCAGAATCTTTGGATATTTGGTATAAGCTTTTCTTAGGAGGATCAGATGCAACTTGTTGAAATCAATTCTCTGGGTTGATATTTAGGCTACCATGTCAGGTGAGCGCCCTCAGGCCCCTTGGGGCCTCTTGTTATATGGTTTCTTGGCTACACCCCAGCATCTGTATAAAAGTTATATTCCGAACACTGAGGCATGAGCTCCAGTCTGGTGGAGGGGCAATAGATAACCATCTTACAGACTTGTATTTACAAAAAATGGCCTGCTTTGTCCCCCCCACCCCCCCACCACCAATTTGGAAAACTCTCCTTTTTATTGTAAGATTTCTGGAGCATAGCATAGCATAACATCTAAGATGGCTATGAACTGTCCCTCCTCCACCCAGGGGCTTCAACTCTGGGTTGGTGAAGGGGCAGTATATAGCCATCTAAAGACATTTAAGATATTTTTTACCCATTCTCGATGCTTGCATGTATTAAATCTTCATAGGAAGCAGTGGGAGACGATTGAATAAAAAAAATAAAATCCTCTCTCCCTCATTCGTGTGAAAAAAAAAATGCTTGAGAATCAATTATTTTTTTGTATGTCCTTACTTATCCCTTGCCAAAAATCTGGAAAGTCTGTAAATAATGGAACTTTCCATGAAAACCCTTGAAAAATGAGATATTGAATCAATGGAAACTCATTTCAGAAATATTCAGCTCACCTTTCACTTTGCAGTTGTTTCTCGGCAAATCTTGGCTGCCTGCATACTTGGCTAATACTTCCCTAGAAACAACTGTCAAGGCACTTTGAATGATGTAGCCTGCTCATATACCTAAAGATTGCATGTTGGAGCACCTGGTTTGTTAAAGAAAAATGTGATTCAAGTCAGACTTAGGCCCTTAACCCTTTACCCCATGTAATGCCCAAAACCGGCCAACGTTGTTCACAATTATGCAAGAATTTTATTTGCAAGTGTCGTCAGCCTTTCGTGATAGGTAAAGGGTTAAGAATTATGCAATCAATATTGGAATTAGTGGTTATATCACATCAAAATAGGAAATATTGAGTACAAATTCTCTCCATGTCATGTACACTGCTCATGTGAATAGATAAATTGAGACCCCCACAAACTGAATTGCGAGATGGGGTCTTAAATCTGCATCACGTTCCTAAATTACATATTCAATGTGTATATAATCAAGGGTGAGTTTTTTCAGAGTTTTCTTTGATTTCAAAGATTTTGTTTCTTACTTATTTTTTTCTGTGTTTTGTCTTTATCAGATTGAAGTGCAAGATAATGGTGTGTATGTTTTTGAAAATTCTTTCATGACTCCATTATTGAACCTTTTAGTTTGGTGTCAGTCAAGTTTAAAAAGTTGATCAGGACTCTGTTTTTCAAGAGCTTTGACATCAGAGAATTTAGCTCTGGCCTGGGCTCATGTCTGATAATTAACTGTTGTTTTTTTCAGTGTGGTAATCAGGTTTGTTCTTCCACCAAAAATAGTTTCCATTCTTTGATATTCTTAGTTGTTGGGTATTATCATTTAACTGGTAGAGTGCTAAATTATTTTTGGTAATCCAAATTTATCCATATCTCTTTTCCTTTTTTCACAATTTATGGGAGAGTACCTAGTGGCACTCTCCCATAAATTGTAGCAAGGCAAATCCTCATGCAGTAGTTAAACACTTCTTTGATTTGGCACGGCAGATGTGTTGGCCCTACTTGAAAATTCCTCTTGAAACATCCTGGATATTTTTCTGTCACATGTGTATGGATCCTATTTCTTCTATTTGTTTCCTTAAATGGGAGATACTATAAAAAATAAATGTAACCATTTACCTTTTGGTTTACTCATTCAGCTGTGTTAAATGATATATATAAATGGTTGCGTTGCCATTTCTACATGAACGTAGTGTAAAATTGCTACTCTGCATTTTGCAGCTGATTTAATGTTTGCCTCCAAAACAAAGTATGGCTCCGGACCCCTTATTGAAATGAACGCATTGAACTTGTTCCATTGAAGGGTTATAAGGTATTTTGTTCAGGAAAAAAATGAGGAAAAAAAATAAGTAAAGCATTGCTAAAAAGGTGTGTGTCAAAATTGACAACAATGGGGATTTTTTTCTTCTATTACTTGCAAGTTCTTGGCCTCAAAACATCTCATCCTTGAAAATCATAGAATCAACACCAAAAGGCTTTTGTAAGTATTTTTGAGGTACCCTGCTCTTAGGTTTAGGGCTGTTGATCATTTTTTTCTGAGGGAACACTGTCACTCTCTTTTTTTTATTTTGTTTCAGTACATAAGAAATATTTGAGATTGAAAAATAATATCTTTCGCAGCCTTAAACTTCTGTTGGCAAGTTTAAAAAGAGTGAGAAATAGCCTTAAAAATCTTTAAAGCAATAAATTTCGATATCATATGTGTTTGAGTAAAGGGTTAAATATATTTTCTTTGCATTTTACTTTCCTCAGGACTCTACAATGTATTGTTATTTTGGGAAATAACTTCCAGGCTCCCAGTGATTTTGATGTTTTATCAATATCTTATTGTAGAAATGTGGTAAAAGCTATGCCTCTTGGAGATTTTCTTGAAGAGTTCTTTAATATCGCAGAGGCCTTCAACCCATTAAAGCTGACAGATGGTGAAATTGGAATTTTCACAGCCATGTTAGTGTTCAGTCCAGGTAAATAAAAATTTGAGTACTGTTACAAAAATGTTTTGGTCTAATTGACAAAATAGGGTTCCCACAGGGCCTTGGATTTAAGGAATGGCTTTGAATTTGACTAGCAGCTATTCAAGGCCTTGAAATGGGCCAGGGGCCTTGAATTTTCACGAAATAGCAATGCTGTTAATGTGCTTAATTGATCGAGGTCTGTTTTTCCATGTTTATAGTAACAGTGATCGACATAATGAATAAAGTAGTGTGTTGTGTCAAGTGCTGTCTCTGGCTGCCTTTTGTGGAGGTGTTCTGTTAATGCATCAAAATCTGCATTGCATGAGTGCTCGGCTTATATATAAATAGTTTTCCATCACATTGACACCGATTGCTAGGCCCGGGTGACACACACAAGGTGGAATTTGGTGTTACCATCAAATTCTGCTTTCTCTTCACAACATCAAATTCCAACTTGTATGATACATATCTTGAATACATAGTTTCATTTACATCTTATAACTATACAGTTTTATATGCCACAGTTTGGGGAGTACAGTGGTTACGGCATTGGACTTCAAACCGAAAGGTTCGCGGTCCAATCCCTGCCAGGAGTAACCGTGTTGTGCTGTTGGGCAATGCACTTAATCCTGATTGCCCACATGGGGGAGGGGGCAGGATGGCTTTGTGTATATGGCATACTGTATGTCAATGATGCACTTGTCTTCAAACATTGCTAATCCTGCTTGTGCACGGAGTTGGTACATTGGAGAGTCTGGCAGTTGCTCGTCATTGCTCAGTAACTCTCTCTGTGTACTCCATCTTCCTCCACCTGCAAAACTGTCTGACACAAGGTGACCATGACTGTCAAAAGTGTAATTGAACCCCAATAAAAGAAAAATCAAATTCCTGCTAATTGAATTTAAAAGCCGTGTGATTCTATTGAAGAATTCTGATAACCACTTAATTCCCTATCTTTATAAACCTCTTTGGTCCAAGTTAATCCAATATATACACAGAATGACACACACATGGTTTTATCCTTCCGTGATGGCACAAGTGCCATATCGATTAACCCATTTACACATGTGTTTCATTCTGTATTTATTACATGCCTTCACGTCAAAAACCATTATTAGGACACTCAGCAATTCATTTGACAACTATCAACAAAAAGAACACATTTTATCACCAACCAAATTTGCGAGTGGAACCCGTGTTACTGTTTCTTCCCCTGAGCCTACTGGCACATAGAACACTTTGGAACTCAGGGAACGATTTTTAGCTTTGACCAGTGATTCAAATTGTAATTGGGCTGCACAATTTGTAGAAAATTCCAGTGAAATTTTGATTCTTTATAAACATAGTCTGTCAACAATTTCTATTTCGCACATATGTGCATGGTTTAGTGTTGCTGAGGATGGGGATTTCATAGAACCTGCATGTAATAAAAGCATTTATTCTATTATATCTTGCTAGATGGACCTCCATGAGCTATTTCAAACAAAATATAATACAATAGTGACTCAGTTTATCACGTGAACACTGGAAAAATACCTAATTCTTGTTACTGATAGAGGGCTAAATTATTATAGAGTTAGAACGTTAGGGAGTCTGACAGTTGCTCATCATTGCTTGGTGGTTCCCTCTGGGTACTCCGGCTTCCTGCACCCATAAAAATGTCCAACAAAAGGTGACCCGGGCTGTCAAAAGTGTTGTTAAACCCCAATAAATAAATTCAGAAATCAATGTTACAATTTATGTGTGAGTGCCTACAGTACAGACACACTCCCATAAATTGTCACAAGGCAAATCTATAGAGACTATAAAAAAAAACTTCAAAGATAATATGAAGCTCATCCAGAGAATACAGAGCCTTTAAGGTTTAAATTTCCTTTAAGTTAGGGTACTTTCAGCCTTTCAAATATGGGCTTCCATCATTCCACCAGTTAATCATGTACTCCCATTAATTCGAGAATATGGTGGATCTGGTTAGAGCATTGGATTTTAAACCAAAAGGTCAGTGGTCCAGTTCTGAGCAGTGGTAACTGCATTGTGTCCTTGGGCAAGACACTTAATCCTGATTGCACGATGATAGTACACTTGCCTTCAACCACTGTTAACTCTACTTGTGCATAGTTAATAAGCTGAAGAGTCTGACAGTTGCTTGCTGTTGCTGGGTGGTTATCTCTGGGTACTCAAGCTCAAATTTTAACTTAGTTCAATAAGATGGATAATTTTTAAAAATGTTCTTCAGATCCACCAGTCAGAATGCTTTCATATTTGGTATATAACATCTCTAGGGGGTCAGATTCGAATTTGTTCAAATCAGGTTCCTAGGTATATATTTGGGCTTGCTATGAAACCCAAATTTTAACATAGCGCAATATGAGGAAATTTCTTAAAAAAACTTCTTCAGATCCACCAGTCGGAATGATTTCATATTTGGTATACAACATATCTGGGGAGGTCAGAATCAAGTTTGTTCAATTCGAGTGCCTGGGTTAATATCTGGGCTCCATATGGGAACCTGAAATTTAACTTAGTACAATATGAGGGAATTTCTTCAAAAATCTTCTTCTTCAGATGCACTTGTCAGAATCCTATCATATTTGATTTGCAACATCTCTATCGGAGTCAGATTAAAGTTTGTTCAAATTGGTTCCCTGAGTTAATATTTGGGCTCCCGATGGTAGCCCAAATTTTAACTTAGTGCAATATCAGGAAATTTCTTTAAAAATCTTCTTCTTGAGATCCACCATTCGGAATGCTTTTATATTTGGTATACAACATCTCTAGGGAGATCAGATTCAAGTTTGTCCAAATCGAGTGCCTGGGTTAATATCTGGGCTCCATATGGGAACCTGAAATTTAACTTAGTACAATATGAGGGAATTTCTTCAAAAATCTTCTTCTTCAGATGCACTTGTCAGAATCCTATCAAATTTGATTTGCAACATCTCTAGGGGAGTCAGATTAATGTTTGTTCAAATTGGTTCCCTGGGTTAATATTTAGCCCAAATTTTAACTTAGCGCAATATGAGGAAATTTCTTTAAAAATCTTCTTCTTGAGATCCACCAGTCAGAATGCTTTTATATTTGGTATACAACATCTCTAGGGAGGTCAGATTCAACTTTGTTCAAATCGAGAGCCTGGGTTAATATTTGGGCTCCGTATGGGAGCCAGAATTGGCCATGTAGCTGAAGAATTCAAAATTTTGTATTCAGTACCCTCTAGAGGTATGTAACTAAGATTAATCCACATAGGTTGTATCAAGGGGCTTCATAGGGGAGCTCCACATTATGATCAAGTGAAGAAAAGACATGATGATCAGACTATTTGTCACTCCTGGCTCAAGGATTGACAGTGTATCCTATGAAGATGGATTGCTTAATGTAGAATCATTCTTGGACTCTGTTTATATCATGTTCTGTTCAAGGTGAGTGCTTCAGGCCCCGTGGGGCCTCTTGTTTTTAATTGTACATTGTTTTTGTTATTTACAGATAGAGAATCACTATCAAATGTAGTAGCCATTACTAAAATTCGACATTTGTTTGAACAGACATTGTATCAACAAATCAAGACAAATCATGCCGGTAAGTTGCAGTTCTGCTTAAATGTAGTCTTTAGATTCAACAATTGCTTCTCCCTGTACAGTAAAACCCTATCTCCAAACAAAAGAAATATGTTTGGTTCTCGAGAAATTCATTTTTCAAGTCAATGACAGAGGGAGGCTTTTATTTTTAAGTCTCTGCCATAACACGGCTGGAGGAATATAGTGTTACCCTTGTTCGCCTATCATTCCATAACTTTGTGTTTGTTAGCACGATAACTTCAACAAACATTATCCGATTCGTTTTGATATTCGATATTTGAGTTGTACTTAACACTTTTATGATAAAGTTAAAAAACCAGCCCAATCCGATGATCAGGTGCAAGGTTACAGATCCTAATTAGTTGGTTTTAGCAAATTTTTCATTCGTTGGCATGATAATAACTTCAACAAATATTCAATTATTGGACAAATATCTAGTATTTGAGTTAAACTAAAGAATCTACAGGTGAAGTTCAAAAACGGGCCTGGCCTGGTGATTAGCGGCAAAGTTTCAGCTCCCAATTAGTCAATTAGTCAACTTTTCGTTCGGTAAACTTCAAAAAGGTTTTGTTGATTGAGTCAATATTAGGTATTTTAGTTCAACTGAAGGATGTATAGGCCAAATTCGAAAACCAGCCCAGTCTGCTAATTTGAGGCAGTGTTATGACTCCTAATTAGTCAATTTTGACAAATTTTTAATTCGTTGATGTATTAACATCAACAAATATTAAATAATTGGGCCTATTTTTGGTATTTGAGTTTAAGCAAAGAATCCACAGGTAGAGTTTGAAAACCAGCCTGGTCTGATGATTTGGGGTCGATTAGTCGAGTTTGTTCTTTTTTTACAGAGTTAGGGCGATAACTTGAAAAAATATTTACACTCCATTCTTAATTTCAAGTACCACAAATTAAAGTTTCATATTCTCTCTGTGGATGTGGTTCACATTATATTTCAAGAGAATTTCTTTCATTTGTATGATTTGCCTTGTTACAATTTATGGGAGAGTGCCTTCAATTTTATTGCTTGGAATTTGTCCACAGTGATTTGGGTTGTTACATTGTAGCAAGACAAATCCATATGAAAAAATTATTTTTAGCTTCTCACTAAATTTGAAGCACATGAACAGAATATGAAGCCTTTCAGATGAAGTGCCAGCACCTCTTTGTAGAGCCCAAATATAGGCTTCCAGCTCTCAACTAGTTAAGACAGCCCAGAAAATACGGAAACTAACTGTCAAGCTTCCAGGTTGCAGATAATATTGTGATGCAGCTTGTCAGAAAATTGGGATCAGTGCTTGTTTACTATGTTTTACTGGTGAGTCCGCCAAGCGAGAAGCAAAGGTATAAATGATTTTGCCAACTAGGCTTTATACAACTTTGGTTGTGGTTATGATATAACCACAGATGCTGGACATGACTTAACCCTTTACCCAACGTAACGGCCAAAACTGACCAGCGCTATTCTCAAAAATCGCCAATTCATTTTAATTATTTTTTGTCTCAAAAACTTAGGTTATGACCCCTCTTTGGAACAAGCTCGTCGAGCTCGTTTCAATGAGGGGTTATAACCTATGTTTTTGAGACAAAAAATGAAAAAAATTAGTTATTCAAGAATTTTGTTTGCAAGTGTCGTCTGGATTTCATGTTAGGTAAAAGGTTAAAACATCAAAACAATAAATAAATCAATATGGGTGGAATTAAATATTCTGGAAATTCATATGCTCTCTATGGGTTGAATAACTGACTCTTCTGGTGTTATGTATTTAATCCTCTGCACACTGATATCGAAATTTCAAAATTCCAACATACAAATTTTCCCATAGTGCAACTTGGAATTAAACCATTTTCAGTCTTGTTTGACTGAGCTCACTGAGCTGTGTCAGACAAGATTGAATTGATTAAATTCCTTGCAGTTGCATTATGGAAAAAATTTGCTGCATGAAATATTGGTATTTTGACATCAGAGCGCTGAGGGTTAACAATTTGAACACTGGTGGTATCTACCATGCCGGTTAAATAGCAGAAATTGGAAGAGTCCTTATCCATTATTTGGGGTAGAGCAATTAATATTTTCAACGTGCAGCCTGAAGGCTGCACGTTGAAAATATTAATTGTTCTACCACACACGTTCACTTAGTAGACATCCTACTTGATGAAATTATGACATATTGTGTTGCTGGACCAGAGAAGCAGTCTCTCGTGTTGAAATAGTTAATTTTCCAGTGATACCAATATTAATTAAGCTTATTTTTACCCTGGAAAAATTAACACACAGTTCTGATAAAATTATGGAAAAGGTACGGAAATCATATATTTTTTTACTGTAACCAATAACCCAGACTTATCTGGTGCTAACCCAAAAATATCTAGGGCCAAACACAAATTTTTGCCCCCCAATCCCCCAAATTTTCATGCAAAACCGAAAATTAGAAGTCCTAACTGGCCCTCCATACATTTTACCCTCCGCGCATGCGCAGATGCCAGGAAGTCACCGAATCTGGCGCCAATAAAAGCATTCTTTGTTTGGCCCTTGTCAGATAACAACAAACTGATATTTGTATTAATTAATAATGATGCCAGACACAAATCAGTGGTTAAATTGGTGGATCCAAGGACAGAACTGGATGAAGGAAGGAAGAAACGGTGGTTTGAAACATTCAGAGCTGTAATTTTATATTATTTATTAAAATTAGTTCATGTTCCCTAATTTCGGGACATGAGCCTGACGTTATTACTGATTGATTATGATCTATCCACTGTTTATTTAGTATTCCTTCCCTGCCTTCCCTTGATCCCCCCAGTTAAGCTCCCAAGCTTTTTGGCTTGTTTCAATAAAAAAAATTTATTAAAATTTATTGGGAGTTGAACGTTTTATGCAGAAGATTATTCTCTACATCCCCAGGGTTACGTCCTCATCCTTAGGATGTTCAGGCGTTTTGGTCATGCGTCTTACATCCAATGTATCGTTTTTTCTTCTGAGGAAGATCTTGCTTTACATCGGATAGTCTTGTTTCTGTTACTGACTTCGGGCCATGTTGCCTGGGGTCTTGATTCCGGTGTTTTGTTTACATTACATTACTCTAGATAGTTTCCTATTTTTGTTTAGGAACTACAGTTGTAAGTAACTTGAAATATTATGATAGTGTGGTAGTTAATTTTACACAGTTTTTATAATTTTGCCCACACTTAGGCTTTTTTGGGCTCATCATTCCCTTTGGGAACTTGGGCTCTTATATTAGGAAAATTTTTTAAAAAATTTTTATTTTATTTTTGAAAGAGTTTTTCTTTTGGATATATTTATTTCATTGATTATATTTAATGTTATCTTATATTATATGAAGATTTGGTGGTGGTACAATGAAATATATTAGTTTTAGGTAATTATTTTTATCTAATAGTATGGCAAATAGAGGAAACCTTTCCTTTATTTACTTGGTCGTTGTAATGAGTTTACTTGATGTTCTACCACTAATTCTACTCCATGTATCAGATTTGATAATCTGAATGACGGGCGTCATGGTTTGTGTTAGGCGAGGGGACACTATCGGTCCTATCGCGGCGAGGGGTCTCGGTGGTCCTCTCGTCAAAAGGTCACTATAGTTTTTTTACCTGAGTCACCAGCGGCAGAGCAGGTCTAGTAACCATCCGTCAGTCCATCCGTCCGTCCGAAACACTTCTTCCGTCAAAATTTTCTTGACTTCTATGAAAGGGAATAATTTTATATTTGGTCTGCTGCTTCATAATGATGAGTTGTACCGTGTATCTTATTTTCAGATCTGCCGTGCAACCACTTCCTGTTTGCCGATACTTTGAAGTCTGTTCATATCTGTAATCAATTGCATGCAGCGACGCAGGTCCAGACCCGGTATTGGTCTTGGCTTGTTTAGTTTCTATTTACAGAAGAACAGGAACAGGATGTGGCTTCGTGATGCCGTCAAGGAGTGTACTGTCGTCGCAAGTCAATCAAGAGCTAGCGGCAAAAGTGCTCAGGTATTAGACAAGGCCTAGATCCTTAGTAGGATTGATGACCTTGTCACCAGCTAGCTCGACCGGCAGTTCTATCACGTCGACTAGTGGTTTGTTATGCCAGTTATGTCTGTAGCGGTCGTGAAGAGGAATAAGGGTGTAACGAGCATATAAACATACAAACATGCTCACCCTGCGACGACGGGAAGGAGGAAGCACGGGAAGGAGGAAGTAGACAAGTTCTGAGGTATGCTCGTCCAGGTCGTCCGTGATTGCGAGCAAGAGAGAGGTCCCTCTCTCTTATAACAACATCTGGGGCCAGAGGTTGTTGGTAGGAACTTGTGTCGGTCAGACAAGTTCTGAGGTATGCTCGTCCAGGTCGTCCGTGATTGCGAGCAAGAGAGAGGTCCCTCTCTCTTATAACAACATCTGGGGCCAGAGGCTGTTGGTACGAACTTGTATCACTTGAAACTTATGTCCACGGTTCGCTCCTTCCATAGACTGCTGGGCCAGCCAGTCCTATAGCTTCCTCTATGTTTGAAAAGTGCACACGACCATGCAGGTCCGTTGGCGCTAGTTAGCTGGAATGGTGAAGTAGTTACTCAGGTCCCTGAGAACTGTGACGCCAGGTATAGAGGATCCGGGCTAGAAAAAGAGAGATCATATTGGGTGGAGCGAACAATATGATATGCAATTATGCTCACCCAGTGACGACGGAATGAGGAAACCAGTAAGGTCTGAGGTACGCTCGTCCACCGGGACGTCCCGTCTAATAGCCAGCCAGGGGTGGCTAGTCTTATGGTTTCCTCTACATATCGGACAAAGTGATCTTTATATTGCACAGGGCTATAAAACCTGATGAGTGGTGTCAGTTCCCTGTTGCCGGTGAAACAGTTAAGATTGGATGCTTGGACCGTGACTCCGGATGTGTGGTATATGCATTGTATTAGAGCTAGTGGAACAGTGCTCAATGATTTTAAAAGACAAGGGCTAGGTTTCACGGAGGCCTACGTCCCTTGTCTAAATACAGCTAGCTCAGACATGTTAACTCTCCTGGAATGCCCGGGAAAATCCCGGAATTTCAGTGTTGTTGTAACTGTTGTAACTTATGAAAAACGTTCGGAGTCAAATCACATGCATTTCAAACTCTGGTAAAAACTCATGAAGCAGTAAAATATGGATTTAAGTTAAATTTATTTAAGAAAAGGGTATTTTATGATATATATTTCAACTGTGTTCATGTTTATTTCTGGGTTTTTCTTTGGAGATTCGTGATCAATGTGCGAGTGTCGAAGTGAAAATAGGTGACTTACTTTCAAAAAATTGAAAACTTAAATGCAGTTTTTAGCTCATCTTGACAAAGTCAAGCTGAGCTAATCTCATCGCTCTCCGTCCGTCGTCCGTCAACTCCATGTTTTGGTCTTCTCCTCCTAAGCCACTGGGCCAATTCAAGTGAAAGTTTGTATGAGTGATGGTCCCAAAGGGGCATTTCATTTTTAGCTCAACTTGACAAAGTCAAGCTGAGCTATTGCCATCACTTCTCGTCCGTCGGCGTACGTACGTACGTACGTTAGTATGTTAGTACGTTAGTACGTACGTCCACAATTTCCTTTGGCACACCTCACAGGTCGCATTTATGATCAGATTACTTTGAAACTTCTTATGCTTGTTTGGGGTGACCTCTAGATGGGAGCTATCGATTTTCTTCAATTTCCGTCAAAAAATGTTGCCGCGGCCAACGTTCTTAGAACTTAGTTTAGTCAAACCACAATATTTCCCTTTGGCACACCCTACAGGGCACATTTATGATTTGATTGCTTTGAAACCTGATATGCTTATTTAGGGTGACCTCTAGATGGGAGCTATCGATTTTCTTCAATTTCCGGCAAAAAATGTTGCCACGGCCAACGTTCTTAGAACTTAGTTTAGTCAGACCTCAATATTTCCCTTTGGCACACCCTACAGGGTACATTTACGATCAGATTACTTTGAAACCTGGTATGCTTGTTTGGGGAGACCTCTAGATGGGAGCTATCGATTTTCTTCAATTTCTGTCAAAAAATGTTGCCGCGGCCAATGTTCTTAGAACTTAGTTTAGTCAGAAGACTCAATATTTCCCTTTGGCACACCCTACAGAGTACATTTATGATCGGATTGCTTTGAAACCTGGCATGCTTGTTTGGGGTGACCTCTAGATGGGAGCTATCGATTTTCTTCAATTTCTGTCAAAAAATGTTGCCGCGGCCAACGTTATTAAAACTTAGTTTAGTCAAACCACAATATTTCCCTTTGGCACACCCTACAGGGCACATTTATGATTTGATTGCTTTGAAACCTGGTATGCTTATTTAGGGTGACCTCTAGATGGGAGCTATCGATTTTCTTCAATTTCCGGCAAAAAATGTTGCCACGGCCAACGTTCGTAGAACTTAGTTCAGTCAGACCTCAATATTTCCCTTTGGCACACCCTACAGGGCCCATTTATGATCAGATTGCTTTGAAACCTGGTATGCTTGTTTGGGGAGACCTCTAGATGGGAGCTATCGATTTTCTTCAATTTCTGTCAAAAAAGGTTGCCGCGGCCAACGTTTTTAGAACTCAGTTTAGTCAGACCACAATATTTCCCTTTGGCTCACCCTACAGGGCACATTTATGATTTGATTGCTTTGAAACCTGGTATGCTTGTTTGGGGAGACCTCTAGATGGGAGCTATCGATGTTCTTCAATTTCCATCAAAAAATGTTGCCGTGGCCAACGTTCTTAGAACTTGGTTTAGTCAGAAGACTCGATATTTCCCTTTGGCACACCCTACAGGGCACATTTATGATCGGATTGCTTTGAAACCTTTCATGCTTGTTTGAGGTGACCTCTAGATGGGAGCTATCGATTTTCTTCAATTTCCATCAAAAAATGTTGCCGCAGCCAACATTCTTAGAACTTAGTTTAGTCAGACCACAATATTTACCTTTGGCTCACCCTACAGGGCTCATTTATGATTAGATTGCTTTGAAACCTGGTATGCTTATTTACGGTGACCTCTAGATGGGAGCTATCAATTTTCTTCCATTTCCGTCAAAACATGTTGCCATGGCCAACGTTCTTAGAATTTAGTCTAGTCAGACCACAATATTTCCCTTTGGCTCACCCTACAGGGCACATTTATGATCGGATTGCTTTGAAACCTGGCATGCTTGTTTGGGGAGGCCTCTAGATGAGAGCTATCGATTTTCTTCGGTTTCTGTCAAAAAATGTTGCCACTGGCAAAAAAACTGACATTGGTCCCAATGATCTTCAATTTTGCCATTTCATTTATAACTTACCAAGTTCAAGTTTGTCAAGTTGAGCTACAGTGTCATTGACACTTTCATTGTTCAACTCAGCATGCCCAGCCCCATAGGGAGGGAGTGGGGGAAAATGCATTTCAAACTCTGGTAAAAACTCATGAAGCAGTAAAATATGGATTTAAGTTAAATTTATTTAAGAAAAGGGTATTTTATGATATATATTTCAACTGTGTTCATGTTTATTTCTGGGTTTTTCTTTGGAGATTCGTGATCAATGTGCGAGTGTCGAAGTGAAAATAGGTGACTTACTTTCAAAAAATTGAAAACTTAAATGCAGTTTTTAGCTCATCTTGACAAAGTCAAGCTGAGCTAATCTCATCGCTCTCCGTCCGTTATCCGTCGTCCGTCAACACCATGTTTTGGTCTTCTCCTCCAAAGCCACTGGGCCAATTCAAGTGAAAGTTTGTGTGAGTGATGGCCCCAAAGGGGCATTTCATTTTTGTTCAACTCAGCATGCCCAGCCCCATAGGGAGGGAGTGGGGGAAAATGCTCCAAAATATTTTTAAAATCTTCTTCTCAAGAACCAGTGTGTACAATGACTTGATATTTGCTATGGAGCTTCCATATGAGGTGTAGAATCAAGTTTGTTCCAACGAAGTTTGTGAAGTAATATTTGGCTTTGTAATAGGAGGGGTAAGATTTTTGGCCCCGCCCAAAATTTCTATTTTCTGAACCAATGGTCTGGTATGAACCAAATTTGGTTTGTGGTAGTGTTGGGTCATAAGTACTTGACCCATGCAAAAAAAAAAAAAATCCCGCATCCCCATGGGAACCCTGGGAGCTAAAAATAGAAATATTTTCAAACGCCCATATTTCCCAAACCCCATGAAACAGAGAGCTTTTATTTGGTATGAAGTATCCTTATGACCAGTAGAATTGAATGGTAAAAAAAAATTGCCATCGGTTATGTTAGGGTGTTCTGTAATGGGCATCGAAAAAATGCTGAGTCAGCATATTTGCACAAATTTTTAAAAATCTTTTCTCCAGAACCAGTCATCAGAATCTTTTGATATTTGGTATACAGCATTCATAGGGGGGTCAGATAAAAGTTTGTTGAAATAAAGCTCATTGGTTCATATTTGAGCTCACTACAGGAGCCCGAAGTTTTAACATAGGGTAATATGGGGAATATTCTTTAAAAATCTTCTTCTTCAGAACCACCAGTCAGAATCTTTTAATATTTGGTATACATCATTGTTATGAGGGTCAGATTCTAGATTGTTCAAACCAAGTCCCTAGGTTAATATTTGGGTTTCCTAGGGAAGCCCAAATTTTATCTTTGTTCAATATGGAGGGTAATTTAAAAAAATCTTCTTCTTCAGATCCATCAGTCAGAATGCTTTGATATTTGGTATGCGACATCTCTATGGGGGGCAGATTCAAGTTTGTTCAAATCAGATCCCTAGGTATATATTTGGGCTCACTATGGTAACCCAAATTTTTACTTAGTGCAATATGAGGAAATTTCTGTAAAAATATTCTTCTTCAGATCCACCAGTCGGAATGCTTTTATATTTGGTATACAACATCTCTGGGGGGGGGGGGGGGGGGGGGGGGGAGGGGGGGGGGCAGATTCCAGGTTGTTCAATTCGAGTGCCTAGGTTAATATTTGGGCTCCATATGGGAACATGAAATTTAACTTGGTACAATATGAGGGAATTTCTTCAAAAATCTTCTTCAGATTCACTTGTCAGAATGCTTTCACATTTGGTATACAACATCTCTAGAGGGGTCAGATTCAAGTTTGTTGAAATCTGATCCATAGGTTAATATTTGGGCTCGCTATGGTAGCCCAAATTTGAACTTAGTGCAATTCGAAGAAATTTCTTAACAATTTCTGTTCTTCAGATCCAACAGTCAGAATGCTTTCATATTCGGTACACAACATCTCTAGGGAAGTCAGATTTAACTGTGTTCAAATCAAGAGCCTGGGTTAATATTTGGGCTCTCTATGGGAGCCGGAATTGGCCATTTTGCTGAAGAATTAAAAAATTTGTATTCAGTACCTTCTAGAGGTACTAAGATTAATCCACATAGGTTCTATCAAGGGGCTTCATGGGGGAGCTCTACATTTTACTTATGATCAACTGAAGAAAAGGCATGATGCCCAGATTATTTTTGTCACTCCTGAGGGACTCAAGGATTGACAGTGTAGCCTATGGAGATGGCTTGCTTAATGTAGACTCATTCTTGGACTCTGTTTAAATTGTGTTCTGTACAAGATGAGCGCTAAAGGCCCCGTGGGGCCTCTTGTTTTTAAATTAAAATATATGAAAAGGAATTAAATAATATATATTTATTTATTCCTTCATAGAATAGCTTTAATTCGCATCCCTTTTCCTAAATCAAAACAAAACAACAACTATTTAGCACAGTTTAAAGGTAGGTTAAAGTTGCTTAGGATGCCGAAAAAATATGACTGCATGTTAAAACACAATGGACTTATTTTCTTACACTACATTTATTCTATTGTGCTGACTACAGACCTGTTAACAGTTGGCCATCTACTACAGACCTGTTAACAGTTGGCCATCTGTACCCAGAAAATTTCAAATGGAATTAAATAAAATGCTTCAATGATCAAAAGAAAAGTTTTGTGAAGGGCACAAATGTCCCACATGCATGAAGTTTGATAAAGACACTTTCTAAGTGCTAATGGTCGCTTTAGTCTTCCAACTCTAGTTTTTATGATAAGAATCAATTCTCGTCTCTTTAAGCTGGGGTCTGATGTACCATCACCAGCAGAAAGAGTATGAAAGGTTGTCCTAGACTCAAATTGTCTATAAGGACTCATAGCAAGGTATTGGTATACCTAAGTCTTTGTTGGTAAGCTTTCATTATTGTAGGATTAAACTACAAGAAAGCATCTATTCTCAACTCTTTAAGTTGGGGTTTAATCGACTACAGCCAACAAAAGAGTAGGAGAGTTTGTCCTAGACTCAATTCGCTTATAGGCTCATAGCGAAGGTATAGGTATCTCTCCTATACATAATTCTTTAGGTTTGTCTATACAGCCACTTGGATAGGGGTTTCTCGTCAGAATGAGTTACTGATCAGACTCCCCTGAGCAGGGTTTCTAGGCTCTTATAGAACTCGGTCCGGCCAAGTTTGACTGGAAGTGGATAATTAGGTTATTTATTATTATCTTTCAGTCGATAAGCAAACGTTTGGCAATTGTAGCAAGTATAGTTCTTTCGATCACTTGTTTTGTGAACTAGATAATGTCTCATGGGATTTATGATAGGCTGCATGTATCCCACTATTCATTTGGCAGGTTCATCTGTTTCACAGAGCGAATTATCCAGCTGTTTCGCTAGCTATTATCGGTTATCTGACGCATTAACAGCGATAGTTTTGTGCGCCGGATGGAGTTGTGTGGAGCGGCTTGGAAGGTTGTTTCGATGGGTCACTTACACACATGTCTACTCCAGTTATTAACTGGAGTGGTAGACGTTTTTCCCTCTTGACCTGTTTTGTTTTAGAGAATCTTTTTACATAAGGTCAAGTTTTGGCATATATTACGGTTTTCTCAATTATTTCGGACGTGAGTTCATATATTGCATTACAATCCTGAGTCCAACGGTCTCTCTATGCACATCAGAGTTTATCAGAAGAGAAGTAACGCTTTTGTTGTCATTATTTTTCAATAGAAGGGACGTTATGTTCATTCTATTGTTAAATAAGTCAGTTAGCTATTCATACTGCTTGGGTTATTTATCTTCTTATTAGCAGTCAATGCTGAAGATTTCAGCGCATAAGTAAGCGCTGGCTATACCTTGTGCTTATTCTGTTTGGCTATTATATGATCTTATGTGGGATCTCTTCAGGATAGTTAAGTTTATATGATCTTATGTGGGATCTCTTCAGGATAGTTAAGTTTTCGGCACATGGGAATAATAGTTTCCATTATTTGTGTCTCTAGTATAGGCTTTTGAGCGCATACATTGACGCTCAGCCCGTTTTCATGGGAATGAATGATAGGATACGTGTATCCTTCAATTCATTTGTTTCTATTGATTTCATTTAGGTTATGGGGTCTGCTATTGAGCATTCGCCAGAAGCTTCCCCATTAGAGGATTTTCTTCTTTAAGGGAAGTTTTATTCTTCGTGTCATTCTCCGCTCTCAGTGGCATTACGCCAGCAATGATTAAGTAATGTGGGTGAGGAGGTTTCGACATATATTTGAATCCCCCCCCCCCCCCCCCCCCCCCCCCCCCCCCCCCCCCCCACACACACACACACATAATACATACATACTTTGCATCTGGGTCATGTTGGATGGCACCATCATACACATATATGCTGTTCTGTTGCATTTTCTGATTTTGGAGCCGGTTTATCAAACATACCTCCATTTCTAGATCCTGGTCCCTGTTTTGTCGGTTCTCAAATCGCATATTCTAACATGTTTATAGTTGTAGATACAAAATAGTACACATTGGAGAGTGTTTTTTACCGGATTTAATATTACAGAGGCCTCCTGTGAATGATCTTGAAGCGTGTTTTCTCTGCAGAGATTGTTCATCTTAGCCCACTTTTGTATGTATATGTTATAATTAATTTCTCACTTATTTCGTTGTACCTGTATATGCCATCTGCAGTGCATATTTATAGCAGATAATGTTATTTACCAAAATCATCGCTACAGCCTTGGCTTGTGAAGTGGCATTAAGCACCATTTATTATTCATGAATTAATTTGTTGAGTGCCTGATCGATATTTATTTATATCGTTTCATTCCAGAGCTCTCCCCTCTCTCTTTTGAACTTATGTTAAAAAAAGTGGGGGGTTCATTTTGTCCACTTCTCTACCTTCTGAGGTATGTAACTATTGAGGAAGCTGTCTTGTCCGTTCTATGTTCGGCGATCAGCTGCAGTATTATTGTGTGGCGTAGGTTTATAGGAAATTTTCTCTCATTCTCAGTATGCCATAATTGTGTCGCCGACCCACGAATTGGGGAGCGACATATAGGAATTACTTTGTCGTCTTGCATCATCCGTGTCGTCGTCCGCATCACACTTTCTCTTATCCGCCACTCCTCTTTAACCTATGAATGGATTTTGATGAAACTTTCAGTGATTCTTTATCACATAATGGCATTGTGCACCTCCTATTTTATTTTTTGATCCGCTGTATTTTTTCCAGAGTTATGCCCCGTCGTCTTGCGTCATCCGCGTCACACTTTCTCTTATCCGCCACTCCTCTTTAACCTATGAATGGATTTTGATGAAACTTTCAGTGCTTCTTTATCACATAATGGCATTGTGCACCTCCTATTTTATTTTTTGATCCGCTGTATTTTTTCCAGAGTTATGCCCCTTTTCCACTTAGAATTCTGTCTGAAACGCCAGGCGACACACGTCTTCCATGGAAGACTCACATCTAAGTAATTTTTAGGGCCTAGTCCAGACTAGTCTCTAAAATTGTTTATTTGTTACATCCTAATTAACATGAATTTATGCTTAGATTTAGGATATGTCTCTTCTATTATGGTATTAAGAGACATTCATGTAAAT
This sequence comes from Pictodentalium vernedei, assembly GCA_031216915.1. NCBI lineage: Eukaryota > Metazoa > Mollusca > Scaphopoda > Dentaliida > Dentaliidae > Pictodentalium > Pictodentalium vernedei. The sequence continues at coordinate 598,321,725 of CM062296.1, read as the reverse complement.
TCTAATTTCTTCATCATGGTTTGAAGGATTTGATCTATGTTGATCTGATATTTCAGATGTTCTAAGCCCTTCGCCTTTTTACGATTTAGCTAAGTCTGAGTCATTGCTTACAGTATAAAAATATGAAAAAATTTATAGTAATTTATATATTTTTTACCTGCGTTGCCAGCGGCAGAGCAGGTCTAGTAACCGCTCGACTCTGTCTGTCTGCCAGTCTGTCCGTCCGTCCGGCCGTCCATCTGTCTGTCCATCAGTCCGTCCAAAACACTTTTTCCATCAAAGTTTTCTTGGCTTCTATGAAAGGGAATGATTTTATATTTGGTCTGCAGCTTCATAATGATGAGTTGTATCGTGTAAGCAATTTTCAGATCTGCCAGGCAGCCACTTCCTGTTTGCCGATACTTTGAAATTTTACTGTACCCACTAAACATTGAAATTTTTCGTCAAACTTTAATCGGCTTCTATGCAAGGGATTGATTTTATATTTCATCTGGAGCCTGATAATGATCAGTTGTATCGTGTATGCAATTTTCAGATCTGCCATGCAGCCACTTCCTGTTTGCCGATTCAATTGCATGCAGCGACGCAGGTCGAGACCCGGTATTGGTCTTGGCTTGTTATACTTACCAATGACCCAGACAGGAATGGCCCTCCCATTAGTGGGCAGTACTGGGCACTCATACCTCCCCGCTGAATTATTATAATCTTTTTTCTACAAAGAATGATTTTATTGGCGGCAGATTCGGTGACTTCCTGGCGTCTGCACATGTGCGGAGGGTAAAATGTATGGAGGGCCAGTGAGGACTTCTAATTTTCGGTTTTGCGTGCAAATTTTGGGGATTGGGGGGCAAAATTTGTGTTTGGCCCTAGATATTTTGGGGTTAGCATCCTAAGTCTGGGTCATTGGTAAGTATAAAAAATATATAAATTTCTATAAATTCTTTCATTTTTTGGAAAGATAAATGCCCCAAAAGGTTACCCTCACTAGGTTATGCCATCGTTTTTATCCTGTTAGAAAATCTTACATTGGACATGGTGTGACCAACACTTTAGTTTAAAATTTTGTGGTGTTTTCATCCTGGTATTGACAGGATACGTACGGGTCCTTGAAAATATTTAAAAGCATCTGATTTTTTTTTTGTTATATACTGCAGTATTTTGAATGTTAATTTTTCTTTCCACTGTGACATCTATGTTATGTATTGTATACTTATAACAACTTTGAAATGAATATTGTTTAAACTTAAAGTACCATATACATTCATTTTCTTTGAATCAATACAAGAAATATTTATATACTTATACCAAATCATTAGGAGTGCAGTGGCTCAGTAGTCATGGCATTGGACTTCATACTGAAAGGTCCACAGTTAGATCCCTGCCAGAGGCAAATGCATTGTGTCCTTGGGCAAGGCACTGAATCCTGATTGCCTATATGGATGCAGGGTGGCACTGTGTACTAAGGCATGTACTAAGGCATACAGCATGTCGATGGTGCACATGCCTTCAACCAGTGCTAACGCTGCTTGCAGCATTTTGCTGCTAAGATTACACGCCATTGCTTGGTGGTTCTCCCCAGGTACACCAGCTTCCTCCACCCATAAAACTGTCAAACATGAGGTGACACCAGCTGTCAAAGGTGTCTTTAAATCCAAATAAATGAATTAAATAAATAACAGAATCTTTAATGATATTACATTACTGTTAGACAAGTTTGTAAACTGAATATTCTTGAATGAAGACTCACCATGGCTGTACTTTTATGATTACCCCTCATAGTTCCACCAGTTATATTAATATCCTGATGTTTTCAATACAAAATAAATATTTAAATGGATAAAGTGTGTGTGTCTATCCATCCATCCGTCTGTCAGTCTGTCCATCTGTCAGTCCATCCACCTGTTGTCCATTCATCCTTCCAACCATCTATCCATCCTTCCCACCATCTATATCCATATTTCAGCAGTTAGTGGATGGATTTCAATGAAATTTGGTATGCAGTATCCTTGGGCTGACCCACTTCCACCACATGTTGAACAAACTTGCTCACACTTTTTCACCTGAGTTATAGCCCATACTTTGTCCAGTTTTTGTCCGGATTCAGATCTCAGCAGTGAATGAATGGATTTCTCAACGAAATTCAGTATGTGGTCTCCTTGGGAAGACCCACTTCCACAACATGTTGAATGGAGTTCTGGGACGGCAGATCGATTTTCAAAGGGGTGCTGGATTGGGTGATGGATGGTCGTCGCTGTGAAAAATTTAAATTCCAAGGTCTCAAAACCCCCATTTCCACGCATCTGAGTGGATATTTTGAGATTTTTCAGGAGATGTATTTGAAAGATTTCACACTTAATTATCATTATATTTTTATACTGTACCAATGACCCAGACATAGCTGGTGCTAACTCTTAAAATATAGGGCCAAACACAAATTTTGCCCCCCAATCCCCAAAATTTGCATCTAAAACTAAAGAAAACATGTCCTGAAAGGCCCTCCACACTTCGCCCCTACTGCGCATGCGCAGTGTCAAGGACGTTCCGAAATTGGCGCCATTAATCATTCTAAGTTTGGCCCTTCATCAGTTAACATCTGACTGATCTTTGTGCTTATAAATCTCAGTTTAAATGATGCCAGACACATAAATATTAGTGAAATGGTGATTCTAAGGAGGATAGAGAAGGAGGAGAGGAAAAGAATGTGTGACAGAATATTATCAGGGCTGTAACTTAAAATTTTTTAATGAAATTATGTTAAGTTACCTATTTTCAAGGCAGCAGCCATTTTGTTGTCATTCTGATTATTTAGTTACACTGTTTTTTAAGTGTTTTCCTCTCTCCCTGTCCTTTAAGTTCCCCCTTGCTATTCTCCCATGCTTTTGGCATAGTTTCTGTAATTATTATTACTAAATTTTCTTGGGAGTTTTAGCTGAATAACAGAATGAATTCTGTTCTTTCCCCATGTTTACGTCTTCACCTACGGGTGGTTAGGCGTTGTGTTCTGCATCTACCATCTGAGGTTCTGCAGTTTCTTCCCTGGAAGTCTCTGTTTTGCATCAGATAGTATATTTTTGGTAACTGATTTCGGGCCTGGAGTCTTATTTTAGTGTTTTTACACTCATTGTTTACTTTTACAACAGCCCTCTGTGTGAGGGGGGGATTTCTAAAAAATAATATCTTGATGTTATTTTAATCATAACTAGATACATTATTATTGTTCGTAAGTGTTGAATAAATTGTTTAAAATATTTTTAAAATTTTTGTCCACACTTAGGCTTGGGATCCATTGGGGCTCAACGTTACTTTTCAGAAACTTGGGCTGTTCTAAAAAAAATATTTTTTCAAAATATTTTGATTTCAATTATTTTTTCTATATTAATGGATCATATTATTATTATGTATTTTGATTGCCAGGGGTTAGTGCGAGTACCAGGACTTGTTTTCTTTTCACATTGAAAGGATATTGATCAATTGTTTTAAGAGGAAGTCTTCCTCTGACTTTATTATCATTCTATATGTGGTCAGTGTACTCGCATTAACTCCTGTTCTGTATCGTATGATTTCGATGACAATATGGGAAGCGTATGTCACGGTATGTTGTTGGGGATTTGGACACTCCGGTCCTTTCCCCGCAGGGTCACTCTACTTTATCAATTTCTATTTCAGACGATCAAGATTAGGGTGATGTATCTGTGATGTCTTCCAACAGTGTGCCTCCGTCGTCACAATTAATGAAGGGCTAGCGGAAAAGTGCTCATGTAAATACGCCAATTGCCTAAGAGGACCCTAGTAGGTTCGACGGCCTTTGACGTCCGCTAGCTCGCTCGGTGTAGCGTCCATTCACCGAAGGGTTCGGCAGCCGGGTTCGTCCGTTGCGGTCTAGAAGGAATTTTGGTGTGATGCGAGCACTATAAATTAACCTAATGCACACCCAGTGACGGCGGATCGGAGGGAGAACGCAGGAAGCCTTTTAGTCCGGTTCATAGCTCGTTCCGGTCCATCCGGACGGCAAGCGAGAGAGGCCCCTCTCTCGTTCAACAACTTCTGGCCCCAGATGTTGTGGTACAAAATGTGTCGCAAGCGGAGCATACGTCCGTCGCTCGGGACGCTCCGTTGTATAGGCAGTCCGCTGAGACTGCTAAGGCTTCCTCTTCTCGTCAGCGCACACGACCGCACCTTGGCTGCGTGACCGCCGATATATTACCAGCTTCGCCGATCAAGGATTCTTCGGCGACCAGGTCACACCATCCGGTAGCCATGGACACGAGGCCTGCAGACTCCGGACGTTCGCATAGGAAGTGTGCGGGAGTCAACGTACACGGAGCTTCCGGCGGCAATGCATCGTAAGACCGCTACTGCACAGGCCTCGGGAACGGACGTGCTTGCCTTAATAGCACAGTTTATCGCAGCATCCCAGCATCAACTGAATCTGTCGCATATATTTTATCCGACGATGCTGGGTCGGGACGCTCCGCGGAAGCGGGTACGGACGTCCGAAAGTTTCATCCGGTCCGACGGGATACCGAAAGGGATTCGGAGGATTTCGAGCTTTCCCTTTCGGAACAACATATGCTGTTGTGTATGTCATCTGACTTGGTCTTCTACAGCTTCTTTCGTCGGACCAGAATGCTGCGATGCCGGATAAGAAACTGATAGCGTCGGTGGACTTAGAAATTTTTGGTTCGGTTCAGGGACATCGTCCCTCAGTTCCGACATAGTCCAATAATGTCACACAAACTTTCGAATTATTGAACGACGCTATATATATTATTATTTTATGCTTGCTAACCAAGCATTTCTGGTTTCTTGTTCGAAGAGTTATGGAGATGTCTTTCAAAAGTGTGCCTCTGTCGTCATAGTTAATGAAGAGTTAGCGGCAATAAGTGCTCATGGAATATGTCTATCGCCTACGGAGTGACATTCGCTAGCTCACCCGGTGTAGCGTACATTCATCGAATGGTTCGGCTGCCGGGTTCGTCCGTTGCGGTCTAGGAAGGAGATTTGGGTGATGCGAGCACTTTAATTACTTTAGTACTCACCCAGTGACGGCAGATTGAGGACAGATCGGAGGAAGCCTGTTAGTCCGGTTCCTGGCTTGTCCAGGTCCGTCCGGGCTGTGAGCGAGAGAGGTCCCTCTCTCGCCCAACAACATAGGGGACCGCATGTTGTGGTTCAGATATTTTACATTCGGAGCATATGTCCGTTGGTCGGGACGCACCGTTATATTGACAGTCCGAGAGACTGTCTTTAATGCTTCCTCATCCTCACAGCAGGGCACACGACCGCACATTGGCTACGTGACCTCGAGTATCCGATCAGTTTCGGCATTCAGTGATTCCACGGCGAATAGGTCGCGCCATCCGGTAGCCAAGGGACTCGAGGCCTATACACTCCGTTCGCTCGCATATTGGTAGTATGCACGGGGTAACGATCACGGAGCTTCCAGCGGCAATGCATCGTAAGACCGCTTCTCCTCAGGCCTCAGTGACGGACGTGCTATCCGAGTTAGCACAGTTGTTTCGCAGCATCCCAGCAATTGACAGTTTCTCGGTTGAATCAGGAATTATCTGATGGCGCTGGGTCGGTGCGGTCCGCGGTTGCATCAGCTACGGACGACCGAACGCTTTATAGGGTCCGACAGGATGGCGAAAGGGATTCGAAAGATTTCAAGTTTTCCCTTTAGTAGTATCGGAAGATGCCTTTCATATCTTCTGGCATTATCTTCCAGTGATTATTATTTCGGACTTCATTGCTGCGATCTTGGATAAGAGACTTATAGCGTCATTGGACTCAGATTTTTCGATCGGTTCAGGGACATTGTCCCTGACTTACCGACGCAGTCCAATATTGTCATTACAACATGTGTTTTATTTTTCGACGCTATATATATATATATACAAGCCTGCTACTAAGCATGATAGTTTAGTTTCTTGTCCGCGTTGCTCATTTCTGCCATTTTATCATTTATACAAATAGTTTATTTTGGCAGAGCAGGGCATACCGAGAGTTCATATGCGTCTAGACGGTGTGATTAAAGACTGCATATATTCTTTTTCGCCGTTTATGTCTTTTCCAATTTCAATGTTGGGAACGACATTATGTATAGTAGACTTAACTTAGACGCTTTATTATACGTAATCCGCCTTACTGAGGCGTTATCATTACGTCTTCAAGAAAAGATTTACGGGATATTATTCTCAATGTAATTTCTTTTGAGGGCAGTAGTTTGTTCACGTATAACTCCGCCCTTCAGTGGCTGATTGGAGTTAGTTAGACGTGACGCAGCCCTAGCTACATCCACACGCGTGGATAGTAAGGTTAAGAACTCTCTCAGAGTCGCTTCGTTCTCGGAGGAGCTTCTCTTCGACGGCAACTTTTCGGCAATCCATGAATTGCTCGATTTACACGTTCTCTTGTCTATCTAGTGTTACAAGAGATTCAGACTGGGGCAAACATTCGGTGGTTGACTCAGAGAGTGCCGCCGCAGTTGCCGGACCCGAGTGTGGCTGTTATGACGGTTGCCAGTCAAACAGACTGGGATATAATACTGATCCCTACGGATTCGAAGTGCCAGGGTCTTTGGGTTCCGCAGTCTTTTAGCAATCAGTTTAACTTCCGTGGAATAATGTTTTTTAGGCTTGCTTTATGTCATTGCATGAACATTATTCAGAAACGCATGCCCAAATTCCTGTCCTTTAATTCGACAGTAGTGGCGTATCTCCGGAACCAGGGAGGCACTCTTTCGTTTCCGTTATTCAATTTAATGTGAAGAATCCGTCTGTTGGTTATAGTACACCAAGTTCAGTTTTGGTCCGTCATATTCCGGGTCGTCTGATTGTTTTATCGGACTCCCGTTCTCTTACGGGTCGCTTGTTGCTGTCAGAATGGACTCTCAACAAACAAGTATTCAATCAGATTTGCTATCTATGGGAGCGCCCAATGATGATTTATTTATGACACAGCTTGCTAATCAATTGCAGACGTATGTGTTGGCTTGTCCAGATCTCTGAGCTAATATTGTTAACGCTCTATTGATCTATAGGACGGAATGATAGGATACGCGTATCCTCCGGCGCTGTTGTTTTAGCAGGTATTGCTAAGATAAACAACCACAATACATTTCTGTTGATAGCATCTCTATCTTCACAGAGATCATGAGTAATTTACTCTCTTGTCTACTGTGGGTCTTAACGTGAAATCTTCCTCTATGTGAGGATCTTTTTCACTGGGTAAATCGTGTCATCTTTATCACAACCAGCAAGGTCGCAACCTTCATGTATTCCGTTGTGTGGTCCGTATTGCATTGTAAGCACTGTACTGGACGAGCTTTGGACGCGATTTCTTACTATAGGAGATCCTCTTCTTCGCTATTCTATGCGGCTAAAGTGGAGGCTCTTCCGTCGTGGTGTAGGGATCATTATGTTCATATTGTTGATCCCTCCATACTACTCATTGCTATTTTTTAGTATACTTGTTTCACAAGATCTACTGCAGCCTGTTATTATTTAGGTTATAGGTTTATGTTACCTCATACCTATGCACTCTACGATAGTTTACAATTGAGTCATTTGTCTCTTTATCTAAGTCAGTTAGTAACTTTTTGATAAATAGACTTAGAATCTTTAGATTAAATTCCTATACGGATTTTAACTTCGGTTCTTATTTAGCTAAGTAATCATTTGAGCCTCTGGAAACAGTAGTTTTCAAATTCTGACCTTTTAGACAGTAATTCTGTTGGTTTCTCTTTTACTGTAGAGTCAGTGAGTTTCATGCACTATCGATGGATGATTTTCACTTTCATAGTTTCGGAATCAATACTTCCGTTACTATTTAGGTTGGATTGTTGCATAAGAGTTAGGCTCCTATTATCCGGAACCTATTATTTTAAGGTCCTTCCGTCTTCGTATGGGCATAGGCCTTTACTCTTTCCGGGTACAGTTTATGTATTTATAAACAGATATCTGTTTATTACAAAGGGCGTAAGCTTCTTCTGTCTTTGATGTCTAGTAGAAGGACGTTACGCTCCATTTTATTGTTAATGGATTCTATTAACTATCGGTACTGCTTATGGTATATCATTGACTTAGCAGTTGTGCTTAAGATTTCGGCTCATGAAGTAAGAATTCTTCTACTTCTTGGGCTTACATTAATAGTGTCGCTATTATAGATTTTTGAAGGCCGCTCATTGCGCTCAGCCATCCACATTCATGAATTTTATCTTAGAAATATCGAGTCCATTTCTGGAGGCCTCTATTGTTAGGTCTGTTATCTACTGCTCAGAATGTCATTCACTTAACAGTTGCTACTATAGCTAGGTAGGCTGTCTGTTTCGGCAGTGTCTCCGTTCGGCTGCCCTCTTCGCTCTGGGCTATTTGACCCAGGGCAAGAAAAAGGGGGGGGGAGGGTGTTCCCTTGGGTCACCTGTTTTACTATGAAAACAAGGGGATACCTCCTCCGGAGTTAGTAATTCTGAGCTGTTATTGGGATGGTTGTTTAGTGAGAAGTTTAGGTTTTTAAAATTCATTCAAGTCTTAGTTTTTAAAGTATAGCTTTTGAATATTGCATATGTCAACGGACATGATTATGCAATCCTCAGACACTTTTAGGAGTATAAGAGTCTCTATTCTCTAGACTTACTTTATTTATTGGCTTACTTTAAAAATTATTAGTATAAGGATTATATTGGATATTAATAGAGTACATGGATGTATGAAGCTCAATTTTGGAAGGTGTTGTATCTTTCTAATTTATCATAAATAAGAAAGATACATGTAAGGCCTATTACTTCTTTTTCCCTACAGGGGATGACTCTATTTTATTTTATTGAGCGTATTCCATTTTGCTCTATGTCCTTGGCCCTCCAGCCTTTTTACTATTCAGCTATGTCTGGGTCATTGGTACAGTATAAAAATGTTAAAAAATTTATAGTAATTTATATATTTTTTATACTTACCAATGACCCAGACGGGGATGGCCCTCCCAGGAGTTGGGAACTCTTGCCTCCCCGCTGAGTACATAGCGCTTACCAGGCACTGGTTATTAGAATGATTAATGGCGCCAATTTCGGAACGTCCTTGACACTGCGCATGCGCAGTAGGGGCGAAGTGTGGAGGGCCTTTCAGGACATGTTTTCTTTAGTTTTAGATGCAAATTTTGGGGATTGGGGGGCAAAATTTGTGTTTGGCCCTATATTTTAAGAGTTAGCACCAGCTATGTCTGGGTCATTGGTAAGTATAAAAAATATATAAATTACTATAAATTTTTTAACATTTTCTTTTTTTGTCTCAAAAACATGGGTTATGACTCCTCTTTGGAATGAGCTCATTGGTTCCGACGCCCCTGGAGTTGCTCACAATATTTTCATGTGAGTAAGGGCCTTTACTTTGTCAAATTTTCAGTCAGTTTTTAGCTCAACTTGACAAAGTCAAGCTGAGCTATTGCCATCACTTCTCGTCCGTCGGTACGTATGTCAGTACGTTAGTACGTACGTCCACAATTTCCTTTGGCACACCTCACAGGTCGCATTTATGATCAGATCACTTTGAAACTTGGTATGCTTGTTTGGGGTGACCTCTAGATGTGAGCTATCAATTTTCTTCATTTCTGTCAAAAAATGTTGCCGCGGCCAATGTTCTTAGAACTTAGTTTAGTCGGACCACAATATTTCCCTTTGGCACACCGTACAGGGCACATTTATAATTGGATTGCTTTGAAACCTGGTATGCTTGTTTAGGGTGACCTCTAGATGGGAGCTATCGATTTTCGTCAATTTCCGTCAAAAAATGTTGCCACGGCCAACAGTCTGAGAACTTAGTTTAGTCAGACCTCAATATTTCCCTTTGGCACACCCTACAGGGCACATTTATGATCGGATTGCTTTGAAACATGGTATGCTTGTTTGGGGAGACCTCTAGATGGGAGCTGTCGATTTTCTTCAATTTCCGTCAAAAAATGTTTCCGCGGCCAACGTTCTTAGAACTTAGTTTAGTCAGAAGACCTCAATATTTCCCTTTGGCACACCCTACAGGGCACATTTATGATCGGATTGCTTTGAAACCTGGCATGCTTGTTTGGGGAGACCTCTAGATGGGAGCTATCGATTTTCTTCAATTTCCGTCAAAAAATGTTGCCGCGGCCAACGTTCTTAGAACTTAGTTTAGTCAGAAGACTCAATATTTCCCTTTGGCACACCCTACAGGGCACATTTATAATCGGATTGCTTTGAAACCTGGCATGCTTGTTTGGGGTGACCTCTAGATGGGAGCTATCGATTTTCTTCAATTTCCATCAAAAAATGTTGCCGCAGCCAACATTCTTAGAACTTAGTTTAGTCAAACCACAATATTTCCCTTTGGCTCACCCTACAGGGCACATTTATGATTAGATTGCTTTGAAACCTGGTATGCTTATTTACGGTGACCTCTAGATGGGAGCTATCGATTTTCTTTCTTGCCACGGCCACCGTTCTTAGAATTTAGTCTAGTCAGACCACAATATTTCCCTTTTGTACACCCTACAGGGCACATTTATGATCGGATTGCTTTGAAACCTGGCATGCTTGTTTGGGGAGGCCTCTAGATGGGAGCTATCGATATTTTTATACTGTACCAATGACCCAGACATAGCAGGTGCTAACTCTTAAAATATAGGGCCAAACACAAATTTTGCCCCCCAATCCCCAAAATTTGCATCTAAAACCAAAGAAAACATGTCCTGAATGGCCCTCCACACTTCACCTCTACTGCGCATGCGCAGTGTCAAGAACGTTCCGAAATTGGCGCCATTAATCATTCTAAGTTTGGCCCTTCATCAGTTAACATCTGACTGATCTTTGTGCTTGTAAATCTCAGTTCAAATGATGCCAGACACATAAATATTAGTGAAATGGTGATTCTAAGGAGGATAGAGAAGGAGGAGAGGAAAAATGTGTGACAGAATATTATCAGGGCTGTAACTTAAAATTTTTTAATGAAATTATGTTAAGTCACCTATTTTCGAGGCAGCAGCCATTTTGTTGTCATTCTGATTATTTAGTTACACTGATTTTTCAGTGTTTTCCTCTCTCCCTTTCCTTTAAGTCCCCCCTTGCTATTCTCCCATGCTTTTGGCATAGTTTCTGTAATTATTATTACTAAATTTTCTTGGGAGTTTTAGCTGAATAACAGAATGGATTCTGTTCTTTTCCCCATGTTTACGTCTTCACCTACGGGTGGTTAGGCATTGTGTTCTGCATCTACCATCTGATGTTCTGCAGTTTCTTCCCTGGAAGTCTCTGTTTTGCATCAGATAGTGTATTTTTGGTAACTGATTCCGGGCCTGGGTGCCTGGAGTCTTATTTTAGTGTTTTTACATTCATCGTTTACATTTACAACAGCCCTCTGTGTGAGGGGGGGATTTCTTGAAAATAATATCTTGATGTTATTTTAATCATAACTAGATACATTATTATTGTTCGTAAGTGTTGAATAAATTGTTTAAAATATTTTTAAAATTTTTGTCCACACTTAGGCTTGGGATCCATTGGGGCTCAACGTTACTTTTCAGAAACTTGGGCTGTTCTGAAAAAATATTTTTTCAAAATATTTTGATTTCAATTATTTTTTCTATATTAATGGATCATATTATTATTATGTATTTTGATTGCCAGGGGTTGGTGCGAGTACCAGGACTTGTTTTCTTTTCACATTGAAAGGATTTTGATCAATTGTAATAAGAGGAAGTCTTCCTCTGACTTTTATAATCATTCTATATGTGGTCAGTGTACTCGCATTAACTCCTGTTCTGTATCGTATGATTTCGATGACAACATGGGCAGCGTATGTCACGGTATGTTAGTGGGGAATTGGACACTCCGGTCCTTTCCCCGCAGGGTCACTCTACTTTATCAATTTCTATTTCAGACGATCAAGATTAGGGTGATGTATCTGTGATGTCTTCCAACAGTGTGCCTCCGTCGTCACAATTAATGAAGGGCTAGCGGAAAAGTGCTCATGTAAATACGCCAATTGCCTAAGAGGACCCTAGTAGGTTCGACGGCCTTTGACGTCCGCTAGCTCGCCCGGTGTAGCGTCCATTCATCGAATGGTTCGGCAGCCGGGTTCATCCGTTGCGGTCTAGAAGGAGTTTTGGGGTGATGCGAGCACTATAAATCAACCAAATGCACACCCAGTTACGGCGGATTAGAGGGAGAACGGAGGAAGCCTTTTAGTCCAGTTCATAGCTCGTTCTGGTCCATCCGGACGGCGAGTGAGAGAGGCCCCTCTCTCGTACAACAACATCTGGCCCCAGATGTTGTGGTACAAGATGTTTCGCATTCGGAGCATACGTCCGTCGCTCGGGATGCTCCGACATATAGTCAGTCCGGAGTAGACTGTCAATAAGGCTTCCTCATTCTCATGCGCACACGACCACTCTTGGCTACGTGACCTCGGATATCCAGTCAGCTTCGCCAGTCAGAGAATCATCGGCGACCAGGTCACACCATCCGGTAGCCAGGGAAACGAGGCCTGCAGACTCCGGACGTTCGCATAGGAAAGTGTGCGGGAGTCAACGTACACGGAGCTTCCGGCGGCAATGCATCGTAAGACCGCTACTGCACAGGCCTCGGGAACGGACGTGCTTTCCTAAATAGCACAGCTTATCCCAGCATCAACTGAATCTGTCGCATATTTTTTATCCGACGATGCTGGGTCGGGACGCTCCACGGAAGCGGGTACGGACGTCCGAAAATTTCATCCGGTCCGACGGGATACCGAAAGGGATTTGGGGGATTTCGAGCTTTCCCTTTCGGAACAACATATGCTGTTGTGTATGTCATCTGACTTGATCTTCTACAGCTTCTTTCGTCGGACCAGAATGCTGCGATGCCGGATAAGAAACTGATAGCGTTGGTGGACTTAGAAATTTTTGGTTCGGTTCAGGGAGATCGTCCCTCAGTTCCGACATAGTCCAATAATGTCACACAAATTTTCGAATTATTGAACGACGCTATATATATTATTTTTATATGCTTGCTATAACCAAGCATTTCTGGTTTCTTGTTCGCAAAATTACGGAGATGTCTTTCAAAAGTGTGCCTCTGTCGTCATAGTTAATGAAGAGCTAGCGGCAATAAGTGCTCATGGAATATGTCTATCGCCTAAGAGATCCCTTGTAGGATCGATGGAGTGACATTGGCTAGCTCACCCGGTGTAGCGTACATTCATCGAATGGTTCGGCTGCCGGGTTCGTCCGTTGCGGTCTAGGAAGGAGATTTGGGTGATGCGAGCACTATAATTACTTTAGTACTCACCCAGTGACGGCGGATTGAGGACAGATCGGAGGAAGCCTGTTAGTCCGGTTCCTGGCTTGTCCAGGTCCGTCCAGGCTGTGAGCGAGAGAGGTCCCTCTCTCGTCCAACAACATAGGGGACCGCATGTTGTGGTTCAGATATTTTACATTCGGAGCATATGTCTGTCGGTCGGGACGCTCCGTTATATTGACAGTCCGAGAGACTGTCGATAATGCTTCCTCATCCTCACAGCAGGGCACACGACCGCACATTGGCTACATGACCTCGAGTATCCGATCAGTTTCGTCATTCAGTGATTCCATGGTGAATAGGTCACGCCATCCGGTAGCCAAGGGACACGAGGCCTATACACTCCATTCGCTCGCATATTGGTAGTATGCACGGGGTAACGATCACGGAGCTTCCAGCGGCAATGCATTGTAGGACCGCTTCTCCTCAGGCCTCAGTGACGGACGTGCTATCCGAGTTAGCACAGTTGTTTCGCAGCATCCCAGCAATCGACAGTTTCTTACTCGAATCAGGAATTATCTGACAGCGCTGGGTCGGTGCGGTCCGCGGTTGCATCAGGTACGGACGACTGAACGCTTTATAGGGTCCGACAGGATGGCAAAAGGGATTCGAAAGATTTCGAGTTTTCCCTTTCGTGGCATCGGAAGCTGCCATTCATATCTTCTGGCATTATCTTCCAGTGATTGTTATTTCGGACTACATTGCTGCGATGTTGGATAAGAGACTTATAGCGTCATTGGACACGGAATTTTGGATCGGTTCAGGGACATTGTCCCTGACTTACCGACACAGTCCAATAATGTCATTACAACATGCGTTTTATTTTTCGACGCTATATATGCATATAAGCCTGCTACCAAGCATGATAGTTTAGTTTCTTGTCCGCAATGCTCTTTTCTGCCGTTTTATCATTTATACGAATAATTTATTTTGGCAGAGCACGGCATACCGAGAGTTCATATGCGTCTAGACGGCGTGGTTAAAGACTGGAAATATTCTTTTTCGCCGTCTATGTCTTTTCCAACCACAATGTTGGAAACGACAATGATGTCTAGTAGACTTAACTTAGACGCTTTATCATACGTAATCCACCTTACTGAGGCGTTATTACGTCTTCAAGAAAAGATTTACGGGATATTATTCTCAATGTGATTTCTTTTGAGGGCAGTAGTTTGGTCACGTATAACTCCGCCCTTCAGTGGCTGATTGGAGTTGGTTAGACGTGATGCAGCCCTAGCTACATCCACGCGCATGGATAGTAAGGTGAAGAACTCTCTCAGAGTCGCTTTGTTCTCGGAGAAGCCTCTCTTCGACGGCAACTTTTCAGCAATCCATGAATTGCTCGATTTACACCTTCTCTTGTCTATCTAGTGTTACAAGAGATTCAGACTGGGGCAAACATTCGGTGGTTGACTCAGAGAGTGCCACTGCAGTTGCCGGATCCAAGTGTTATAGTTATGACGGTTGCCAGTCAAACAGATTGGGATATAATATTGATCCCAACGGATTCGAAGTGCCAGGGTCTTTGGGTTCCGCAGTCTCTAAGCAAGCAATTATCTTCCGCGGAATAATGTTTTTTAGGCTTGCTTTATGTCATTGCATGAACATTATTCAGAAACGCATGTCCAAATCCTGTCCGCTAATTCGACAGTAGTGGCGTATCTCCGGAATCAGGGAGACACTCATTCGTTTCCGTTATTCAATTTAATGTAAAGAATCCGTCTGTTGGTTATAGTACACCAAGTTCTGTTTCGGTCCGTCATATTCCGGGTCGTCTGATTGTTTTACCGGACTCCCGTTCACTTAGGGGTCGCTTGTTGCCGTCAGAAGGGACTCTCAACAAACAAGTATTCAATCAGATTTGCTATCTATGGGAGTGCCCAATGATAATTTATTTACGACACAGCTTGCTAATCAATTGCAGACGTATGTGTTGGCTTGTCCGGATCTCTGAGCTAATGTTGTTAACGCTCTATTGATCTAATAGGACGGAATGATAGGATACGCATATCCTCCGGCGCTGTTGTTTCAGCAGGTATTGCTAAGATAAACAACCACAATACATTTCTGTTGGTAGCATCTCTGTCTTCACAGAGACCGTGGGTAATTTACTCTGATGTCTACTGTGGGACTTAACGCGAAATCTTCCTCAATGAGAGGATCTTTTTTCGCTGGGTAAATCGTGTCATCTTTATCACAACCCGCAAGGTCGCAACCTTCACGTATTCCATTCTGTGGTCCGTATTGCATTATAAGCATTGTACTGGACGAGCTTTGGACGTGATTTCTTACTATAGGAGATCCTCTTCTTCGCTATTCTATGCGGCTAAAGTGGAGGCTCTTCCGTCGTTGGTGTAGGGATCACTATGTTCATATTGTTGATCCCTCCATACTACTCATTGCAACTTTTTAGTATACTTGTTTGACAAGATCTACTGCAGCCTGTTATTATTAAGGTTATAGGTTTATGTTACCTCATACCTATGCACTCTATGATAGTTTACAATTGAGTCTTATGTCTCTTTATCTAAGTCAGTTAGTAACTTTTTGATAAATAGACTTAGAATCTTTAGATTAAATTCCTATATGGAATTTAACTTCGGTTCTTATTTAGCTAAGTAATCATTTGAGCCTCTGGAAACAGTAGTTTTCAAATTCTGACCTTTTAGACAGTAATTCTGTTGGCTTCTCTTTTACTGAAGAGTCAGTGAGTTTCATGCACTATCGATGGATGATTTTCACTTTCGTAGTTTCGGAATCACTACTTCCTTTACTATTTAGGTTGGATTTTTGCATAAGAGTTAGGCTCCTAATATCCGGAACCTATTGTTATTAAGGTCCTTCCGTCTTCGTACGGGCATAGGCCTTTACTCTGTCCGGTTAGAGTTTATGTATTTATAAACAGATATCTGTTTATTACTACGGGCGTAAGCTTCTTCTGTCTTTGATGCCTAATAGAAGGACGTTACGCTCCATTCTATTGCTAATGGATTCAATTAACTATCGGTACTGCTTATGGTATATCATTGACTCAGCAGTTGTGCTTAAGATTTCGGCTCATGAAGTAAGAGTTCTTCTACATCTTGGGCTTACATTAATAGTGTCGCTATTATAGATTTTTGAAGGCTGCTCATTGCGCTCAGCCATCCACATTCATGAATTTTTATCTCAGAAATATTGAGTCCATTTCTGGAGGCCTCTATTGTTAGGTCTATTTTCTACTGCTCAGAATGTCATTCACTTAACAGTTGCTACTATAGCTAGGTAGGCTGTCTGTTTCGGCAGTGACTCCGTTCTGCTGCCCTCTTCGCTCTGGGCTATTTGACCCAGGGCAAGAAAAAGAGGGGGGGGGGGGGAGGGTGTTCCCTTGGGTCACCTGTTTTACTATGAAAACAAGGGGATACCTCCTCCGGAGTTAGTAATTCTGAGCTGTTATTGGGATGGTTGTTTAGTGAGAAGTTTATGTTTTAAAAATTCATTCAAGTCTTAGTTTTTAAAGTATAGCTTTTGAATATAGCACGTGTCAACGGACATGATTATGCAATCCTCAGACACTTTTAAGGAGTATAAGAGTCTCTATTCTCTAGACTTACTTTATTTATTGGCTTACTTTAAAAATTATTAGTATAAGGATTATATTGGATATTAATAGAGTACATGGATGTATGATGCTCAATTTTGGAAGGTGTTGTATCTTTCTAATTTATCATAAATAAGAAAGATACATGTAAGGCCTATTACTCCTTTTTCCCTAGAGGGGATGACTCTATTTTATATTATTGAGCGTATTCCATCTTGCTCTATGTCCTTGGCCCTCCAGCCTTTTTACTATTCAGCTATGTCTGGGTCATTGGTACAGTATAAAAATGTTAAAAAAATTTATAGTAATTTCTATATTTTTTATACTTACCAATGACCCAGACGGGGATGGCCCTCCCAGGAGTTGGGAACTCTTGCCTCCCCGCTGAGTACATAGCGCTTACCAGGCACTGGTTATTAGAATGATTAATGGCGCCAATTTCGGAATGTCCTTGACACTGCGCATGCGCAGTAGAGGTGAAGTGTGGAGGGCCATTTAGGACATGTTTTGTTTGGTTTTAGATGCAAATTTTGGGGATTGGGGGGCAAAATTTGTGTTTGGCCCTATATTTTAAGAGTTAGCACCAGCTATGTCTGGGTCATTGGTAAGTATAAAAAATATAGAAATTACTATAAATTTTTTAACTTTCTTCGGTTTCTGTCAAAAATGTTTGCCATTTCATTTATAACTTACCAAGTTCAAGTTTGTCAAGTTGAGCTACAGTGTCATTGACACTTTCATTTTCCATTTCTGTCAAAAAATGTTGCCGAGGCCAATGTTCTTAGAACTTAGTTTAGTCAGAAGACCTCAGTATTTCCCACACCCTGATTGGAACAAGCTCATTCCAGTATGGGGTCATGTGATGTGGTTTTGTTGGAAATTCTTTTTAAAAGTTGCAAAAATAATAATTGGAATATTAAATTTCGATGTCCTCTGTGTTGGGTAAAGGGTCAAATAGAAATGCTTGAAATGAATACTTATTGGATTTGTTTCTTCATTTCCCTTTTTGGGGTGAATTAACCCATATTACAAGGTGATTGACTGGTAATCATTTAAACGCCACAAAAGATCCATCATTCATATTTTGCCTAAAACAATTCCTTATACCTTTTGCTTGCAGGTGAAACATGTGGATGACTCTCATTCCACATGTGTCACTTGCAACAATTGTACACAGGCCCAATCATGTGGTATTTGTGGGGTTTGGTTCTCAAAATTCTTTGCATACGTAAACAAGGTGGTTCTTTCTAGAGCTAGAACCCCTCATTTTCGGGGTAAGGGTAGCCATGCCTTTTCAGACATTTCTGTGAGCGCACGTGGTGACTCTGTCACACAGGATTCTGATCTGTCTCTTTCTGTGGCGAGTTCCCCTGCAACTGTTGACGGTGCTAGTGCAGTGATGCCTAAAGTGGAGACTGTGGTCGCTTTGGCTTCTGATGTCACTCTTGAGGCGTCTGTTTTCATCAAGAGCTTCTCCGAGGTCAGCTTGGTGACACTCTCTGATTTGCCTCCTGCGCCGTCGACAGTTGCTGAGGAAGTTGTTACTACGGATCTTATCCTGTATGATGGTGGCTCTTCCTTCCATCTCTTCTGGGGATAGTGTACCGTCTCGGGGATCCGAGACTATCTGCTGGTGTGTGTCTGAGCTCCCAGCCTCCCCTGGCTTTGCGGCGAAGCTGTGCGGGGTTTGCTGTCTGCTCCGTCTCATCTGGCTAGGTTTGTTCCTTGGTCCGTTCGGTCACTTTGGCAGTGATTCCTCGCCCCTCGAGCGAATCATTTGTTGTTCCGCCTTCCCCTGCTGGTGTGCCGACTAGCAGGATGGAGCTGGGACATTGGCATCCAGGGCCTGTTGTTCGGCAGAGGTCAGTGACAGCTCTGGTTAGCTGTCGTTCTTGGAACCTTCCTCCAGTGGTTCCTCACTGTGTTCCGAGTCTGGCTGTCGATCGATGCTTGTCGTCGGTCTCAGAGTATGGGCAGTTGGGGCCTTCTGCCACGCAGAGGCCAATGGCAGGTTCCTGTCATTCTTGGGACAATTCTCCGGTTTCTTCTCATCATGTCCCAGGTCTTGCTACCGATCGACATACACCGTCTGTCTTTTTAGAGGATTTGCAGGCAGGGCCTTCTTCAACAGAGGTGAGTGATTGCCCCTGGGCGTCACAATTGGGACTATCCTCCGGTGTCTTCTCACTGTCTCCCTATTCTGTCTGCTGATCGCCGTTCATCGTCGGTCCCTTCTGAGGATTTGGGTTCTTCTGCTAGAAGGGTCCATTGGGAAGACACTCCGCCGGGCGATGCTACTACGACGAATTCTCAGAGTGAGCTGCGTCAGGCCGTTTTGGCGCTCACCCGGTTGCTTTCTGGAAACCCTCAAGTTGGCTTCCCTGTGCCTTCTGAGGCACAACCTCCTTTGGTCGGTCGCCGAGATTCCTCGCCTGGCCCTTTGGATACTGCACAGTATTCACAGGATGTTTCTGCTTGTAAGCCCGAGTTGGGCTACGTCTCTTCTGCTACAGAGAATGACGATTTTCTTGAAGGCGATGGGCCTCCCCTCGTCAGTCTTGGGGCAGGCTTTGGATTTTGTCTTTGGCTTTATGCCGGACATTCAGCCTTCAGCCTAGCCATCAGTGACCATCCGCCCACGGTCCTCTGTGGAGCGCCGTAACGTAACCCTGTTGAGCCTTCTAGCTCTGGGGCTTTCCCTCCTCTGCAATCGGCTCAGGTTGATGAGTCCTTCCAGGGCTTCGATGCCAAAATGCGTTATAAGGCCCTCAAAGGTTCTTTCTTTTCACAAGCTGATGCCTTTCTGCCTCCGTCGCGGTTTCGTGTTTACGATTCCATCTGTCCACCAGTCTTCCAAGGGATGACTACTGTGGATGAGGATTCTTCTTCCCTCGGGTTGACTAAGCCAAAGTCGGCAGTTCTCCTGATTTCGGTAGTTGAGTCTATGGTGGGCCTGTCCTGAGAGATGCTGGGTATGTTATCTCTCGCAGACCATGTCGCTGCCCTGGCTGAATATTTTCCACCAGGGGAGTTTGATGATGCTCAGGCGCCTTTTCGCATTTTGTCACAGGCTCTTATGAACTTGACACGTGCTCACGCCTGTAACTCGGCTAATTTAGAGCTGGCACACCGAGATGCAGTGTTAGATTCTTCTCCATCCCTTCCTTCTGAGCAGTATGCTGTTCTGAGGTCTGCTTCTTTGGTTGGACCTCAGTTGTTCCATGGTTCCGTGGAAGCTGTCCATGGTGAGGTTCTTCGTCATTCGAAGGACCAGCTTTTGCTACGACAGCTGGGCCAACCTGCTGCTGCGGGTGGTGGTCATTCCAGGTCTGCCAAGCATCCTGCTGTGTCTGCCACATTGGCTACACCTTTGGCTCCGTCTGCTCCTTCTGCTCAGAAGAAGTGCCGACGTGGCAAGGCTCACTGGCAGCCTTAGGGAGGAAAGTCTCAGGACTCTGTTGCTTCTCGAGGGAGTGGTTTCTCCTCTCGGGGGCTTCCCCGAGACCGCAAATGAAGGTCCTCACCTCGATTCGCCTCCAGTTGGGGGAAGGCTGTCGCTGTTTTTCGACCGTTGGACAGAGATAACGTCGGACACTTGGGTCCTCGATGTCATCCACTCCAGTCTGTGACTGTCCTTCTGTCAGCACCCCTGTTTATCTCGGGTGCCCCTCCCGACTCATGTCCCTTCCATTTCTCTGCGTCAAGACAATCTCCTCTCCAAAGGGGCGATCGAGGTGGTCAGGAACACTCTTTCACCAGGGTTTTACTCGAGACTTTTCTTGGTGCTGAAGAAAAACGGCCAGTTTCGTCCTGTCATCGATCTGAGTATCCTGAACGAGTCCATTTATAGCACCTTGTTTCAGTATGAAGACTTTCCGGTTGGTTCGACGTTCAGTTCATCAGGGCGACCATTGCTGCCAGTATCGACCTAAAGGATGCCAACTTCCATGTACTCATTCATCTGGTGTCACGGAAATACCTTCAGTTCTCGTTTCGGGATCGAGTCTATCAGTTCAGAGCTCTCCCATTCAGGTTGAACCTGGCTCCTTGGGCCTTCACCCGACTGATGTCACATGTGCTTGCTTTTCACCGTACTCAGTCAGATGTGACTTCGTCTGCCTACCTGGATGACATCCTCCAACGGCACCACAATGCTGCTGTTCTGGAGTCTGATGTCCAGCAGTTACTTTGCTTACTAGCGTCGCTGTGTTTCAGAGTCAATCGCGAGAAGTCGAATCTTCCTTCTCAACAATTTCGTCACTTGGGAATGGATTTCGACACTCTTCACAATGTGGTGTCGGTTCCCAATGCTCGGGTGACGATTCTTTCCACCTTGACTCGGAACCTGCTCCAATCTTCCTTGGTCTCGGCCAGGACTTTCCTTCGGAGGCTGGGCCTTTGCGGTTCAGTGACAGATCTCATTCTGCTCGGTCGTTTGTTTGTCCGACCTCTCCATCACTTCCTGTTGGATCATTGGCGTCCGAATGTGGATTCTCTGGACCTGGAACTTCCTATTCCTCGGTCTCTGCTTTGTCACCTCCACCCTTGGGCCGGTGTTCCCTGGTTGACACAGGGTGTCCCGTTTGATCTTTCTTTGGCCGATTGCATCCTTATGGATGCCAGCGATCGGGGCTGGGGTGCAGCGTTGTATCCTCTCGGTCTGTCCACTCATGGCGAGTGGGACAGCGAGCAGGTGGGCCTTCATATCAACCAGAAGGAGCTCCTTGTTCTTCTGTTGAGTTTTTGGCTTTGGATCTCTCACCTGCCAGACCACATTGTCCTACTTCTTTCGGACAATTCGACAGTAGTGTCCTATATATGGAATCAAGGAGGCACACATTCGATTCCCATGTATCGGCTATCTCGGGATCTTCTTCTGTTGGCATGGGACGTAAACGCTCAGGTGACCATTCGGCACATTCCCGGGCATCTCAACGTCCTAGCAGACTCCCTGTCCCGACGTGACAGTGTCCTTCCCACTGAATGGATACTGCATCGGTCGGTGTTTCAGGCAATTTGCGAGCAATGGGGTGTCCTCTGGTCGACCTTTTCGCCACTCTCTGGAATCATCAGGTAGAGACCTTTGTCTCTCCTTGTCCAGATCATCTGGCATTTGCAGTAGACGCTCTGTCTCTGGACTGGACAGGTTGGATCGGCTATGCCTTCCCTCCTGCACCGATTCTTCCTCAAGTGTTGGCGAAGATTTGTGCTTGCAGTTGCAGGATCATTCTTATCGCACCTCTTGTCTCCACAGAGGGTGTGGATCAATCTGTTGGCAGATCGGCCAATTCGTCTACCTTTACGTCATGATCTTCTTTCCCAGGGTCGTCCCAGGAAGTATCACAACAACCTGGCAAGCTTGTCCCTTCACGCCTGTTTTTTATCAGGTCCTGTCTCCGATGTAGAGGTTTTTCGAGACAAACAGTGGAGTGCATTTCTGCATCGCGGCGACATTCCAATGGCATGACTTATGCTGCAAAGTGAAAGGTTTTCTGCCGCTGGTGTACAGATCAAAATGTGGGTTACCGTGATCCATCAGTCGCTCAAATTATGGATTTTCTGGTATACCTTTTTGACTCCAAGGGCCTCCAGCCTATTACGATAAATGGCCATTGGTCTATGCTGTCTGATACTTTCTCTTATGTGGTAAAGCGGTGCATCGGTCGTAATCTTTTTCTCTCCAAACTCATTCAGCTCTTTTCTTTGAAGAGGCCTCAAGTTTTGCGTCTTACACCCAAGTGGAACTTGGCATGGGTGTTACACTGTTTGGAGGGGGCGCCATTCGAGCCTTTATCTGAGACCGATATGCGTTTTCTCACCTATAAGACGGCTTTCCTTCTAGCGTTTGCTTCTGCCCGACATGTCAGTGAGCTTCATGCGCTATCTATTGATTCTGCTTTCTTCAGAAATGAGGCTAACGGTGTCACCTTCACTACTGATTGCTCTTTTCTGGCCAAGAATCAACTTCCTGATTCGGTACCTCCTCCAATCTGCATTCGGGCTCTCCCTGTTGTCGATGGCCGGAGGCCTCTTCTTTGTCCTGTTCGTGCGATCAAGACTTACATTAATCGCACTCAGTTCATTCGGAGGGGTCAGAACAGATTCTTTCTGTCTCTCATTCCTAGGAGGCAGTCTATTTCCATGTGGATCTGTCTTGCAATCAAGCTGGCTTATTCCAGGTTGTCTGCTTCGGATCTTGTTTCGAACCGGTTTAATGCTCATGAGGTTCGTGCCATTTTTACATCCTGGGCGTTCTCTAATTCTCTTTCACTCCGGGATGTTATGAATGCGGCTTACTGGAGGAATGCGTCAACCTTCTCCTTTTATCTCCTCCACCTACAGCAGCAATCTGAGGACTTTTTTTCTTTAGGCCCTCTTGTTGCTGCTCAGGCTGTTGTGCACCCTCATTAAATTTGTTTTTATCGGGTTTGTGCTCCGCTCAGCCTTGTTCTTTTCAGGTGCCTTCTCTCTTTCTTCATTACAGGTTTCGCTATTATTCTCTGCCCTCCTTGCTTTTCTGTCTGCTGCTCTTGTTGGTATTGGTTATGTGATTCACCTCCTCCTATTGTTTATTCAGTCAATTGTAAACAATTGTGAGTAGGTTGAAAAGAAATTAAAATTTTTTAGTAAATTTTGTTTCTTAACGTACCTACCATAATTAATTAGTTTACTGGAGGCCCACCCTCCTTGGGTATATCTTTGATATCAATGCCTCCCGCTAAATCACAAACTTCTTGTTGGTGGACATACGGAATTGATGTCAAGGTTGTTGTGCATGCGCTCGGTAAATGCAAGAGATGTGCAGAGAGAGTACCTGTAATGTCGAGTGCCGGTCTCGCTCGACCCTTTTTCGATTTTTTTCGTGCTTTTGCATTCTATCACTTTTCCAACTTGTTTGGAAAAGTTTCTTAAGCTTCAGTTAGTTCCGAAGTAGGGCTTGCACTTATGTTACAGCCAGTTGTAAACAATTGTGGTAGGTATGTTAAGAAACAAAATTTTCTAAAAAATTTTAATTTCCAGACGATAAGTTAACCGGTAGAGTGCTAAGTTATTTTTGGTCATAAAAATTTGTTTCTGCATCTTTGCCTTGTTACAATTTATAAATTTTAACAAGGCAAACCCATATTTACTAAGTAATTTCACTTCTAAGATAATATGAAGCACATCCACAGATGATGACACCTTCAGGCTGGGGTACCTCTCTTCATATTAAAGCCCTGATAGTGGCTTCTAGCACTCTACCAGTTAATAATGATTAAACCCACTTTTGTGCTGTCACATTGGATTGGTGATCCTATCGGCATTTTTTTTTCTCTCTTGGGCGTACGAATCTCAACTGATAATTACATTTTTCTTATATTCCAGACCCAGATGATTTATTTAGAAGTCTGCTTTCAACTATTCCACTCTTCCGGGAAGTAAACGATCGACATGCTCATGCCATCACAAACATGAAAATTAAGAATGAAGAAGAATTTCCAGAGCTACACAATGAAGTGTTTGAACCTGCTGTTCATTGATGAACTTACAATGTTTTCAGGATTCTCTGAGCAAATTCCAACTGCTGCTTCCTTGGACCAGTAATGTGGTCTGTTGATAAGTGGTATTTGCTGCTCATTTACAAACTTTCTTGTGGGAGAAACAATTGAGTAGCTTCAACTGTTAAAAGTGATAAAACAAATGTGAATGAAAATTAAAAAAAATGTGTATATTTTGTTGAGGATATTGCTTTAACAGCATTGGATTCTGATTGGAGTCAATAAAATTTTACGAATGCTGTTACAATTTATTAGAGCATACCTATAGGCATGCTCTAATAAATTGTAACAAAATAGTTGTATTTGAAATCTTTCTATTGCTTGACTATTAATAAGAGCATGCATAAAATATGGTGCCACCGCAGTGCAGTGGTTTCCTGAATTTTTCAGTCGAGCCCTGAAAGTGGCTTCCAGGCAAGAAAATCACCAAAATAAGAGAATGTTGAGAAGGATATTACTGTATATGAATGGCATGCCATTTATGACTTCACAGAATTTTTGCCACAATTAATAGCAAAAACTAACACAAGGTCACCCCTTAATTGTTTGTATTTTCTATGGCCGAAGTTCTGTTACGGCATAATCAGCATGGCTGGTGGAGTAAAACACAGAAGGCAGAAAAACATTTGTATAAGTTACCATCACATTGTTCAGCGTAACCGGCTAACAGGTTACGATGTAAGCTCTTTATTTCAAGGCCTGCAGGTAGCAAGAAAAGGCTGTTGCAAATCTGCCGTAGAAGACCCAGCCACATCATCAATGTACCATAGCAGACTTTTTTTTTTTTTTTTTAAATTTCAAGGGCTTTTTTTATTCAAATTCCTCTGTAGTGTAGGGAAAAGTCCAGGAATTCCACTCACCTGCCAAAACAAAAAATGCTTCAAGACTTGTAAAATATTTTCTGGGGTTATAGACAAACACTGAATGCGATCATGGAATTTTCTGGGTGGTTTGAGAAACAGACTTTCAACTCCATATTTGTGTTGGGATATTTTATTATCAATATTTGAATGATGTGGTGTTCATTTCAACATGAATTGTAATAACATATATATTTGGAAAGCTTCAATTTTTGGTTATTGAAAATGGTGAAGCTGATGACAAGTTTGAAAACATCCATGCTCGTCATTGGTGTGGCATGTCTTTGAGAAATTGTTTTGAGTGGTTTCTCAATGCAATCTGTAATGTTTCTGCATCATCAAGATGTAAGAATTCTGTTTGTGCTCAATAAATTGTAATTGTTTATCATTTTTTGGCCCAAATTTTGTTTTAACATTATATGTAGATACAAATGAGGAATTCTCTTAAAAATATATATTTTGTTGTAATAGTGTAATATACAATGAATGATTCATGTGCCTACGTGTGAATGAATATGAATATTTAGCTATTGATGATGTGAGCATAAGTCTTGACTGTTTTTGGCTGTTTGACTTTCTACCTCACCTCCAGTTATCTCCATCTCATCCTCTACCCTAGGATGCTTTTTCAAATTTACTTTGTTTGATAACACCTCAACATGGCTGATATATACATATTATTGCTGCAGTGAAGTGATCTGGGTCGTAGTATCATGTCAAGTAGAGGAGGTCAGATTGCCAGATCAAATGAGCAGCATGGTGATCTGACCTCAACGGGATGTGATGCGACAACCCAAATCACTTCTCTGTAGTGATGAAAGGTTTATTATATGACTTATAGTTCAACATTGCATGCCAATGATAGTATTAACAGTTCTACCAACCCTTTTTTGGTAAATTGGATTGGAAGTGAAAAAGAACTATTTTTGCTTACACTTATTTTTGTAACAGGTGCACACTTCCTGGGAATCCCCGATGCACATGAATATGATAAAAAAAATATCATGAATAGGATAAAAAAATCCGGGCCGACATTCGAGTGCACCCATTCCAGCTCGAAGTAAAGTACTCTCTGTGACCGGGACAGCTAATTATGCAAATTCGAACGCACTTGTAAATAGTCTGTCATACTGTAGTCAAACGGAATCAGATTCCACACCCTGGATTTTCTGGGGACCAGGAAAAGATTGTTGAATAGCGATGATGTTTAGCAGTTAAATTACATTTACTCTATGTATTGGGACACTCTATGATTTGGGACACACATTTTTTCCAGAAAACTATATTTTTTTTATGCTCCAAAGTTTCGGACATCAGGAGATTTGTTTCCAGTTAGCCCGTCACTAGTAGCAGGCGACACTCATAAAATAAATTCTTGAGTAACTGAAAATTTTCATTTTTTGCTTCCAAAGCATAGCTTATGATCCATCATTGGAACGAGTTCATTGCGCTTATGATCCCTCATTGGAACGTGCGCAATGCGCTCGTTCCAATGATGGATCATAAACTATGTTTTGGAAGCAAAAAATGCAAATATAAAAAAAAATTGGACGGCGAATTTCGTATATAGTGATGGAAAACGAATCACACACAACTTTATTCAGCATCAAATCAAGACCAGGCTGTGTTCTTTCCCCATTTTCTAAGAATTGGGACACCTGTGAAAATAATTATTTTTAGCTGTCCCAATACATAGAGTAAATACGGTAGTCATATAAAAATTGCTTTTTTATTTTTTTTATATTTCATAACCATATGAGGGCACCCACACAGAGATATATATCTCTGGTGGCACATGTGCCTTAGTGGCAATACAATACTCATAGCTACGTTTTGGACTCATGCACCCCTACTTTAGAAAAACGCACATTTTTGACTCTATATTTAACAAATTAATGTTGGCCTAACTGAATCTTCCCCTCTGTGATGTATTTCTTGAAAACATTTGAAACAGAGGGTATGTGCCCCCAACCCCCATAGTTTCACATCCCTGTCATTGAAATTTTATTATGTATTCAATTTTTGCCTGCAAAACATAGATTATGATCTCTCATTGGAAAAAGCTCATTCCAGTGAGGGATCATAAGCTGTATTTTTAAAGCAAAAAATGAAAAATAATTGGTATTCAAGCATTAATTTTGTAAATGTTCTCTTCTAGTCTTATTAGGTAAAGAGTTAAAAATGATAGACCTGGTGTTTTTGTGCATTTTTGTTCACATCACAATGCTTGTTACCTTGGTAATATGTTGTCACTTTTCTGAACGCAGCAAATTTCTTTCTTTGATTTGAGTATGATTGTGTATTGTGCTATTCTATGTTGACCTATAATTACTGGGGAACTATTATAGTTTAGAAGCTAATGCCAAGCTTTCAGTAAAATGGTATAAATATTTTTCAAAAGAAGTTTGAATATTGGTTTCTGGCTTGTACGCATGCAAGGTGAAGGCAGTTAATGCACTCCAGCATAACAGGTTGAGGGCTAGATTATTTTTGCTTGTCTGAATTTGTTCATCAAAATTTGTTTTATTACAAATTACTGGAGAATGCCCACTGGCATTCCAATAATTTGTAATAAAACAAAGTAAGTTAAACAAAATGTTATTTGTGTTTGACTGACTATGGAACACCAGTTAGGAAAATATTGGCTTTTGTTCTGGTACCCTAATTTTTTGGAAAGCCCTGGAAACGTCTTCTGGCACTTAAACAGTTAAATACTTGTATAAATAGACAGAACATAATGTGTGTTTAAATCGGTGTGTGTGTTACATAACGAGTTGCAATGGCATTGTCATATTTACAAATATGACTATGCTATTCCAACGAGTTATGTAAAACATCCACCAATTCAAACACACATCGCGTTCTGTGTTTATTACACATCCCATGCATTAAAATTCATGTAAATAAACAAATTTTATTTCTAATGTTTAAACCCAAAGGTGAAAAGTCTGTTTGTTTTGTTTAAAGCTGTACTGATCAAATGGGTCGATAAAAAATCAAAACAACCTTTTGGGAATCAGTCTAAATTACATTCGGTATCTTTTCTATTGGGCATGTTTGTTGAAATTCGTATTGCTGTTTCTCTTCAGCTGGTGTCCTTTCATACCTAACCATTTGGTGGCTATTACTATTAGTAAAAGTATAAGTACAAATTTGGGCAGATTTGCAAAACAGCTGGGAGAAGCTTTTTTTAAAAGAAGTTCGAAGCATGTCAAGATGTCGGAAGATTTACTGAAATAAAGTTTACCAATTTAGATATAATGGGATCCACAGACAAGATGACCACGGGACTGGGCTAATTGTTGTGGTTGGAAATGATCAGGTTTTTTTAATATCTCATTTTTGGTTAACTATTCTTTTCTGAACCAACTTTATTTTGCTTTGGACATATCCATTTTCACACTATGCAACAGACAATCGATAATTGTATAATGAAATTTGGAAACTTCTTGCAGCATAACTAATGACTCGAAGGGAAAGGAACTAGTATAAATGGTGCTTGAAAAAAAGTTCTGGTTTGTACATCACCAGTTCAATACAAAAACATTTATGTCATAGTGGCGACTCCGTTAAATACAAGGGTTTAAAGTTTAATGGATGTGTAATAAAAACATTATATGCTTCTAAATGCATTCATCTGTACATATGCTGCCCTGTCAATGGTTGAATAATATTTAACACCAGCTTGCAAAAAAAACTTGATCATGAAAATAAATATCTTGTGTGAGGAAGAAGTGCCTTAAAATATGAATAACATCTTTGAGGACGAGATTTGATACTTTCCTTGTAAAATTAGAACCTGCAGCATACATTCTTGTCCAGCCATTGTGATATTGCATATTCTAGTATACTTTACATTATCGTATTTTCCCTGCCAGAAAATATAAGACCCATATTGTGATGGACTCCACCTAGTGTGTTTTGGTAGATAGACAGCTGAAAAGAAGTTATTTTGTGCTAAAATTTTAATTCCATTTTAAGAAATTTATGTCAGATAATACTTACAGCATCTTATTGTAGTCCACCTTACAAAGTCTATATTTTAAGGTATATGTTTATTCTCTACCCACCGATTTCAAAATAGCAAAATTTTAAGTAGCAGTTTTTCCCATAATGCAACTAGAAAATTACCCATTTGATTCATGTTTGCCAAAGGTCAGTGAGCGCTTTCAAATGAGATTGAATTAGTTAAATTTCTAGTTGCATTATGGGAAAAATTTACAGCCAGAAATTTTTATATTTTGACATCAGTGTATAGGGGGTTAAAATAGTTTTGAATGTTAATTTGAAACAAGAATAATGTCTGTTAATCTTTTACATAATACATCAAGAAGATACCATTTGAAAAAATGTTTCTTGAATAATTATCAAAATTTTATAGCTTATGAGGGCTTGTTAAATATGTTTGGGAAGCAGAAATTGGAAAAGAAGTAATTAAAAACATGACTGACAATTTGTTTGTACAGAACTTAGTGTATTTTGTTGATTCTTCGAGTAAAGTGTTAGTGACAGTCAGGGACGAATAGTTTCAGGGTTTTCTCTGAATTGAGGGATTTGCAATAAAAATTTTGTCCAAAAGTTTTGTCTTTTCAGGGATTTTTATTTTTGATGAAAACTGACTTCACTCACACAGTTTCAGAGGTTTTTTTTGTCTTAACACCCTAACATCTCTGGACATATCACAAGCACTATCCAGTGTCTCCTGTCAGGCTCTCCCTTGCTTGTGTCTTTGGTACTAAGTAAGAGCCTTTGGTATTCAGATATCTTTCATCTCTCAGGGCAGTATTCAACCAACAGTGGTACATGTACTGATGTTTGTGATGACTGTTCAAGAAAATTGTTTTGTTTCAATTTATTGAAGAGAGCCAAAAGGCAGTAAATTGATATGAAATAAATATGAAAAAAATTTACTGAAAGGTTTTATGTTGCTTGAGTTATATAAGGAATGTGCATGAATCCATTATAGTGGCTTCCAAGACATTTTAGTAAAGTTCCTTTGAATTGCGTCCTGCAGCATAGAATAAAAGTTATCATGGTTGCTCACTGAACCAGAGCCTTTTAATTGGTCTAATTTGGTTACATCACAGTCCTCACTATGTCGGAAGTTTAGCCTGCTGGAAGTAAATTTGAAAATTCAAACCACAGAGGTTCACATGTCCCTGTGACTACAGTAAATATTTACCTGTTTACCAAATAAAGCTGGAGTGAAACAATATCAGTAATTATTTTAAATATTTCATTTAAATTCTTGTGTTGGTTGAAATTTTCATGTATTTTCTTGAGGTTGGTTCTGGGTTAAACAAGACATCTTTGTTTATGCTTGAGCTCAGCTTTCAAAGAATAATTGATTCGTTTGTAGATGAAGAAATGGAAATGGTGAGGGAAAAAAGTATACTTGTGAAGGGCACAAAGTGGGAGAGTGAAACAAATTCGGCATTTGATAATTGTGAACTGACGGTTAGGCAGAAAGATATTTTTTGCAGCTTTCAAGTTTGAGACTATTTTTCTTCAGATATCTGTCGGAAAGCAAAGTGTATGAATCGGTAGGAGTGTGATCGAGTAAAGGGAATTGTTTGCTCAGTTGTAAAAAATTCATCATAACTTCTCAAATGCATAATAAATACAACATACTTTGTACATAGTTTATGAAAGTTTTTTAATTAATCCCTTGCCGAGTATGGACTTGCAGACAATACTTGCATAAAAGTCATAAAAGTTGTTTTTTTAAATAACTGAATATTTTCATATTTTGCCAGGAAAATATAGCTTATGGCTATCAAGCTCATTCCAATGAGGGATCATGAGCTCTTTTTTCAGGCAAAAAAAAAAGAAAATTTATATAAATTGAATAGTTATTTTTGTAATGTAGCACTGACCAGATATGGCTGTTCATGATAGGTAAAGGGTTAAGAATTGAAATTTAATCTTTGTTATGTTACTGCTGTGTAAACAAAAAGAAAACTTCTCTATACCCAAACAACTCCCAACAACATCCCTCCCCCCCCCCCCCCCCCCATCCATATCATATCAACTTTTTTTTAGCTTTAATAAAATCAATATATTGCTTTGACTAATGATTACTTTTTATCAACAAAATTATGTGTTCCATTATAGTTGTAAAATGGGTCCTGCATAATTGAATGTTCCTTCATTGAAAGCCCTGTTACAATGTAGTTGCATACACCATTTCTGGGAAGTGGTGCAGTGCTTGTTTGCTGCGGTAATCAACTTCTGCTTTACTGGTAAAAATAGGAATAGGAACCAACATCTGGGGTAGAAGTCTTTTAAAGTGGGCAGTATAGGTATAAACGATTAGCCAACCTTGATTTCATCCAAAGGTTTCCATCAGCAAATAGTCAAAGATGCTGAAAATGACCTTAAACCCAATAAATAAACTGCATATATCAAATTATTTACCATAATTTTAGTGCAGAGTTGACATGTTAGTTAATATTATTTAGGGTAATATAATATATCTTTGTCAGTTGGATAGAAAATTTTGCAATCCATCAAAAATTAAAGTGACAACCCTAAAATTCTTTTGCTTCTTGCTTCATAGATGTTTATGCCTTTGGATACTTCCAGTGTAAGAATTTATTCCATTATATATCATCTGACAGTTCACCAAGAGCTGTGTTAAATCTCTGCACACTCGTATTGATATACCCAAAATTTCAAAACTGTATATTTTTCCTATAATGCCTCCAAGAATTGAACCAATTCAGTCTTGTTTGACAGAGTTCAATTAAATTCTATAGTATTGCACAGAGGAAAGCAGATGGAGAATTTCGACTGGATTGTGACTCGTTTGCAACCAGGCCAAAATTATCTAAATTATTTTGCAAAGTTAATTTGTAATTTGTGTATTTTTTTTCTGCAGATTCTATTGCTACCAGAAAAGAAAGCCTTGGTTTAGCAAGATTTTCTTGATGAATAACTTATTTGTCATAATCTATTGGAGAGTGCCTGTTGGCACTCTCCAATAAATTATGAGAAATATGTTATCAAGAAAATCTTTTTAAACTAAGTCTAATTTCATGCAAATGTTCTTTGTTCTACTGCTGTGCAAATATCGAGCTAATGCTTGCAGTGTAAAGCTACTAAGTGGCTTTCAGCACTTTTCAATAGAGCTATGATAGTGGCTTCCAGCACTCAACCAGTTAAAATTCTCTTGAAAAACTCTCCATTATACATTTCTGATGTTTTTTTTTTTTATGCCAGGATGCCATAATCCTGTCCTTAATACAAATTTAATGTGACCTTCTTTCTGCATATGATTGATGGAAAGTGTAGCAGTTTATTGCGGTAGAACAGGTCTGCTTTACTGATATCATATTCCCATCGGGAATCTTAGATAATGGAGCTAAACTTCATTACTGTGATAAATATTTACTGTATAATAAGACAGCATAACCTATCAGAGGGGGGGGGGGGGGGGGGGTCCTAAGGATACAGTATTTATTGTAAACAATTGGCTAAACCTGACTTTGTATTTGTACTTGGGTCATATAGCCATAGATACTGGAAGTGGCCTTAAACATCAGTAAACATCAAACTGATAAAATAAGACTCTGTATCTCACACTGGCATGTGAGTGCACTCTCTTGGGCAGTAGGATTATAACATTTGGCTAAAGCGAACAAAAAATTTTTTGTTGTGGCTGCAATATAACAATATATGCTAAAGGTAACCTTACATATTAATAAACAAATTGTTCTGCTTAAACTACATAAACTCTCCTTTAGTATATTTGATTTCCGTTTAGGAACTCTGGGGAGAATGGTTGAATTTAACAATGTTGGCAGCAGGAATTTTTTCCATCGTATTTAATATTACCAGTACCATAGAGTCAGTTTGCTCTATTATGTGTTTTGAAAAATCTTTTAAGAGATTTTTCTGACATTATTTTATTTATTAATTTTTGTTGATGTGAAAGGTATGACTTTTGATTGTCCCAGTTTAAATTACTGTTATTTAACCCTTGCAGTCCAAATTTGGAATGACGAACATTGCGGTCTCTATACAGGTGCCCCAGAATGATGAACACTGCGGTTTCAGTATAGGTGCCCCAACACCTGAACTCTTGGGCAATGATCAAACTACTCGGACAGTGTTTTCTAGTCAAGTATTGGCAGACAATAAAGGCAAGACTTCACCAAAAATCACTGACAAATCTCTACATCTGAAAACTGCGACAAATCAGCAGCCAACCAAAGTGTTATTATTATTGTGAATAATGATTGGTGCAATTTAGTCGATACTTTCTGGGCCCGCAAGGGTTAAAGTAGACCATATTCTGCAAACAGAATTTTAAATGGGAAGTTTTAACCAAAGAAAAGTTGACTGATATAGGCCTAAAGGTTATTGCACAGTTGCAGGTGATTCAAATAATTTAAACAATGTGATTCAGTTGAATAAACAGTTCTTCTTTTTGGCTTTTAGTGTGGACAAAAATATGATGACTCATATTTTGCCCTGATATTGAGGATGAGAATTCAGTGAATTCACAGATTTCAGCTTATTCATGATCAATATGCTCACATTTTATTGTCGATAAAATTACATAGATGGGGTGCTAAAAATTACCTTAAGGACCTTTAAATCACACATTTTGAAACCCGTGCATCGTGCAGTAGTCCTTAATAAACGGCTACCTCTGTCAATTCAGACTTTATTTTTATTTTTTCCAGGTGCATAATTTTGTTAAGTGAAAGACAAAAATCTGTAAATGTTGTAATCTGGGTTACTTACTCATTCAACAAATTTAATCATCCTTGAATCTTGTGTGTGGAAAAAGGGGAATCCAGATTTCAACTGCTACATCAATTTGTGTATTTTCATTTGCTTCCATGTAAAAAGGAAATGTAAGCAATTTTTTGCCTAAAACTCAATTACTTGGCCCTAAACAGAATAAGCAATTCTTTGGAGGTAGAACAAGATAAGTTTGGTGAGCAGAAGTAGTGCTCTTAGATTTAGAAATATTTCATCTTGGACTTTTGTTCATTTATCCTCTGGTTTTAAGTGGTGATTTTCACGTCTGGTCTAGCAGTAGTTTTGGAAGAGACAGTTTTTGAAGACCAGGGGTGAGTAGGTGGAGTTTTTTTTATTAACCTGAGATAAATATACAAGTACAATGGAGTCCACTTAATTGGATATCTCTTAAACAAAAAATTCATTTACCATACCTTCAGTACAAATTTGACCTGTTAATTTCATTTAGGTAAAAGAGCAAATTGTTCGCTGAATTAAAAATCTTGTAATATGTTGAGAAATTACTCTAAAATTCTTCAAATTACCCTTGTTTGTAGACATTTGGCCTTACTATAGCCAATACAGGCATGTAATCTATTGTATCTCATTTGACAGATCTCTGTTGTCAAACAAGATGTAATAGAATAAATTCTTGGTCTATCTCCAGAATACAGGAAAGTGACCAAGTCCATGTTAATGGGAAACTCCTGTTAACCCTTTACCTAACCTGAAAAGCAGACGACATTTGCAAAAAAAAATCTTGAATAACTAATTGTTTTCATTTTTTGTCTCAAAAACATAGGTTATGACCCCTCGTTCCAACGAGGGGTCGAAACCTATGTTTATGAGACAAAAAATGAAAAAATAATGAAAATTAACTGGCGATTTTTGAGAATTGCACTGGCCAGTTTTGGCCATTACATTGAGTAAAGGGTGTACTGAGCCTTTTCCACTGGAAAAGTGACTATTCAATTAACAGGATTCTGAGTGTTTTAAGGGCATTTGGAAAATAAAATTTTGTTATGCAATGAGAAAAGATAAAATATAAATCTGATTAATTATGTATATATTGATGTGAAAGAGATCATAAATATTAAATTCATGCTTATTTTATTACCTCAGATCTAAAAACTCTGCTGTATAGTATGTACATTATGACCACCTCTAAGAATCCTTTCATCAGATACATACAGATTATCATGATTATGTGCATGTCCTGTGATATGTATCAGATTTAAGGTGGTGTCCAGAATGGGATCTCAACGAGCTGGCTTTGTGGGAGAGTTGTGATCCCATTTTTGGACACCACCGAGAATCTGATGCAAATCACAGGAGATGCACATAATCATGATAATTCATTTATCTAACAATTCTGTGACATCAACAGATTAAATCTTAAATTATTAAAACATTTTTGGGACATAATGTTGGGTCGATCACTGAAATGCACATGGTAGGTATTCATGCACCTATTATGATAGCCCGTCACGTTACCAGAAATGAGTCTTCTATATGATACAGAATCAGAATGAGTCATCTATATGATACGGAATTTGAACACATTATGTGTTACATACCGTTTTTCGTGTTTTTCAGGCCAAAATCAGTATGATTGTTAGATAAAAAACTATGTTGAGCTGTTTGGTCAGAGTCTGAAATTCTTTTGTGTACAGACGTCTTGGGGGCGCGGTGGTAACCGGTTCTCGTCAGATCACCGAAGTTAAGCAACATCGAGGCCGGTTAATCATTGGATGGGTGACCATCTGAGCGATCAATTTGGACTCCCACATTGTGTCCTTGGGCAAGGCACTTAACCCCGATTGTCCACATGGGGGCACGATGACGCCGTGTACTAAGGCGTACTGCACATCGATGGTATGCATGTCTTCAACCAATCTAACCCTGCCTGTGCTGCAGTGTGGAGTTACGATGTTGGGGAGCTGGCCGCTGCTTGTCATTGCTCGGTGGTTCTCTCCGGGTATTCCAGCTTCCTCCACCCATAAAACTGTCACGGTCATGATTAGCCATTGTGCATAAGTATATGACCTTAAAACACCAATAAATAATAAATATATAAGTACAGATGTCTTAAAGATGAGTTGACTCTTTCAATACAGTAAGCATAAACTTTTGCACGAAAGAATAATATGAATCGGTGGTCGGTTAGAGAACAACATAAGGGTTCCCGCAGGGCCTTGGATTCAAGATATGGCCTTAAATTCAAAGTGTGG
This sequence comes from Pictodentalium vernedei, assembly GCA_031216915.1. Taxonomy (NCBI): domain Eukaryota; kingdom Metazoa; phylum Mollusca; class Scaphopoda; order Dentaliida; family Dentaliidae; genus Pictodentalium; species Pictodentalium vernedei. Next base: position 598,285,465 of record CM062296.1, on the reverse strand, counting down.
TCAAGTACTTGATATCCTGGAAAATGGTCTTGGGCACCTTAAAAATCCTTGTATTTTTGCAAAATAAAAACGTGTAGATGAGATCGGTAATTAACAGCCTCCATCATTGGGTACACTAATGATCATATATCATCATTCATGGCAGTAAGGCCTTAAAAATCCTTGAATTTGGTTGCTGCAAGGCCTTGAAAAATGCCACAAAATGTTGAGAAACGGCCTTGAATTGACAAATATTTGATCAGTCTGTGCCTGCAGGAACCCTGACTTAACTGATGACTATTAGTTCAACTTTTAAGTCCTCCGATTAATTTTATGTTAACAACTATTTTATGTACATGTACACAGATGTAGATGACTTAACCCTTTACCCAACACACATAGTATCAAGATTTTTTATTTTAATTATTGTTTTTCAAATATTTCAAAACATTTCAACAAAACCATACCATGTGACCCCTCATTGGAATGAGCTCAATGGGCTCGTTCCAATGAGGGGTCACATAATAAATATGCTTTTGTTGAGATTTTTTTAAAAATAGCATTTTTTCCAACTTGGGTGGATATGACCGATTTGTTTGGAAAAGAGTCAACACTGTTTCTGTGCAGGCAGCCAACAATGATGTTAAATGACTGTCAAGACAAAATCATCTATAAGTAGAGATCCCAAGGGAGAATGCACGTTTTCAGAGCAATATAAAAGAGTCAAATTTTGGCTGTATAGGGTCTCAAAGGTTAAGGAAGATCAGTAATAATACAATCCTACAGCCCCATAAGGTTGTAGGATTAGATTATCACTGATCCTCCCCGCAAAAGTAAAAAGAGATGGCCCAATTGCTGAAGCCAATTGTTCTGGTTCTGCAACAGAGTAGGTACGATTACAGTCATCACACTGTTTTTGGAAGCATGGTGGTTCAGTGGTTATGGCATTGGACTTGAAACCGAAAGGTCCATGGTTCGATCTTCACTAGGGGCAACTGCGTTGTGTCCTTGAGCAATGCACTTCATCCTGATTGCCCATGTGGGAGGCATGGTGGCACTGTGTAGTAGAGTGCACTACATGTCAAAAGTGCACTTGCCTTCAACCAACGCTAACTAACCCTGCATGTGCAGACTTGGTACAGCGGGTCTGAGCACTGGTTGATGGTTCTCTCTGGCTTCCTCCACTCATAAAACTGTCAAACATGAGGTGACTCTAGCTGTTGAAAGTGTCATTAAACCCCATTAATAAAAAATCACATTATTTCCAGATTGCAAGCTAAAAAACATTATGGTTTATGACTTTGCATCACATGCAATGTGCAAGAGCTTTACAGTCTGATAAATAAAATGCAAATGAATGACTTCCGAAATCACAACAGTTGCTGAGAGATATTTTATGGGATACAATAATTACCCCTCATTAGCTTCTTGTTTACTAAATTTTACTTAGCAATATCATTTAACTTTTTACTACCTAATTTTCCATCCAACATGATTTTTATGTAATGGCCATACCTTTCTTCATATCTGCACCCCCCCACCCCCCCCCCCCCCCCCCACCACTCAGTTTGTTTTGTTGGTGGGTGGGGAGTTGTAGGGTATTAGCTTTCGTCAGCTCATTGTAAAAGAATGCAGTAATTTAATTCCTTTAAATATACAATAGATCAGACAATGGAAAGAGTCAGTAGGTACTGTAACTTTTGAGGTCCTGCTAAAAGAAAGCTGATTCAGATCTTGATAAATTTGAATAGGCCTTGATAATGCTTAAAAATTTCATTTTGGAAATCTGTATGAATTCTTTTCACAGTAGAAAAGTACCTAGAGCCCTAACTTTGGGACTTACTTTGGGACTTTTCTGCAACATTCAGTACTCGTTATCTAACAGATTATTTATTTATTTATTTATTGGTGTTTAAGGTCACATACTTTATGCACAATGGCTAATCGTGACCATGACAGTTTTACGGGTGGAGGAAGCCAGAGAGAACCACTGAGCAACAACGAGCAACTATCAGCTCTCCAACATCGTAACTCTGCACTGTGGCACAGGCAGGGTTAGATTGGTTGAAGACATGCGCACCATCGACATGCAGTACGCCTTAGTACAGAGCGTCATTGAGCCCACATGTAGGCAATCAGGATTAAGTGCCTTGCCCAAGGACACAACGCGGGTGTATCTAACTGATTAAAAGAGTCTGTTTCGTCAAAAAATAATTCCAGTTTATTGAAATGGATTGTGAATATTTTAATGAATAGAATACAATTTAACCCTTTAACTAACATAATTGGGAATACTATCCATTGCTGTTCACAGCAATCATGATTCAAATTTTATTATTTTTCATTTTCTGCCAACTTCGGCCCCATAAAAGTAGACCTTCTGTTTCTCAGGCCATTTTTTAGCCCGACTGTTTATAAGCCCGACTGTTTACAGTGAAGGCAAAAGTAATGACTTTTGTACGTCCATCTGTCCGTCTGTTAACATTTAGAGTTATGGTTAAAGTTTGTGGTTAAAGTTTTTTACTGAAGCTTCAAGTGGGTTTTTTTTTTTTTTTTCTCTTTTCCTGTTTAGTTGACATTTATAGTTTTGGTTAAAGTTTGTGGTTAAAGTTTTTTATTCAACCTTCAAGTACAGGCTATACCCAGTAGTTCTTGTCTGATCGTCACGAAATTTCATATGCAGGTTTTAGGTCATGTCTACATGAGAACGTCCCCTTTGGTCGTGATCGGTCAACCGGTATGGCTGCCCGAGCCCAAAACCCGAAAATTATTAGCACAGGCTACAGGTCGTATTTATGAAGGGATTTCATTGCAACTTCATAGAATGCCTCTGTATAATGCCTAGATGAGAACGTCCTCATTTGGGCATGATCTGTCAACCATGATGGCTGCCCAAGCCCGAAACCCAAAAACTTTTAGCACAGTCTGCAGGTCATGTTTAATATGGACGGATTTCATTGTAACTTGATACGATGGCTCCGTATGATGTCTACATGAGAATTTCCTCATTTGGGCGTGATCTATCAACTGTCACGACTGCCCGAGCCTAAAACCCGAAAACCTTTAGCACAGTCTACAGGTCATATTTATGGAGGGATTTCATTGTAACATGATAGGTTGACTTCATATAATGTCTACATGAGAAAGTCCCCTTTTAGACGTGATTGGGCAACTGTGACGGCTACAGGTGCCCGAAGCCCAAAAAACCTTCAGCACAGTCTACAGGTCATATTTATGAAGGGATTTCATTGTAATTTCGTAGGATCAATCCACATGATGCCCAGATGAGAATGTCCCCTTTTGGTTGTGATCATTCAACCATGATGGCTGCCCGAGCCCAAAGCCCGAAAACCTTTAGCACAGTCTACACGTCATATTTATGGAGGGATTTCATTTTTAGCTTAACTTGACATAGTCAAGATAAGCTATTGCCATCACGCATGCGGAAGTCTGTTAGTCTGTGACGTCTGTTCACATTTTCCTTTAGCACGGGCTACACCCCGCAGTTCTTGTCTGATCGTCACGAAATTTCATATGCAGGTTTGGGGTCACGTCTAGATGAGAACGTCCCCTTTTGGTCGCGATCGGGCAACCGGTATGGCTGCCCGAGCCCAAAACCCGAAAACCATTAGCACAGTCTACAGGTCGTATTTATGAAGGAATTTCATTGTAACTTGGTAGGATGCCTCTGTATAGTGCCTAGATGAGAACGTCCCCTTTTGGGCATGATCTATCAACCGTGATGGCTGCCCAAGCCCGAAACCCAAAAACTTTTAGCACAGTCTGCAGGTCATGTTTAATGTGGAGGGATTTCATTGTAACTTGGTAGGATGACTCCTTATGATGTCTAGATGCGAATTCCCCATTTGGGCATGATCTGCCAACCGTGATGACTGCCCGAGCCCAAAACCCGAAAACCTTTAGCACAGTCTACAGGTCATATTTATTGAGGAATTTCATTGTAACTTGGTGGGTTGACTTCATACAATGTCTAGATGAGAAAGTTCCCCTTTGGGCGTGATTGGGCAACTGTGACGGCTACAGGAGCCGGAAGCCCAAAAACCTTTAGCACAGTCTAGAGGTCATATTTATGAAACGATTTCATTGTAACTTGGCAGGATGACTCCAAATAATGTCTAGATGAGAACGTCCCATTTTGATCGCGATCATGCAGCCTTGATGGGTGCCCGAGCCCAAAAACCTTTAGCATAGGCAAAAGGTCATATTTATGGAAGGATTTCATTGTAACCTGTTAGGTTGACTCCATATAATGCCTAGATGATGACATCCCCTTTCGGTTGTGATTGGTCAGTTGTGATGGCTACAAGTGCCCGAAGCCCGAAAACCTTGAGCACAGTCTACAGGTCATATTTATGAAGGGATTTCATTGTAACTTCTTAGGATCACTCCAGATGATGCTCAGATGAGATTTCCCCTATGGTTGCGATCATTCACCCATGATGGCTGCCCGAGCCCGAAAACCTTTAGCACAGTCTAAGGGTCATATTTATGAAGGGATTTCATTGCAATTTCATTGTAACTTGGTAGGTTAACTTCATATAATGTCTAGATGAGAACGTGCGATCATTCACCCATGATGGCTGCCCGAAGCCCGAAAACCTTTAGCACAGTCTACAGGTCATATTTATGAAGGGATTTCATTGTAACTTGGTAGGTTAACTTCATATAATGTCTAGATGAGAACGTCCCCTTTTGGACATGATTAGGCAACTGTGACGGCTAAAGGTGCCCGAAGCCCAAAAACCTTTAGCACAGTCTACAGGTCATATTTATGAGGGGATTTCATTGTAACTTGGTAGGATGACTCCAAATAATGTCTAGATGAGAACGTCCCCTTTTGATCGCGATCATTCAGCCTTGATGGGTGCCCGAGCCCAAAAACCTTTAGCATAGGTAAAAGGTCATATTTATGGAAGGATTTCGTTGTAACCTATTAGGTTGACTCCATATAATGCCTAGATGATGACATCCCCTTTTGGTCATAATTTGTCAGCTGTGTTGGCTACAAGTGCCCGAAGCCTAAAAACCTTGAGCACAGTCTACAGGCCATATTTATGAAGGGATTTCATTGTAACTTCATAGGATCATTCCAGATGATGCCCAGATGAGATTGTCCCCTTTGGTTGCGATTATTCAACCATGATGGCTGCCCGAACCCGAAGCCCGAAAACCTTAAGCACAGTCTACAAGTCATATTTGTGAAGGGATTTCATTGTAACTTGGTAGGTTGACTTCATATAATGCCTAGATGAGAACGTCCCCTTTTGGACATGTTTGGGCAACTTTGATGGCTAAAGGTGCCCGAAGCCCAAAAACCTTTAGCACTGTCTACAGGTCATATTTATGAAGGGATTTCATTGTAACTTGGTAGGTTGACTCCAAATAAGGTCAAGATGAGAACGTCCCATTTTGGCCGTGATCATTCAGCCTTGATGGGTGCCCGAGCCCAAAAACCTTTAGCATAGGCAAAAGGTTATATTTATAGAAGGATTTCATTGTAACATTGTTAGGTTGACTCCATATAATGCCTAGATGATGACATCCCCTTTTGGTCGTGATTGGTTAACTGTGATGGCTACAGGTGCCGGAAGCCCGAAAACCTTGAACACAGTCTACAGGTCATATTTATGAAGGGATTTCATTGTAACTTCGCAGGATCACTCCAGATGATGCCCAGATGAGATTGTCCCCTTTGGTTGCGATCATTCAACCATGATGGCTGCCCGAGCCCAAAAACCTTTAGCACAGTCTAAAGTCATATTTATGACGGGATTTCATTGTAACTTGGTAGGTTGACTTCATATAATGTCTAGATGAGAACGTCCCCTTTTGGACACGAGTGGGCAACTGTGACGGCTTCAGGGGCCCAAAGCCCGAAAACCTTTAGAACAGTCTACAGGTCATAATTATGAAGGGATTTTATTGTAGCTTGGTAGGATGACTCCAAATAGTGTCCAGATGAGAACGTCCTCTTTTGGTCACGATCATTCAGCATTGATGGCTGCCCGAGCCCAAAAACCTTTAGCATGTCTGTAGGTCGTATTTATGGAAGGATTTCATTGTAACTTGTTAGGTTGACTCCATATAATGCCTAGATGATGACCTCCCCTTTTGGTCATGGTTGGTCAACTGTGATGTCTACAGGTGCCGAAGCCCGAAAACCTTTACCACAGTCTACAGGTCGTATTTATGGAGGGATTTCATTGTAACTTGGTAGGTTGACTTCATATAATGTCTAGATGAGAACGTCCCCTTTGGACGCAATTGGGAAACTGACAGCTACAGGGGCCCGAAGCCCGAAAACCTTTAGCACAGTCTACAGGCCATATTTATGAAGGGATTTTAATGTAACTTGATAGGATGTCTCATTTTGGAATAATTTCATTGTAATTTTGTTGATACATGTTAACTGTGAGGGCCACATATATTAACTGTGAGGTCATATTAACCCACCCCTCAGATCTTTAGTACAGTGTACACCTCATATTATTTTTATCATAAACATAGCATACAGGGAACAGAAATGAACATATTCCCAATTATCACAATTCTTGTCTTATTTCATAATCCTTTCATAAACATTGAACATTATCCTTTTCATCAAACACAACACACAAGTTAAGCTACAGTGTCATTGACACTTTCATTTGTTTCCTATAATATGCATTTTGAACTATTTACAGTCACTACATGCAGAACCTTTTTTTTCCTTTTGTCAAAAATGCTTTTTTACAGTTTTGGTTAAAGTTTGTGGTTAAAAATCCAGACAGAAATAATCCTCGAATATGCATTTTGAACTATTTACAGTCACTATATGCGGAACCATTTTTTAAACTCGCGTACCCCCCCCCCCCCCCCCCCCCCCCTTCCCCCTCCCGGGGGGCCAATTGGGCACTTTTTTTTTTCTTTCGTCAAAAATGCTTTTTTACAGTTTTGGTTAAAGCTTGTGGTTAAAAACCCAGACAAACACCACCACCCATCCCCCACCCACATGGTGCCAGTTAGGTATTTTTTTTTCCTCTGCTCAAAATGCATTCTGAAGTATTTAGACTGACCACATGGGGAAAAAAAAATGGACTCCCCTAACACACCCCCACTCTCCCCCACCCCTCACCCCACCCCCACCTCCTCCTCACCCATGGCCATTCATGCAATATTTTTTCTTTGGTACAAAATGCCTTTTTATATAGTCATGACTTCCATCCATCCATCTGTCTGTCTGTCCATCCATCTGTCTGTAAACAATTGGTTTCTGACTGATAACTCCAGTTTGGATTATTTGATTTCAACCAAAGTTGATATGTGTGTTTCCCCCCTCCCCCCCCCCCCCCCCCCCCCCCCCCCCCCACACACACACACACACACACACACACATACATACGCGTGTCACTTAGGAAATTATTCCCAAAATGCATTTTGAAGGATTGGGAGTTATTACATGCAATAAAGAAAATTTACTCATATAGCCCAACATTGCTTTATGTACTGCATCTTTAATCCTTTACCTAACACAAGTTGAAGCCAACAGTACAAATTATTTTTCTGAAACATCAGATTTTTAGCTCATCTTGACCAAGTCAAGCTGAGCTAATCTCATCACTCTCCGTCCGTCGTCCGTCAACACCATGTTTTGGTCTTCTCCTCCAAAGCCACTGGGCCAATTCAAGTGAAAGTTTGTGTGAGTGATGGTCCCAAAGGGGCATTTCATTTTTGTTCAACTCAGCATGCCCAGCCCCATAGGGAGGGAGTGGGGGAAAATGCTCCAAAATATTTTTAAAATCTTCTTCTCAAGAATCAGTATGTACAATGACTTGATATTTGCTATGGAGCTTCCATATGAGGTGTAGAATCAAGTTTGTTCAAACAAAGTTCGTGAAGTAATATTTGGCTTTGTAATAGGAGGGGTAAGATTTTTAGCCCCGCCCAAAATTTCTATCTTCTGAACTGATGGTCCGGTATGAACCAAATTTGGTTTGTGGTAGTATTGGGTCATAAGTACTTGACCCATGCAAAAAAAAAAAATCCTGCATCCCCATGGGAACCCTGGGAGCTAAAAATAGAAATATTTTCAAACGCCCATATTTCCCAAACC